>OZ010581.1:5435833-5538333 GCA_963932145.1 Acanthosepion lycidas
CCAGGTCATATTAATAAGTAAACAATATAAAATAATAATATTGTCAGGTATATGTATATGGGATTTTATATTCTTTTATTGTTCTCTCACCGTACTAATATTTTTTTCCATATTCCCTCACACTCAATAACCACCTTGTGTCTTAGCTTTATGCTCTTCCTTGGTGTGAAATGATAAAAAAAAAGAAGTTTTGGCCATGATTAAATTTCCAAGACACTATTGCACCAACACAAATTACAGACAACATTTAAACAGTTTCTTGCTATTGTCGTCCATTAGCCGAAAAGTTCTGGGTATGACGATAAACTATATCCGGCAGCAAGACCTCTGACCGGGAGATTGCAGGTTTTGAGGAGTGTGGAACCACTTTTTAATTGCTGTTGTATCCTGGTTCACCCTGACCTGGTCTGGTAGCATTTTTTAGGGTCCCTGCTATGGGCAAATAGTGAAACCTCTAACGCACAAATGTAAAACACTATTAAAGTATAAAAATATTTTTTGTAGTAAAAATAACAGCAATACATTTTATTTAAAAAATTACCAACAATACATATTTATAGTAAAATAAACAACAGTACATTTTATCTGTAGCTGAAAGCATACAATTGCGTTCAAAATATATTTAGTAGAAGCCATAAAATTGTGTTCCAAATATTTAGAATTCGGCATTAAGTAAGCGATATGCTGCTAAACAAAGTCAACCAACCAATTAGGCGAAAAGAAATGATATCACAGTTCATCACATAGGAATTGGAAGGAACGCATTAAAAATAATCCCAGAATTAAGCATGTGAAATGCGTGATTTATATTGAATGACGATGTTGCCTTGAAAGGAAAAAAAATAAACTACCAAAACAAAACATTCCAATATTCGCGCCTCTTCTTCCACATTTTCCAGACATGTCACCAAATCATTAATTATTTTAGTTACATGATAAATCTCATCAACACGTTGCATGAATAGCTTTACAAAAGCTCAACGAGTTGGGGGTTTCAATGATCTGCCTCGTCCACTATTTACTCCACACCTGTCACCAACTTAATTTAAACCTTTTTGTCCCATGATAATACTCATTCACTCCGGTCACATATAATATGAGCAAACCTCAATGATATTGCTTTCAAAATTCATCTTTGCCTTCCATATTCTCCAGACTGTCTCGTGATAACGCTTATTCACATGTTGCCTGAATCTGGCAAGGAAAACCCAATGCTACGAGCGTGGAAGCTGTTCCTCGTTTACCATAACCTGCCAGCTGATCTGTAACCATCTGATTACTATTTTTTTCAAATATTTACAAACTTTTTAAAATTAAAAATGGTCACTTTTTTTTGTAAAATGCAGAAAATACTTTTTAAAGAATTTTTGAGTCCTTCATCCTTACTTCTCATTAGCAAATCGAAATAAGTAGAGTAGATTCAATGGTTTGGGCTTGATTGATAATCTTCCTTGCAAATTGTATGATAATATTCCTTTTAAAATTATTGATAACGTACCTTGTAAATAGATAACGTTTATTGCAAATTGACTGATAATTTTTTCTTTTAAAATGATTGATAATATAGCTTGTAAAGTAATAACATATATTGTAGATTGACTGATAATAATTCTTTTTAAATGATTCATAATGTACCTTGTAAATGGATAATGTATATTGTAAATTATCTGATAATATTGCTTTTAAAATGACTGATAATGTAACTTGTAAATCAATAACGTATATTGTAAATTGACTTATATTTCTTTTTCAATAACGTTTATCGTAAATTGACTGATAAAATTCATTTTAAAATAATGTACCTTGCAAATGGCTAACGTTTATTCTAAATTGACTGATAATATTCCTTTTAAAATAATGTACCTTGTAAATGGATAACGTTTATTCTAAATTGAATTGATAATATTCCTTTTAAAATGATTGATAATGTATCTTGTAAATTGAACTATAATGTTCATAGTAAACTAAGTGATAATGTTCCTTATAAATTGATTGATAATGTTCTTTGTAAATCAATCTGCAGATTATTCATAGCAATATTACATAATTTTCTCTACTTTGTAAACAATGTAGGTTTTAATGCTAATGTTCTTTGAGAAGAAAGTCGTATCATGGCTCTCCACATAGTCCTGTGAATTATGATGCCTTATTGGTAAAAGAGAGTGGAATTTTTTTTGTTACTTTCTCTGAAGTTTCACAGTTACTTCTCCAAGTTTTGGAATGTGTGGATTTGAGAATCGGCCCAATTTTACGAGTGTCCCGGACGATACTAAACCTTAAATCTGCCAATGGTCCGCATTAATTAAAATTGGTCAGGAAAAACAAATTCTACAGACTAAAGGATTATATGTGATGTATTTTTAATAATTTTTAAATAGTGTGTGTGCGGGGGGAGATTCTAGTATCCGTTAATTAATTTTCTAGTTTTTCTTGGGTAAAAAGAAAACCCAAGAAGAGTGTGTAGCATCAATCATCCAAGTTCAGTGGGCCTGCGTCGAAATTCAGCGCCTACCATGGAACGATGGCTTCAAGCGGGATTTCTTAGATGATATCTCACGTATAGGGAATTTGACCCATATTGGTGACCCATTTTACAATCAAAGCTAGTCATTTTTATACAATACTATACAATGTTCGAGAGCCACTCAAGATAGAGGTTTACTGAATGTGTGTGAAATGAATGTTAGAGAAGATGGTAAGAAATGAAGTTTATGTAGATAAGGAGAATAAATAACGTGGTTAAGATTGTAGTATTCATTGAAGCACCCACGCGGGAGTGTGTTCCATGAAGTAAAATTTCTTGGGTAAAACGTTGTCTGAAAAAAAACTTTCTGCTTAAATTTTAAATAGAGAGGAAATTAGGCTGATTCAACTCTGTGGACGTAGCAGGATTGTATCCTAGGACTAAACTAGTAGAAGAGCGGAGATCATTTGAACATTAAAAATGTCCATTAGCAAGCTAAAGAAATTGAATCTCGCTCTGCCCCGTTTCTCTTGTGCCAGACGAAGATAGGTTTCGTAAATAACAAGCGAATAAAGTTAGTAAATCTTTACCGGTGGAGCCGTGACACCCGTCAATGTGTTCGTCAATAATATATGCTCCATGAGCCCCAAAAAAACATCATGGGAAATGAAGCCAGTCAAAAAGTTCAGTCATACGATGCGATGAATCGGTGCCGGAAGGACGGAGATAAAGGGTAGGCTTGCCATCGACATAAACCCCCACATCACAGACCACCTTCATCCAACCAACTCCTTCTTGCCCTACCCTTTCTCCACAAACAAAAAAAAAATGATGGCGGCGCTTACACCGACGATCATGGCGGGAAGTTGGAGGGAAAAAAACAAATACGCCGTCGCTTGCAGCCAACTTGTCCCTCGTTAAAACTTACTCACCACTTACAAATTTCTTTCTTTTCCGCTTTTTATTTTTTTTTAATTCTTATACGTTCAGTCGGATATTGTTGCTATTATTATTATTAGCAGCAGAGTACCCATCAAAAATGACGAGATTATTTCAGAATGGATTAGTTCTACACTACACTTCTGCCTAGAATCAAAGTAGCATGTGTACAGTCTGTTAATAATAATAATCATTTTTACTGTTAGTACTCCCAATACGAGGCTCAAGGGCCACTCGAGATAGAGTGTTACTGACCTAGATTGTTGTAATGCAGGGAAAGGGGGAATAAAGAATATTATGAAGATGTATTGGATAGATATCAGTCGACCCTGAACTTAAAAGAATCAAAACTGTAATTTTGACGTCCCCCTGGTGTCGCTGCGCCAAATGTGACGTCTGCCTGACCACGTCCGTAGTGCTATCCTGTCTTGTGACGACCAACTGGCTTGGTATTGGTCGCGGTACCAAATGTGACGTTCTAACCTTTTAGTGATTCGGATGGGAATCTGGTTAGATTCGGTATCAGCCTTGTCGTTCCCAGCTCGCCTCCAATGTCTGGTTGCCGAAGTAACTGTTTTGATTTCTAGTCTAACCTACCCACGTTGTGATTTGATCTTAGGTAGACGAAATCAATCAGTCGCCGGGCCGTAATGCAAACTGAGTCCGGACAAGGGCAACACCGTACAAGTATATGTAAAAGAAAATAAAATAATAACTCGAAAAGTTCAAATGTGTTAAAAAGGATAACAATATTTTATATCTGGTTGCTGAATACAGGACTGCGTCTTCTTACCAACACGCTTATATGGATTCGTGACACTTTGTGTTTGTTAGGCGAGTCTTAACATCTTAATTTGTTCTTTTAAAAAACTGGTTTTGGTGTATCTTCAGGCGATATTCGTGAAACTTGTTTTGGGGGTGTGAGTCTAAGTCGTTCTTCAAAAATAAATTGTTCTTGGTTAGAAGTTGAGTTCGGAATTGCGTGGAATTTTTCAGTCAGCTTTTTGCGGGGCGGGCCCAACTCAATTCAATTCAGCTGCGAACTTCACTGCGAACTTAACTGGAACTTCTTTTCACTCGCTGGGACTCTGCTTATATGGACGCCGACCAAAACCGGGGTGGGCTTGTCGGCGTTTGAGGTTCCTTGATAAATCTAAATCCACAATCCACTTCTTTGTTTTCGGTCAGGAAAATTTATTATTTACCATTTTTGGAAGTCTTTTCGTCCTCCCACCTTCTTCTGTTCTCATATTGGTATCTCACCATACCCTCAGAGGGTTTCAACGGGTTTCCCCTCTCTCTCTCTCTCTCACAGTGGCATCTCATGCCGATCTCTTGAATGGGTGCCAACAGGCCTCCCCTCCTTCTTCACATGATTACCTCCGCCTAACGCTCACGCCACCATTCAGCCAATGGGCGCCCAGCAGTGTGGGTGTGGCTAGACTAGCCTCGGTTTAAAAAATCTTGCTCAAAGAAAAAAAAAATTTCTTCCTCGTTTTTTTTTCTTTTTCTTTTCTTTCTCTTTCTTTCTTTCTGCCCGACAACAAACCCTTGGACTCTTATCTTAGCCAAATATTACTTGGACTTTATCATATGGAATTCGTAAACGAGATTTTCGCCAATTATCAAGTGGGTGGTCAATTGGACGTATCGCACCTTGGTGCCAATTATTCGTTCTGATAAAATAATTTCGCTATCATAGCCAGCCCTGACAATAAACAGGTGTTTTTCCCAAATGACATGGAGGTGGTTCCACGGACATTTTGGTTTCGGTCAAGCTTGACCTAATTAATTTTTATCTCTCAGCACCCTGCGGGAGGACCAGCGGGCATTTTGTTTTTCGGTCAGTGCGTGCTTAATTAATTTCTATTTTTATCTCTTTAGAATTCTGCGGGAGGTCGCTTGTCCAACTTGAAATTTTTACCATTGCCATGGGCAGATTGAATATATCTTACTCGCCGCCCCGTAACATAAATCAGATTAAATCCGAAACATCCGCGACCTTACTTTCCTCGCAAATGAGAATAAAACCTTTAGCATTTTTCTTTGTTAAAAAGAATAACATCGCTTAGTGTCCTTTTCGTGATGGCTTCTTATCACCTAAATTTAATTCTCGCCTTTCTTTTTTTTTCTTTTTTTCTTCTTAGCGACCTAAATAGTGTCACAAATTGTCAAGGAAGCACCCTCTCGGGAGTTTGTAAGTGTCCTGGGGAAGATGGTGTCTAAGTGAAATTTTCCCCTTATCAAAGGAACACGAAGGGAGTGGAAATGATTTGCCACCGTGAACATGTAATGGAAGAGGATCCTAGCTGTGAAGATCTGAGCTGGTGGATGTAAAGAATTTAGCGTTTCGTTTATGTGATAAGGGTGGCAGGGTGGAGAAGAATAATTCATCAACTCTGTATATATGATGACCTCTACATACAGCTCATCAGTGCGACTAGACAACCGAATGCTTCAAGCCTGGATCGAAACCCGACCGATTTAGTATCAGTCGGAGTTTCTACTGTGCTTTGTCTTATCTTTAAGCCATACGAGTTGCTCCTAACCTACAGATCTCAGACGGTGTCCCTCGGTAGCTACATGTGATTCATAAATCGCTTCAGTGGCTTCATCCTTCAAACCAAAAAAAAACAAAAATCAACCCTCTAGACGACAACTGTTCATGATACTCCCTCTCATGAACTGATACACACAGTGCGACAGCACCTAAGGAACACACCCAAATCTTTAACAAGTTTGTCGTCCAGAATGGGATATTTACTGTAGCCAAGGCAAACACGCATATGTTAAAACTTCCAAACGATTTATGATCAGATGTCATGGTTGGTGTGTATTTTTATTTTTTTTATTTATTCATTTTTTTTACTAAGTGTTCAATCAATGCAAGGCTCGTGTGTCTCTCAAGATAGAGGACTACTAAATTAGCTTGTGGTATGAACGTAAAAGAATGATTATGGGGATAAAGATTGATCCTTGACTTGAAGAAAAGGTTGTAGCGCTTCGGCAGAGAGAAAGACGAACGAGTGTGTGTATATATATGTGTGTGTGTATGTGTGTGTTATCACGCATCATGAATTTATCTAAACAAGTTTTGTTCAATTCAATGTTTTATTTCTTTTTTTTCCAATTTTCGAATAAGGTGTACATCGAGATCAAAATTGCAAATAAATCGTTCGAAAAAAAAATCAATGCATAAACATGCATTGATTTTTTTAAGTACTTTCGATCGACTCAGTCATTATCAAGAACTGGGTTGTTGTCAGTGTTGTAGACAAGATTTACATTGTATTTTATATGCGTAGGTTGTAATTCTTGTACGAGTTGAGTTTTCATATTTCACCTTGTGGTCCTTTGTGGAGATCAAGTCACAACAAAGTCATTTTTATATTCCAATAACTCTTCTTAGCGTTCAAGTCGTTTTCAAAAATATTGTCGTCTGTTTGGTTTCAAATTTTTCTCAGATACCCAACTTTTTGCTATGCATTTTACGGATCCTTCCGAATGCTCCAACAACGATGGGCACTACTATCAATTTAATAATCCACTATTTTATTCATTTCTCTAGCAAGATCTCGGTAATTGTACAGCTTTTCATTTTCTTGCCATTTTGCTCTGCCGTGGGTTGAAACAGATAAAATCATTGACCAGACAAATTTTCGTTATCTTCATAGAATCTGTTTTGATAGCCAGAAATGGGGGATCTGTTTGAATATCAAAGATTTTTTTTTTTTTTTTTTTTTTAGGAAAGATTTGGTTGTATGGATACATTTCCCATTAGGCATATATCTGTTGGCAATATCTGGAAGTCAAGTTACATCAAGTCTTCCTATTCTGTCTGATTTTAGTAATTCTGTCGTTTGGATTTTTTCCCAATCCCTTTTCACGCTTCCTCAGAACGGTTCTAAATGCGCATCTGTCCCTTTTCTGTCCAATAATTTTCATCAATTCTCTGAAAATGTCCAAATTGTCTAGCATTTAAATTCGCTCAGCGGCTTGCGAGGTCATCGACGTCTCCTGACGGATCGTTTTCGCTTACAAAGACGAAATCTTGTCTTCGAATTTATTGACTCTTTTGAATACCAATATTCTATCGAATTTTTTTTCTCGGACAAAATCTGGTCTGTAGATATGTCATTGTTTGCACAACTACCAGTGGATTACCGTTCCCACCCAATCATGTGTATTTTGTATAGTTGCTTAAAACTTTTCTGCCTATGTTTATTATGTGATTGATGATCTCATTTTTATCTCCCTAGAAGCGATAGAGTTAGTAGCGTGCTGTGGATTATTATTATTATTATTATTATTATTATTATTATTATTATTATTGTGCTTTGTCTTATCTTTAAGCCATACGAGTTGCTCCTACGGTTGCATTTGTCTTTGCTTTTTTTTAAAGTATTTTGCAGCTTCAGCCGGTGTACTGTGCTTTACTTGTATTTCTGCGCCGATTTGAAACTCCATTTTGTACTTGTTGGCTTCCTTTATTACGGAGTAAAGACGCTTACTACTTTCATGTTCTTTGACACATACCATCATCCAGTCTTCTGTAGTTTCTAAGTATCTTTGGGGGCCAATTGTTGTAGTTTTGTAGAGCACTTCTAGTTGAACTAATCCTCTGCCTCCTTCGGATCTGGGAACATACAGACAATCAACATCAGCTTTGGGATGATGCATGCGGTAACAAGTGAGAAGCTTTCTCGTTTTGGCGTCCATTCGCTTATGGTCCAGTTGAGGACATTGAAGCTGTATTGCACCACAGGGACAGCCAAAGTGTTTATGGCTGATATTCTGTTTTTTGAGTTTAGCTCGGTATTTAGTACCAGACGTACACGCCTGTAGTACTACTTTCTTACCTCCTCTTTCATTTGGGAGTGTTGTATGCCATCTCCTTCGCTAATTCCTAGGTACTTATAAACTTCATTATCATCATTATTATTATTATTATTATGCCCAGATATGTCAACCACCAGTTACTTGAGGTGAGAACTTCTCCGGCCGTGGTAGATATTAAGGGTTAGGAAGTTTCATTAATACTCATATACCCTTTTTCGCATTTTACTCGTTTTCATTATAACTGTCATATGAATAATCGTAACATTGCCCCAAATACTAGTTCCAACCCCATTTTTTCTCGGCTTTTCAGGACTTTATATAATGTTCCCATCAGACAAACCTTCATTATTTTTATTCAATAATTCACCTGGTTTTGTTTTAGTCAGAGAAAATTTCATTACAAATTTTTCGGCATTCTTGACAATTCCTCGACAATTTACCCCTTCCAATTCCGTTTATAAGATCTTTGAAACATTTCCTAAGGCACCAATTATAGATACGATCCGAACATTCATATTCTCCTTCTTCGTCTCTCGCGCGTAATCCTGGTATTTTTCTTCTTTTTTTTTTTCTTGGATTATTATCCTAAGTTATTACATCCACTGAATTTAGTCGTTTTTACCGGAGATCAAGTGACAACAAATCTCCTCAATTCTCTAGTTATCATCTTCTTTAGTAGTCAAGCTGATTTTTGTCGGGATCTGGCTTCATTTCTTCCTTGGTTTCTAATTCATCTAAACTTTTTTTTTTTTTCGAAATTGCTTCAAAACTGTTAGAACTTATGCGCACAATTTCCAGATTCATTTTCTTTTCTCTTGCGTCGTCCAGATATTTTTTCTAACTTCCACCCTTTTATTCAGTTTTACTCTGGAACACTGATATCCCCTGACGAATTTTATTCTTTTTGGCGTTGACAAGATCCGGTTTTCTCGTCTGGATTGGGCGATCCATTTGAATGTCAAATAATAGTAAATGATTATTATTATTATTATTATTATTATTATTATTATTATTATTATTATTCATATCAGCCATATTCAATATATTAATACAATTCTTTTGCTTTTATAATATTCTTCTTCTTCTTCCACGTCTTCTTGTTTTCTTTTTCTCATTTTCCTTCTTTTATCTTCTTCTTTATTTATTATTTCCTTTTTATTTTATTGCCGCCATTTTTTTCTTCCTTTTTTATTTGATTAGCGATTAGATATTTTTCTTGCCTCCCTCGTCCAGCAAGTGGGGAGTGGTCGTGCTTTGATTAAGGTCTTTGCACTAATTATATTTTATATACCGCCAGGTTGCAGACATTTCTTTGAAGCTAATTATAGTGAAGCGGTTTGCCAGGCCGGGTAGGTGAGTATGGGCAAAGAGGGAAATGAACTGGAAGAGAAAATGGCGGCGATGCTGACGGCTTTGTCGGTGCTGACGGTGGCAGTGTTAACGTCGTTCGTTCTGATTGCGGTGGCCTTGTTCATGATGTTTTTACAGACGGTGGGGCTGGTCGGCTGTCTCAGTCCGACCAGAGACGAGGCGTCTGTTTTGTTCTGTTCATGCGTTGGTTTGAGAAAGAAAGAAAGAAAGAAAGAAAGAAAGAAAGAAAGAAAGAAAGAAAGAAAGAAAGAAAGAACATCCGAATAGAGGAAAAAAGCATAAAACAGATACAGAAAGAAAAAGAGAAGAGACAGAAAAACTTTAAAAGCAAAAGAAAGAAAGAAAGAAAGAAAGAAAGAAAGAAAGAAAGAAAGAAAGAAATAAAGAAAGAAAGAAAGAATAACATCGAAGTACAGGGAAAAAGTATAAATCAGAAAAAGACAGCGAGAAAAAGGGGAAGTAATAGAAGACCTTTAAAGAAAGAAAGAAAGAAAGAAAGAAAGAAAGAAAGAAAGAAAGAACATCTGAACCGAAGAAAAACGTATAAAACAGAAAGAGACAAAGCAAGAAAATGAGAAGAAATAGAACCTTTAAAGCAAATGAAAGGAAAAAGCAATGAAAATGAAAGAATGAAAGAAAGAAAGAAAGAAAGAAAGAAAGAAAGAAAGAAGGTTAAAAAAGGAGAAAAAAATTCGAAGGTGAGTTGTTATTTACCAAACATAGCTTATTTTGAACCCAAGGCTACAAGTATGGGTGACCCAGTGGGGAAAATTCATTGATCGTAATCAACCAGACTACATTGCTAACCATTACCCCACGCGAGGCACACAGAGACTGTGTAGAAAAGCTGAAACAGAACATAACAAAAATATGGCACAGTGGATAAAGGCGTTAGTTAGATCCAGTGACAGGACCCAAAGAGTGGGAGTTCAATACCTGGTTAAGGCAGTGAAGAACTTTCAGAGGAAAATTAACAGGAGATAACTGCTAACTGACATCCATTAAACATGGCACTTGGAACTAAAACAGTCTACCCCAGTGAATGAAATAAAGAGTTAAGTTCGACATTCCAACTACCTGAAGAAGGCCGGAGCGTACAACGGCCGAAACGTTGTAATAAATATGGTGACAAAGATGAGGACAACAGTCCAAATTGTGTAAAGAAAGAAAAATATTTCTTTTTTGTAATTTTGTGGCCCACGTTTCAAATTTTTTTTTTTTTTTTTTGCTTTAATATTAACTGAATAACTCTTAAACAATTAAATCTAATTTCTTTATTCGATAAATTATGCGAACCAGTATCCTCACCTTTGTTGTTTGGATCTCAACATGTCTAAAGATGCGTTCTATAAAGCTTCTCTCGCTCTATGAAATTCTGGGTGTAAATATTTCTATTATTACAACTTTTTTTTAAGTATTCGGACTAGTTTCTTTATCATTATTGTTTTTAGTATAACATGTCGGTTGATACACTCTTCTGCCTTTTTAATATAGGTTGAAGTTATGAAATTGGCTTTTGTTGATATTTCTACATTGTTCAATCGAATATCTTCATCTATAGTTCCATAATGAACATGGTATTCAATGATTCCTAGTGCCAAGTGACACATACACACACACAAACACACATAGGAAAAAATTTAGTTTTAAGGTGTGCTATAATTATGGGATAGAGTGCTCAATATCAGAGATAGAACGTATGTAAATATAAATATAAAAGTGAACGCTGAAGTCAACACTCAGAGGCAGCAAATTGTTTTATGCTAAACGCAATCATCAGGCTACATGCGTTGTGTGTGTGTGTTTTTTTTCCTCGACTATTTATATATACGAGTCAGTAGTGCATTGTGCGTAGTCTATTGCATTGTGGGTAGTCTATTTCATTGTAGGTAGTCTATTGCATTGTGGGTAGTCTATTCTAACAGTTATTTTGGCGGGAGTGCTTTGTTAATTTGTTTACTATATTTGTTGATTTGGAAAATCTTACAAAAATGAAATAATTGTCGAATTCCAAATGAAACTTTCAGGACTTAAAACTGAATGAAATTATTTTAGAAATGTTTCTTTTTTTTTTTTTTTTTTCAAATCTTGGTAAAAATATTTTCACGTCAGTAGCCCCATACACAAACACAACGCCTAACATTTATTTAATTTTATGAATTTTGAGAAAAATTAAATCATGAATTTTGGGGGGAAACAGTATCCTCACCTACAGAAAATCTGTACAAATGAAACGTAAAAAAAAATGTATTAAAACTAAGATTATTTAATTAGAAAAGCTTTTAATTACTTTTATATATAAAGTATATTATGGACACTATTGCCTTAAGAAAAAAAATTCGATTAATAGTGAATTTGTACAAGAATTTGTTTTATTCTTTTTTAATTAAATTAGAATAATTTATAAACTTTTAAATCTTTTAAAATTTTGTATTAATTTATATTCTGTATTTATGAATCGTAAATGGAAAAGGTCACTACAATTCAAATAACACCCAATATTTAAAAAGAAATGTCCAAGCTCAACATTATCAGAAAATAAAAGCGGCGGCTATAGTAATGTTAAATTGTACTGGCAATTTTCTAACATTTTCTTCAACAAGCTAGGAATTAAAACTTGTGAAAGATCAGATTAATTAAATTTTAAATAAACAAACCTTCTTCAAACAAATTTTCAGAAAAGTATATTTTATTTTTTAAATATTTTCAATAAAGAGAATTAGGTTACAATAACAGATTTGTCAATATGGATGATTTTAGCATTTTTACGTAAACAAAAACGCAATTTACCCCAAACATTTTAAATCAGATTGAAATACTGTAAATTATTTTGCTTATATATATATATATATATATATATATATATATATATATATATATATATATATATATATATATATATAAACGTTATTGTAGCAATATATCGTACTTGAAATAGACACATTTTTATTTATCAAATGTCTGTATTATATCTATCAGCTTGCGCATTCGGAAAAATATTTAAAATGGCAGAAAAATAAATACATTAATTCTTTATATATATATATATATATATATATATATATATATATATATAAAGATATGTAAAGATATGTCTCATTAAATAATTTACACAATCTTTGCCTACTTAGGATTCTCTCGTAATTACGGATATGTCTCTCATTAAAGGAAGAAATAAGATTGACATTTTATTCTGAGTACTTTCGACATTAACACAATGTCGTCATCAGGGTCTTATTTTTTCTACGACAAAAAAAATTGTTGTTTCCATTTTTATAAGACAAAACTGTTGTGTTTGTCTGAAAATTGAATTTTCAATTAACCTTAGTGCAAATAAGTATAGAATACCAAATATAGAAAACCTAATAAAAAGTGCAAAAATTAATTCATCCACAAAGCAGATTTGCTACAGTGAACTTAATTATTAATCTTTTATATCGCAATCAAATACATTCTAATTACAGACGAAAATATCCTAAAAAAAAAACTAATAAAACTAATATATCCACTACAGATTCTTGTAAAAAAAATGAGATCAATTATATACCATACTAAATTCAACATATCCAATTTAATCATTCGTAATGACTCCTCTCCATCAACTAACGTATTGCAGAAAATCTACATTGTATATAAATTTAAATATCCCCTGGGAGATTGTATATCCAACAGAAAAATTAATATATATATTGACCATACCACTACTACGTTGTCTCGAAGTTTAAGTTTTCATTTAAATTATGCATCTAACATCTCTCAACATTTACAACAGCATGCCTGTCCGCATTCGCAATTTAGAAAAAATCCTGTTGAAAATGCATCGATATTTTTTCATGAAAATAATAAACATAAACTAAAAATTCTTGAAGGAATCTGTGTTAAAAATTGAAACCAAAGTTTAATAAAATTAATTATGAATACTGCACGAATTTTTTTATCTCCCTATAATTCAATTTCCCACGTTTTTGTTTCAGTTATCTCCCTTTAACTCATTAATTTATTAATTAATCCATAGCTGGGAGGAGAAAAGTTGAATTCATAGCTTTCTCAAGGGTATTTGCACGTAACTGAATATAACCAACCCGACTAGAATTGGAACTCGTCTCCTTGATTAAAAAATTATTATCCATTACACCACCCGCACATCCAAGCTTGAGAACCTGTTTTCCTAAAAAATAAAAATGTTTAAATAGAAAAATGTTATGAATTTCTACCAGAATAACACTGGCTGCTCGATCAATGAAAGCGGAAATGTTTCCTTATAAGGAAACGGCTAATGACAGCATTAGCATATATCATTTCTTAGCCTTCGTACTGGGATCAAAGTGTGGTAACTGCTCTCCGGTTTAAACTATGGAGAATCCTGGTCTTGCCGTATTACCTTCTTCATTGTACTAAAGAGAGGGGGGTTGATTGATGTCCAATGTTAGCGTGGTAGTACTAGCGGGGGGACTGGACAATTTTTCTCCTTGTCCACTTTGTACGCATATTAATAACCTGAATTAAACCAAAATGATATTCATAACTTTCCCAAGTGTATCTTAATATAACGAACCCCACGGGAATTGGAATTTGGACATCCAATTAAGAATTGCACGACATTATCCAAACTTACATCACTTGGTATTCCCAATTTATTCATCCATCTAGGTATTGACCGGGTTCGACGTTGCTTAACATCAGTGATCGGACGAGAACCTATGTTTCAACGTGATATGACCATAAGTTGGTCCTAGCTGTGAAGGTCCGAATTGTTGGAACTATGAAATTTAGCTCGCCTGAACATTTTCTACCGATAGAATAACAAGAAAATGTTGTAGGATGAAAAATAATTCATTACCACAAGACTGGGTGAAGACAGTCGTTTTTCTATAAAGACTGTTGTGTAGAAAGACGACCAGCGTTATCTACACTAATTGCTGAACATAGACTCGTCTGTTCATAGGGACAAGGCGTCGCAAAGTGGGTCGCAAGGCCTGGCGTTGAGTCGTATGCATTGCCACACTAAACTATGGTATTCGCTATTATTGTTTTATTAGTCCATGTCCCTCATGTAATTAAACCTATTCTCAACTAATCTTTTGTTCCGGTGTTTTCCTTACAATATTATTTACAGAAACTACGAGCTTATACGAGCAATAAACAGACAGTTTGCAGTTGATTTGGCAATTGTACACAGAATTATTCATGAAAATCTGAGCATGCGCAAAATGTTGTTCCCAGGTTGCTCAATAACGCGCAGAAGGAAACACGAGATGAGCATTAAAAACTGTCCCTCGCCCTCACTAGAGTGAAGACCTTGCTCCTTGTGATTTTGGATTGTCACCAAAGCTGAAAGACAACCTAAGGAACACACATTGAGATAATGAAAGAATCTGTGACAAGGGTCCTAGACACCATCGCTTTGGATGACTTCCATGGTGCTTCACAAAAAGACTGGAACGCTGCAACAAGTCCATTGGAGTCAGAGAGAGTAGGGTTTTGTACTTGTTCGAAATTAATAATTGTCTCAACTGAAGAAGTCTGAAAAATTCTGGAATGCTCATGTTAAATGTGGATCAGAAAAGTGAAAATTAAAGAGTAATGCTTCGTACTGATCATAAAATATTATTTAACGCATCTCCACCAAACCTTGTCCGAGGAAAGAGATTATTTCCTTTTCTAAAACTGTTGGTTGAGCGGGAAAGATATTACTTCCTTTTCTAAAACTTTTGGTCGAGCGGGAAAGATACACTTTTTCGAGATCGATTTCTGTTAAAGGTTTTCGATTGGGGATTGATCAATGAACTCAAATCCCCCAAGTCTTGGACACTTTTATTTATTTAACTGAAACTTCGATTGAAATATTTTTCGAAGACAGTCATTAATTTTTGCACATTGAAATCGACATTTTCGAAGGTATGATTTTTATCGACCCTATCTGAATAATGTACGATCTGAACAGAAATCTTATCGATCAGATTCGCACTGTTGTATTTTTCCGATAATTCCTGATCGATCATCAATAACAGTTTTTTCTTAAGAAAGCTTCAATCGAACTGAAACGTAAGAATTAGTTTTCTAACAAAATATTACGATTATTAATGTTAGAAATGATTGCAATTTTTTCTGGCTATGGTTGTTTATTGTTATGTTTTCATTATTCGATCATTGCAACTTTTAATGTTATTATTATTATTATTATTATTATTATTATTATTATTATTATTATTGTTGTTATTATTATTATTATTGTTATTATTATTATTATTGTTACAGATGTTATTGTTATTGTTGATATTGCTGTTATCATTTATTTTTATTATTGTTGTTATTTTTCTTGTTATTATAATTTATTTTTTAAATTTTTATTCTATCGATGCCATTCTTATTGTTTAAGGTCTTATTGTTTTATCATTGTAGAGGTTCTAACCAAATCTGAATTAGTTAAACATCCTACATCGCAGGGTCAACCTTCTGATAAGCAATAAGATGCAACCTCAGTTCTCGAACGTCTCACATATCGAACAGAAAATTCGAGATAAAAAAACCTCGGTTATCGAATAAATTTCGGTTCTCGAACAACGTTGCTGAACCGAGTTAACCCGAACGAAATCATCCCTGACTCGACCGGCGTGTTGTATACATTTGTGTGTTGTGCTGTGATTTTCTTTGCCAATTTTATTGTACTGGGATTTTTTTTCTCCTATTGAAAAAATAGTTTTTATTTACGAAACCTTCGGGTTACGAACAGCCTTCAAGAGCGAATGAAATTCGTGACCCGAGGTTCTACTGTATGCCTTTTGTTTCTCTAGGTCAACTACTGAAGTTATTGTTGAAAAAATCTATCAGGCTTTAGATAAGACTGGTTAAGCTTGGGCTATTGCTTTGGAGACATCTCAAAGGCAGTTGACGGTGTTTAGAATTTCTGGGGAATTTTTGATCTGAATCAATCTTCCTTATCAAATCATGAAATGAAAATTGTCATTTTTAGTTCATATTAGCTACTCTTTTAGATCTTTTTTTGCATTAATGTCCCCTACACCGAGCTTTTATCCTGCGACCTTCGTTGTTCTTAATTATCATCAATGACCTTCTCGATGACATCAATTCTCAATTCGATATTTATGCTGAGGAATCATCTATTTAAACGTATCTTAATAGTAAAGTATTATGGGTTCGGTGATGTCAAATCTAAAAACTGTTAACTTGATCAAGAAATGGTTTGTTAATTTTAACGCTTCCAAAACGAAATTACTCACTTTAATCTTATAAGACATCCATTTTTTTGCTAGCCATGTCTGATGTTAACCTTCATCTTGAAATTATTTATATAACCTCAATATTATATTATATAACCTCTCCATTACATTATGTATTTATAAAGCCTCCCCATTACATTATATAATCTTTCCATTACATTATATAACCTCTCCATTACATTATGTATTTATATAGCCTCTCCATTACATTATGTATTTATAGAACCTCACCATTACATTATATAACCTCTCCATTACATTATGTATTTATATTGCCTCTGTATTATATTATATAACCTCTCCATTACATTATGTATTTATATAGCCTCTCCATTACATTATATAACTTCTCCATTACATAGAGTTTAGTTGTTATTTTTAAAGAAAATAACATTAATTCAAATAATGCTCTTAAATTTTACCATTTTTGTTATCATTTCATTTTTTAATAATTGACGCAATATTTTAATTATTTTATTTTTTGAGTTTTATTAGAACCAACATGATATTAATATGTATTGTTTTTATAATTAACGTAATTTTACTTATAAAAATCACTACTTTCATCAAAATTATTATCGATAATTTCTATTATATTTATTACTATATGAGGGTAGGCTAAAAAGCTCATAAGTGAAGGGGTGATGTTAGAGCTGTGAAATCTTGCATGCGCTAATTTCAACTCTTCTTATTAATAACGGCATGGTTTAATTCCAAGTAAACTGACATTTGACTGTTCACAAAAGACAGTGGCGACTTCTCATGAAAATGAGAGTAAATTTTTCATGGTGATGTTATCAAGTATCAGAAAAAAGGTTTAGCCCACAAGGAGATTCAGGCTGACATGGTTCCGACATTGGGGGATGACGCTTCAACAGTGCAAGAGTGGGCAGCTGAATTTAGGAGAGGAAGGGAGAGACCTGAAGATGACCTGAGGTCTGGACGTGCTACACTTGCCACTATTGAGGAAAAACATTGATTGATTCACCACATGCTGATGGATGACCAAACGCCCTATTCTCTTGATTTGGCCCCATCTGACTATCATCTGTCCCCCAATATGAAAGAAAACACTTGGCTGGTAACCAGTAACCCTGTTGATAACTTTTTGACTTTGAAGATCCAAGCACTGGAACATCCAGTGAAGAAGTGTGTGAATTGCAATGGTTACGATGTTGAAAAATAAACCTCATTTCGTCACTGGACGTGTTTGGGTAGACATCTTTGTTGATTTGCATGTAGTGAAATTAATACCTACAGACATAGTTGATCGAAAGTTTTATTAAAGAAAATCTACCTCTCGACAAGAATCGAAGCAACCAGCGTCGTGGAAAGTCGAACAAGTGGGACAATCGTATTTAAAATGTCGTCACGATTCAAATTAATCGTTTCAGGATTCCATGTCGTTGTTGTTTGATACGGTTGTCTTATGCACTCTAGTTACTGTAATGGCAGTTGCGTTGTCATTAAACAATTAACATTTTGATGACACCTTTACATCAATGAAAATCTATGACATCTAAAAGCGTTACACGCGGAAAACGATATATATATATATATATATATATATATATATATATATATATATATATATATATATATTATTTTGTATGTGCAGTACGTAGTGGAAAACCTTCAATACCAGTGATAAATCTAACATATTCAGTTGTATGAATATGAGTTTGTAACCCTGGGTTTCACGCTTTTGCGATCATCAGATAGAATTGAAATCGTGAATCACAAACTCGTATCCATACAAATGAATATATATAGGCTGATTGGCATATCCGGTTGATTGGCATTTGTTTACATTCGTAAAAACAATACCCTAGATTTCGGTGCTTTTCTGTGTCGAATGAAGATAGCTCAGTGGTATAAACTCTGACTGACATCAAATCGGTTGGGTTTCGATCTTGGCTTGAGGCATTCGTATATTTAGTCGCACTGGGGAGCTGTGATACAGCGAAATAGTATTGTCTGCGGATGACACACACACACACATATATATATATATATAAAAAAAATATGAAAGCGGAGTCCATAGGTGCTGTTCTTACAGTTCTTTCTTTGGATTTATATCTTTGGTATTACCCCTACTAATTATCATTAATATTATGATGCCCCACTAACTATTAATTATATATATATATATATATACATTAGTGAATATGCATCATATACAACATCGATAACACTACTCGGGGGTTGATGCAGTTTATGCAATCTTCAGGTGTGTATTCTCTGTATGCACATGTCTAGAATACCCGCCATAAGATTGCATGGAACTCTGAGTAGCTTATCAAACTTGGATATTATGTATATTCACTAACATATACTTATAAATCAGTTTTATAACATTGAGCACTGTATTTATAACACCTTAGGAATAAATTATACTTACGTAAGTACAAATATTTGTATATATATCTTTTTTTTTACCTTTCCACATATATATATATATATATATATATATATATATATATATATATATATATATATATATATATATATATATATATATATATATATATATATATATATATATATATATATATATATATATATATATATATATATATATATATATATATATATATATATATATATATATATATATATATATAGTTTAGTTAAAGAATTTGATCGAAGAATAGATTTAGTCATGTTTCATATTTATATTATATATATATATATAAGGTATAAAATGACAATTGGGAAAAAATCTTAAATTTTGCAGACGGGTTTCGTCTTCCAACTTTTTCAAGGCAAAAATGAAATCGAAATGTCTTTGTTGTTATAGTTACATTTAAAAAATCCAAATTAGACGCCTCTCTCTAAGCCTTTTTTTGGTTAATGTAAGAGTTGTTTTTTTTTCCATGTCGACAATACAGTTAAATTCCCAGATCAATTCTGTGGACAAGACAAATTTCTATAAAATGACAACTGGAAGAAAATCTTAAATTTTGCCGTATTTTAATGTAACTATAACAACAAAAACATTTCGATTTCATTTTTGCCTTGAAAAAGTCGGAAGACAAAACACGTCAGCAAAATCTAAGATTTTTTTCCCAATTGGCATTTTATAGCAATTTGTCTTCTTCACAGTATTGATCTGGGAATTTAATTATATATATATATATATATATATATATATATATATATATATATATATATATATATATATATATATATAGTACACAACAAATTCCAAAATTACATCAAATGGGGTGTAGACACATTTCATCCGACGAAAACATAGCCAGTCTTATTCAACCCCGGTAGATTGATTGAGTTTGTGTCGGAATTAGAAATTTAACTGTGACAGGTATCAAAAAAATTAATACAGAATTTATCCATTTCAATGTTTCCGTCAGACTAAAGACACAAGGCAGTGGTCTGGGGAGGGTGGACATTATTAGCCTTGAAGGGAAGAGGTTTCCTGATATTAAACCCGGATATTAACCTTATGACATTAAATTGGGGTTATATGAAGAACGAGATGTTAATTTGAAACTAAGAGAGGAACGAAAAGTTTTTTTTTTTTTTAAAAAAACAAAACCTATTCACGTCTTTACGACTTCTCGTCTCCTCCAGAGAATTCTGGCCATTGTTTTTTTTAGTGGAATAGATTTAGCTATGTTTGTTACTAAATTTGAAAACATTACATTGTTTTTTATTTGTTTTGTTTTTTGTTTCCTGCTACATGTTACCAGTTTTTTTATTTTTTTTTATTTTACAGTTTATATGAGATAATATTATTGTTTTAGTCGTAAAGGTTTGACTGACTTTTTGGCATGTTTGTTGATTTGCGATTTAATTGAACATTTATCAGATAAATGACATGTTAATCGGTGTTAATCAGTGTTTGAAAATACAATTTAAGCGTTCCTGGAATTCTTCAAGTGGGGAAGCAAATAAAATAAACAACTTTGTGTTATTGGAGTTTTTATTTATTATTTTATTGTTGTTTCATTGGTGTTAACAATGTTGTAGATCTTTAGTTTTTTTCTAATAAATAATCGGTTTAATTCGTCTTTCTTGTCGGTTGATGTTAATGATGAAAAATCAATAAAATAACCGACAAGGCGTAAAAAAGCCGAAAGCACATATACACTGGATAATTAATATTTAAATATGTTCCTGAAAGCAGGGAAAATTTTTGAAATATAGAAAAATATCTTAAAAAGGAAATTTTATAATTTTATTAGTGTAGTCCTTAACAAACTTCTATAAATACACTGCCGAAATACACCCAACAAACATATATATATATATATATATATATATATATATATATATATATATATGATAAAATATAGTTTTAAGATATTCTATATTTATTGGTTAAAGTGTTCAATATCAGCGATAGAACGTATGTAAATATAAAAGTGAACATTGATATCAACACTTGTAAAAATCAGCAGATAATGAAGAAAAATATACATAGGAGTAACTGAAGAACCATGGAAACAAAGAAACTACGCACACAAAACATTATTTGCAAATAGTAATTACGTGAACAGCGCAAAGCTTTCAAAACATCACTGAGAGATTAAAAGCAAAAACACAAATCACATCAAAAATATCATGGCAAATAAGGAAAACAGCATCAGCCGACAACAATAAATCGAAAAACAGTCTGGAGGAGAAAATTGCTATAATCACCTTCTCAGACCAACGCAAACTACTAAATAAACGATCGGAACTCATCGCAAAATGCAGACTCGAAAACAAATTTTTACTACGTTACTTAAAAGTCGAAAACTGAAAACGAAAAGGAATAAATAAAAAGTAAAATAAAATAAACAAATAAAAATAAATAAAATAAGTTAAATCAGACCAATAAATATACTAAATAAATAATAAACAAATTAACAAACTACGAACGCACACATGAACACAAATAAACATAATAATGACAACCAAAACAAAATGATAAATGATAAATAAATAAGTTAACAAACAATAATATAAATCGGCCGAAAACTTCATTCGAATCCAGAATTATTTCCACTCAATAGCCCCTATAATAATTGAAAATATAACCATTAGCACCCACCAAAATAACCATTAGAGTAATAAATAGACGACCTACAATGCATCACTTACCTGTATATATAAAGAGTCGAGCATAAACGACGCATATGGCATGACGATTGCGTTTAGCATGAAACAGACTGTCGCCTCTTGATGTTGACTTCAATGTTTACATACATATATATATATATATATATATATATATATATATATATATATATATATATATATATTGTCCAATTGTTAGATGAAGCTCTGAACCGTTGTATCTTTGAACTTATTAAAGATATCTTACTGGAATTCTTCGAAGTTTTTATAGCACTATTGGACTCTGAGAAATAAAAGGGTATAGTTTCTCTCTGTGATGAAATCGATCATAAACATAAAGGACATGTTCATCATTAACTAATCACAGCTAAGGATCTGAAGCTCATGAAGTACTGACATAAATCTCAAATATATATATATGTATTATTCCAGGATTATTTTGCAACTTATTCAAGATGATCTTTTCCCATTCTAAATTTCTACCTTTCTGTCCTGAAGTAACAAGATGACTTACAGATTTCATGTATGTCATAGCTGAAACTCCTCTCTCACGTGCCAAACGACTTATGGATTGAGTTGTATCTTTTCTAATTGATTTCTTTAGCTCTAAGTTGAAATGATGATCCCTCTTGCTGTTGTGACCTCCTGATCCAGTATGCCTCTCTACTGTTCCCTCTTTTAAAAACATATTTAACGTTCTCTTGATAGTTCTTGATTGGACTTGGAAGCCAGAGTATGAATGTTGGTACCATTACTGAAGGCCCAAATGATCATTTTCCTCTTGCCATTGCTCAATTGGGAAAACACTGGGTCTGACGCATAACGATTTTAGGCTGCTCTCTTTCTAGCTGAATAACATCTAGAGTCTTTCAGTGATTCTTACAAGAAGTGGTGTTAAGATGGATGAAACGTTTTATCTGAAAACCTGGAAAAATACTAAACTCAGTTTAGTATTTTTTTTAGATATTAAACATTTTGTTGGATGGACAATTTTACTGTTACACACGGTATATATATATATATATATATATATATATATATGTATATATATATATATATATATATATTACAATGAACCATTCATACAAAAAGTAGATTAGTAAAGTTAATGATATAAAATGGCGAAATCCTTTCGCAAACAAAATTTTAAAGTTGCATTAACTTACGAACCACTCGATGAATGTTATTAACTTTACTAAAAAGGTTAATGGTCAGAGTTGAATCACACAAGGAAACAGTATTATTAAAATGTCATCAATGCATGTATGAAAAAATAAAATAAAAGTAAAAATAACATAGAATTTTTACCTTTAAAAATCAGGAGGTCACATAAATCCGCTGCTTTGGTTTCAACATTTATTTTTATTTTCTGTTTTTTTTTTTAAATAAAAATCGCCTGAGGATGCCGTAACGTTGAAACCAAGGTAGCGGATTCAACTGACCTCCTGATTTTTAAAGTATATATATACATATATATATATATATATATATATATATATATATATATATATATATATATATCGTTTTATACATGTATATTATTATACAACTGTTCGCGCTATTGTTGCATTTTAAAATCTAAGGTTCCGTTTAATGTAAGTCAATAAGCAATTCAGATTTGTCTCTCTTGATTACAACTTCCTGTGAGTGACAATCATAAAGAAATTTAATTTTGCTAGTAAAAAAAAATCGGTAGAAAAACTAACACGAATCGAAAGAAATAGTAAGTGATATATGAGTAACCGGCTTTCTGTATGAATTCATGAAAAAATTTTATTCACAATATTCACATATGGACTATTATCCTCATCATTGTTGTTATTATCACAACATTCCGGGCGTTGTGCTCTTCGTCCTGTAACTTTCATGGAATTTCGAACTGAAGCCTTTATTTAATCGATAAATATCAATTGTTCTAGTTCCGCTGACCATGCTTAGGGGTTTCACATATACCGTATTTTCCGGCATGGAAGATGCACTCTAATATTGGAAAGAAATTTCTAAGAAAACAAAGTCATTCTCATGCAAAAACACATTCACCATGCGTTCCTCGTATTGTTTACCTTATTCACTCGACCGATTTTGTTTGTATAGCAATGCCATACTAATTGGTGATTAGTAAATAAACTATGCATCTTTCATTTTCCAAGGGTGATTTTATTTTCATTAAAATGAATTAAAAATTAAAATTTAAGAAATATGCCTGTAAAAGTATAAAACAATCAAAGAAATTTTATTCATACTCAAATCCCAAGAACTCCTCATTTCTGGATTCATGTAAAATCTCTAAATTATCACCTGCACGCGTGACAGCCTGGTGGTAACTAATATTTTCATGACATAAGACTGCAAGCAAACCTCCACTATCAATATCAAGAGCAGAAAGGCTTCCGCCTCTGCTAGTAAACAAAGCATGTTTAAGCTTGTGGCTCAGCTCCAGGAAGCTTTATAGTCTTGGAAATGCTTGTAACAGCTAAGTACATCATATAAAAGACTGAATTAGATAGATAGCTAACATTATAGTCCAATGACTCAATATACAAATCCACGTCCCAATTAGGTGACCGTCCAAACTTACTTGAGTCTGGGCGTTGCTTTATATTCGTCTTGAAAGACGCGCACTTAAATTTCAAGGTATTTTTAGGGGAAAATGTGCGTCTTGTAAGGCGGAATATACGGTAGTCCTTATTTATTAATGTTCAGTCCTTGTGTCGAGCAGAAAGCAAACATGGGGTCCAGTAGAAACAGGCGAGAAATAACTAAAGCAACACTGAATGAAAACTAAATGAGATATTCCTAGGTATTGTCAGAAGAACGAAATCAATCTATCTCCTTAGATTAATAAAGGATTCCGTTCAAAATTCTATGTTAACAAGCACCTGAAGGTCAGAGGGAACAATACATGGGAATAGCGTGATTAACATGTTTTCCTGTATTTAATAATAACATACTCCGTAATACTACACATCGAGTAATATACGTTCTTATAACAACAGAATATCTCATTGATAAATAGTAGGACTAGGATGCATGACCAATAAATGCAATTTGTGTTTTATGGACTGCCGTTTCTACTTTTATTGCATTATATCTTAATAGTACAATTAATATTATTTGAGCCACTGAGTTTTGAAGAGCGATGTTCCCCCTCTTTTGTTAAGCAGTTGTAATATAATATATTCTTATGAAACATATACTTTCAGAAAACTAAGTTTTTGTGATCAAACTAAAATTATACAAATTACAAGCCACTTTAATTATTTCATACTTGCCTTGCTGAATTGTTACGGCATTGTTGCCTGGCTGTACTGGCCTGTTTTGGGAAAAATAATAAATTGCTATATACTGGAAATAAATAAATTATAAAATGTCGACAGTAATTACTCATTGGCACCGCCATTCTTTTCTTTCCCATCCCAGCATATGAATCTCCCAATACATGATATAATAAAAATATATCAAGAAACAGGTTATATTTTTTAGCTATTCTACTTTTTCTATAGTCTACTCTCGTTTGTAAAATAGCAAGTGCTAGTTATTTTATAACACAAACACGAGGGACCGATATTTAACGGTATCTAGAAGTATATATATATATATATATATATATATATATGTATGTATGTATGTATGCAGCAGGCAATGTAAGTTTCATAAAACTTGCTTTTTCGTAAGTAGGTCGATAGCAGCGAGCGTGTGAAATATTAAATATGGCTGTCATAAGCTATTGTCCTCATCTTTGTCGCCATATTTATTACAACGTTCCGACCCTTCAGTATCTGTCTATATTTCTGAGATGAGGTATTATGTATACTATTTACATTATTCAGACTATTGTCCTCATCTTTGTCGCCTTATTTATTACAACGTTTCGGCGCTTCAGTATCTGTCTATATTTCTGAGATGAGGTATTATGTACACTATTTACATTATTCGGAATATTGTCCTCATCTTTGTCGCCATATTTATTACAACATTTCGCCTTTGTACGCTCCGGCCTTCTTCCGAATGTCGAACTGAACACTTTTTTTCTTTGGGTCCTGTCACTGGATCTAACTAACGTCTTTATCCAACATGCCATGTGTCCTTGTAAATAGTGTACATAATAGCTCATCTCAGAATTATAGACAGAAAACCGAGACATAGAGTAGTGAGAGGCTTCTAACTTTGCGTCTGGGGGAAAGGGGCTTTATGGAGGAAAACAGAATGAAGTACTGCTGGCCATATATGGAAGCAGTACTTTATTCTCGGCCTGATCTGGCTCTTGTAAAGGTAGAAGATATCAGGAGAAGTCAGGTACTTACTGGAACGGTACAAGGAACAAAACATTTTCCCAGTATCTTCTACAATAGATCGTACGTACGAATTTGAAGGCTGGGATTAACTTAAGTCCGAATTGGAAGTCAAGGCAAAGGGGCCTCCCTAACAGAACACCTCTTTCATCGCAATAGATAAAAATTCAGGGTCCGCTCGTGGACATTACCGATTATAATTGTAGTCGACACCATCATCATCATCATCAATATGACGTTGTCGGCATCTCTTCATTTCGACACCAGTTACATCTATAGCAATATTCTTCCAGCTTAACCCTTAAATAAAACTGGCTATGAGTTATTGGTTTTGTTTGATTGGTTGATTTGTTTTCTACGGCCTTTTCGGGTTATTTAAAGCCAGAATATATTTTTACATCGTAAGAATTTGTTTTCTGTTTTGTTTTGTTTTTTTGTTTGTTTTTTTTTTTGTTTTTTTTTAATAATAATGGTTTAGTGATACAAGTGTTATTAATTAACCCATAGCTGGGAAGAAAAGAGATGCATTTTTACCTTTCCCAAGGGTAATTGCACGTAAGTGAATATAACGAACCCAACTGGAATTGGAACTCAGTTCTCCGATTATCAATTCCGCGCCATTACCCATTACACCACCCGCAGATCCAAGCTTGAGAAACTTGTTTTCCTGAAAAAAAAATTTTAATAGAAAAATTTTATAAATTTCAACCGAAAGTAACACTGACTGCTCGGTTTTTAGTCTTCGGTCTGTGACCAAAACATAGTAACCGTTCTACGGTTTAAAATATGGAGAAACCTAGTCTTGCGGCATTACCCTTTTCATTGAACTAAAAAAAACGAGACTTGGTGGATGCCAATGTCAGCGTGATAGTAATTGCGAGGACTAGACAATTCTTCTCCTTGTCTCATATGTACACGTATAGCTGTGCCATCTCCAACTACCATGAGGTTGGTAGGTAAATAGCTATCTGACACTTAGAAAGAGACCACTCTATTATGTCAAAAGGGACTGACGGCTAAATTATCTTCTTATAGAAAAACCAAAAGCGTTTAGCTATTTCTTCAGCTGAGTTCGATTTATATAAATGCCCTACCCGTGTAGTTTTGTTCCGGATTTAGTTCGACTCCAACAAAGCCTCTGATCGAGTGATTGGAGGCTTTGAGGAGCGTGAAACCACCGCTTAATTGCTATTGTCCCACTCTAACCCACGGTGGTAGAACCTCTTAGGTTCCCAGCTGTGGACAAATAGTGAACCCCACCAAAAAAAAGCAATATGAAAGCATAAAAATACATTTTTATACTAAAAATGCCAACAGTACATTTGTATACAAAAACATTACAAACAATACATATCTATAGAAAAATTGTGAACAATACATATGTGACACTATTTTGGGTTGCGTGGAAAAAAAAGAAAAAAGGCGAGAATTAAGTTAGGCGATAAGAAGCTTTCACCAAAAGACACTGAGCGATGTTATTTTTTCTAACAAAGAAAAGTGGTAAAGATTTTATTTTCATGAGCAAGGAAAGTAAAATCTCGGTTCTGCCGGGTTTAATTTGATTTATGACGACACGGCGAAAGAAGATAGCAATCTGCCCATGGCAATAATGAAAATTTCAGGTTGGTCAAGTGGCCTACAAGGCAGACTGCTAAGAGATAAAAATTAATTGGGTCGCCCTCTGACCTCGAAAAATATCCGCTGGACTACCCGCAGAGTACAAGAAAGGAAAGATTAAACCTTTAACTATCTGCGGAAATATCATTTGAGAAGAGCACCTGTTTTGTGTCGGAGCTGGCCATGATAGAAAAATTATTTTATCGGAACGAATAATTGGCACCAGAGTGAAAAGTCGCCAGATGACCACCCACTTGATGCTGGCGAAAATCTCGTTAACGAGTTCCAGACGGCGTTCGATTAAGACAAGAGTCGTAAGGGTTTGTTGTCGGGAAGAAGAAAAGAAAGAAAAGAAAAAGAAAGGGAAGATATATTTTTTCTTTGAGCGAGATTTTTAAACCGAGGCCAGTCTAGCCACGTCCATTGGTTGAATGGTGGCGTGAGCGGTAGGCGAAGGTAATCATGTGAAGAAGGAGGGGAGGCCTGTTGACGCCCCCTGAAGGGATCGGTGTGAGATTCCACTGTAAGAGAGAAAGGAAACCTGTTGACGCCTCTGAAGGGATTGGTATGAGATATCAATATGAGAAAGGAATAATTTGGGAGGACGATTCCCTTAAACTAGAAATTAAGGACTTCCAAAAATGGAAATTAATAAATTTTCCTGGCCGAAAACAAAGGAAATCCTTGATGCGGATTTAGAATTATCAAGGAACCTCAAACTCCGACAGGCCCACCCCGGTTTTGGTCGGCGTCCATATAAGCAGAGTCGCAACGAGTAGGCGGCAGTTAAATTGGTTAGAAAGACAGGCAAGAGTTGAGCTGTGAGCTCTGAGACCCGCCTCGCAGAAAGCTGACTTAAGATCCACGCATTCTCGACCTCAACTTCTAATTAAGAACAATTTATTTTTGAAGAACGACTTAGACTTACACCACCAAAACAAGTTTTACGAATATCGCCTGAAGATACACCAAAACCAGTTTCTTAAAAGAACAATTTAAGATGTTAAGACTCGCCTAACAAACGCAAGGTGTCACGAATCCATATTAGCGGTTTGGGAGAAAGACGCAGTCCTGTATTCAGCAACCAGATATAAAATATTGTTATCCTTTTTTAACACATTTGAACTCTTCGAGTTGTTACTTTATTTTCTTTTACATATACTTGTGCCGTATTACCCTTGTTCGGACTCGACTTGCATTACGGCCCGGCGACTGATTGATTTCGTCTACCTAAGATCAAATCACAACGTGGGTAGGTTAGACTAGAAATCAAAACAGTTACTTCGGTAACCAGACGTTGGAGGTGAGCTGGGAACGACAAGGCTGATATCGAATCTAACCAGATTCCCATCCGAATTAGCCAAGGGTTACAAAGTCACATTTGGTGCCGCGACCAATACCAAGTCACATTGGTCGTCACAGGACAGGATAGGACGGCGACGGCGCTGAGACAGACGGGGTGACGTCACACATATTTATATTAAAATGGATTTTATAGTAGAACTAGCAGCATGGCCCGGCGTTTCCCGTGCTTGATTCAAAAATCGTACGACTTGACTTAAAATATTTTTGCCCTTTAAAGGAGTGCGCTTTCCCGTGCTGATCTTACTACATGCCTTACTTCTTGCCTATCTCACACTGCGAATTTTTTCTAAGCTCTATACTAAACCTTAAATCTGTTACAAAAAAAGAACTATACAAAATAAACACAAAACGACCAGCTTTAAAAAAGGACTCGTAACTGAAAAAACCGAATGAAAAAAGAATGTTAACAACAAACACTTTTTCACACCCAAAGCAGTTCTGCAGAATCAGAATCAACGTTGAGTTTAAGCAAGCGAATGAGCCAATTGGAGTAAAGTGCCATGCAGATTTAAATTTTTCCCACTTGTGACGAATGCAGCTATCGATTTTTTTTTTTTTTTTTGCATGCTAGCATGCTAGTTAACATTCATGTCAGTCAGCTGTTGGCTCTCACTCTGGCCAATAGAATCTTCCTGCCTATTCGTAGCAGCCAGCTATAGGCTCTCACTCTGGCCAGTAGTAAATGGCCGCAAACTACATGAAAACTGCCGTAGAAGCATGAAAAAATCGATTATTTCCACTATCGATGGGAGTTGGTAAATGCAAAGTCGGTCTTGGCCTTACCGATAACTTGGAGCATGTGCATGTAAATCTTAGTGCAAATCCGTCGAAAATTGCGGCTGTACATTCGTTACACACACACACACACACACATCCTGCCTTTTATAGATAGAGATTACCAACAATGCATTTTATAGCAAGAAGACCAACATTACATTTTATGTTTAGTTGAAGCCATAAAATTGCGTTCAAAATATTGCGATTACGACATTAAATAACCCATAGAGGTGTTAATATGCCACTAAACAAAACCAACCAACTGTAATTATGAATTAAAAAAATGGCATGGTGTGCTTGTCCTAGAGTGGGACTTAGTATGCTATTGTTTCTGACTTCGGTGTTCATCAATTATTATTGTCACTCTCGCTAATTTAGATTTAAATAAAACTGGGTAAATATCTTTCACATCTGTTGCGGTTTTTATTCATCGTTATTTATTACAATTCAGTCAAGTTAAGTTCATTTTTGTCAAGACTGAAATCGTAATGAAGATCTTATTCAAATACATGGCTAATAAATTGTGTTTTTCGTCCTGATTTTATACTGTTCTTATGCGTTTAAGATTTAAGATTTATAACGACGTCTCTCTACGCGTTTCTAATACTCTTATGAAATCCAATAAAAAAATCAGCGACTTTCATTCCAGGAGTTTCTATTATGCTGCGAATTGTGCAGCTGCAAGTATCCGAAATAATCGGATCCTTAAAAATCTGAAAAGAATCTAGAAATATTTGGCTCGTAAAAAAGCCTGAAATATGAAGTGTTTAAGATTGAGTTGTCTAACTTTGTATGACGCTGATACGCGGTTGCGTCCCTTGTTTCATGTAGTAGTTTAGTTTCGGACGAAATATGGTATTTCATTGTCATGTGTTGTTGTATCTGTAATGTTATAAGTGAACCACACCCAAATGAAAGGCATGCTTACACTTCGCTGAATTCAAGCTTTTCCATAAAAATAAATTTAGTGAATTTATCTTTTTCCTTTTTATAAAATGGTGCATATAAACAACACTGAAAAGATGAAAATCTTTCTAGCGTGAGTCCTTACTTAACGCTGTTTTTGTTAAACGTGATTTTTGGTCTCATTTAACGCCGTTTTGTGAAATGGCGTTTTATGAGACCGCATATAAACCTACATTAAAATTCTCACTCAACGTTGTTCTGTATAACACCAGTTGGGTCTTCATTTAGCGTTGAAACTGCGTAGTGTGTCCTCTCTTACCGTTGTTTTCTTAAACGGTGGTCAGGATTCTCACTTAACGCTGTCTTATTAAACGGCGTTAGCTTATAACGTTGATAAATAAAACAATTATTGTAAAAAATAATTTGTCAATTGTACAATAAAAATATTTGTCAGCACGCTCAATCGAACGGATGTCCTGGGTATGACGATAAACTACATCCGGCGGCAAGTCCTCTGATCGGAAGGTTTTGCAGTGCGTTGAACCATTTCTTAGTTACTGTTCTTCCCAAGTCTGACTCGGGTGGTAGCACCAGTTAGTGTCCCAGCTATGGGCAAATAGTTAACCCCACAAAAAAAAAAGAAAAAAACTGCGGTCAAGACACTACGAAAGTATGAAAATATATTTTTATAATAAAAGAATTACCAGTAAAACATTTGTAAAATTACTAATGCTCACAAAAAAATTTAATTTCGGCATTAAATCAGCCATAAGGAGTGGAGATGCCACTAAACAAACACTCGAACATAATATGGTACAAGATCGGGTTAAAAATGCAAATTCTAGACGAACATAGGGCTTCCTGGGTAAGAGGATAAACTACATCCGCGTTCTGGGTAAGAGGATGAACTACATTCGCGTCCTGGGTATGACGATAAACTACATCCGCGTTCTGGGTAAGAGGATAAACAACATCCCCTTCCTGGGTATGAAGATAAACTACATCCGCGTTCTGGGCAAGACGATAAACAACATCCCCTTCCTGGGTAAGAGGATAAACTACATCCGCGTCCTGGGTAAGAGGATAAACAACATCCGCGTTCTGGGTAAAAGGATAAACAACATCCGCTTCCTGGGTATGAAGATAAACTGCATCCGCGTCCTGGGTAAGAGGATAAAGAACATCCGAGTCCTGGGTAAGAGGATACACAACATCCGCTTCCTGGGTATGAAGATAAACTACATCCGCGTCCTGGGTAAGAGGATAAACTACATCCGCGTCCTGGGTAAGAGGATAAACTACATCCGCTCCTGGGTATGAAGATAAACTACATCCGCGTCCTGGGTAAGAGGATAAACAACATCCGCTTCCTGGGTAAGAGGATAAACTACATCCGCTTCCTGGGTATGAAGTTAAACTACATCTGCGTCCTGGGTAAGAGGAAAAACTACATACGCGTCCTGGGTAAGCGGATAAACTACATCCGCGTCCTGGGTAAGAGGATAAACAACATCCGCTTCCTGGGTATGAAGATAAACTACATCTGCGTCCTGGGTAAGAGGATAAACTACATCCGCGTCCTGGGTAAGACGATAAACTACATCCGCTTCCTGGGTATGAAGATAAGCTACATCCGCGTCCTGGGTAAGAGGATAAACTACATACGCGTCCTGGGTAAGCGGATAAACTACATCCGCGACCTGGGTATGAAGATACACTACATCCGCGTCCTGGGTAAGAGGATACACAACATCCGCTTCCTGGGTATGAAGATAAACTACATCCGCGTCCTGGGTAAGAGGATAAACAACATCCGCTTCCTGGGTATGAAGATAAGCTACATCCGCGTCCTGGGTAAGAGGATAAACTACATCCGCATCCTGGGTAAGAGGATAAACTACATCCGCTTCCTGGGTATGAAGATAAACTAAATCCGCGTCCTGGGTAAGAGGATGAACTACATCCGCGTCTTCGGTAATACAATAAACTACGTTCAACAGTAAATCCTCTGATCGGAAGGTTTTGAGGAACTTGGAACCACCTCTTAATTGCTGGTGTTTCCAGGTACACTTTGACCCGAGGTGGTGCACCTGATAGGTACCCAGCTATTGGCAAATTGCTAACCCCCAAATTGGGGTCAAAACACTATGAACGTTTAGGTTTTACTACCAGCAATACATTTTTGAAGAAAAAATTATTACAAGCAATACATTTTTGTAAAAAAAATATTACAGCAGCAATAAAAAAAAAAAAAAAGGAAAAAACTTATTGAGGTTGATATGCCGTACAGCAAAACAGACCAAACCAAATGTAAATGGGACCAGCACAACTGATTGCTCAGTCATCCGCGACAGTTTTCTTTTGTGTTGCCTCAGGTATCAGGGTGAATCCCTGATAGTCCTTTTTTATGCTGTCTCCGGCAAAGGCTACCTGGGATTAGTTTTTGCTTCATGTCCTACCAAAAGTGTATGATAATCATATAAATGTTGTTTTATGTAAGCGCTTTAATATTTTTATGCTCCAAACTAAATAGTGGTCAAAAGGTGCTGCTTACAATTGCTGACTTGTAAAATATCGATTGATTGATTTATTCCCGTTGCAATAACAACCAAATGTGTAATGTGCATCACCGCTGTTGACGAGCACAGAAAACAGAAAAAGTGCAACATTAGAATCTACATTACAGGATCGCAGCGGAGGGACTGGTTATTAATACATATAAATAAAACTATTTTTTTGTTCTTTGTTAAATACCAAAAATAAAGTACTTATAATGTGTGTGTGTATGTGCGCGCGCGAAAGGATTGGCCTCTGATGGATGAATATGCTTCAAACCCTTCAGCATGAGCCCGAATATTATATTAATGCATGCCGAGGATTAAGCGGGTTTTTAACTGCATGCTTACAACAGCAGGATGTATCAGATTTAAGTGCTTCGGACTAAGGATAAAAGCTGCCGAAATATCCTCGATATTTCTTCTCTGGGGACGCCAAAAATGCAAGGGATTAACTGCAGCCCTACTCCAGGAGGAGTTACAGATTGGAAGAGATGGCCTTTATACTTAATTTTAACTTGGATTGGCTAAAAGTGATGACCACCATGATATATGCATTTCTGCCAGTAATGAAGAAAATATAATATAAATATATAAACACCTGAAACCTTTGCTAACAAGAAAAATTAGCAATAATGACATTTCCGGATCCCCAAAAAACCTCTTGAATCAAATGTTCGTAGATTATGAAGCGTTGCATTCAAACAAAAACAAAATCCTCTTGATTTCATATGAGGCTGAATAAAAAATATATACATTTCAATTACCCCCTCCTCACACACACACATACACACACACTGATACATTTACAATAACCTTTTTTTTTTACTTTTGCTGTTGTTGTTGTTATTAGTTCCACAGATGCCCCCCACCCCCCATGAACCAGGGTTGCATCTCTGCCACGGCAAATGGGAGAATTTGGTGAGGCCAAGGTCCTGGCACCTTCTACGGGCGGATTTCTTCCGACCCCTGCCCTGCTGAATCTCGGACAGTTGCTATGCTTTCAGGGGGCCGCAAAGTAGGTTTGACTTAAGTAACTTTGACTGCTAGAGAATTTTGACTGTTGATTGTCCCTGTGGTCTCGAATTTCTTGATCCATCGGTAAATGTCAATCTTGCTAGGGGTTTCGCGATGGCATGTTTATAGGAATTTCCCTCCAATTTTCTGTTCTTCTGTAAAAGGCATTGTAGCTGGTGCTCTGGTTTCGCTATCTTCTCAGCTTTCTAAATCTGAAATATAAAAGCAAAATGTTAAAAATAAACACCATTTACTATATATATATATATATATATATATATATATATATTTAAACGTGTCGCACGCAGAGAAACTACACATGTCTACACAAAAATGCAGTGTGAAAGGTGAACATAAAGGTAGTCTTGCGTATAATAATTCTCAACGAGAATTGGGTCTGCCGGAGATTCTTCTGCGTTTCTGGAGAAGCCATATTTGGGATTCCAGATTCAAGCTGTCCAGATTTTTCTACTATGCCACTAGCGAGGACATATTCTGCAAACGGAGGAATGGCAAGTCTTGTGTTTTAATATGTGGACTGCGAGTTGGAGATATTTTCTGTATCTGTTGAAGATATATTTCCTTAGGAAAACGGTGCCATAGGCTTGTAGGCAGAAGCGTGTGACTGGGCTGAGGCAGATTTAGCCTCAGACTACAAAAAGCAAGTCCTCGATTTGACTTCCTGAAGCTGACTGACTAACCACTTTTGTCACTACGAAGGGACATCTCTCTGCAGCTGTCACGTAATCCATGTCACTTCACCTCCACCAAAGGGAGATGATCGCCATTTGTATCACCTCATGAAGAAATGTGCATCAGATGCATTAAACCTTACTTGATTTTTTGCATTCTAATATAAATATGTAATTTGTTGAAACGTCTTAGATCAATCCAAACATTTTTTATTTGATCTTCAATTCATTTAACATTCTCTATTGTGTTTTCATGTAAAAATATTTGTCAAGAATTAGCGTGTATAATTTTATACCACATTGTTGAAGCCATTGGTAAAGGATGATTATGAGAATTCCTGAAACGTTTACAGTGTCGCCTATGGGGGCTTCGGAAAATGTCACTGTACCTCTACAGAGAGGTAAGATCACCCCCTACCAAATGAGGCGTCCTGGGTTAGGTAATAAGATGCATCCAACAGCAAGAACTCTGATCAGAAGGATTTGAGGAGCGTGGAACCACCTCTTAAATGCTGGTGTTCTCAGGTCCACCCTAACCTGGGGTGGTAGCACTTGTTAGTATCCTGGCTGTGGGCAAAACGCTATGAAAGTATAAAAATAGATTTTAATACCATTGTTATGGGATCTTACCCATAATAATAATAATGGACTATTCCATACTTAATAAATACTGCGCCTCAGAAGTAGGCAAGGAGTCAGTCGCTCACTTCCTTAGCGACTGTTCGATTGAACTCTCTACCTTTCGGGCGGAGAGGAACCCGAACGAGGCTACACCGAGAGGCGGAGTCTCGCTCGGGGAGGTAACCGGCCCTGAGCCCGTTTATACGGGTTCAATGGGCATATTTTGGGGCCGAGCCCACGGGCTCGGAGAACCCACAATAAATAACCGATCTTGTGTCACATAATGCCCCAGTGTGGGGGGTGACTGAATATCGTCAGTCGTTCACTTCTGAAACGACTGTTGGGTTGAACACTCTGCCTTCGGGTGGAGAGGAACCGGAACGAGACTCTGCCCCTCGGCGTATGGGCATATTTCAATGGGCATATTTTTGGGCCGAGTCCACGGACTCAGAGATCCCACGTTAAACCGGCCTTATGCCACATGACGTCCTAGTGGGGGAGTGACTGAATATCGTCAGTCGTTCAATTCCTGACCGGCTATTCGGTTGAACGCTCTGCCTTCGGGCGGGGAGGCACCCGAAGGAGGCTACGCCGGAGGACGGATTATCTTTCGGGGAGGTAAACCGGCCCTGAACCCGTTTATACGAGTTCAATGGGCATATTTTTGGCCGAGCCCACAGGCTCGGAGATCCCACGTTAAACCGGCCTTGTGCCACATGATGACCCAGTGTGGGGGTGACTGAATATCGTCAGTAGTTCAAGTCGAGTCAAGAGTCGAGTCAGAGGCAGTCCGAAACAGAGTCGCGTTCAGACAATTACTGCAATAGTGATACTGGTCGAGACTACATTGTTCTCTCTACTAAACCTGATTGTTCATACCAACACTTTCTACTTCTCTGTATATATTCCTGTTTGTAATATATCTGTGTTATTCCATACCTGTTTTCGAGTTCTTCTTTATTGGTTCTACCTTGGACTATCACCGTGGTACAAGGAACCGGACCATAACCGCAATCAAACCAAACCAACGCCTTCAGAGGGGAACATTACAAAGTTTTCCAATATTTTCCTTTTCATGGTTTCAGTAATAGTGATGTTCTAAGGTTAGATTAGATGTAGAACAAGGCAAAAGGTGTGGGGCACCCAGTGACAATCAAACTCACTACTCAGTCGTAATTGATCTAGCGAGACATTGTTAACCATCGCATCACGTTAAAGCGCCCGACATTTTTCAGTAATGTTGAAATACTCATGAAAGCGGTGATTTTAGTTGTGACTGCAATCATAGAATTTATCAACGTTATCTACATTATTATTATTTTACAATCGTGTTTACTATATACAAGGCTCAAGAGTCACTCGATTTAGAGGTTTATAGAGTAAGAGGTACGGAAACGGATATGGGCAGAAGATAAGGCTTAACCCTAGACTTGAACAGGTTAAGATAGTAGAAATTGAGGAAAAAGCAGCCTCATGGGAGTCGGTTCCAGAAAGCTACGGCTCGTGGGAAGGAGTTGCTTGAGTGGAACTTACATCTCACCAGGGCTGTATGAAGGGAATGTGCGTGGCATGGCTTGTCTTAGCCATTAAGGTTAGGACTGGTGGCTGATTAATGTCCTCATTCTTCTTGTTGTTATTACAACTTTTCGCCCGTTAATCCCACCGAATTTTTTCAGATGTATTTCCCATGCGAACACAGAGAAGTGGATTGAAGTATTGGTTCGGGGATTTTTAGGTATTTTGTTTGTGAGTTCAATCCCTAGGATGAGTAGTACAGATTCGGGTTCGATAGAAACAGAGATAGCAATCACTAAGCAGCACTGAAAAGAGAACAAGATTATATATACTTAAACAGAGATAGTGGAACGAGGACAATCTATCCTGTTGGTTTAATAAAGTGTTAAGTTCGAAATTCTCTGAACGCTAACCGCATCGACAGAAACCAGAAGAAAGCCGAAGAGCACAACGATCGAAAAGTTGCAACAATAACAACAAAGATGAGGACAATAGTCCGAATGTAAATAATGATCAGTTCTTATCCCAGAAATCACAACTGTTGTGCTTATTTTTACTGATAAAATATAACAGCCTAACGCACTTACTGTACAAAGTAATAACAGAGCTTATCTTTTTAAAAGTGATTATTGCAGTCCGTCCCTGTTTTTCTCGTTTTAAAAATGATCCAGATACATACAAGTATACACACATAAACCTATATATATATATATATATATATATATATATATATATATATATATATATATGTTGGGGGGGGGGCGTGTGTGTGTGTGTGTATTACAAACGAGTACAAAAAGGATATGTAAATGAAGCATACTTGCCGCTAAAAAAGAAAACTACTTCCGTTGTCGGACGACCTGCACCCAGTCACCGCAAAATAAGTTAACAAATTATTCTTTAATTGGTAAAAGTCGTTTCTCTAATTACGATACGCCATTTTCGTGGTGAAACCCTAAAGCGGTTTGCCTTGGAAAATCATGAAAACATTTACACCAGAATATTTTCGTTTATATCAATACCAAATTTAGATTCTTTGCGTCCGAATCGATTAAAGAAATCGTGATTTCAGTCGAGAAAAATGCCAATTTTGTGTTGACAAACTTGTTGCGATGCTAATTTTATTAGACATATTTAAGAAAATCATAAATTAAAATTCGAATGGCTTGGATGACGACATGAAAGAGAAAAGTTAGGGATTTTATATATATATATATATATATATATATATATATATATATATATATATATATAATAAATTAACTTATTTAAAATATGATTTCTTCGCTACACAATAATAACCATGTTTCAAAAACTGAAGCTAAAAACTTCAAATTTAATTATATAATTAAATTAGATGCATTATTTCTGTTTCATCTTCAAGCTAATTTTGAATAACTTATTTTTAAATTTACTGAGTTTTAAACGCACATATAGATTCATAATTTCCTGTTTCCAAAGTTACAGAGAAATCCATTCATTTAGACAGGGGCGGTAGCGTGTTCATTTTTATTAACTATTGTTGTATCAGTTGTGAGTTACGTTCGAAAAAGAGGTTAAGTTTAGGGATGGTAGGGGTGTGTTTTTCAACGAATTCTGACATCCGTTAAACGCATATCGTCTGGGATATTTTTTATTATCGACAAAAAGGTTTTCGGTATTTTTTGCGTATTTTATACTTAAAGATTCTTTCTAAAAGGTGTGTTTGGGTTAGAATACGTTATATTTAACAATTTTAAAATATTTTTACTCTTAATTACTAATAGACCATATTTCTTTTTAAATCAAGTCAATGTCATAGAATTACTTAAATTATTTAAAATTATTTTTTCATATCCAATATAAGTATGTATATTACCAGTTCCTATTTTTTTAATATTATTTAAGGAAATTTTTTAACAATGACTGCAAAGAATAGGTATTTCATTTCTTTGGTTTAGTAAATTTTTATTTTTTATAAACTTAGTAATATACAGTTTCTCATGTATGCACAAAGGACATGGGTCATTTAATGACCTACATATTCTAGCTTTTCTTAATTTCCATTTTACTATAGATGTTTTATTGGTTTCTTTTAAGTGCCAGAAGTATTATATATATATATATATATATATATATATATATATATATATATATATATATATATATATATATATATATATATATAACGTAGAAATCAGTATTTTTAATATTTTTAAAAAAGATTAAATTAGACAGACAAAAGTATCGGAATTTTCGTGGAAATAATTTCTGTTATTACTACTAACCAAAACCGTAAGCTCATAATATACGGTGTCTTATTCGACATATGAGAGTCAAGCAGCTCAATTCCTACGAGCTGACAGCCAGACAATAGCACATATGATTTGATTGTAGTGGTGAAAAGCTTTGTGCAGAACCAACCACACTTTTTTCAAGAGCCAAATTCAGAGACCTGTTGAACTACAAGGCCCCCAAACGACCCTCCGCAAGTTTTGAATTCAGAGTTGTCCTTCTCCTAGCCATCCAAGGCTATAGAACCCAGTCTGTCCAGCTATTTACCTATAGCTGGAAAGAGAATAATAGGATTTTCCATGTAAGTGAATGTAATGAATTATACTGGAATTGAAAGAGAATAAGAGGATTTTCCATGTAAGTGAATGTAATGAATTATACTGGAATTCGAACTCGGCTCTCCGATTCTTCAATCCGAGCCGCTATCCACTACTCCACAATGCCTACTCATAATACATAATTAGGATATATAATGGATGAGCAGAAGTAACGAAATATTTGTCTAGACATATTTATTGTAAGAAGCAATACAAATTAACGCGGAAAACTTTTGGGTACATTTCGAAACTATAACTAAAACAGAAAAATTGAAGTTTGAGTTTATCTTCTATCGAAATTATTCATTCGCAAATTTCCGCCGACCAATCAGGGCACGACATACACCATTACGAGGTTAGTCTGAAAAGTTCATAGGCTGACTAAGAAGGGGTGATACTGGAGCTGTGAAATCTTTCATACATTAATTTCAGATCTTCTTATTAATAACTGCATACTTTCCAGGTAAACTAACATCTGACTTTTCAAGGAAAACCTCAAAAGTAACTTATAGCGACTTCTCTTGAAAATGTCCAAAATTTGGCATCATGTTGCTATCAAGTACCCACAGAAAAAGTGTTTAGTCCCCAAGAACATTCATGCTGACGCTCCAGCTTTATGCAAAAGTGGGCAGCTAAATTTAGAAGAGGAAAGGCGAATCTTGCACATAACCCAAACTATGGGCGTCCTGTAACTTCCAGCACCGAGGAAAACATTGATCGTGTTAACCACATGGTGAGGGATGACAAGCGATTGTCTATAAATCAAATAGCCAATACTATTAGCATATTCTGTGAGAGAGTTGAGAAAATCCACCACAATGAACTTGGCACGACGAAGCTTTCTGCTTGGTGATTGCCACGTCTTTTGACACCTGATCAAAAGCGAATCAGGCTGATGACATCACGAGAAAATCTGACATTGTCTGAGACAAATCCAACTGGTTTCTTTTAACGTTTCCTAACCCAAGATGAATGCTGGGTCCATGATTTTGAGCCAGAGACAAAGAGACAATCTATACAATGGGAGCGTCCCTCTACACTTGCTCCAAAGAAGGCCAAGGTCGTTTTATCTGAAAGGAAGGCGGTGCCCTCAATTTGGTGGGTGGGGGTACAAACAGCATTGGGTTTATTGACTATCTTCAAAAGGGACACACCATCAATGGTAAAGTACTTGGCCACTTTTCTGAAGCAGTTACGAAAGGCAATCAAGACCGAACGGCCAGGAAAACTGACGAAAAGGGTTTTGTTTGATCAGGACAATGCTCCAGTAAAACAAGTCCTTGGTTTCAATAGCTGTTGTGCGCGATTGTGACTTTGAGCTGGTTGATCATCCTCCTTATGCTCCTGATTTGGCTCCATCTAACTATCATCTGGAAAAAAACACTTCTCTGGGAACAAGTACCGCAGTACTGGTTCCCAGAGATGAACCCATTCACTGCAACACCAATGGAAAAGTGTGTTAACCCCAATGGGGGTTATGTTGAAAACTAAACCTCATTTGATCATATTCTATGAGTGTATCTTGGTGAGCCTATGAACTTTTCGGCCGACCAAATGTATACCGTGTACATTGACACGTCATTGAAAAATTGAGTAGCAAAGACAAAAGAACTCTCTGAAGAGTTTTGTTAATTGACCATCGTAATCATGAAGTGGTATATCGAAAACACTCCAAGATCCAGGTTGCCATCACTAAGATTAGATTTGAAAATTGAAGGAGCATAACCTGAACATCAGCCTCAAAAATTCCCCCCTCTTAATAGTAAATGAACGAGTGTCTAGAACCATTTCTCGAAAAGTAACGCACAAGCCATTCACAGCGTGAGGAAATTTTCAGGAGAAATTTCAGGCAGTTGTCGCAGACGTAAGCAAGGATATAATTAGTCCATCGGGTAAGATTGCATTCTTGGCCTCCAAGACAGCTTCTTCTGCTGAAACCCGAACCCAGGATCATCTACATTTTGCCTGCCATTATCTTTAGAAGCCTGATTTGTTCTCGAACAATATATTATAGTCTGACGAAGCTAAAATCTAACACCTTGGCAGAATATTGGATAGCGTTATGTATTCTGAAATACTGGAGAACATGCTTACATATGTGAAATTTCTCAAACTCTTAAAAGGTTGGATTTTTCCGCAGCATATCTATTTCATACGTTCTTGAAGTGGAAAAAGAAAATGGTTCCAGCCGAAGAAAATAAGGATTTTAGGGTAGTCTAATCAGTCACCAAACGTAAACCCTAAAAAGAAATGTGTGGAAGGAGCTTAAACTTTGTTTTCCTCAAAGGATTTCTCAAAACTTATCTTAAGGTGATTTATCAACATGAGTGTCATAGAATTGGTACTAATTTTCTACAAGAATCTTACCTCATATTCCAAAAGTCTGACAACCGTTATAATAGACACACCATTAAATATTAGACAATCTTTAACTTTCGTCCCCACAAAAAATGGTGTATCAAAAGGCTGGTTATTCCATTGACACAGCTATACACAGACACAACTGTATACACCCATGGCTACATCGGCAATTTTTTATTTACAATATTTTTAAAATATCTGCAACATGTACAATGAGATATATATTATTTACATTTGATAAAGATTTATTATTTATCATTTTAAATAAGAAATAAAGTTGAAAATAAAACTTTTTATTCAAAAATTATAAACAAACTGATCAAAATATTTAAGAGAAAGAGATGCCCGTAATGTCTTTTAGTGAATTTATGTGGCGAGAGCAAATGAAAGAAATGCTGAACAATTGATTTTTTTTGTTTTTTTCAAATTTTATAATTACGGTTACTGGTTATGTGTTAAAATTTACTTTTACCCAGAAATTTTTTATAAATTTATGAATAAAAAAAATCTATTTTATTTTATTTGGTTCACATATTTTGTTATAATCTTGAAAATGTAAAATTATTCTTGTAAATAAGCAATCCAATAAATAAAGTGTTTAACATTTTTATTATCAGTTCTCAAAAATAAAGAAAATCTATAAATCAACAATGTTTGGGTTTTATTAAAATTCTAATCATCGCTTTTTAAAGCAATAAACATTGGTAAGGGAATCAAGAGGGTATTTTTTTAAATCATTTCATCCTAAGCAAAGCAATAAAGCCACTAACACTAATGAGGATTACTGAGTGTTAGAGTCTATGAGAGAAAAATAATATTAAGAAGAGAGGATAATAAAAGAATAGGAATTGAGAAGATAGAAGATAACGATTTACATTGCATTTAAATTTTTGATGATCCAAGTTGACTGGAAAGCAAGAAGCTGGAAGAGAGTTCCACAAACGAGTTCTCAGGGAGAAAAAATATCCGCATAGAACTTACCTATATAGTATTAGCGGTGTTAAAGGAATAACCGTCCCTTTAACACCGCGGTTTTTGGGGGTTTTTTGTTTTGTTTTTTTTTGTTTTTTTTTTGTTTTGTTTTTTTTTTGTTTTGTTTTTTTGCTACGATGGTTAAATATTGCCAATGCAATATAGTGAATGCTGTTTATTGATATGCTTAAATATTTTACAGTCGGTTGAAATCTATATATTAGACCATAAATGGAATATACTGCTATCATATGACAACAGCTGATCGAATTTCCAACATCAAAAGAATTCAATGAGTATGCGAGATACTAACCGGAATTTTGATTAAATGGAAATATCAGATTTTACTTATACGTGAATGTAGTAAGATTTGAAAGTAGGAGGATTATGTTGCGCCAATCTACCGTCCCTCAAAAGCAAATAATGCCTATGAAGATGAAAGTCTAATGATGTTGACGACGCGAGATAATTGGAACGTTATTGTGGAAGACGAGCAGTGGTGGGGATGAAATGTTTATCATGGGACCCAAGTTAAATGTCTGGGTGGAGACCCAAGAAGTTCGGCCACCCACGTTGAGTGACTTGAGAAGAGAGAAAGGACATGTATTTAATTCTACTTTTTTTGCGTGTGTGGTGGGGTGGGGGGCGTGCTCGCGTCTGTGTTTTCGGTTCGCTGTCTTCCGTTTTCCCCAATGCACCAATGGATTTTGTTCTTGTGACTACTATGTCTTCCCTCTCACCACTCTTTATCTATCTATCTATCTATCTATCTATCTATCTATCTATTACAGTCTATTCCTTATCTGCCTCAGTCTTTTCCTTATCTATCTATCTATCTCAGTTTTTTCACATCTATCTCACTTCATATCTATCTATCTATCTCAGTCGGTTTATATCTATCTTCTTTTTTTTCTTTTTGCCTTTTCTGTCTTAGACTCTTTCTTTTTGCTCTCTTGTCATTTTTTCTTTTTTCTCATATCTTTTTTCTTCATAATATATTTTTCCTGTTTATTTTTATTACTTTTTCTTTGAATTTTCTTTTTTTTCTCTGTGCGTATGTGTGTACGTGCGTGTGCGTGCGTGCGTGTGTGCGGGGGGGTCTTTCTTTTTTGGTATCTTCATTTTTTATTTCTCTCTCCCTCTCCCTCTCCCCCTCCCCCTCCCTCTCTCTCCCTCTCTCTCTCTCTCCCTCTCTCTCTCTCTCGCTGTCATTCTTGCCGTTTCTTCTTTATCATATAATCTTTCCTTTTCTATTCTCTCTCCCTTTTTTTGGTCATTTTTCTCTCTCCTTTATTCTTCTTCCTCTCGCTCTTCTATCTCCCCTTCAATTTCTATTTCCAGTCTATTTCGCTTGCTCTTTTTCTTCTTACTTTCTTTTTTTTTAATCTTCCTTCTTTCCATCCTTCTTTCCACCCTTCCTTCCTTCCTTCCTTACTTTCTATATTTCATTTTTCCTTTCTTTCTCTATTTATATCTCTTTTTCTTTCTTTTGTTACATTCTTTACATCTTTCCCTCAATTTTCTCTTTGTTTTAAAGTACTTCTTCTCTTTCTTCTCTCTTCTTCTTTCTTTCATGCTTTCGTTCTTTCTTTTCTTTCTGCCAAGTCGTATGTTAAAGGAAGATTTCTTTAACATACTATTAGACAGTCGAATATTCCAACATCCGAAGACCAGGTTCTGGACGGCAGCATAATATTCTCGATTAGATTGATTCATTTTTAATTGTCAAGTGTTAAGTTAAACCGATTACTTCCAACAAGACAGCAGGCATGCTACCGCTAACTAGACTTCCACTTTGACGAGAACACCGTCATGCACGTTTCAATTGGTGACAGAGAGCCACCCGGGATATCAATTACTACTCGGGCCACATTTATATAGCCATTATTTTTTTAATCTGTGCGTATATGTTATCATTTGCTGTAATCCAGCTATGTGACGTGTACGTTTAATCTTGAATAAAATGCAATGGACATTCACAGAAATGGAATTTAATTTGATTATATTTTATAATAATAATTTGATTATATTTCATAATGATTATTTTATTATATTTTTATAATATTATTTTATCTTATTTATAATAATTATTTTATTTTATCTTATAATACTATTTATGTTAATTCCTGTCTAGCGAAGGAACCATATTTATAAATCAGTTAATTTATAATATTTATGCTCTGTAAATTTACATTGAGCACTGTTTTATAAAAATAAAAAAATCAATAAGAACACCAGATTATATATCTTACTGTTCTTTCTTTTTACTATATATATATATATATATATATATATATATATATATTAGGTCGGTGCAAAATGTCGTTTTCTCACATAGTAACATATGTGAGAAAACGACATTATTTTTGCACCAACCTAATATATATATATAAGTTATGAAAAACTTGGTAACCCGTATGGGTAGTCCCAAAAGGGCTCTGGTGAAATAAATTATTATAATGGAACCTTAAAGTGGTCTGTTTTTCTTTAATATATATATATATATATATATATATATATATATATAGATAATATTAGCGGTAAATATACATATATATGCAAAATCCACAGGTGCATATATACACATGTATATTTAGAATAAAAAATTTCCGAGAGGATAAAATCCAGGTAGAACTCAATGTCCAGGACAGAGTAAGGATATAATAAAAAGGCTTAAACACTAATATTCCATGGTCATAATTTATTCCATTGGAATCGTAAATACGATCCAATTCATCAGACCTACAAATTCAAAAAGAAAACAGAAAAAAACCTACTCCGGAAATAAAAATAGAATTTAGAGAGAGAGTAATTATGAGAGTGTGGGATGAATGTTAGTTTATAAGAGAGGGGTTTAACAGAGAGAGTTTTATTTAAAATTAGGTGTGAGTGGAAGGGGGAAAAAGACTGTTGACGGATGTCTAAAACAGTATAAGGATACACATCGAGGTGACAATACACACACCATGGCCGATCAAATCTTAAAGAAGGAGGGAGAGGTAAGGAAGGAAGTGGTGGGGAAGAAAGATGGGGCGGGTGAAATTAAAATTGCAAGGGACGCTGTGTAATTGAGAAAATTTGACAAAAATAATATCGACTGCAGGTTACAAATAAAATATTATAAACAATAAATATGACGATTATCTAATCTGGCGAGGACCTATATTTTTATGTTCAAAACGCATGCAAAACCATACATACATGTATATACTACACACACACACACACACACACATATATACATATATATACACATACACACATACATATACATGTACACACACAAACACATATAAATACATACACACATACACATACATATACATACATATACATACGCACACATATATACACAGTATATCCACCTATACCCTATACACACATTTTCCACATACATATACATAAATACACATGCACCCACATACACATATATACATACACACACATACAAAAACCAGATATATATACGCACACACACATATATATATATATATATATATATATATATATGTATATATATATATACATATATATACATACAAAAATGTACACACATATACCTACATATACACACATACATCCATAGGCATCCACTCCTTACCCATTTACACACACTTGTACATATGAACATACGCATACATGCGCATAAACATATATACCTAAAACCTTACATTTCTAACCAATTAAACAAAAAAAACAAAAAAACAATGTATCCCTATATCTATCCGTTTAGCTATACATACATACACATATACACACGCACATCTATACCCACATACACACATATATATACACATACATACATATGGGTACATATATACACCAACACATACGCACACCCACACACATACATATACATACATATATATACATATATATATATATACATATACACACATCCCTGCATATATATTCTCCTACATATACCCACACCCACATACGTATACATGAATATATACACATACACACACATATCCATACATATACATACACATATATACAAATACACACACCCCTAAATATATACCTACATATACCCGTAGTCAAGTACATACATACATACATACACACACACACACACATATATATATATATATATATATACCCACATACATACAAATACATACATATAAATTAGAATTTAAAAACTAAATAAGTAAAATTTCAACAATTTATATATACACATATACCCACATTCATACAAATACGTACAAATACATACATATAAATTAGAATTTAAGAACTAAGTAAAATTTCAACAATTTGGGCGTAAAAAAAAAAAAAAAAAAAAAAAAAAAACCATAGCGCATCACAAAAACACACAATGATCTATATAGAGATAAACAAAATAAACATAATAGTCATTCCGTTAAAATGTCATGCCCGATGTTTTGAACCAAGATGGAACTGACATAAATGACAGAAAGTTACAAAACGGTGTTTATGTTTTGAATCTCTTCTTATGTCTACATTTAGAAAATATCTCATTACGAAGATTCAACAGTTCATCTTGATTTTTATCTTTGATAATAAAAATTTTTTCCGCCAAGCACAGATCACACCGATCGCGGATTGCATACAATGACGCTACTTGGGTGAAGAAAAATAATGGTAGTTTCGATGTACCTATGGGGGCCTTTGATTCCGCCCAAATTGCAGATCTGGTGGGCATATATATTCTCGACACCTTGAGTAGAGTAGTTAACCTTAGCCAAGTCGGAATTTATAGAGATGACGGCCTAATCATTGTCCCAAATAGCAATGGCCCCTTGACTTCTAGCTTACATAAGAAGATAATTAGGGCCTTCAAATACTTAGGCCTTAAAATTGAAATATCTTCCAACATGAAAATAGTCAACTTTTTGGATATTACACTAAATCTATCTAATGATACCTTTAAACCCTTCCATAAAGTTGATCAAACACCCCTATATATCAACGTCCACTCTAACCACCCTAAACATGTGATAGACCACATCCCTAAAACTGTGAATACTAGAATAAATAAGCTATCTTCTAGCCAAAAAGTCTTTGATGATAATAAATTTATATACAATCAGGCCCTCAAAAATAGTGGTTTTAGACAGGAATTAAACTATAACGGAGAACTTGGAAATCAGAACAATAACAGATCTAAAAATAGAAAGAGGAAGGTAATATGGTTCAACCCACCATATTGCAAGCTCTCTAATATTGACATAGGAAGTTTTTTTCTGAAATTAATTGATAAGCATTTTCACAGTAAACATCCATTAAGTAAAATTTTCAATAGGAAGACTCTGAAAATTAGTTACTCATGCGTTAGAAATATGGAGAAAATCATATCTTCCCATAATTGCAGAATACTTAGAAACTACCATTGTAATGTGACTCAATCAAGTAACCCTACCTGCAATTGTAGGAATAAAGATCATTGCCCAATCGGGGGTAAATGTAACTACAAAAATGTAATATACGAGGCAACTATCTTTCCCGAGGAAAATATAAACGAGAAAAAAAGATATATAGGTATATCCGCCGGTAATTGGAAGCAGCGTCTATACAACCATAGACACTCTTTTAGATATAGATGCCTTAGAAGTCAAACTTCCTTATCCAAACACTACTGGGATCTGGTGGATAAGGGGTTAACCCCACTTTTGAAATGGAGATACCTATCAAGAGCCAAAACACCTAATAACTTCCGCGATCGGTGTGATCTGTGCTTGGCGGAAAAAATTTTTATTATCAAAGATAAAAATCAAGATGAACTGTTGAATCTTCGTAATGAGATATTTTCTAAATGTAGACATAAGAAGAGATTCAAAACATAAACACCGTTTTGTAACTTTCTGTCATTTATGTCAGTTCCATCTTGGTTCAAAACATCGGGCATGACATTTTAACGGAATGACTATTATGTTTATTTTGTTTATCTCTATATAGATCATTGTGTGTTTTTGTGATGCGCTATGGTTTTTTTTTTTTTTTTTTTTTTTTTTTTACGCCCAAATTGTTGAAATTTTACTTAGTTCTTAAATTCTAATTTATATGTATGTATTTGTACGTATTTGTATGAATGTGGGTATATGTGTATATATAAATTGTTGAAATTTTACTTATTTAGTTTTTAAATTCTAATTTATATGTATGTATTTGTATGTATGTGGGTATATATATATATATATATATGTGTGTGTGTGTGTATGTATGTATGTATGTACTTGACTACGGGTATATGTAGGTATATATTTAGGGGTGTGTGTATTTGTATATATGTGTATGTATATGTATGGATATGTGTGTGTATGTGTATATATTCATGTATACGTATGTGGGTGTGGGTATATGTAGGAGAATATATATGCAGGGATGTGTGTATATGTATATATATATATATGTATATATATGTATGTATATGTATGTGTGTGGGTGTGCGTATGTGTTGGTGTATATATGTACCCATATGTATGTATGTGTATATATATGTGTGTATGTGGGTATAGATGTGCGTGTGTATATGTGTATGTATGTATAGCTAAACGGATAGATATAGGGATACATTGTTTTTTTGTTTTTTTTGTTTAATTGGTTAGAAATGTAAGGTTTTAGGTATATATGTTTATGCGCATGTATGCGTATGTTCATATGTACAAGTGTGTGTAAATGGGTAAGGAGTGGATGCCTATGGATGTATGTGTGTATATGTAGGTATATGTGTGTACATTTTTGTATGTATATATATGTATATATATATATACATATATATATATATATATATATATATATATGTGTGTGTGCGTATATATATCTGGTTTTTGTATGTGTGTGTATGTATATATGTGTACGTGGGTGCATGTGTATTTATGTATATGTATGTGGAAAATGTGTGTATAGGGTATAGGTGGATATACTGTGTATATATGTGTGCGTATGTATATGTATGTATATGTATGTGTATGTGTGTATGTATTTATATGTGTTTGTGTGTGTACATGTATATGTATGTGTGTATGTGTATATATATGTATATATGTGTGTGTGTAGTATATACATGTATGTATGGTTTTGCATGCGTTTTGAACATAAAAATATAGGTCCTCGCCAGATTAGATAATCGTCATATTTATTGTTTATAATATTTTATTTGTAACCTGCAGTCGATATTATTTTTGTCAAATTTTCTCAATTACACAGCGTCCCTTGCAATTTTAATTTCACCCGCCCCATCTTTCTTCCCCACCACTTCCTTCCTTACCTCTCCCTCCTTCTTTAAGATTTGATCGGCCATGGTGTGTGTATTGTCACCTCGATGTGTATCCTTATACTGTTTTAGACATCCGTCAACAGTCTTTTTCCCCCTTCCACTCACACCTAATTTTAAATAAAACTCTCTCTGTTAAACCCCTCTCTTATAAACTGACATTCATCCCACACTCTCATAATTACTCTCTCTCTAAATTCTATTTTTATTTCCGGAGTAGGTTTTTTTCTGTTTTCTTTTTGAATTTGTAGGTCTGATGAATTGGATCGTATTTACGATTCCAATGGAATAAATTATGACCATGGAATATTAGTGTTTAAGCCTTTTTATTATATATATATATATATATATATATATATATATATATATATATATATATATATAAGTGTGTGGGGGGATGGCCTGACGATTGCGTTAAGCAGGAAACAAACTTTTGCTACTGCTCAATGTCCACTTTTATACTTTACATACGCTCTCTCCCTGATATTGAGTATTATTATATATATATATACATTAAATAAATTTTAATATGTGAATTAAAAAATATACAAGTATATAAAGATATATAAAACATATATAAAGTTAAATAAATATATATCGCTATATAAATATAAATAAAGATATATAAAGATATATAAAATACATAATGGATATATTATGAAAATTATTTTTTAATAAAAGCAATAATATTAAAATTTAGAATGAGAAAAACTAATTAAAATATTGGAATCGTTTAATATTTGATATAGAAACGACTTTAATAAAAACAGTTAAAATTTAAATGTATTTAGAACTAATTAAAAAACCGTTATGTTAACACGCGTTCTTTGTAAAAGAAACAGCCATAATGAAACCAAACGGTTTATATATTTTATACATTAAAAAATATGAATGAAAGTTTATATAAAATTGACTCCATATTGATGTCATAAAAACTCTTCTGTTACCGATAAAGGATCGAGCCACTCAGACAAAAGGCTGTCATCAGGCAGAATTTTATGACAGTCTAGGCGTGTAAAGTCTGCTGCTGAGAAAAGAAATAGACCGCGGTGTGACCTGGGATGATAAAAGACTCTCACCATTGTCGCTGAAGACGAAAAAGATAGGAACAGAAAAAGGATCTTCTAAATTCTCATAATACGAATGACTTTCATAAACCCGTGAAAGTTTATCTCAAATTTAAGGACGCCTGTTCTCAAATTCTGACTATTTGTCAAAGGGGTCCAAGAAAAACAGCTTCGCCTATGTAGGTCAAATTTTTCTCACCGCAATTCGGACTTCAATTTTTACCTTCGAATTTCAACTTACAACATTTAAACGACATTTTGAATTGTGAAATTTTCGAAGGAAATAAATTTTTGTTGCTAAGAAATTGATTTATAAGAAATCTTGCTCTAATAAAAGATTTTTTTTAAATCCCTTTGTTGTTAAACAAAATATTTGCTTTATATGAACTGTAGTTTTCTAAGAAAAAATTGATTTGTATTTGAAAGAACTGTTAACGTGACTTGAGAATTTGAGGCGCAAAAGGGAAATTTTATGCAGTGCTTATATTTTAATTTCTACTATTTACACCTCTGTGCAAATTAATTGAAACAAAACGAATAATTCCGTTACTATTTACTTTTTTCGTATTTTTCCAATAAAATGTTAGTACTTCGTATATCCATTCGTCGAAATCGTTGCTTACAGATTGACCACAGATTCTCGATTGGATTTAAATCGGGTGAGTTTCTGTGCTAGTCTATAGCACTTTGATTTGCTCACTGATAAGACTTGCCATTGTGTTCGTGCAGCGTTACAATTTTCGTACGCTTCCGTTGAGTAACGTCCATCGCAGACAATGGCCGTAATCGATAGTCGAGACAATAGTGCCTGGATGGGATAAAAATCTGATGCAATCATGGATGATGCAATATTTTTCAAATCCAAACAAATTTCATCATACACCCCGAAAATAGATTCATATTATTTCACACTACTGCAAATGACCTTATCTAAAAAAAATAGAAATCGATTACACCCTGTCACTCCGGCGGGTCTAAAACTAACCATATGTTGAAGGAAAGGAAACTAAAGCAGTTGTTTCAATTAATTTGCACAAGGGTGTAGTCATTATAATAAATGTTTCTTTCTCAGCAAATATCACAAGATTCTTTTGTTGTTTTTTTTTGTTGTTTTTTGTTTTGTTTTGTTTTTTTTGCTTTGTTTTTTTTTGCATTCAAAATACTAGGCATGGAAACCTTAACGCTCTTCTCTTCTCCTATTTATATTGAAAGAATTTATTGTGAGAAAACTCCCAATACATCCTTTTAATATAAATGTTAGAAACTGAAAAATTAAACAAAATTAATGATTCAAGAAATGACGCATTTGTTGTTGTTTCTGGAAGAACAGGTCATGTGTGTGTATTTATTAATTCCTCTGAATTTATAAATTATTAAACAAATGTATATATCTTGTTTTAAGAAAAGCTGAGTATACATGCATTAATTCTCGTTTGCTCGTGTCAGTGTAGATTATTTATGTTAAAATAGGTCATAAATCCAAGTGAATTGTTGGCGATCGAATAACCCCGGGTCCATCTGTTACCTAATTATAAGTGCGCATGCGTCTATGCATGTCAATTATATTGTATCGTCTGAAGCTTTAGGAGGTCGAAGTAAATTTAAATTTACTTCATTTCTTTTCTGTCCGTCACTTTACAGACACATTTTGAAATACCGATCATTACAAAAGTTAATATCTTCATAGTTAAAACGAAAATCATCACAAACGAAAATCATCACAGTTTTATAAGCTTCTTGAAATAAAAGTTTGAAAACATTCCTGAGCCAAACGTGAAGAGAACAAGAATTTTCAGATTATTTTCTCAGTATCTCTCCAGCTGGTTTGTACTTAATTTCCAAGAATATTTATATGAAATTTTGTTTTTTCTGGATTTTTTTGTTTTCTTGTGGGGTGTACTTAAAAAATGAAATATCTTCACTTATAAAAGTTTATCCAATTATTTCATACGAGGATTCTTTTTTCCCGAAGATCAATCGATGGAGTTTTGAATATTACTGAACATACAAATAAGTAGATCCCATAAAATACTTTCTCAAATCATGGACAAGGATTTGGCAGAATTTTTCACGCCTGTTGCAGCCTCTTTGATGATCTTTAAGATCGATAAATAAAAGGCGTGTAATTCTGTGACGACAGCAGGAAAGTGTTTTGAAGCCCACAGAACTTCCAGATTAACTGATTGGTTACTTTTCTTTGAATAGTTTATTTTGACTTCGAGAAATGGGTTAACCTGATAAATTCATGTTTATCCTGTCGCCTGTCTCTGTTTTCAACTGATGATGGCTGAATCCAGATGTAAAATCCTGTTGCATCTTCAAAGAGAAGCTGATTCTACGTTGGCTAGAGCCTAGTCTACCTTTCTTCTTTTTTTATTTACGAAATGTTCCCCCAATACAAGGCCCTTGAGTCACTCATGATTACTAAATAAGCTTGTTGCATGATCTACTGGAAAAATCTCATTTTTAATCCTCGACTGATGATCACCTATTATTGGGCAGTAACTCGAGTAAAAGTTGAACTTATCTGTTTAAGAGAGTTCGACTTCTATAATCCGACACACTTTGGACCAGGTCACTACCGGACCACAGAAATGCTGGATGACAGAAATCACATATAAAAAAGAGCTATGTAAATATAGTCTTGTCAGCTCATTGCATATATAAATTGCTGTGTTATCAAAGTTAAAACAAATTTTAAAGCAGGTGTAATATAATAATCCTTAAATGCTTCTAAACAAGGCTTTTATTGTTTCATGTAATGGAAAGGGTAAAAAAAGGCCTAAAACCAAAAAATAATATATATTTAATATACTGAATGTGTAAATCTGCAGTTATTAGGTTGGTGCAAAAATAATGTCGTTTTCTCACATATGTTACTATGTGAGAAAACGACATTATTTTTGCACCAACCTAATATATATAAGAAATGAGGAAGACCGTACCACCGGTGCTCAGGTAAAAATTGCACAAGTGGGAAAATAAAGAAAAAATGGCAAAGCAAAAGCATGATCTAAAAAAATGAAATGCACACATTATCTATTGAGTAAATTCTGACAAAAAAATATATAAATATCGAACCAGAAAGTCTCTAATCAGTCGACAGTTGACTCCTGGTTCAGTTGTCATTTGTTTTGTTGTCAACAGGTCAATGGCAGGAATTCTGGTTCAATTATTGAAAGATTTAAACCAGGTTTTAAGTAGACTTCATCACAGCATAAGATTTTAGTTTAATTTTTTGCTTTTAAATGTAGATACAATTTTCTTTTTAATTTACTAAGCAGATAACGTGTACACACAAGTTACATTATTCGGACTATTGTGCTCATCTTTGTCACCATGTTTATCACAAAGTTTCGGCCGTTGTACGCTCTGGCCATCTTCAGGTGGTTGGAATGTCGAACTGAACCCTTTATTTCGCTCACTGGGGTAGACTGTTCTAGTTCCACGTGCAATGTCTAATGGATGTCAGTTATCTCCTGTTAAACGTTGTGATAAATATGGCGACAAAGATGAGGACAATAGTCCGAATAATGTAAATAGTAAACATAATACCTCCTCTCAGAAATACAGACAGATACTGAAGGGCAGAAACGTTGTAATAAATATGGTGACAAAGATGAGGACAATAGTCCGAATAATGTAAATAGTGTACATAATACCTCATCTAAGAAATATAGACAGATACTGAAGGGCCGAAACGTTGTAATAAATATGGCGACAAAGATGAGGACAATAGTCCGAATAATGTAAATAGTGTACATAATACCTCATCTAAGAAATATAGACAGATACTGAAGGGCCGAAACGTTGTAATAAATATGGCGACAAAGACGAGGACAATAGTCCGAATAATGTAAATAGTGTACATAATACCTCATCTAAGAAATATAGACAGATACTGAAGGGCCGAAACGTTGTAATAAATATGGCGACAAAGATGAGGACAATAGTCCGAATAATGTAAATAGTGTACATAATACCTCATCTAAGAAATATAGACAGATACTGAAGGGCCGAAACGTTGTAATAAATATGGCGACAAAGACGAGGACAATAGTCCGAATAATGTAAATAGTGTACATAATAACTCATCTCAGAAATATAGACAGATACTGAAGGGCCGAAACGTTGTAATAAATATGGCGACAAAGATGAGGACAATAGTCCGAATAATGTAAATAGTGTACATAATACCTCATCTAAGAAATATAGACAGACACTGAAGGGCCGAAACGTTGTAATAATTATAGCGTCAAAGATGATGACAATAGTCCGAATAATGTAAACAGTGTTCATAATATCTCATCTGAGAAATATAGACAGATATTGAAGGGCCGAAACGTTGTGATAAATATGGCAACAAAGATGAGGACAATAGTCCGAATAATGTAAATAGTGTACATGATACCTCATTTCAGAAATACAGACAGATAAAGTGTGCATTTCATTTTTTTTTCCTGTATGTTTTTCCTTCGTGCCATGTGCCATTTTTACCGTAATATTTTTTACCTGTGTCATTTTTACCTACGCCATTCTTACCTAAATTCACACTCTGTTACTGGGGAAAGGCGTACACAATGTGTGATGGCGCTGGTCTCGTTGCCGTTCAACAAACCAGTGAAACTAATAGCGGTTGATTAAAAAAACTGCCGGATTATAGAAATTCCCGGATTAAAGAGTTTAAACTGTACAGTAAATTACTTACATTTGCAGGTTTAGGCTGATGGAAATATGAGGACTTTCTGGACCTAAACATTTTTCTACGAACATTTTGTAGTTTTCATTCCTGCTGGACGCAATGTATGCAGATCGACAATTCTAACATTGATGCTAGAGAATTTATGTGATAGACAGCGTATTAAAATTAGTTTGCTTATTAGCAAAGCACTCCCAGGAATTAGAATTTTTATCTTATTTTATGAATATTTATTTATTTTGTACATTAACGTGTAATTTATGATTTTTCAAGAGATTACTCGCTTCACGCCGTCCACAGAACAACGACTATTTTGGATTTGTTTTGCTGGAGGCATAAATATTTGGAACCAAGACCTTCTTTTTTTTTTTTGCTGCATTCTTATTGTATCTGATCTCATGCTTATATCGTCATCTGTCTGTATCCAGCAATTTATTCATCTATATCTATGTTTCACTTGAAGAGATGATAAAAAAAAAACAAAAAAAAAACAATTAAACCCGATGGTCAGCCCTTCCCCGTTTTTCTTTTGCGATTAGGCTATTCTTGTTACTGGCGAGACAGATTAAAAGGATTTGTTACGAGTCGGGAGGGGGGGAATGGGGGTGGGGAAGATGTTATGAATTAATTTATGCTTCTGTCTTATTCTTTGTTCTTCATAACTAGAAAATAGAAACTTTAAACTTTTCTATCCTACAGTTTCAAAAAGAAAAAAAAATCTGCACAACTGTTGTTCGTAGAATTTATATCCGTCAAGATTATACAAAGAATCCCAACAGGTTAACAGAATCTGCTAATCCCCGAAACACTAATCTGATGTTTGTGAGGTTGTTCTGAAATGACTACAATGAATTTTATCATAGATAATAACTCTTCTTCTTCTTCTTCTGCTGCTGCTGCTACTCCTCCTTCTTCTCCTCTTCTTCCTCCTTAGAAAATACCTTCTTTTCTTCTCCTACTATTACTACTACTACTTTTCCTCCTCCTCATTCTTCTTCTTCTCCTCTTCCGCCTCCTCTTCAACCTTCTTCTTGTCTGCCACCTTCTTCTTCTGTTACTCCTCCTCCTTCTCCTCTTCTTCCTCTTTAGAAAATACCCTTCTTTTCTTCTATTACTTCTACTACTACTACTACTCCTTCTTTTTCTCCTCTTCCTCCTTCTTCTTCTTGACCGACACCTTCTTCTTCTGTTCCTTTCGCTTTTCTCCTCCTCCTCCCCTTCCTCTCCTCTTTCTCCTTCTTCTTGTCCGCCACCTACTTCTTCTTTTCTCCTACTACTTCTTCTCATCCTCCTCCTTGTTTTTTTCCTTTTTCTTCTATGTGCCATTTCCCTTCAGGACGTGGGGATCGTATCTCTCCACAACTACCTACCTATTTGTATCCCTTAGTAAACTTTGACTTTTTGCTATATCTCCTAATCCCTGTTCTGGCTTCCATTTTACACAAGATCCTTAGGTTATTACACATTATTAGGTTAGGTAGGTTATTGGCCTTTAATATATCCTGCGGATTCCAGATGTCCCAAGCCATAAAAATTTCAACTGTCTCCTTCTGATTGCTACACACAAGTGTACTTTCTATTTCCATTTTCTCTCAAATTTCGTCGCTGCTCAGTCCATGCTACTCCCAGCATCCTTCTGTAGAACCACATTTCTCTTGCCTCAAGTGTCTTCTCCTTCTGTGATGAGATTGTTGTGGATCTAGGAAGGCTGCGTGAATATTTAAAGTTAAGCTGCAAATAAAACATGCAATAACTACAAACATAAATTATAAAAAATGGCCAAATGGTAATGATCTTCAATTACGACAAAAAGGATAGCTTTGATGCAACATATACTTTTTATTTGCAGAATATTACAATTTTGTTTTGTAATTATGTGTGCGAGAGTATATTTAAGAGAAAAAGTTCTTTACTGCTTCAGAAATGTTCAATGCCAAAAGTAAGTAAAAGTCGTCTGCCTTTTACTATAAATGTTAAATTCAAATTAGACAAAAGGTTTTTTCTATGAAAAATATTGAGTGGAAAAGTGTGTAGTGTAAATTTTCCTAATCTCTCATAATGAAAGTTGTTTCTTTGGCGTCTCTCTGATTTGTAATTCCAGTGTATATCCTTTGCGTGTGAGAATCTCAATGCTGAATAAACTTGTAGCTTTAGAAGAGTCTTTTAAAGAGAAAAGTTCTTGTTGCTGGTTTGAAAATGTTTCAATGTATGTTCGTAATGTAGTCTGGAAACTTTCGTACGTACGTGCATGCGTGAATATGTTTTCATGAACGTCTGACCGCACGTGGTCAAAACGGGAATCCTTTTTAGGTTACATTTTCGCACGAAAAGAGAAAAGAGAATGAACAAGCTTGAGTCTGTTATTAATAATTAATGTAACCACGTGACAGGATCACTGAAAAAGAGCGGGAAAACATGACTTAGTCGCGCGCTGGAAAAATATTTGTACGTGGGTGGATTGCAACGCCCACTTGTGTGTTTACTGAACAATTAGAAGCTGAGTTTTCCTGAAAATGTGCATTAAGCTGAATAAGCTATTTGATCCAGTTTTTGCACAGATTTGTAGAAAATTCAACATTGATAAGAAAGTGGTAGCGAGATGCTAAAAGATGGCCCAGCGTTCACTGCGATATAGAAGTAACGATATTGCATAACAGTCCAGCTCTCGCTTTTTTTGTTTCTAGTGATTTCCTGTTTCAGTACTTTGCTTAACTTTTAGAAGGCATCTTTCGCTCTCCCAATTTCAGTATCGCATTTTCCATCCTCTGTCAATATTCAAATTTTTGTACATATTTAATTTTGACATCTCCAATTTGTAAATGTTTTGGGCTGCCCCATTTGCTCGTAGCCATATATTCTGTAGTTTATTCCTGCGGATTAGTATAGCTGCCCACTCGTTCGAGGATACCCATCTACTAGGGAGGCTAGCCAATCCCTACTGCAGACGCTTGCTTAGGCGCATTTGTGGTGTATACTGCAACTATGAAGACCTTGCTTACAGTTTCTGGTATGATCAGCATGATCAACAATTTGAACAATGCTAACACAGCTATCGACGGGTTCCGTCAACCCGTGGAGTATGGTTTTCAGGCAATTTTCAAAGGTGCCGCACGCTGGGATCGACCCCTCCAGTCCGATAACATCAAGAAGTCTTCTAAAAAATCGACCGTGGTGTGATTGGAACCCTGGTCTTATGGTCAGAATGAGAACATTCTAATCACTCGGCCATGTGCGGGTTTAGTACTTCACAAAGAAATATGTACCAACCAATGAGAAACGAACCTGCGAAGTAAAAACAGTTGTTCAATACAAATTTGCAAGATGAGCAAATAATAGGACAAACAGTTTTGTCTAGCCTTGTAAAACAACCAGACTTGGGTAAATGTGGTACGGTTAATGCTCGTTATGCGTGCCTTGACGAGCGAGAAGATAATTTGTTGCATCGAATTTGCTTTGGCTTCAACTGATCGTTTACAACAGGGGTCGGAAATCTACAGCACGTTGTGCCGCACGTTGCACGTACGTCAAGCTATTTACAATGGCACGCAGCCGCAAATGACATCACGAAGTCCGAACCAATAACTACTACAACACAAAGAAGATATTTAACTGTTTCAATTTTAATATATACAAAAATATATATATACTGTATAAAGCGTATTGCAGAACAGGTATGTTGACCTCGATTTATACGTATAGAAATACGTATGCTGTTGGCAGACTAATGATTTTAAAACCTTACGTCGGAACATAGTTAGCAAACGGTTGATGATACCTGGTTTACAAACTGTCCTGCCCCCCACCTTACAATTGGTTTCGGGGGATGGAGGTCTAGAGGTTCGGTTTGGACATATGCAACTCCTTTTTTTTATTCTATGTGCTGGTGCCCTTCAGAACTGGTGCTCTTTCCCTAACTTTTTCACGTGTTGCATTTGACGCTTTACTATCTTCTTTTGTATTTATTTTTTAACCTATTCTCATAAACACATCAAATTGATTACTCGCTGCACCCCACCCCGCCTCGGGCGGTCTTTTGCTTTCAGTGCGTCCGCTGAATGTTACATTCTCCAGGTTCTCGTTTATTCATTGTTTGAACCAGAAATTTCAACTCTCTCTTTCAGACTGAGATGTGCGGATGGTGTAATGAATATCGTCACCCAATGAGAAATCCGAGAGCCACGTTCGAATTCCAGTCGGGTTTGTTACATTCACAAACGCGCAAATTCCCTTGAGAATAATTTGAATTCATCTCCTCCTCCAGCGATCGGTTAAATAGTAAGACTTGTATCTGGAAAAAGCATTCTTAATTAAATTTCAAAAAATAGTTGTTCCTGCAATATTGACTCGCAAAAGATGAGTTATTCTTCCAATCCAGCATATCTTTCGGATTTAAATATCTCATAAAGCGTCGATAATCCGTAAAAAAAAAACCGATCCATAAAATTCTGTCTGAGTGTATATGTTGTGGTGTCCTCCCTCTAAGGAGTCTATGTTGGACTCTTCCGCCTACTATAAGATTAGTAGGAGAGGAAGCGTTGGGGTAACAGTCGAATAGATTGAACGCTGGGTCAACCGACACACACTCACTAGTCGTGTAATACTTTTTTGTGTACTACTATGGTATATCTGTAACTCTTGTTTTGTTATTTCTTTAGCTATTTACTTTTCCACAACAGTAAGTATAAGTTTTCTTGTATTTCTTTTAAAATTCCACATTGCTGATATGTTCTGTCTTTTGTATTCTAGGTTTTCATCAGTAGAACTATATCTCTGTCACTTCAAATCTCTACTGAATTTGTGACGTGATTGTCCGGCATTCATCGCCATATACAAGACTTTATATTACATAGCAGTTCAACTCTCTTTTCCTTGTTTTTAACATTTTCCCGTCTTTTAATACTTTGCTTCGTTTCAGAAAATCATCGTTTCCGATTTCTTTGTAACTTCGGATTTTATGTCCTCTACCAAGATCGTTAAATTTCAAGACCTGTTTGATTTTGACTTTGTAGTTCTCGCTTTGGAATCTCACACCTTCGATTTTTATTATGGCTAAGAATTAGTACTCTTGGAGTACTTTCAGTTTTCTTTCTGAGTCTTCCATCAAAATATGCTTTGATCATTTTAATCATGAAATAATAATGCAAAATGAAATTTGAGCTCCCGTAAGGCTAAGGGTGCACATCCTACGCATGTCCCACCAAAATATCACCATGCCCCACCGGTGGGTCATTCGCCCCACGTTGGGAATCTTTGATCAAAAGAGTTATGCACATTCAGTGTCTTTTGAATACATTAAATAGTGCTGGAGCTAAAAAGTCCAAATTATTTTATTCTTAATTATTATCAATTATTATTAATTCTCATGGATTCAATATAAACATTTCAAGACCTGCTTGATTTTCACGTTGTGGTTCTTGCCTTGGAATCTCAGGCCTCCAGTTTTCTTATGGCTAAGAATTAGTACTCTTGAAGTTACGACTGTCTAAAAGTGCTTTCAGTTTTCTTCCTGAGTCTTCCATTAGCACAAATTCATCTTATGTTAAGATTATGCCCATCGATAATAATCCTGGTAAGTCTTTTAGTTTCGATGTATAGGTTAAATAAAACTGGTAAGATCACACATCGTACAAAACTTTCTATCTTCCTATATTTACTCGCATTCTATTTGTTTCCTGTTAAGGTTACAGATTAATCGAATATCTTTTCCATGTAAATCAAGCTTTTCTAGTATTTCAAGTATCTCTTTATACCGTACATTATCGAATGCTTTCGGATAATCGATAACACATATCTATAGGATTTTTTGTATTTGCATTGCTTGTCCTGATAGTATTCTGTTCATAAAGATGACATTTCTTGTTCCAGTTTATTGTACAAAGCCTCACTGATTTTGTCATAATTCCGGCCTAATTCTGATACGAGCTCTACAGGACCGCAAACATGAGTCTCATAACTCAACAGAATCGTAGGGCCACATGTACTGCAGACTTGTAGGTCGTATAGTGCGTTCTAATTGTAAAGGTCTGAACTTGTGAAACTAAAGAATCTACATCTGAACATTTGCCCTGGAAATACGAGAGATGGATGTTTGAAACGTTGCTACTTTGGGGAAAAAATTCTTATAATTGAATTCACAGGTATCGACTTTAGAATTGGGATTAGAATTTAGAATTCGTCAATAGTCCGTCATTCATTTGAGAACAATCTTCAGTTTGTTCTTGAAAATTAGTCGATGTGTTTCCAGCATCATAAAGTAGTGAGTTCAGTATGTCTATCACGCTCATGGGAAAGAAGTTGAATGTTGTAACCGTTTTCGAGCGTTTTTTCATCAACTTGTGTCGCTGGCATCTTCCTGTTTGAGAAGGTGAAGAAATTGTTCACTTCCATTTTTATAATAACCATTCAATATTTTGTATACCTCGCTAAGATCGGCAAACTGGCGTCTTGACTGGAGCCAGGGTAAAGCGTATGTTCTGGGATTATTGGAATAAAGTAATATCTTTTTCGTACTTTTGGGCTCCAGTAACGGGTTTGATGTGACTGATTCGACGTCATATAAATAATTGGACTATTCGGCACAGCCGTTTAGGCGCCAGACTGGTTCGACGTCACTGTCCTTGACCCAAGGCAGCCCACCAAAGGATAAAAGCATTGAAAGCACCCAACGTTCAACATGACTTTTTTTTTATTCATTTAGGGAATTAAGGATCCTATTAAAACACCAATGAAATAATATAAACCTTTATTTAGCACAACGGTTGGTGGCTCAAGAGTTTTAGAAGTTATTTTCTTAACAGTTGCTTTTTATCTTTTCAACCTTTTTGCAGCACAGGTTTTGTTCATTCAACTGGCGAATCACTTTTCTATCTTTTATATGTAATCTCACTTTACATCGATCTTTCTGTTCATATCGGCAAAACTTTAATTCAGGATTCCTCTTGTTCATTACGTCAACAATAAAAATGTATCCATTGTGTATGACTTTGGTTCTTTTACGTTTTGATAAAATATTTGCTCCCATTTGGGAATAAAAGGGCCTTGACGACTGAAAAATATGAAACTGCAATGAAGGAAATATAATATAAAAATACCTCCAACTACTCTTTTTCTTAAATATAAAAATACCTCCAACTATTCTTTTTCTTAAATATAAAAATACCCCCAACTACTCTTTTTCTTAAATTGGACTATTCGAGCATATAACGACGAAGTACTAATTTGACTATTAAACGAGAGAGAGAGGGAGAAAAAGAAAGAGAGAGAGGAGAGGAGAGAATGGAGGAGAGAGAATGGGAGAGAATGAATGAATTTGACTCTAACGACGAAGTAGTAATCTGACGCCTAATCGTCCCTCTGCCGAATGTCGAATGAGCCACACCGAATCAGAGACGCCAAATGATCTACGCCGAAACGTCCCATTCCCCCCAGATAACACCCCCATATATTTGTTGAATAAATATAGTGTCAAAGGATTTGAACTTTTTTGTTCTAAGATTCATAAAACAACGTTTTAATCATAATTATTCTTTGGTTAGCGTTCTTTAAGATTTCAAAAATTTGTGATTTTGGAGATAAAACATGTGAAACCTTAAAAATGTAAATATCTTTGTTTTTCTTTTGTTTTTTTTCACCTGATTAAGTCAAAGTTCATCTAGTGTGTAAATGTATTTCAATTTGTCTCTGATATTTACCACAACAAACTTTCCCGAATTGAATTTTAGAACACCAAGTTGATGTGAATTCAGATCATCTTGAAGTAAGAGAAGTTTTCTTTGTCATATAGTTTAGTTTCATCGGCAAATAGCTTAGCAGTGGATAAATAATATAATAATTGGCTAAATAGTAAAAGCCAATTTGGGGCCTAGTTTGTCACAGATTTTGTCCACTTAACTGAAATGATCTAAAGCAAACATTCACGCAAGACAATTTGTGGGTCATGGAATTTACATGGCAAATTTGGAAATCATCGGATGAAAAACCAGGGAGTTATGGCCAAAAGACAGTTTTTCGTGGTTTTTCGTTATACGCGGGGAAGCGAGCAGGACTGAAACCGCACTATTATATATCTTGCATGATGGCAAATTTTTTGCGAGATGTTTGAAGAAAATCGGATAAAAAAAATGAGAAATTATTCAAGTTTGTATTTTAAGTAGTACGAAAAACCCGATTTTTTCAGTTTTTTTTTTTGCAATCTTTTGTATAAAGCCAATGTCGCAGGGAAACTGTCAAGCATTCTACATAAAACTCGTAACATGAGCTGATGTTTTGAATGAAGTGCACAGAACATCGGCTCATCTAGTAAAAATTGTGTTCCCGTGTAACTTTGCCTTGGTTTGTACAAATAGTCGTACCCACCTTAGTTTTGTCGATTTTTCTGTCAAACCCGGGGAGGGGGCTGGAGATTGAAAAGTTAGTCTTGACCTATGTTGATAAATTTGAAACATGCGTGTCAAATTTTATCGAAATCGGTCGAGAAATGTAGATATGCATAAATACTATACATACACACAGACATACAGACATCTTCTGCTTTATAGATATAGATAATATTAATCACTATATTACTAATACTGTGACTTAGGAATTAGGGAAGAAATGACTAAGCATTAATTGTAAGAGAACGGAATGTATGGTTGTCAGTCCGAGATGCAAACTGCGAATTGGACATGTGAAAACTAAATAAGTACAGAAACTTAAATAGCTGGCAATTTTATCAGACGACAGAAAATATGACACCGTAATCCCAAAGGGTACAGAAATGGCAAAAGTTTCCTTCCAAAAAGCAAGGAAAATATGAAGAAACGGAATATTTTTCATCAGAAACAAAGACAACTCTATAATATCAATCCTCCTGTATCACTGTATCGAATAATAGACAATTTCCTAGCAGAAGAGAAGACGTCAGACAATGGTGATGGGATTCTACAGGTGGATACTGAGAATACCATGGACAAAACATGTGACCAACGAGGAAGTTTTAAGAAAATTGGAAACAAAAAATGCAGTTGTGCATAAAATAAGAAAGAAAGAGTTCACTTTTCTTGGATACATTATGAGAAAAGAAGGCTTGGAAATTTTGACATTCACATGACATATTAAAGTCAAAGGAAAAAGATATGAACAGCGAATAGTCTACTTAACTTAATGTAAATGATGACTAAACAAAATGTGTGAGAGATAGTAAAAATACAAACATTTCTAAGAAATACAAAGGATAGGAAGTTGTGAAGAGCCATAACAGTCCACGTCCTGTGTATTAGGTATAATCTGGCATAAGAATGTAGAAATGGACCGTCCAGTGAAGATCGAGTCTAGAAAACAAGTTTGTTAATTAGTGCGCTATTTTAGACACCCTGTCGCGCCGTGCTTATTTTGACACTGGGCTTACTAATCGATCATTTTCTGTTCTTTTCTTTGAATGTTATCAAAACCAGTATTTCTGAAAAAGAAAAATGCCTGACATCTAAACCCGGATATTTGGGCACTGCGTGTATTTTAGAAATGAACGAAAAAAATATATTTGCAAAAAGATTATGATCAAGTGACCCACAAAATATTTTTTGTAGTACACCTGTCCCTGTCAACGGATTAGATTTCACTCTCAAGGGAATACAAGATGGCTTGGGTCTGACGTCGGCGTTTTAATACCGATAATAATCACGTGATCGTTTTGATACGAGGCACCCTACGTCGTCGGAAAAAAAGAATAGAACGAGATATAAAAGACAAAGTTGGGAAAATGCTAGAAGAAAATGGATTTTGCACCTCGAAACACTTTGTCCAGACGGATTTAACAGCAAACTTAACAGCACAGATAGAATTAACATATAATCCCATAGATCAACCCCACCCCCATATTTCTCTCTTACCCGTTATAATCTCTGTATAATTGTATATACTCTACTGCTACTATATAGATGACACAGGAGGGGCCAAAACTGACTCCCATACCCCTCCCAACTCTCAAACACACCAGACAGATAGGCTCACAAAGGTGACGAGGTCTCCCATACACACACACACGCACACAAATATATACACATATATACACTATACACAAGCTGTTAAAACGACTAAAGAGGTTCATCTGAGATTCATGGGTCTCCCCGATATCTCCTTAAAAAACTACAGGCCAAGTGTGAATGCAAACAAAATAACGAGATATTAGCAACTGTATATGCGTGCGATACTGTGCATATGCAGATAAGCAAAATAAATATTTATTTAATTTAATTTATGATGCAAACAAAACAGTGCTCAATGTAGTTAAACAGAGCTACGAAGTATATATTAATAAATACATATATACCTACGTTTGTAGGGCAACTTAATGTTTCATGGTTTCCCATGTCGTCAGGCACTTATGGCATTTGAGCCGCTTATTACAGTTATTTAAAAAAAAAGTACTGTGTCTCATGGGAGGAAAGCTAAATTATACTCAGATTCAAATCTCAAAGTTAATATAAATCCAATATATTACTGAGGTGTAAATTCAAAATATAGAATGTATGGAGGGAGACATTGGGAAAAACAAAGCAAAAAAAATATGCACACTTAAAGTTTATATGGTACGTGTTTTTCCCTTTGGTAAAAAGATTTAAGAATATATATATATATATATATATATATATATATATATATATATATATATATATATATATATATTAATCCAATTTAAATAGAAAACAGACAACCTTAAAGGTCCATTGGTTTTAATTTATTTTCCCAGATATATGGTTTTTACCTGGTTCATCAGACCTCACTTTCAAGTGTGAAAAAATGTTTTAAATTTACATATAGTTTGTTTTTTTAAAATTTACATAGAGTTTTTTTAGTCATCGAGAGCAAGGGTTTGAGTGTGTTGCTGGTCTGTTGTTCGGATTGTTGATCATTCTAGATAACACGCTCTCTCCCAGAAACTGTAACTTAGGTCTGCTGAACATAGATGCAGCATAAAATACAGGTGGGTTCTTTCTATATATATATATGTTTTGTTATATATATATATATATATATATATATATATATATATATATATATATATATATATACATTACATTTTATATCTTTCAACGCATGCGCTGCACAACTCTGGCTAGGAGAGTTGTAAAAAACAGAATTCTGAAGTTTGATCTTCAAAGTAGACAGAACCTCTATACTTGGAAGCTTCCATTTAATACAGTAGAGCTTCAATCTCTCTTCTACACTTGTTTCTTTGCATTTCTCTTGTGTGGAACTAAACTCATTAAATAGTGGCAATCATAGGAAACAGAATATCCCTAAAAGTTTTCAATGGAAGCAGAGGATTATAGGATACGATCAGTCTAATTACAATTTATTCCGGTCAAGAAATTAAGCCAATTGACAGATTTTGGTATCAGTAAATTAATATTGTGTTACCATATACTAAGGCACCATAAAATACATTATCCCGAAAGATTTATTTCCAGTTTGTTTTTAAATTAATGAGATATTCAATATAAACTTAATCGTTAGTATCAATGTAATGTTTATATTGAGTCCATGAGAATTAATAATAATCGGTAATAATTAATGAAGATGAATTTCAAACATCTAAATCAATGATTCCCAACATGTGGGGCGCATGACCCACTGGTGGGACATGGTAATATTTTGGTGGGGGATGCATAGGATGCGCAACCTTCGGCTTAATATAATGTGAACTCAAATTTAATTTTGCATTATTATTTCATGATTAAAATGATTAAATTATATTACAGAATAAACTTTCATTCAAATATTTTATATCTCTGCCTTTCAATTCTCTTTTATATATTTTGAAATTATATATATTTAACTCTCTTTTTGTTTTTTTAATTTTTCTCTTTCATGGACGCCATGGTCTTTGGAGGGTTCTTTAGAGACCAAGTTAATGGCCATTTAAGCTTCCTTCACGTGAATTGCATTAAGATTTTGAATATGTAAGAATTAAATATTACAGGGTGGGGGGGCACCAGAATTTAGAAATACCAAAGTGGGGCATGACCCAAAATCGGTTGGGAACCAATGGCCAAGAATAAAAATATACACCTACAGAAGCCATTAATAAATAAAGAAAATGAATCACCGGTGGACTTAGTCGGGAGTAAAACAGTAAGTCTACAGCAGCAACAGCAGCAGCAGCAGCAGCAGCAATAGCAGCAGCAGCAGAAGAAAGACGGAAAGAGGAAAGGCAATGAGGAATAAGGCTTCAAATTCACGATAAGGAAATTGTCCAACAGAACCATGGCCGAGATGATTCAGGCGTTAGCTTCTAAATTTGGTGGCATAGTAATTAAAATGCGAAACAGAATCTGCAATGATATTCGTCTTGACCTGGCATCTCGACTTCAGTCACATTCCCACTGCTGTAATGTAGCTTCCCTGTGTCGTTTCTATAAATAATTTCATGCTAATTGTTCTGATGGTAACTAGACTTTACGGATTTAAGCGCAGTACTAGATTGGCAGTAAGGTCTCATCATTTTACATTTGAAACGGTTAGATGCAACTATAAGTTCTCTTCTAATAGCTTCTTCTTTCGCACTTCTCGCGTTTGGAACTCTCTTCCTGATTCTTGTTTTTTCAGTAAGTCTAGATTAAATATAAATACCTACAGGATCCATTAATAAAGGAAGAAAAGGAATCAGCTGTGGAGTTAGTCAAGATTAAAACAACAAGTCTACAGCAGCAGTAGAAACAACAGCAAGAAGGAAAGAGGAAAGGCAATAAGGCTCAGGATAGGGCCATAGCCTTGATGTTTAAGGCGTTAACTTCTAAATTTTAGAAATACCAAAATGGGGCTTGGCCCGAAATCGGTTAGGAACCACTGCTTTCGATTCAATGTGCTTTTTTATGTTTATGAGGTCTTTTGTAAGCATTACTTTGTGGATCCATTGTATTTTACAAAACAAAACGATCGAGTGGTCGAAGGAACAGATTTGTTTTCATTAGGAAGTGACATTACTGTTTCATATTGTTGCTGAAAACTTGATGTGACAAAGGTGAATTGATTTTTTTAATTGGCAGGAGACATCAGAACTGATACTAAGTCATAATTTAATATGATTTATTTTTTTCTTATTCTATACATCCGTTTTTTTTTTTCTTTTAATTGGAAGGAAACATCTGAATTAAGTTAAAACTTAATATGATCTATCTTTTCGTTAACCATATCATAATTCTTTCCCCTTAAATATTTCTTGATATACTCCTACATTCCTACAGAATATTAATCATACAGTAATCTCCCCCAGGCCTTGTTGGGGTCTACGGCCTTATTCGGCAACTTTCCTAGAGTTAGCGTCACGATAATATCACCTAGCACCCTGTGCTGCGAACAGGTTAATAGGAGTAGATAGGCTCACCTATCATCCGTCCCGAACTTCTATGTCTATTGAACAGGGGTAGAGGATTTATCACTTGTTCCTTGTTCAGGATATGGTTTACAAGTTCTTTCTTTCTTCTACCAAGACCATAATGATTTAACTGTCTTTTTAGTGATCGGACTGATCAGTGACTGTGACGTTCCATTATGAAGGTAACGGGTTTGCAGTTTTCTAGCTGCTGCCTCCGACTGATCGCTAGTAGCTGGAACTGTTTGGTAGCACTTAGAAAGCATGCACTGATCAACAGTCGCATAATATCGGGGTATTTGCAAAGTCATGTCGCGCCTAGGTATATGTGCTTGCATGCATTTCAGGTAGGCAGCCGCAGGCCACATTATGCCCTAGTCATAGCCAAGTTCTAGTGAATTTATATTACCATGGACGGCAGATTGTTATAAGCCTGTTGAGGTTTTTTCTTCTCATCACAAACGTCATGACAAACACAATGAAGAGGAATATCAATCAACTAGTAAAGTAAAAACCACCGATTTTCCCTCAACTTTTTTTTTCCTAATATTCGTGATATCCATTAGGAATTCTGCAGCGTAGAATGTTTTTCTCTTAGAACCGTTGCTAGATATCTTTGCATTTTGTGAAACCAATTCAAATTCTCACATTGCTACCAATGAATTCTCGATTCCAGGTTCTCCTTTACAGAAAAGATTCTAACATTCACATACATGGACTTGGTGGTTGCACCCGGAATAATCTTCCGATGGTATAGGAATTATCTCTCGAAACCCCAGACAGCTCATTCATAATGCGTAATGATGAAATACAGAAACACATAAATGTATTTCTATCTTTCATTATTACATTCTGTTCGCTATCTCTTTTTCCTATATCGCAGCTCTCTTCCAAGGACTGCAGTATATTAATCATAATCTCTGATAATATAGAAAAAGCCCTTAGGCACCTTGGTGTGGCGTAATGGTTAGCATGGTTGTCTTGCTAGAACAATTACGACTGAGTAGTGAGTTCGATCCACATTGGGTGTCCCATACCTTTGGCCTTGTGCCACATCTAAGCTAGGCTTAGAAAATCAATATAGAAAAGGCACTTACTCTCAGTGACTCTGTAAACATCTTTGCCTTCATTGATTTTAATGCGCACTATGGCACGTTGATTCCTACCAAATTCTGCAGTGTAGAATCATTTCTTCTCGAAATGTCTCCCGCCATTCTGTCTCTCTACAAGACCAACTCTTCTATTCATTTCTCAGATTTCTCGATTCTTGGTTATCTTCCTCTACTTAGAAAGGGACTCTAAAGTCGCCATGCATGGCCTGTAAAGTTATGTCCTCGGACATCTCCCGCCGGCTACGTAACACTCTCTTGAATCTCCAGACCACTCAGATGTCTCTCTCTACTTAACTTAGACAGCTATCTCTTCTTTCTCTATCGTTCTCCTTACTCTCAAGACTGTTGTGTGCTAGATAGTATTTCCGATAATATAGACAAGGCCTTCTCCCTAAACCCGCCCGAGAGGACGTAGTGCTACCCTGGGTCAAGATGGTTTCTGCTGGAAAACACTATCTGCCAACGGGACTCTGTACCACGTCACCCGTTACATCTAGCTACCTAACTCCCCAGACTGCAACCCCACTTGATTATTATGTGTGGTGCGCAGTTGAGCGAGAGACCAACAAAAGGAGACTGTCCAGAAGAGTTGCAGGAGATTCCGAAGTCGTCTGGAGGCCGTGGCGATTTTATTGAATAAATTTACTCTTTGGTATTTCAAGATATTTTTTCTATAATTTTGGTAAATATATCTGCTAAACTGAGATTATTTTCATTTTTACGTCATTTAGACGACAATTTATCGATCGCATCCTGTACATTGAATCCATTCCTAGCTCAGCTGATAAGAAAGTTGGTTCATTGTGTCGTACTAGACCATATTTCTCTCCAAAATCTATCTTACAAGTCTACCATTTTGTCCATGCTTAGAATATTGCTGCCGCATATGGTCCTTGAGCTCCTTGATAAAATCCAAATAAAAATCGGCATATTACTGGTCCTAATCTGGCATCTCGGCTTCAGTCACTTTCTCACCGCTGTAAGATTGCCTCACTTTGCATTTTCTATAAATACTTTCATGTTGTTCGGATGAGCTCTTCACCATGGCACCTAGACTTTTTTTAAAATTTAAGCGCAGTACAAGACTGGCGTCAAGATCTCATCAATTTACAGTTAAGTTGGTTAGATATAGCTGTAAGTTCTAATCTAAACATTTCTTTTCTCGCACCTTGTGGAACTCTCTTCTGGTTCCATGCTTTCCAGCCAATTTTAATCTTTAAAAATTTAAATGCCATGTCAATCGCTTTCTACTGTCTTCCTGATTAATAAAGTGTGAAGAAAGGCTTAACCATCAACAATAAGACAACAGAATGCATGGTTGTCAGTAAACAGTCCAACATGCAAATTACAAATTGATGAAATAAAAATGAATCAAATACAAAAATTCAGATGTCTAGAAAATGTTTTAACAGTGGGCAGTAAATACAACACCAAAATCTGAAGGCACATTGAAATAACTAAAAATACCTTCCAAAAGCTAAGCATTTAAAAAAAAAGAATTAAGAAACAGAAAAATTTCATTAGAAACAAAAAAAAAGTAATGAACTGTTATTTAATATCAGCTATCCTATAAAGCAGTGAATTCTGGACAATCTTATCAGAGAGAAAGAAAAGACTTGAGGCAATAGAAATGTGGCTCTACAGAAGGATTGTGACGTCACCCCGGCCTCTCTGCCCCCGTGCACTATCCTGTGACGACCAATGTGACTTGGTATTGGTCGCGGCACCAAATGTGTCGTGATCCTGCTGTCACGGCACCAAATGTGACGTTCTAACCATTGGCTTATTCAGATGGGAATCTGGTTAGATTCGGTATCAGCTTTGTCGTTTCCAGCTCGCCTCCAACGTCTGGTTACCGAAGTAACTGCTTTGATTTTTAGTCTAACCTACCCACGTTGTGATTCGATCTTAGGTAGACGAAATCAATCAGTCGCCGAGCCGTAATGCAAGCCGAATTCGAGCAAAGGTGACATTGCACAAGTATATGTAAAAGAAAATAAAGTAACAAATATTTTTATATCTGGTTGCTGAATACAGGACTGCGTCTTTCTCCCAAGCAGCTTCTATGGATTCGTGACACTTTGTGTTTGTTAGGCGAGTCTCAATATCTTAATTTGTTTTTCGATAGCTGTTTTTTTGTATCTTCAGGTGATATTCGTAAAACATTTTTGGTGGTGTGAGTCTAAGTCGTTCTTCAAAAATAAATTGTTTTTGGCTAGAAGTTTAAGTTGGAATGCGTGGATCTTCAGTCAGCTTCCTGCGAGGCTGGTCTCAGAGCTCACAGCGTAACTCTGTCTGCGTCTACGTCTCTCTCTCCAACTGCAACTCTCCAACTGCAACTAACTACTGTCTGCTCCGTTTATATGGACGCCGACCAAAACCGAGTGTGGGCTTGTCGTGGTTTGGGTTACTCGATAATTCTAAATCCACAATAAGGACAGGAAAATTTATCACTTTCCATTTTTGGAAGTCCATTACTTTCTGCTCCAGTGGGGTTCTTAAGGGATTCGTCCTCCCAAATTCCTCCTTTCTCATATTGGTATCTCACACCAATCCACTCAGAGGGCGTCAACAGGCCTCCCATCCTTCTCGTATGTTTACCCTCGCCCACCGCTCACACCGCCACTCAGCCAATGACGGTCGGCAGCACGGGTGTTTACAATTATCGCTCAAAGGAAAAAAAAATTATCTTCCTTTTTTCCTTTTCTTTCTTTTCCCTACACCAGACCCCTACGATTCGTAGTGTGGTCCTTAATCTCTATCTTAACCGAATGTCATCTGGAATTTATCAACGAGATTTTCACCAGCGTCAAATGGGTGGTTAACTGGACGTCTTCGCACTCTGTCGCCAATTATCTGTCCCGGTAACGAACTTTTATCATGTCCAGGTCTGGGTAATAAAACAGGTGTCTTTTTTCCAAAAACAAATGATATCTCCGAAAGATAGTTAATGGTTTATTCTTTTCCCTTCCTTTTTCTTTGGGGGTGGCCTAAGCTGATGCCATTCTCGGTCAGTGCCTGACCTGATTACGATTATCTTCCAGCATTCTATTTTGTAGGCCACTTGACCAATTTGAAATTTCCCCTATGCCATGGGCAGATTGCTATCTTTTATCCGCCGCGTCATAGCATAAATTAATTCTGCCAGATCCGAGATCTTACGAATTTCTTATCTTCTGCTAAAAATACTTTTTTTCGCAAATGAAAATAAAATCTGTACCACTTTTCTTTTTAAAAAAAAAAATAACATCGCTAAGTATGTCTTTCCGTGATAGCTTCTTCTCGCCTTAATTATTTCTCGCTTTTAATTTTCACGCGACCGCTAAATAGTGTCACAGGATGCTGGGAATATAATTGAGTGAAAGTTTTAGAGAAAATGGATGCAAAAAGTATACTTATGATTAGCATCAGAAAGAGATAGCTGAAATATATTGGGATCATAACGAGGAAAGAGGGCTTGGAAAATTTAACACTCACAGAACAATATTTAAGGTAATTGTTCGGATGAGCTCTTCGCTATGGTACCTAGACTTTTAGAATGTAAGCAGAGTAATAGACTGGTATCGAGATCTCATCAATCTACAGTTGAGCTGGCGAAATGTAATCGTACATCCTATGCAGGCAGCTTCATTTGTTTCACTTCTCGCTTGTAGAACATTCTTCCGGTTCCATGTTTACCAGCCAACTTTAATCTTCAAAAATTTAAATGCAATATCAATCGATTACTCTTTATTACTCATTTTGTCCTCGCTAATTAGTAATGTTTCTGTTTCTAATTCTTCCACACCTAATAATCCCTTGTACCTTAGTGGCTTTAATCTCTTGCATCAGGGGGAAATCGATTACAAAAAAAATAACAAATCCTGTCTTTATTTTCAGGGTCATTTTGTATATATTTATTAAATTTAGCACAGATTATCTTTGTCTTAAATGATGGTGTTAGTGGGAAATCCGCAACTTTCTTAATCTCTTCACAGACCTGACACCTTCCTATGAAATGTCCAGACATTTTTATGCAAGCAATAAGCTTAATCTATTCCGGTAGAAACCACAGGTGTGGGTCACACTGTATTCACTGAATGTGAGACAAGCTCGTACTTGACTTAATTTACAGTTAACTGCCCCTTAAATAATATTTACAGTTCCATTTGGGTCGGAGTAAATAATGAAACGGATTGTAATGATATGGACAAAATGACAACAGTAAGTGATAAAAAAGGAAAGAAATCTGAGAGAATATCAAGGTCCAAAATAAATACACGTAAAGTATAATGATAAAAAAATATATATAGAATTATTAGTGTTATAGTGGATTATCAGTTATAGTGAAGTGTATGAGTGTGGTTTGGCCTTGTTAGTTAGATAGCCCACCATAAGAGGGGTATAAAACAAGAAAATCAAATTGTAAAGTGAAACAGCAAATTTATATACATATAAATCAATTAAGGTTTTTACAAATAAAATGAATGCATTTTGGGTGATACAAGGTCGTCAAAATGTTCGTAGTAGCCCTTGCAAGAATGAGTACGTAGGTAGGAACGCAGGTGTGTATGTATGTATGTATGTATGTATGTATGAGTGTTATCGAAGGGTAGGAATGTCTTTGAAGTAATCGCTCAGTCTTAAAATGTTCCGTTCGTTTATCAAGTATAAAAGAGGTGAGGTAGAAAGGTAAAGATAACATTAACGATCGCTTGACGTTTGTCAAGAGACGTGTTAATACGCTCGTTTCCTTCTCTCTGATGACAGGCGAACTTGCCCGTTTTTTATTTTGTTTGTGGGTCTTGAAAAGGTCATTTTGAAATTCACTTCGTGTCGGCTCTCGAAAAGATCCGTAAAAGAATTTGTTTCTGAGAACTGAAGATTATTTGAATTTCGTTTTTAAATGCTTCCTAGTTTTCTATTGGCCGAAAAACATTTCGCATCAAGTTTTATTTTGGATTTGCATTTGCGAGTGTGTTAAGCAAAGTTTGTAAATTCGAGTCTTTTTAATTTCTAATAGAATCAATGACTCAGTGCTTAGCATTTAAATTTTAAATCTAGATCTTGTTTTGTTCACTACGGTGTTTCCTTGGCATAGTGATATATGAACTTCCTCTTTGAACTTTTAGAACTATTCATATACCTGGTTGAAGTGATTCGATACAACGAATATATATTGTGAGGGGTAACAAACAATACGTGTTGTCCTCGTGACCGGCGTAATAATGAAAAGCTTTTAAAAAAATCACGCCATCTGTAATTTTAAGCCAAAAGCGGCAATTCAAAAACATCTCTAAAAACACACGTGACCCAGTGGATAAAGACGTTGGTTAGATCCAACGACTACACCCAAAGATTTGGGAGTTCAGTGCCAGGCCACAGCAGTGGTGAACAAAAACATGGAGAGTTGAATTAAATAACTGAGACATCCGGAAGAGGCATGGCACACGGAACTAGAACGATCTGCTCCGGTGGACGAAATAAAGGGTTCCGGTCGAAATTCCCATCACCTGAATAAATCCGGAGCGTACAATGGCCGAAACGTTGTGACTATGGCAATGAAGATGATGATAATAGTCGGAATAATGTAAATAATGCAAGTAATCATAATACCTCATCTCAGTGATATAGACAGATATGTAAAAACTATCTGTAACTCCACTGGGTTGTCGTCATTTAATCGTTTAATCTCCTGATGGGGTCATTATTCTAATCCTGGAGTAAGGCAAGATAATAAAGACATGCATTTTTTTAACATATTCTAATGTTAATTGATACTGAACGTTATTGATAATACTGAACAGTATTGATAATGCTCTAATCTTCTTTTCTGTCCCTTCCTTGTTCATATCTAGCGCTTCAATCATTATAGTGATAACAATAATTTTCAGATGCTACATTTTTCAATTTCAAATTTTACCTAAGCGCTCTTTTTAGCTTCTTCAACTCCCAAGTGAGATCCTAGTATTTTTCAATCTGTTCAGTTTCTTTGGAGTCCATTCTTCTATCATATAGAACTGCAAACTTAATAATTTCATACTTGCTACTTTCCTTTTCTATCACTGTAAGCTCGGGGCAGGGTTACGGTTCACCCATTACTATAGGAATTAATTCAACAGTTATGTTCCATAGCTCCTTAAGCTCTTTAGCCAGATCCTGGTATTTTTTTCAAACTGTTCAGTAGCTTTGGAGTCCACTCTTGCATTATATGGAACAGCAAACTTAATAATTTTACACATGATACTTTCCTTATCTATCACAATAAGGTTGGGGCTTAGCGATTTAGTGACATGATCTGCCTGGACTGAGAAATCCCAGAATATCTTTTGTCTGTCATTTTCTACAAAGGCATCTGGCTAATCTTCATACCATTTCTCTTTTACACCAAAGTTGAATTCACGGCGAACTTCCTAATGGTTTCTCCCAGCAATCCAATAATGTCGTTGCTTATACACTTTCCATGCCAATTTGCGATATTCATCGAGTATGTAGTTAACTGTATCACAAGCTTATCCACACATCCTGCATTTTCTTTTCTTTTTTTTTTTGTATGATTTTTTTTATCTTGTATTCGTTTTCATAGCCTGCTCTTGTGATGCAAATATATCTGACTTCTTATACCCAAAAGCCATCTCATAGGTTCAACTGTTGATGTTGTTATTACAATTATTATTATTATTATTATTTTCTTTTATTTCTGTTGTATATCAGACAACAGCAAAGAGTAGATGGATATGACAATGTCGGAACTCCTGATAGCCACTGCCAACAGATTATCCTCAATAAGATTGTTTGTTTCTTATGCCTTCTTTCTTTCTCTCTCTCTCTCTTTCTTTCTTTCTTTCTTTTTGATGATGATGATGATGATTGTTGCTTTTTATCCCAACACTCTCCCTAGACACAATCTTCCTCATTATTATTATTATTTCTTTTGATGTTTGTTGTGGACACGTTTCCTTTCGAGTTCCAACCACAGACCAAAGGCCAGAAATGGCTTCATGACATATTCCACAGATCGTTTGTAAATAAAAAACTAGGTCTTCGTAATGTGTGAGGTCTTCTTCTTCTTCTTCTTCTTCTTCTTCTTATTATTATTATTATTATTATTATTATTATTATTATTATTATTCCCATACAAATATTATTAAGCCGTATTTTTCCTTCAGTTATTATAATACGAGTTTTCAGATTTTGGCAAGTAATGAAGCGTTAATTTAAAACTGGGCTTCAGAACTAATAAAGCAGAATCCGAGAAGTGTGAGGAAATTAAATTATATCTGGCCCTAGTGGCCCCAAAATGGTTTAAGCATTATGAAGATGGTAACTCATCCTTTGAGAAATTAGAAGACCTACAGACATATCGCTTATAATGTTTTAAAACCCAACATTGAATAGAATTACCCAGAATTGCTGGGGACCATCGAAAAATACGATCTGTAGAGAATTACATAAACTTAAAAAAAAAACAAAAAAAAAAAAAAAACAGTGAAAAACAAAAATACTCGATAATATTACAATCAAGAATCGATAATCGATTAGCGATTAATGGTCTATTCCGGTGTTCGTGACATCTGATAAAATTTGTACACATTTTTGCGGTCACGTCGCGCAACTTTATACCGATTCATGTATAAATGCATAAGCGTAGTTTTGCAGTTTCCTGATAAATGTTTACAAATTGCGTGTATCATTTCCTCTTGGCGTATTTATTTTCAAATATCGGATGTCGCTGATTGCTTATCTCTGATAGAAATCAGAGAACGAGTGTATGTTTTAAAATTCTATATTATATACTTAGAATTTACAAATAAACGGAGAGGAATGGAAAACGATATAAAAAAAAAAAAAAATTAACCCAGATAACCAAAAACTGCTGACTCACCAAGCAGCTGTTTCGATGCCACGTGACCATGACTTCCGCTAACTCCCACCCCACCCGACCGGGATGAATTATTCTCATTCTACCTGCCATTTTTTAAAATATCATTTTCAACGCAACTGCAGCAAAATTATTATCGACAAATTCGTTCAAGTTTCTGCAAGAAACTTACAGTTTCTTAATTTGATTTTTTTTTTTTTACTAATTTGAATTTTTAAATATAAAAATATACTACAGTGTAACCCGGATATATTTCTCTTATATCCGGGTTTGGTCTATCTTGTTTACATTAACACAGGCTCTAATTTGGGACCAGATAAAAATCTCTCTTATATCCGGGTTTCTCTTATATTGGGGTTTCTCTTATATCCGGGTCACACTGTAATTTGAAGCTTCTGCTTTATAAATGAGGTACGGTGTAACCCGGATATAAGATACCATGATATAAGAGAAACCCGGATATAAGAGAGATAATATCTGGTCCCAGATTAGAGCCATATTTACCTAAACAAAATAAACCAAACTCGGATATAAGAGACTTCTTCTTCGGTCCCGACAACTCTCTTATATCCGGGTTACACTGTAGTTATATCCTTTCCACGTTTACCAGAGGTCATTGTTCGATCCTGATAGGAGCCAAGATTTCGAATGTGCTGTGTTAAATGAATTATCATGATTACTAGTGTGCAAAGTAATATATAGAATAATAGAATATTATTTATTTACAAAGCTCTGAGACAAGGTCACAAATATAGAGCACCCATTGAAGTTTAAACTCCCTAATTGTCTGTATCCCATGTTAAGGTGTTCAGGCAAATATATCATTTCTTTTATTTGGCAACCTTTGCTATGTGGGCGTTTCCCATATTTCATCAGTTGTGTTTCGCTTTGTTAAATGAAGTATTTTTCTCACTCTATAAAAAATACGATAAATATACATATACAAATAGTAAGAGTATGTCTATTGTATTTTCCTTTTCTTTTCTTTTTTAGCTTCGGCTTCTTCAAAATTAAATTACAACAGTTAATTTTAATTTAATTTTTAATAGAAACCAGAAGGAGAGAGATAAAAATGTCGGAAAATAACGGTGCAACATTAAACACTGATTCTGGAAAGACATAAAATAAAATAACCAAATTTTTGCCTCTTTGATATTGTTATTACAACGTCTAGGGTGAGATGTTCTTTACCCTGCCTATCTTGCATCGTCTCTCCTAATGTTCTCTTGCATCGTCTCTCCTAATGTTCTCTTGCATCGTCTCTCCTAATGCATTTGCTAGTTTATAAGTTTTATAAAATCCGAGCCGCAAACTCTCGAAGCCAATGACAAATATCACGCAAAACTCGAAATTATTTCGACCAACAATAATACAAAAAATATTTATAATTTTTCATATAACCATTATACCATTATGGACTCTCTAGTGGTAGATGCAGTGTTGAAATTAATGGGAAGACTATTTCATTAACAAAAATTAATGGCATGGATATTTCATTGATAAAAATTAATGGCAAGGATATTTCATTGATAAAAATATCAACGATACTAGCCAAAAATAAATTAATTCCAAATATCAAAAATCAATTCCTGATCATTGATATTCTTTTTAATATCCTTGGCATTTTATTTCGATTTTAGAAGCTTTTTCGCGTAAATATTAACATAGAATTTAGTTTTGTATTTGAAGATCAGTCAGTTATGTGCCACGCATGCTACACGCTTAGGCGATCATGTATCTTTCGATACATGACTGACGAAGCAGATTTTTTTCCCGCAGTAAGTTGCCATTTCTTTCTGCAGTAGACCAGTTGCCATCCAAGGCTATAGAATCAGGTCTGTCCTGTTATTTACCCATATCTGGGGGGGTGGAGAAGAAAAGGATTAATTACCTTCCCCAAGTGTATTAAGTGAATGTAATGGATTCGACTGGAATTCGAACTCGGCTCTCCGATTCTTCAATCCGAGCCAAATCTGATTAAGTACTATTCTTTTAGAGTTTGATTCCACAGTTGGCTACATTTTACAATTTCATTTTTTTTTTTTTTTTTTTTGCAGACATTTATGCTGATTCTTTCATTTTACATACTTTTTATTGTAATTCTTTATTTAAATGACCTCAAAAGGGATGACATTAGCCTGTTTAATTCGTAGAATAATTGGAATAATATTATCATATTATAATTGGAATAGTATTATCTTGTTAAAAGGAGACATTTTAACGAACATATTTCGTGGTAGATAATTAAAACCAATCAACTATTTTCAAAATTAACAGTAGTTTTACCCCATGTTAATATATGACCAGTGCGATTCTCTTAAGTAACTTCAGACGTCAGGGACTTCTCTCAGACGAATCTCGGTGTTAGACATGGATGCCTATTCTTTCCAACAGTCTTCAACCTGTTTCTGGAGAGAATTATATAAGATACCCTCGACGACCACAAAATTTCTATCTCTATCGGCGGCAAACCTGTCTGCAACCTACGTTTCACAGACGTTATTGACCTTATGGCGGACGATAACAATGAGATGCTAAACGTGACCAACAAACTCGTTTAAAGAGCCGGCACGTATAGAATGGAACTCAACACAGAGAAATCCAAAGTAGTGGTGAATATCACAAGCAACACCAGTGCCAGCGTCACCATGGACGGCGAGCAACTGCAGGAAGTGTCCAGTTTCAAATATTTGAAAGTAACCCTGTCAAAAGATGACACCTACAACACAAAAATCAGCACACGGAGCGCCACGGCCACGGCCACAGCAGCAATGACCAGACTGGAAAGGATATGGAAGATTAGCATCAGGTTTCAAACCAAGTTCAAGATCTACAAATCGCTGGTCATATCCATCTTCCTCTAACGAGTGTTAGACTTGGACACACTTGGTTAAGGCAGGCAAAAGGATCCAAGAGTTCGAGAAGAAATGTGTGAAAAGTCACCGCCGCATCTCCTATTAGCAGCACAAAACCAACGACTACACACGGAGCAAGTCTCGTTGGCCGGCAAGAATCTCTCCTTGTCACTATCAAAAGTCGGAAGATGTTATGGTTTGGCGGGCACAAGCGGCGACGGCAACGCAAAAGTAAGTCAGGCAACATCAAAGAGTGGTCGGACGTGGCAATGTCGGAACTCCTGAGAGTCACTGCCAATAGATTATCCTTGAGGAAGTTATCTGTTTCTTTCTTTCTGATGATGATGATGATAATGATTATTTTTTTTGTTATTATTATTGCTTTTATCACAACATTGTTCCCCGACACAATCTTCCTCGTTATTATAATTAATACCTTTGATTTCTGTTGTGTACACATTTCTTTCCGGGTTCCAACCAGAGACCTAAGCTCAGAAAAGTCTCCATGACATTTTCCACTGATCATTTTTGTACTCCCACCCACACGCACAAAAAAAATTTAATATCACACACATTTTACAGATATGAAGCCCTTCCTAATGTATGAGCTGTACTTTTGAGTACAATGTTTTGTATTTCTGCTAGGAATCCCTTCAATAAGTCTATCAGAACTTTTTTCCAATTAATCCGAGGGCTCCGGCTACAACTGGAATTATTGCCACATTTTTTAGAGTTCCATTCTAAGATAATTGCATTTTGATAGTTTTTTTAAACATCTTCAAAGATACATAACAATCTACAGGACTGCCATGTCAATAAGAAGGCACATTCTGTTTTTGTGGTCTTTCATCATGGTGTCTGGACCATTGGCTTTGATTGTTCCGTTTGGGTGTATTGTAAAGACCCATAAAATTGTCACAGGTCCTATTTTCTATAGCCGGTCCTCGGTGATATTCATACCAGTTTCATGCAGTTTCTTTCCCGTAAAAGTTACATACTTTTCCAGTACAGATATTGACCTACTCTGTCAGGCCGAGTTTTATATAGTACGATGTTAATACCGTGCAACATGATACAACATGGTCAATCGTTGCTGGATCTGTTTCACAGAATCTGCATTTCGGGTGAACACATTATTTTTTTTTTCTTCTTCATTTGTTCTTTGATGCAACCCTTTACCAAATCTTTCCTGAAACCAAGGAGGGTTTATAAATCCATGGCGCATAATATAAAGATAATTTTTAAGAATTTGTGAACGTTTCTCATGAGAACTTTTTTTTATTTCAAATTGAATTTCTTAATGTAGGCAAAATTATTCTTGTTAACTATTCCTAGAGTTCTGTTTATTGTTGGACAAATAGTTGTGGCAGATTCTGCTTCTTCTTCTTTTCTTTTTCTATTCTTATTTTCTTCTTCTTTTTTCTTTTTCTTCTTCTTTTCTTCTTTCTTTTTCTTCTTCATCTTCTTTTTCTCCTTCTTCATCTTCTTTTCTTCTTCTTTCTTCTTCTTTTTCTTTTTTCTTCTTTTTTCTTTTTCTATTGTTTTTTCTTTTTTGTTCTTCTTCTTGATTTTCTTCTTTTTTCTTCCACTTCTTTTTTCCTCATCTTTTTGTTGTTGTTCTTCGTAATTTTCCTCTGCTTCTTCTTTTTCTTCTCTTCTTTTTCATCATCTTCTTCATCTTTTTCTTATTTTTATTTTTCTTCTTTTTTCTTTTTCTTCTTCTTTTTCGTCTTTTTCTTTTTCTTCTTTTTTTCTTTCCCTTTTTTCTTTTTCTTCTGCTTCTTTTTCTACTTATGCTTCTTCTTCTTTTTCTTCTTATTCTTTATCATCTTTTTTTCTTCCTCTACTTTCTTTTTCTTCTTCTTTGTTGTCCTTTTTTCTTCTGTTTCTTCTTATTTTTCTGCTTCTTCTTCTGCCTCATCTTTTTTTTGTTATTCTCTCTCATCTTTTTCTTCTTCTACTTCTACTTCTACATTTTCCTCTTCTTTTTCTTCTTCTTCTTCTTCACTTTCTTCTTCTACCTCTTCTTCTTCACCTTCTTTTTTCTTTATCTTCTTCTTTTCGACTTCTTTTTCTTTTTCTTCTTTTTTTTTCTTTCCCTTTTTTCTTTTTCTTCTTCTGCTTCTTTTTCTACTTATGCTTCTTATTCTTATTCTTTATCATCTTTTTTCTTCCTCTACTTTCTTTTTCTTCTTCTTTGTTGTCCTTTTTTTCTTCTGTTTCTTCTTATTTTTCTGCTTCTTCTTTTTCTTCTTCTTCTGCCTCATCTTTTTCTTGTTATTCTCTATCATCTTTTTCTTCTTCTTCTTCTACTTCTACATTTTCGTCTTCTTTTTCTTCTTCTTCTTCTTCTTCACTTTCTTCTTCTACCTCTTCTTCTTCACCTTCTTCTTTTTCTACGTAGACAAACATAATTCCTTGTCCTGTGTACATCTTAGTAAATCTTATCTTTCTCCAATATATTTGAAATCTTGTTCTGCCAACCATTGGGGTGGTGGCAGGGGGTCATTCGCTGTTTTCTTCTGTCACTCTTGACTTCAATATGTCATGTGAGTCTCAAATTTTCTAAACCGCCTTTCTTCATAATCTTCCCTAGAAATTTCATTTCTTTTTGATGTTAAGTAGAAATATCCTTTTCATTTCTATTTTCTCTAAAACTCCGTCATCGCTCACGTGTTCAATCAATTTCCCAGCATTCTTTTGTAAAACCAAGTCTCTTATTCATTTGTCAGCTCGCAGCCTTCCAGATCCTTATATTCTCAAAGTTTATCAATTTATTTTGCTTAGATGTTGTTATTTTTTATCGGACAGTATGTCTATGTCTATGAGATTACACTTATTTTAAGAAGATATTTTATTATCTGGTATCTCAGTCTGTTCATATCTATCTATCTATCTATCTATCTATCTATCTATCTATCCCAGTCTGTCCACATCTATCTATCTATCTATCTATCTATCTATCTATCTATCTATCTATCTATCTATCTATCTATCTCAGTCTGTTCATATCTATCTATCTCAGTCTGTCCATATCTATCTCAGTTATACATATCTATCTATCTCAGTCTGTTTATATCCATCTATCTACATGTCTATCTTTCTATATATCTATCTCAGTCTTTCCATATCTATCTATCACAGTCTGTCCATATCAATCTATCTCAGTCTGTTCATATCTATCTATCTATCTATCTATCTATCTATCTATCTATCTATCTATCTATCTATCTAGCCGTTTATCTATGTATCTAGCTATCTCTCTCAGTCTTTTCATATCTATCTTAGTTCATATCTATCTTAGTTCATACCTATCTATCTATTATCTATTATCTATCTATCTATCTTTCTCAGTCTGTTCATCAGCCGTTTACCTATGTATGTATGCATGTATGTATGTATCTATCTATCTATCTATCTCAGTCTTTTCATTTCTATCTATCTATCTCAGTTCATATCTATCTATCTATCTATCTATCTATCTATCTATCTATCTATCTATTTGCTCCCATACGTTTTCCCCTGCAAATATCGACCAGACGCGCTCCCTATTTTGCCTCCTACACATTCCTTTTCTATTGTCTTCATTTTTAAATTTTCCCTCTGATTTCATTCATTTCTTTCTATTTTTCTTTCTTTCTTTCTTTGCTTTATTTTTTCATCTGCTTAAAATCAACCCTAAAAAGATTTTTAAAGAAGGTGGAAACGAAATTACCGTAATTCCCAGTGCATCTATGCTAAGGTAAATTCAGAAGAAAGTAATTTTAAAGGCAATTAAATCACCAATTGTCATTATGGCGTTAATTACAGAAGTAATTACAGGTATGACTTCACGGCGAACAATCACCGATTACAATACACTTGAAAGTCGAATTGAGAATCGAATGAGAAAGAAAACGCTGACATTGTAACAAAATTGAAAATGGTATGAAACGTTACTTTTCTTTCGCAAAAATAGGAATTCATAAAAAGAAACGAGAGAATTTGATCAACACAAATGCAAAGTAAATGTTTAAAATCGGGAAACAACAACAAATGATTAGATTAAAACCTGCATTGGAGAAATTGGGACGCTTCAGTATTTTGCCTGTTTATTATAAAGTAAATAAAATTTAGACACAAGCGAATAAATGCTGTATTATATGTTAGAGTGTATGACGCAATTTATTTGATATTAATCAAACAATGTTGCAAAAGCCTTCAGAAAATGCTCTTGTATTTATAGGAAAATATACCATGTAAAAAACGCTGCAAATAATGGTCTGGTGCTTGTTCTATGTATTTAGAGATTTTTGATAAAATACAAAAAGAATCTATCTATCTATCTATCTATCTATCTATCTATCTATCTATCTATCTATCTATCTCACTTGCTTCATATCTATCTATCTATCTCAGCCTGTTCATATATATCAATCAATCTCGGTAGGTTCATAGTAATATATCTCAGTAGGTTCATATCTATCTATCTATCTATTTATCTATCTCTTAGATTCATATCTATCTATCTCAGTAGGTTCATATCTATCTCAGTAGATTCATATCCATCTATCTATCTATCTATCTATCTATCTCAGTAGATTCATAATAATCTATCTATCTATCTATCTATCTATCTATCTTAGTAGATTCATATCTATCTATCTCAGTCTGTTCATATCTATCTATCTATCTATCTCACTACGTTTATATCTATCTATCTATCTATCTATCTCAGTAGATTCATAATAATCTATCTATCTATCTATATATCTATCTATCTTAGTAGGTTCATATCTCTATTTCAGTAGGTCCATATCTGTCTATCTAGCTATCTATATATGTATCTATCAATCAATCAATCAATCAATCTCACTAGGTTCATATCTATCTATCTATCTATCTATCTCAATAGGTTCATATCTATCTACCTACCTATCTTTTTGTCTCAGTAGATTCATATCTATCTCTCAGTGTATTTATCTATCTATCTCAGTCTGTTCATATCTATCTAGCTTGCTAGCTAGCTAGATAGATATCAATAGCTATAATGCAATGTTATTTGTCTTAACCTGGTATCTTGGCTTAAATCACTTTCCCACTGCCATAACTTACCTCCCCTCTACCTTTCCTAGACATATATTCAGGCTAATTGTTGTTCTGATGAGCTTTCCTCTTTCGTACTTCAACTTCATGAATTTAAGTCCAGTACTAGATTCGCGGGAAGGACTCATTATTTTACATTTTAAATGGTTAAATTTAATCATAAGTTCTATGTTAACGGTTTCTTCTTTCTTTCACTTCTCGCTTGTGGAACTCTCTTCTGGCCTCTTGTTCCCCAGTCAACTTTGGTATTCAAAAATTTAAATGCAATCGTTATCTTGTGCCTTCTTAAAAACTTTACCCATTTTTGTTTATTAGACATTAAATTCTATCACTTAGCATCTTCCATAGTTTACTTAGACTCCTCGTTTATCCTGATGAATATTTATGAGCGTTTCTTAAATTTAAAAATTTTGAAAAGCTAATAATTTTACTTTTTTGTATAAACATTTATTGTAAAATTCAACGCTAACATTTGCTTTGATATCAGTCTATCAGAAAACGAAATGTGTCGGCTAAGATAAATGTATATGTATATATATATGTGTGTGTGTGTGTGTGTGGTGGTGGACTCTCCTGTCGTGTTCGACGTATGAGGGTCATGCAGCTCAGTTCCTATGAACCGACAGCCAGACACCAGCACATATGATTTGATTAGAGTGGTGAAGGATTTGTGCAGAACCATCCACACTTTTTGAAGGGCCGAATACAGAGATCTGGTGCACTACGTGCCATAAGGTCCCCAAACGACCCTTCGCAGGCTTTGAATTCAGAGTTGTCCTTCTCCTAGACCAGTTGCCATTCAAGGCTACAGAACCAAGTATGCCCTGCTATTTACCCATAGCTGGAGGGAGAAAAGGAAGATTAATACCTTTTCCATGTAAGTGAATATAATGGATTCGACTGGAATTCCAGCTAAGCTCTCTGATTCCTCAATCCGAGCCGCTAGATAGAGAGAAAGAGAGAGTTCACCAAAATGTATACACACTTCAGGAAAGGAAAAACGTACATAGATATTGCAATACTAAATTTCTTCAAACATTACGAGATTAATATATTAGAACTCTACAATCAAAATAGTTGCTCAGAATGGTGGCCTTTAGTTTCCGGATATTTCTTAGTATGACGAACTGATTGGAAAACGTTGACAAACGTGGCCAGTGGGGTTGCTGCACATACATTTTTCAATTTCTTGTCAAAGGGCCGCCAATATAATGCCATCTGTCGATAAAATATCATACTACAGTAAACAGAGTTATCACAAGTTTTTCCTTTCCTGAAGTGTGTAGACATTTTGGGGTGGACTCAAGTTAGGCCATGTTAAATCTTCATAGCGTGCGTCGCTCGCGTTTTAATAATAACAAGATAATTGGATGCAAAATAATTTTTAGTAGCTAATATGGAACCCGGATAACACTCACATCCGGGCCACGCCCCCCCCCCCAAGCAAAACGAAGAGTTTTCAATATTTAAGGTGTAAACCACGAGCGACACACAATAAAGATTGAACCCCGCCTGATGATCCATCGTTTATGAGGGTGGAAATTCAGTTGAGTGGCTTTGCTTTTATTTCTTATTCTTCATTTATCTTTACATTTTATAGGCTCTACTTTAAATTAAGTGTATTTAATTGCCAACTTTATCCGGAATATATCAAATTAAATTATGTATCATTTTATATATATATATATATATATATATATATATATATATATATATATATAGATAGATAGATAGATAGATAGATAGATAGATAGATAGATAGATAGATTCAAACTAAGATAAAGTTGACAATTAAAATGTTTAATATATATATGTATATATATATATATATATATATATATATATATATATATATATATATATTGAGGCATGTTTCATTAAATAATATAGACAAGTTTTGTCCATTTATTTTAAGTTCCTTTAATATTGTCTGATAAACTTAATAACATTATCAGTGAAAGACAACAAAAACAGACTATCATTATTGTTTTGTCCGTGTATTGTTTGATATATTGAAATGTAATTGTCATCTTTGATAATGGCTTATGTAAGCCGAAAGCTTAGATAGGATTAAAACATATATCATTATGGTGATTTCCTTTCGTCTTCCTTTTTCATTTTTGAGGAGATCGTCCAGCACTCACTGCCATAGAGGAGGACAGATATAACGTAACAGTTTAGTCCTCTTTTCTTTGTTTCTAGCGAAGTTTTTTCTATTTCTTAATACTTTGCTTAGATTTTGGAATACTTCCTTGGCTCTTCCAATACGCCTTCCGGTTTCAGTGTTGCACTTTCCGTCCGCTGTTAAAACACTTCCTAGATATTTAAATTTTCGCACTTGTTTGATTTTGGTATCTCCGATTTGTAATTCGTACTTTGGGCTTATCTTTTTGCTAAGAAACTATCTTCTTGCAGTTGATCTTTAGTCCTTTCTTCTCGCTTTCCGTCACTACCTTCTGTAAAAGTGTTTGTAGTTTTCTGTCCGTGTCTGCTATCAATACTGTCTCATCTGCATACCTTATGTTGTTAAGATAATAAGAGTCATTGCAAATTATACTAGGTTAAAACTTAAGAAGAAGAACAAATAAATGAAACCTTTTTCATACGTATATATATTCATCTGCCCAAGAAACAAAACGCTAGAAGAAAGGGAAAAAAATCTGACTACCGGCTCGGAAACATTTGGCTGCAGTCGAATATTAAAGAATGCAACCCTCTTACACTATTGACTCGAAAGTCAACATAAGTTTTACATACACATATACACAGACTCAAGTGCATGCACACACACACACACACACATACATATATATATATATATATATATATATATATATATATATATATATATATATATATATATATTAAAGAGAAAAGAGAAGCTGCAAATGTTTATGAATATAATATAGATTTTTCTTATATATTGTTCTTTATTTTACATATTTTTCAGCATGCGTTTTGGTTTTTGTGACCTTCATCAGGGCAAAAATCATTATTTGTACATATTATTTTAAGGAATTAATTTTTCTTATCTTCTTTTGTGTGTGTGGGGGGGTGTTAAAAAACAACCAAAATAATTAAAAGCAAGCGCCAATCAAAAAAGTTGTATATTTATCTTCCCAAGAAAAAAAATGCTAGAAAAAAGGAAAATATCTCAATTTTAGTCCTCTTTTCCTTGTTTCTAGCGAAGTTTTTTCTATTTCTTAATACTCTGCTTAGCTTTTGAAATGTTTCCTTTTTACTTCTTCTTTGTTGTCCTTTTTTTCTTCTGTTTCTTCTTATTTTTCTGCTTCTTCTTTTTCTTCTTCTGCTTCTTCCTCATCTTTTTCTTGTTATTCTCTATCATCTTTTTCTTCTTTTTCTTCTTCTTCTACTTCTACTTTTTCGTCTTCTTTTTCTTCTTCTTCTTCACTTTCTTCTTCTACCTCTTCTTCTTCACCTTCTCCTTTTTCTTATTTTTATTTTTCTTCTTCGTTTTTCTTTTTCTTCTTCTTTTCGACTTCTTTTTCTTTTTCTTCTTTTTTTTCTTTCCCTTTTTTCTTTTTCTTCTTCTGCTTCTTTTTCTACTTATGCTTCTTCTTCTTTTTCTTCTTATTCTTTATCATCTTTTTTTCTTCCTCTACTTTCTTTTTCTTCTTCTTTGTTGTCCTTTTTTTCTTCTGTTTCTTCTTATTTTTCTGCTTCTTCTTTTTCTTCTTCTTCTGCCTCATCTTTTTCTTGTTATTCTCTATCATCTTTTTCTTCTTCTTCTTCTACTTCTACATTTTCGTCTTCTTTTTCTTCTTCTTCTTCTTCACTTTCTTCTTCTACCTCTTCTTCTACACCTTCTTCTTTTTCTACGTAGACAAACATAATTCCTTGTCCTGTGTACATCTTAGTAAATCTTATCTTTCTCCAATGTATTTAAAATCTTGTTCTGCCAACCATTGGGGTGGTGGCAGGGGGTCATTCGCTGTTTTCTTCTGTCACTCTTGACTTCAATATATCATGTGAGTCTCAAATTTTCTAAACCGCCTTTCTTCATAATCTTCCCTAGAAATTTCATTTCTTTTTGATGTTAAGTAGAAATATCCTTTTCATTTCTATTTTCTCTAAAACTCCGTCATCGCTCACGTGTTCAATCAATTTCCCAGCATTCTTTTGTAAAACCAAGTCTCTTATTCATTTGTCAGCTTGCAGCTTTCCAGATCCTTATATTCTCAAAGTTTATCAATTTATTTTGCTTAGATGTTGTTGTTTTTTATCGGACAGTATGTCTATGTCTATAAGTATAATTCCCAATACGCCTTCGGGTTTCAGTGTCGCACTTTCCGTCCGCTGTTAAAACACTTCCTAGAAATGCTAAACTCAAATACAAACAAGTATTGCTTGAAAAATATGTGCTTTTTTATATACAAAAAAAATCACCGGGTTACAAGACACGTACAACCCAATTTTTAAGGAGTTTTTACCATGAATTTGTTTGTTTCAAAATTGTTTTTTTATTTCCATTCCCTGTCATCGTTTTAGCGAAACCAATCCCATTAGCCACGTTTTGCTGCTGTCTCGTTTGTCTACAACCGGTAGAGGCGGATACACATGACCTTCTTGACATTTGGTGTTAGCTTCTGTTACTGGGGGGCGAATAACTGACATATCTCTCTCAAAAGACTTTCTCCGTACCTTCCAAATCAACTTAGAAAACAACATTCCAGGAAGCAATTGTGCCCCGTTCACCTCATCAGGAGTGGATGACGAGAGAATATGTTGGACTTCGGGGGAATAAGTGTAATATTTATAAATTATTTTATTCAGACATTTCTTCTTTTTGTGCTGGTCGCCATTTTCAAAGTGAATAAGCAAAGTATGAGCGAAGGAGAGAATGGAAGAAAAGAAGGAAATATGTGTAGAAGAGAAAGGCGGGACAGTGAAGATAAAAAAAGAAATGAGGGAGAAGATGATAAATAAGAGAAAAGGGAAAATGAAAATAAGGGTAAAGTTGTAAATGGGGAAGAGAAGTAAAAGACAAACAGGAAAAAATAGAGAAACTAATTTAGAAGAGAGTAAGGAAAGGAAAAGGAAGTAGAGAAAAGACGAAGATAAAGCAGGGAAAATAAAAAAGAAGAGAGAGAAATAGAGGTGGGGGAAGAGTAGAAGTTGATAAGTGGCTTGACAAGAACACAAAGGAAAAGGGGAGTTGGAGAGAAAATAGAAAAGAATAAAAAAGGGAATCTAGGGATAAAAAAAAGAATAAATGAGAAAAAACAAGAAAGAAAAAAAGAAAAAGAGATAGAACAATAAGAAAAGTTGAGGTCAAAATGAAAATGTTTTAAAAAAATACTCCAAAATTATATTAAAAAACAAACATGGCGTAATTAATAGATTTTGTTTCTCACAAATTAGTTGTGATGAGTCTGATTTGCGTTATAAGACTCAAGTTATTTTATTTGCCTGCTTATATAGCGAATCTTGCTTTAACCACAAAAAGAAAGAAAACCAGGCCTGACTGAGATATTAAAGAATTATGGGTAGGAAACAGCATAACGGGAAAATGATGAATTCGTCATATTTAAATCATAAAAAATTCTGCTGTCAAGTTAACAAAACCAAAACCAAGAAACAATGATTTCTTTTTTCCTGTTTCTGTCAACGTCATAATCATCATCATTATCACCAACAGTGAAACTGCTTCAATCAGGGCAGAAGTAACAGACAACCTCCTCCTGGATGATCTGTTGACGGTGGCTCTCAGGAGTTCTGGCAATGTCATGACCGTCCACACTTTGAAGTTGTCTGGCCACCTTTTGCGTTGCCGTTCCCAGCTTCCGTCCACCTTCAACAGTACCCCTTGCATGATGGTTTTGCAGAGGCTGTTATGCCGTGTGACGTGACTAAACCATGACATCTTCCGACGCTTAATCGTGGCGAGAAGAGATTCCTGTCGGCCCACAAGACATTTGACATTGCTCCGTACATAATCATTGGATTTGTGCTGCCAGTAGGAAAGGAGGAGAAGCTTTCTCAAGCATTTGTTCTCGAATACCTGGATCATTCCCCTTGCCTCAGCCAGGAGTGCCCAAGTTTGTTTTTTTTTTTTTTGTATAGCTGGTTTGCTACATTCACTTACGCACAAATACCATTGGAAAATATATGAATTCATCTTTTCTCCCCGCAGCTATGGGTTGAATAACCGGATACATCGGGTCCTTGGCTGGCAACTAGTCTACAACAGAAAAAAATGGCCACCTACTGTGGGAATATTTCATGCGTCATCATTCATGAATCGAAAGCGACATGATCGTCCAAACGTAATATCACGTATGGCTCTTAATTGACTCACGGATCCACGTTAGTTGTTTCTTCTTGAAAAAAAAAAGAGTTGTAATTTGTTTTATATAGGTACTTACTAGTATACTAACTACTAGAAATGATCGGATCTTTTACGAACGGATTGTCACTTCTGTCTCGATTCCAAGTGTAGTATCCCAGATTAAACCCCTCTTAGAATATATCCGGATAGTGTTTAACCTAATCCAGGATAACACTTGAGATATGATTATGCCTAACCTACTTTATATTCTAAAGCAATGTTTCTCAGCCTTATTCTTGCCGTGGCCCCTTCAGTCCAATGCAATTTTTTTTTATGGCCCCTCAAGTCAACTTGAGTTTTTATCTCACTTCCTCCCTCTCGTCCCGTCCCTCAAGTTAATACATCTAGGGAAGTAGGAATATTAAAATTTGTAGTTTTGGTAATACCATGGCATCAAAACACTGACTCCAGTTGTAAATCAAAGAATAATATTATTTGGATAAATATTATATTTGAATGTACTCGTTTATTTAGAAAACAAAAATACATGTACCATCAAATCTATCATGTATGGTTTCAATGGGATCCCTGTGACTGTTGCAGGGTTGCCAAATTGTCAATGTTTGGCTTGAAAGACGTTAAAGAGAGACGTAAATCACCTCTTTTTTCTATGTCAAAGCGATTTTGAGTCTTTGACAGCAGATGCGTCATCCGACTGAAACCAGACTCCATCAAGCAAGATGTGGTAAAAGCGAGTAAGAGCAACTTCATATCTTTCCAGAGTTGTTGGTAATTCTTATGCATGTCTTTATTCATCCACAGCTTCTGGTATTCTCCACGCTTGAACCTCGCTTGAGCTGCTGTGTTATTTTAAAGTTTAATGAAACTTTCTTGTAGGGTGATATCAACTTTAGATGGGTCAACAATGAAGGGATCCACAAACCAGTGCAGAACTGTCATTTGGAGTCGATTAAAAGAATCGAGTTTTCATATCATTATGCAACTGCTTCAAATGATTAACATACACTGCTAGTTCATCATAAAACAGCTAGGTGGATATATTTGCTAAGGATGAAAACCCTCGTCTACCAAGGTTCAACCAGAACAACTTTAGTTTCCCATTAAATGCGTTAATTGCCTCCTTGCAGGAAAACAGGATGAAGTCATTTCATTGGAGCTTTTTGTTCAAGACATTTAGTTTTTCAAAATTGAAAGACAATTTGTTGAAAACATAATTTAAACTTTAAATTATAAAATTTAAATTTTAAGAAGTTGAAGAATAAAAACGGCCATTTTTCATAGATCAAATGAAAAAATTACAATAAATAATTATTTATGCTAACAAAATGGCTTAGATTAATTTAATATTTAACTTAATAATACATTTAATATTTTATATTAAATAATAATTATTAATTACAAAATGCTCTATATATATGTTTTGTGGTTCCTAAATTTTCTGTGCTCCCCTCCCATTTATCAAACTTGGTCTTTTGGCCCCTGAAAATATCTAATGGTCCCTAAGGGGGCGATATGGCACATCTTGGTCTAAACTATACGCTCCTTAATCCAGCTTTTAACCCCACTATTAATATTCTCCAATCGACAGACTGATAATAATGACTGATATGAACTTATCGAATGGTAAGCAGGTATTGACTGACTAAACCTAAGAATCGGAATAAAATTCAGGACTGTACAATTCACACGAGGAATCTCTGCCGACGTGTGATACTCTATGACACATACAGTCCTCGACTGTGTATCTATGGATAAATCTTAAATGGAAAAGAAACAGAAAAACGAGATTGGCCCATTGTATATGAAGTAGAGGGTTACGACTGTGTTGTTGCTGTGTATTCTGCAGCAGGTAGGTTTGTTTGTTTTTTTTTTTTTTTGTTTTTGCTGTTGCTAACCGGATTTCACATCAGAGCTATCCCTCGTCCAGATGGGCTGCAAACTAAGGTTCCAGAGCCCAATATGCCTTGCTTTTTAACCCATACCTGTGAGTGGGTGGATTCAAGAGGGAAGACTGGAACTCGGCATATGGATTCTGCTTTCCATACCGTCAACCACGACGATCACATTCCATTACGCGAGAAAAAGAGGGAGAGTCTATTCTATCTTAACTAGGGGTATAAACTGACCTATGGGGATACTCTGACCTGGAGTTCATATTCTGGGCTGTTACACTGCAATCAGTTTAGTATAGTAACAGTCTGTGAAAATTGCCACACACGCACACTACCACACACACACACACACACACACACACACATATATTGTTTTTCTTCTCTTCCCCACTTATTCTTCTACTCTTTCTTCCATCCCCTCCCCCTCCTCCCTTTCTATCACACCCAATGCCATGCGTTTGTTTACTTTTTAAAATAATATAGCGTACTTCAGGGTTCTTTTTAAAGCGTTGGAAGGTCAATTGATAAAAATCGCCTAAGGGTACCATAAGTTTGAAATCGGATTCAATTGATCTCTTAATTTTTACTATATATATATTTATATATATATATATATATATATATATATTTCTAACGAATTAACGGATTCAGGAATATAAAAAAAAATTTTCAATTTTTTCTGTTAACTTTACGTCTGATTCAATGTCCTTTCAAAAAATTGAATATGTCATATTGGTCTACAACCACGATACATTTGTCGCTGACATATTTTCCCCAATCATTAATGATAGCCTATGTTCCGGTTTATCATGGCATGAAATAATAACTCACCACCTCGATACTTTGAGCTTATTTTTCTATTTAGCGTAGATCTGACATTTAATTGGTTAATCAATACAATACCCACAAGTCTTTAATTCTCAGCTTATGTCCCCCGCATTAACACTTTCTTTTTAAATTTCCTTGAAAATCATTTAATCACCAATTGCTTACCATCGCCTGAAGAAGCACAATCAAAGTATTGAAACATGGAGAACTTACTTGAAATAAATAGACATAACTTGTCTATATTATTTAATGAAACATGCATTAATGAAAAATTGCTGATAAATACACACAATATTAATGCATGTTTCATTAAATAATATAGACAAGTTTTGTCTATAATTTTTAAGTAATTTCCTGTCTTATTGTCTGATAAGCTTAATCACATTAATTAAAAGAGAAGTATTAAGTATGGGAAGCCGTTGGTATAAACCAATAGCTTCTGTTATAAATTATAGTCATTTAAGAATATTTGTGGAGATTTCATTGTTTATTTTGTTCAGGTTAAGTTTCAACTGCTGTATGTATATAGCTTCAAGAATTTTTAATTTTTGATTTTTGTTTATAACAGAAGCCATTGGTTTATACCAACGACTTCCATACTCAATACTTCTCGTTTTTCACTCTCACGTGGTCATGTGTGATGTCACGAGCTGCGGCGCAATTTTCGCTTCCGCGTCTCGTATATACGAGTTTGTTGTTACTTGAAATTTTCATGCTGCAAGGGTGGGCTATCATTGTTGTATCGTCCGTTGTTGTTTGATTTATTGAAATTGTCATAATTGATAATGGCTTTTGTAAGCCGAAACCTTAGATTGGATTTAAACATGTATCAATATGGTGATTTCCTTTCGTCTTTCAATGATAATGTGATTAAGCTTATTAGACAATATGAAAGGAACTTACTTAAAATAAATAGACAAAACTTGTCTATATTATTTAATGATATATATATATATACATATATATATATATATATAATTATGGCATCAAGAAAAATAGAGTTGAAACTATCCAGGATTTCCTAATTAATGTCTTTTGTTTAAAGATGAAGCTATAGTAATGAGACTAGATAAGGAGCGTAAGATAAAATGGGGTGTAGTTTGGCAGTCTCGATACAGACTTCATTATAAGCGCTTAAAATATAGTGGCTTCAAGACTTCATATCTGTATAATATCACAAGAACTATTATGTAAAGCTGAATGTAGTTACTGTATATATTTCTTTATAATAATACAATACATAGTATATATGTATGAAGAACGAATGTATACACATATACTGGCAAAAACAAACACACTAGACGGACTACACGCACACATACACACACACGCGAACCCTACACACCGTTCATAGCAAAAAACACACACACAATACACAAAAATGGGAAAAGTTTTAAAAAGATACAGGCGACATAAAATGGTAAGAATTAAGACCTCCTTCCTTCTCCCTTTCTCTGACCAATCCTAATCGTTTTATTACTCCTTATACAAAAGAATATTTTTGTGTCTGTCCAAGAAAAATTTGGATTACTACCACACACAAAAGGCAGTGGTTAAACATAAGAAAACAATTAATTCCTTTAAACAATATGTGGAAATAACCATTCTTCGTCTGATGAAGGTCACAAGAGCTGAAACAAGTGTAACAAAAAGTATGGCAAATAAACCATAATATATTAAAAAAATTCACATTATAGACCAAAACGTTTGCGCCTTCTCTTTTATCTTTAAAATATACACTTTTCTCTCGTTGGAACAACTAAAATCTCTCCATATATATATATATATATATATATATATTTTATAATTATAAATATGTCCCGGAAAGGGATATATTTGTTCGAAGTAGTAAAGTGGTTGTTGACACTTAACCGGGCAGAACAATCTAGCAGGTAACCGTAATGGACTGGTCCTCGTCGTAGTGGTAGGGAATAGGCGTAGGCAATAGTCGTCGTCTATAGGCGTCCTGTATGTACCTCCACATCAGTGTGTATTTATGGCTGACACCAGTCAATCATATTACTGTGAGGGGGACCCAGGTGTATGCATATTCATAACATCAATTTTTTTTTTTAAAATATGATGCCTTCGCTACATAAGAGTTATCATGTTTTAAAAACGAGAGCCGAAAACCTCAATATAATTATTAAAATTACATTGAATAAAAGTGTCAAGCCCTGTTTCATCCTCAAGCGAAAATTTAAGAATAACCAATCTTGAAATTTACGCAAATTTATAAGTATGTTCATTCGCAAAATTAATTACTATGGAAACGGTTGGTGCGACCATTTTGGTAAGGGGTCGAAGAGCTAATTTTTTATCCACATATCAGTCATTTAAGCTCTACTTTTGTATGGAGCTCTGTTTTTTTTTTTTTTTTTTTTTATCTAAAAACAAAAATACTAGAGAACTCCGGATTATTTACCTAACGTGTTCTTTCCTATTTTTCTACATATCTGCACACACGCACACACACACACACACACACACACACATATATATATATATATATATATATATATATATATATATATAACATCCATCACCCCACCTACCGACTATATTTTTATGTTCTACGATTTCCCTCATAGCGTACTATTCAGTAAGTATTGCCGTGTACAGTTAGGGCGACTTTCCAGCCACCCATTTTTATACCATCATTGACTGTATTATTATGACTCCTTTACATATAAGTTTATGTAAGGAGTGGTGAAGGTTAGTGGAGATACATATTAATCTTGTCTTGTACATGTATTTATTATTATATTTACGTGTATTGAGATTCATATATTTGTGTGGTGGCTTGTGGATATTTACACACAGTTATGTGCACTTATGTACACATGTAAATCTATATATGTATACGCTTTCCGTCTCGGTTTTTCATTTATTTTTTTTATTTTCTCTATCACCTTTTTTGTTAACAATAGATTTCAAAAAATTTTATTGGAATTTTTATCCTTTTTTTTTTTTTGTTCCTTCAGTTTTTCATTTCATTTCATTTTGTTTAATAATATTTTATCATTTTGTCTCCTCATTTTTTTCAGCGGCTCTTTAACCACAGCCCATCATTCTATACTTGACAATTTTGTCTAGAATTTGCGACACGCGAGACGTCTTTCTCCCTGCCCAACCTACACCTCTCTTCATCTATGCTTACAATCTCACTCCCACACTAGTAATAATAGACCTGCATAACGCTTTTACACCAATCAAAATTTTAAATTTAAGTTTATTTTCATAAAAAGTTTCACACATCGGGAAATAAGACAGATATCGGGATGTTGCTAACAATACGATTTCCACTGGAAAATACCACAACTACAAAAACATCTGTCGGTGAGTAATTCCCATTTCTCTGTTTATTCCTCGGTCCGTTGATGAAGGACACAGGCGTGTCCGAAAATTCCCAACTTAAAACCTTTCTTTCCGTGCTTCATTTCTGTCATATCGGTAATAATTAATATTTAATACAGTGTAACCCGGATATAAGAGACCTGGATATAAGAGAAGCCCGGATATAAGAGAAACTCGGATATAAGAGAGATTTTCTCTGGTCCCAAATTAGAGCCATACTTACCTAAACAAATTGGCAAACCCGGATATAAGAGAAACCCGGATATAAGAGACTTCTTCTCCGGTCCAGACAATTCTCTTATATCCGGCTTACACTGTAAATATTTTTCGTACTGAATATATTTGTACCCTTTTGTTAGCCTTTGTTTTATTAACTAACCTATCTATTTTACACACACATATATAGTTGGATTAATGTGAGTTTGTGGCAAACTCATATCACTCTAACTAAATATGTTAGCTCTATCACTGATATTGAGCGCTTTCCAATAAGTACTGCGCATATATAATATATAATATATAAATAATATATATAAAAAATTGCATATACATATATATATACATATATATACAGACACACATTTTGCATATATATATATATATATATATATATATATATATATATATATATATTATAAATTAATTGATTTAGAATATGTTTTTTCGCTACACAGTTCTAACCATGTTTCAAAAAATATCTATAAGAACAAAAAAAATAAAAATATCTATAAGAACACTGGATTATATATCTTACTTTTCTTTTTAATTATATATACATATTTATATATATCTGTGTGTGTGTATAAATTGGGTGTAATCGGACAGTGATTATTCTTCTTTTTTTCATTATTTAAAAGTCACTAAGAATCAATGGGTTACAGAGAGTGAAAGAAACAAAGTAAGCAATAAAAGAACAGTATTGAAAGAGACAGAAAGTGCCGGTTGACATTAAATTTGAATGATTGGAAATCGTTGTTGGCAAGAATGCAAGAAACTGGAAGAGAGTTGCACAAGCGAGAAGTGCGGTAGTAGAAACTCTTAGCGTAGAACCTAAACAACTTACACAGTAAAATAGTGAGACCTAGCTTCCAATCAAGTACTACGCTTAAATTCATAAAGCCGTAGTACCAACGAGAAAAGCTCATCAGAACAATTACCATGAAAATTTTTATAGAAAAAGCAACCAGCAATTTCCACTGTGAAATTATGAGACCTAACTTCCAATCAAGTACTGCCCTTAAATTCGTGAAGTCAAGGTACCAAAGAGGAAATCTCATCAGAACAATAGCACCCTTGTGTAAATTAATTGAATCAACCGCTTTTATATTCTTTTAATTCACTATACTGCCAGTTTTAGACCCACTGACAGGTTGTAATCGATTTCTATTTTTTCTCAGATTAGGTCATTTACCGTGGTGTGGAGTAATATAAATCTATTTTCGGAGTATATGATGGAATTTGTTTGGCCTTGAAAAATATTTTATCAATCGTGATTGCATTAGATTTTCATCACGCCCAAACACTATTTTTTCGACTGTTGATTAGTTGTCCTACGACCATTGTCTGTGATGAACGTTACTCCAAGGAAGCGAACGAAAATTGTAACACTGCACGAACCCACTGGCAAGCGTCACCAGTGAGCAGATCAAAGTACTATCGACTGGCTCGGAAACTCTCCTGATTTAAATCCAGTTGAGAATCTGGTCAATCTGCAAGGAAAGACTTCGTGGAATGGACATACGGAGTACTAACTTGTGCACTGGGAAAAAGTAAATATTAATGGAATTATTCTTTTTGTTTCAATGAATTTACACACGGATGTAGTTGCGTCATCGGCAGAGATACTGAGTTGAGAACTAATTTCATCAGGAAGGTCATTGATGTAACAACGTAGGACCAAGAAAAGGCCGTGGGGTACACTTGGCTTAATTCAAAAGATTAGCCCGTTCAAGATAACTGATATTTTGCGATAAGAACGGTTGAATTGGTTAAATAATTTGTTCAGAAATAGCATAAACTTGTGAAGAAAACCTGTATAATAAAACCCTGTGAACTGCCTTCAAGATATCCAAAACAACATCCGCAGCTTCGCCATTCTTATCTAAGACTTAATAGACTCTTTCAGCAATAACCGTTTACCTAGACAAACGAAAACCGTATTGTTTGTATGAACGGAAACTCGGTGAGGTGAGGTGCTTAGCCAATGGTGAGTTGATTAGATACTCTAGTGCTTTGCCAAATAAAACTAATAGACACTATTTACATTATTCAGACTATTGTCCTCATTTTTGTCGCCATATTTATTACAACGCTTAGGCCGTTGTACGCTCCGGCCTTCTTCAGGTGGTTGGAATATTGAACTGAACCCTTTATTTCGATCACTGGGATAGACTGTTCTAGTTCCACGTGCCATGTCTAATGGAACTCAGTTATTAGTTATCTCCTGTTAATTCCCCTCTCAAAGTTCTCCACCGCCTTAACCAGGTATTGAACTCACACTCTTTGGGTCCGTTCACTGGATCTAACTGACGCCTTTATCCACTGTGCCATGTGTCCTTGAGGAAATAAAGTGTTCAGTTCGACATTCCAACCACCTGAAGAAGGCCAGAGCGTACAACGGCCTAAACGTTGTAAGAAATATGGCGACAAAGATGAAGACAATAGTCCGAATAATGTAAATAGTGTACATAATACCTCATCTCAGAAATATAGACAGATACTGAAGGGCCGAAACTTTGTAATAAAGATGGCGACAAAGATGAGGATAATAGTCCGAATAATGTAAGTAGTATACATAATAACTCATCTCAGAAATATACACAGAAACTAAAGGGCCGAAACGTTGTAATAAATATGGCGACAAAGATGAGGATAATAGTCTGAATAATGTAAATAGTGTACATAATACCTCATCTCAGAAATATAGACAGATACTAAAACTAATAGGTCCATTGTTCGAAGGATCAGACAGTTCGACAGTCTTCGTAAAAACGGAAAGTGCAGAAGATGATTTCCATCACTCAGGAAAACATGACGCAACAAATCAATTATAGCTTGCAGAGAAACGGGGTCAGTTGAGATAAACATTACTTAAGGACAATTACAAAGGTATCATCGAGGCGACATATTTTCTGGAGTTCAAGTCTGGAGATGGTAGATGAAACTATAGAAGAAGGTATATGCACATCACAGAGCAGAAACTCAGTTGTAAGTGAAAAGTCAGGCAAAGGAAATCCTAATGAGTCGAGAATAGAATTGGAAAATAATTTGCAAGCAAAACATTCTGCTTTATTGGCGGAAGATGGTAACATTTCAAATTGATAGCAAAGAGGCGGTATGTATCGGATTACTTTTATTTAATACACTTAAAGAGCCGCCATTAGCCACGAAAACCAAACTCGTGAGAATCTATACGCTGCCACAATTTTGCTACTTTGACGATACGTTTGCACTTATTACCAGTAGACACAAACAGGCGTCTGTTGTTTTCAAACCTATTGTTGGTATAGCAAGATAAAAATTAAGCCTGTTGGCTCTAGTGGCTATATGTGTATGTGTGAATATTGTAGTCTTATTTGGTATTTACGAGATGGCACGAAAGAGATATTTTTTCAGTA
>OZ010581.1:5543333-5568333 GCA_963932145.1 Acanthosepion lycidas
ACGTGCTTTTTTTCTGGGTTTAATATAATTCTTTAAAAACTTCATACACCATTCCCTGGAAGTGCTTACGCCTACTACTCCAATATATATCGTTTGTGCATATCATATATATATATATATATATATATATAGCAGGTGTAACAGAAAAATTGTCCAAATCGTGTAACAGAATAATTGTTCAAATATGAGATTAAGCGTTGTATCTTAGAAATGATTAAAGATATCTTACTGGAATTCTGCAAGGTTTTTATAGCACTATTGCACTCTAGTTTAACATTACGAATATATTTCCTCTAAGTTTAGATGATGATCCCGCTTGCTGTTGTGATCTCCTGATCCAGTCTTTCCCTCTTTTTCAAACATATTCAACGTTCCCTTGATGGTTCTTGCATGAACTTTGAAGATGGAAACCAGACTATGAATGTTGGTACCGTTACTGAAGGCATGAATGATTTTTTCTTCTCACCATTGCTCAGTTGGGGCGATATAGTGGGACTGACACAAAACGATTTTAACCTGTTCTATTTCTAGCTGAATAACTCAAAGTTTTTTCCAATGATTATTACGACAAGATGGCTAAACGTCTTGTCTGAAAACCTGGACAAAGGAAATTAGTTTAGTGTATTTTTACATATTAATCATTTTATAGGTTATTCAATGCTGTTACACGATTTGGACAATTTTACTGTTACACCCTATATATATATATATATATATATATATATATATATATATATATATATATATAATTTCTTCTTGCATGAATCAACTATGGGATAAAGTTACCCCGTAATTGATCAATTCCAGTAGACTTCAGAAAGGGCGCAATAACTTTTGTCCATAGAGCTATATTCGTAAAATTAAAAAAAGTTTTATTTAAAAAGACATTATAAACGTACCAACCTATCGCGGTTTTACACCTCGGATTTTAAATTTAAAATGTAAAATTATCGTATTTGATGGCAAGACGCGCCCCAATTTCAGCAGGGCAAATCAAGAAAAATTAGTAATTAGTAAAATTAGTAAACCTATATATGGCATATAAGACGCTGGGGAATTTTGAAAGATATTTTTAGTAAAAAAAAAAGTGCGCCTTATATGCCGTCAAATACAGTGCCTAAAAATATATCTGCCAAAGGACAATATGAATAAAGATAAAAAGAAAACTTATCGTTTCTTCTTTTGATGTACTTTATCAAGACAAATGTCACATTTTGTTTTGAAACAAGTATTTATCCTTCATAAGTGATGTTGACTTTTCAGTTAACCTGATGGATATTTATGAGGTTCCGAAATTTAAAAATTCTGAAAAGCTAATAATATTTTTACTTTTGTTTCTAAATGCTTCTTGGAAACAATTCTATATTTGCCTTGATTAAGTTTGTCAGAGGACGAAACGCGTTGTCTAAGATAAATTTTCCTTTTGTCTTTAAAAGTAAATGTATTGAGGGTGCGCTAATCTCACAGTTTTTCCTGTTCTCACCTTTCTCTACAGTGTTACGTTAGCCCAATAATTGTACCCCCACCTCAGATTTTATAAGTATACTTTTAGTACATTGTGTATTTGCGATAAGAATATCAATAACTTCTTTATTTCTTTGAATATGCAGATAATGTTTTATATATATATATATATATATATATATATATATATATATATATATATATATATTTGTACCCGGTTGAATTAGGGCCAGTTCTTGGAAGAGAACCTTCCCTTCACCTCCTCTCCATTTCCTGTCTGGTCTCTGATCGCAGGCCAGACGAACACTGTTTGTCTAATAAGTACCGATGACCTTAGCTGTGTTCCGTGGATAACGCCTACTCACTTTCATGGGCCAACACGTGACTTAAGCCCTAAGCCTTTCCTTTTCGCGCGTTTTGGGGCAAAACAACTTCACTTAGTTTTTTTGCCGTCGGAGGAATCGGACGTCACCAGAATTAGTTTTAGCTGTTTGCCGTTGGAAGAAGCGGGTGTCACCAAAACCAGATTTTGCTGTTTGCTGTCAGAGGATTCAGACGCCACCAAAGACCAAATGAACGACGAGAGAATCTTGAACAATATCCTCAACTCAAATCGGCTATATTCCTGTGATTTATCTGCATGTACTTCTCGCCATCAACAAGGATTTGACGACATCAATCAAAACTTATATTAGGACATTTGGCAATTCCACCCTTTACTTTCGGAGAAGTGTGTGAACATCTTTTCTATCGAACTGTACCCCTGATAATAACCGATCGACATTGATCCCGACCTCGTGTTAGTTTTTGCATGTCTACATATATTCTATAATCTGCTGTCTCTATTTTCGTATATATTTCGTCGCATTGGTATATATTTCACTGATAAATTATCTCCCATCCCTTGTATTATTTAGTTTTCTTTTCTTTTCCTTAATTTCATACCTTGTATATTTCATAAATAAAATATTTGTATTGTATACTCTCGTGTCGTCTTCTGTTGTCCTGTGTTTGCATATTGTTCGTTTTCTCACTCCGTTCACCGACGTCCGGAATTGGAGAATTCCCTTCCTATCGTTCCTTTCTTTAATTTTACATTGAACCCTGGGATACTCTGTTTATTTATTTATTTTTTTCTCGTTGCGTCCTGGCTATCGTAGTGCCAACGAAACCCCGGGCGTAACAACAGTAAATCTAAGATACGTTGATTTACTGTTGAGAAAGGTAAGATCAGGAAAAACAGCGCATCCCACAAACTAAAAAATGGCTCTAATATATATATATATATATATATATATATATATATATATATATATATATATATGTGTGTGTGTGTGTGTGTGTGTATGTGTGTGTGTGTGTGTGTGTTCACAGGGATACTGAGGGGTACATATACATGTATGTGACAGTTATATACAGGGTGTTCCAAAAGTTTAGGGCACATTTTGATATTGAATATCTCAAACTATTAAGGATATAAAAACACGGCTGACATATTCTGAAATAATTTATTCTTAAGGTTTCCATGGAATGTTCAAAGATGTTCAATGTGAGCACTGTTCGGTTACACGGCACACATCAAATCCGTCATCTTCCAATTTCTCTTGCATTGCAATGCAAAAGTCACAACGATCTGGTTAATCAGCTTGTAAGGTGTCATGTGCAGTCATCTTTTTAAGACATGCCAAACAGTTGTTGTAGGAAGCTGAAGTTCCTTACTGGCTCTTCTGATCGATTTACGGGGGCTCCGCTTGAAGGCAGTTCGAACTCGCTCAACCGTATCATTTGAAGTTAAGGGGCTTCGCATTCTCTTAGCTGGACACAAACACTCATCCTTCATGAATTCACCCTGCCATCTTAATATTGATTTCCTTTCTGGTGCCTCTTTTCGGAATTTTGGGCGAAATGCACGAAATTGCACAAGTGTCTATGATTTAGTTTTTGCAAATTCAAGGACGCAAAACGCCTTTTCTGGTTGAGTGAACGCCCTTACTGGATCTGAAAACATATGCAAAAATCATTACCATTACAAAAAAACATAACGAATTTACCTTTAAAATGGCATCAGTTTCATCTTAATACCATTCATAGTTCAGCAGATATGAGGACTTGAAATGTTCCCAAGACTTCTGGAACACCCTGTATATAAGAAATAGTTGTATGTGTATATATACATATATATATATATATATATATATATATATATATATATATATATATATATATAGTTAGTTAGTTAGTTAGTTTAAGAAAAACTAGGTATTCCGTATGGGTAAACCAAAGGAGGATAAAATCCAGAGAGCACAATGTAAATCCAGAGCAAATAATTTAAATAAAAACAGACCACTTTAAGGTTCTATGTAATAAATTATTTCACCACAGGTCTTTTAAAGGACTGCGGATCATCAGACTTTACTTCCAAACAAAAAATGAAAAGAAAATTTACACATTTTTGACGGGCCGTATTAAACATATGTAAATTAACGAAGTGAGGTGGGGAGAGAGAAGACATGAGTTAGTTAGCAGATATTGACACATTTAAACGGTTAACTTAACGGAAGTTATATATTGATATCGAAGGGGTAAAGAAGAAAAATCCCATAGAGAGAAAAAGAGAGAAAGAAGTTATGAGAGAAGTTGTCACTAATTTTCTTTGTAAAAAAAGGTTGGAAACAGACGCTGTTATTTTGTTTTACTTTGAAAGTGTTATTTTGGGGGTTCATAAAGATTATAATGTTTGATATAAATTTGAATGTCTCTAAACTGTCTACAAATAATTTAATTTGATGTTTGTTAGTGATTTAATTTTTTTTTTAAATTTTGGGGATTTTCTATGAAATAGTCGATTAGAAAAATATTCATAGAAAGTACATTAAAAGAATAAAATTTTATTTTAAAATATAAGTTTACTTCTAGTAATCTTTTTTTTTAATCTCTTTAAAAAAAAAATGTGTAAATTTTCTTTTCATTTTTTGTTTGGAAGTAAAGTCTGATGATCCGCAGTCCTTTAAAAGGTCTATGGTGAAATAATTTATTACATGGAACGTTAAAGTGGTCTGTTTTTATTTATATATATATATATATATATATATATATATATATATATATATATATATATATATATGCGTGTGTGTGTACAAGTATACATAAAAATAATATATGTGTGTGTGCGCATATGCGTGTGTGCGCGCACACACACTGGGCGCTCCAAAAGTAACGCCTTCTTTTATATTGCTAAAACAGATATATGGAGCATCATTGCACCGTCAGATAGAGCAAGGTTTCAGCCACAATAATATTTTCATATCATCATCATCACAGCTGAAATGCATTACTGAAGCGTTGATAAATGTCAATGGATACAATTATTTTCCGTATGGAGTGGGGGTGTATAATAACACAACTCTTCTTCGGATGCTTTTTCATGTCAGACGACATTTTTCTTGATAGTTATCAGTAGCAAAACCAAATAAATTATTGTTTACCTACTCTACTGTCATATCATTAGCATCTGCCTTTGTTGGCATGAACCAACATAATAAAATAGAAGGCATTTCTTTTGGAGCACTCCATATGCCTATTAGCTTAACTAGTTACCAAAAGTACTTGGAGAAATCAGTTAGGAAATATTATTAAGACTTAAGAATTTGGACATTATAAAGACTTGGCAAGCGTCGACCTATAACAATACCATCCAACATTATTCATCATTACCATCCAACATTTCCAAATTATTCTCAAAGATGAAAAAATTCCCTAGTTGAAAAACCAACCACAAGATTAGGCAAGATGTAGGAGCGTCTAATAAACAACAGACTCAAGAAAATATCAACTGATTGAAAACAACAACAAAGTATAAAAACACTTAATTTATCTTTGGTTGATGGGGAAAAAGCATTTGACTCAGCAGAACACGCGGCAGTCTTGAAAGCATAGCAGAAGCAGAGTATTAACGAAAATTATCTAAAAGTTATTGAAAATGTATACGGCAAGAGAACCTCAATAATTCGACTACACAAAAGCAAATATAAAATACAGACCGGATAAGGAATGAGGCGAGGGGTAGCATTTCATCTAAACCATGTAAAACAGTCTTTTGAGGGGGTATATTCCGACAAATGAACTACTAATTGATTTGAGTGGGCATATAAAGAGAATATTTTAATCTTCTACGACTTGCAAATGACATATTGCTAAGATGAAAATCATTAGAATAAAATCATAAATGACATCGTCACAGATGATAACTATTTTCACTTGTAAGTTGAATCACATCAATCAGCCTCAACAAATTTAGTTGCTTATTTGGAATATGTTTAGTACTCTGTCATTATGCATTCTATGTCTCAAAAATATTTGACTTATAGGCCACAAAAATGCGACTTATAAGCTTTCAAAAACATGTCATCTATTTTATCATGGTATATAAGACTCATTTTGTATGCCATCACAACAGTGCTCCTTCTGTACCATAAAAATAGAGCGTCTTATATGAAAGCAAAAAATATGTCTTATAAACATGATAAACTACATCCGCGTCCTGGGTAAGACTATAAACTACATCCGCGTCCTGGGTAAGACTATAAACTACATCCGCGTCCTGGGTTGGTAGCACGCGTTAGGATCACAGCTATGAGCAAATAGTTAACTCCCAAACAAGGGTGAAAACGCAATGAAAGTGTAAAAATAGGTTTTAATACCAGCAATACTTTTTTTTTCTAAAAATTATTACCAGCAATGATTTTTGAAAACAGAATATTAACAGTAATATATTTTTGAAAAAAATACTACCAGTAATAAAAATTTTGTCGGCATTAAATAACCAATTCAGATTGATATACCGTAAAACAAACGAAACCAATGATATACCAATCAATATTAAAATATTTATTAATTTTAGCTTTGCACTAGGATTATTCAAACAAGATACATTAGTTCTGCCTTGAGTTTGATAACTATGGCTCCATATTAGAGGCTCTGTAGAAATGATTAATAAATGTAGCTTTGCCTAACAGAGTGTCATCCAGTGATATTCGAACCCGTTTCCAAAGTTTTAGGACAGAAGCTCTTTATAGATGCCTACTAAACTTAACTTTGTCATTCACAAGTAGTAGGGCACCCGGTAGGAATCATATTCAGTGCGTCTTCTGTACCATAAAAATAGAGCGTCTTGTATGAAATCAAAAAATATGTCTTATAAACAATAAAAAAAACATATATCGAAATATGCCATTGAAAGAGTCCGTTTTATAAGCAATTGAAATCTGCGTCTATATGCCATAAAAAGGAGCATCTTGTATGTTATTAAACAGTTTATAATTAAGGAGAGTTTTTTTTTGGGGGGGGGTGTCTGGGGTAAGGTATGTTTTCTGTTAATTCTTTGCTAGTGCCAATTTAAAAATGATCTTATTCTAAAATGAATGAAAACTACAGAAAATATGTTTGGTCTTTTAGAGAGAACTATAAATTCAAGCAATCTTTGGACTTTAGATTAATACATAAATACAGGAATAGCAATGAAGTTCAAAGCCGCTAAACCTTTGTTCAATTATATTGACATTTTGAAAAACATTGATAGAAAAAAATGACATCATCCTGTCTATGGTTAAATATTTTCTTTTAACGTAGAATTATTAATAGACCCTTGGGTAGTAAGATAAGGTGTAGGTATTTTTTAAAGATAAAGGTATGTATAATATAGTGAAAACAGTCGATAAGTATACAACAGCTGTATGGAAAATATTTAATATTAGCGAAAAAATTCACCTACCTAGGGAAATTACGTATTCGTCCCTTTGAAATATTCTACTTAGAATCTTACATTCTCATCCCAGAGTCCCTCCCATCTTTTTAAACAGTCTACAATCTTCATTTGAGATTGAACAGTTGCTTCATCGCTTTTTGCTTAATCTCGTCTTTCTGTTTAATCCAGAATTTTCCAAGGGATCGGAACAAAAAAAAACCTGTGCACAAAATATGGATAATCTACTCGCTCGGTCAGCGTGAAAACGTCAATAACACAGTAGACACAGGTCATACGGAATGAGTAACCCTAGGAGAGAGCGTCTGTCCACGCATGCGTATTAATATACCCATCCGCCTAGTAACATCAACGCTGTGCTACCAGTCCGTAGGATGACGTTATAAGCAAGTGATTTATTTAAAGATCTTTTTTATTATTATTTTTTGTTTAACACTGTATATGTTTCAGAATATATGAATCATTAATGGATCTGAGGTAGTTATTTCCACATCTGCCGTCTCGGATATCGTAGATACATAAGCACAAACAAGTGAAAATAATAAGTCACCGAGTTCGTACATATAAGTGTACATGTGCTAATAATCATTTACAGACTTGTATAGATTTGTGTACGCAACCCACTGCATGTGTGTTCGTGTGTACGTACGTGCAGTCTTGCATTCCTAAAGGCGACACAGTCGAGCAGGAACGGTGTGCGAAGTTTGCCAAGGTCGACCTTTCGTAACAGCAAGTACATAGCAGCATGCAAAACCCCACTAATTTGTGCTTCACTGCCCTTGGGCAAAAGAGTGCGCTTCATTAGTTCGTATACGAAAGCACGCCGTCATCATCTGCCACCACCGCAGCCGCAAAGGCCCGGTTCCCTTCGACTCTTCGTGTTGCCCCGTTTTCAACTCTACGACTTCGATCCCATCCCTGCAATAACGATGAACGACAAACCTTGAGAGATAACTTTAGCACGTTGATTGGTCAAGAAACAGATCACGTGGTCGGCGAACGAAAGAGTAATGAACCAATCGGTGGGCTGCCTCGTTTGATTCGTCTCCGCAAACAAAATATACGCCGTTTGCTCGTGACGCAAATAAAATGATTAGAAGTTGCGCGATTTGCTTCCGCTTGTATTTAAACCAATTATGGCGTTTATCTCTTCCGCGTTTTTTTTTTTCTCTCTCAGCAAAAAGTCGACAGAAATAATACTTGCAGAAAAGCAGCGCTTACTGCATGTTTAGATTTTTTTAATTGGCTCTTCCATTTCTTGTTTATTTTGGCAGCATACGAGATTTTAAAGAAAAAAAACTCACCCATGTTTAGTAATAGACACATTGGGGACAGCACTTTTAGCGATTATATACACATGCATACATACATGATAGCTACAATTTGATTCTGACTAATACTGTCACTTGATCTATCCTCACGTATAGACAGCGAGTGTGTAGCGTTTTAGTCCTGCTAGGGTCATACATTCTTTGGTAAAAATGTGGCTATGTTGGGCGTCTTTTGTGCTAGTTGTTACATTAATATATTGGTGAACATTTGTATGAATTTTAGTCCAACTGCGAAACATTCTTTTCTACACTCTCTTCAAGTACAAATGCCGCATAACTTATACTGACTTATCTCCGTGTGTGGTCTATTTGATGATTTTCTAGGATTCTTCTACTTAGACACAGCTACATTCATTACGCGTTAGATCAAATCCTGTGCCAACATTCTCTGAAACATGAACATCAGGACTCTTACGAACATCTCTCTTAGGTTTATTCATGCTCAGTATGATTCAGTTCAAAGTTTGTATGACCTCTGTGCATTGCTCCCCCAACCCCAGGATGAACAATCTAAAGCGAACTTTCCAACGTTATATTGTATGATGTGTACTGAATTCAGTCTTTATCTTTCAATTTCGGCTTGTGCTTTGATCTTTTACTTTGAGCCAACTCAGCATACAGAAACTGATTAGTGATCCTATCGTCCTTCACACACACACACGCGCACACACACACACACACGCACACACACACACACGCACACACACACACACACATATATATATATATATATATATATATATATATATATATATATATATATAAGTTCTAATTTAAAGAGACGCTGTTGTTATCAAAGGGATGAAATAAGAAAAACATTTGGAAATCAAGGAGGCAACTATTTTTTCAATGAAAAAATTTGTGGTATTACTTTGGCGTCTTGGTTTTATTTTCAATATTAAAAACACTGGCCTCTATAGAGACGACAGGTTTATACTTCTACGCAAAATCAAGGGCACAAAAAACTGACCATCAAAGAAATAACCTAATCAAGTTCTTCAAAGACCACCACTACCAATGCTAAAATAATCAATTTCCTGAATGTAACATTTGACCTATCTAATGGGTTTCACAAACCATATACTAAGGATTTATACAACCATAGATATATCAGCAAACAATCCAACCACCATCCTAGAATGCTAATTAATTTACATAAGTCGGTCCAATTTAGAGCGCCCACCAACTCTAGCAATATAGACATTTTTGACAAATATAAAGGCAAATATATAGAAGCACTAGAACATATTAACCATCTTCAGCAAAAAATTCAAAACTAATATCGGAAAATTTTTAAAGAATTTAATCCATAAACACTTCAGTCATTCCCCTACGATAAATAAGATCTTCAACAAAAACAATATCAAAATTAGCTACAGTTGTGCCAAAAGCATCAACCAGTATATAACACACCACAACTGTTCCATTCTAAACAGACACTTCAACAACCTGCAAAGCAACAACATCTCCGCAACTAATAATTGCAACTGTAGAAAAAAAAACCTGCCCATTAAATAGCAAATATATGTTTAAATGGTTAGTTTATAAAGCTGAAATCAGATATGATGACGAGGTCAAATTTTATGTGGGCTCAACGAAAATCATTGGAAATCGGCTTCTAACACTACCAAATGAGATTAGGCAATATCAAATATAGTAACAGCACTGTCCTCTCTAAATTTGACTGGAAACTGAATATCAAGAATAAAAATCCCGTTATTACCTGGGAATCAGTAACGAAATCTAAATCCTTCAGCGGGAAAAGCAACAGAAGTAACCTGTCTTTCTGAGAAATTAATAATCCTGGAAAATATAAGCAATCCTAATCTCTTAAACAACAGAAGTGACTTAATGAGCTCCTGCCTACCTAGATCCAAATTTCTACACATTGACCCGGATCGGTATAGTCTAGCTGGACCCGGGAACCACATAAAGTAGTATTGATATTATATATTTTTATTAATATTTTTACTTTTTGCTACCTTTACTATACAACTATTGTTAACATTAGACTATAACGCATTTAAATTTTTTGCTAATCCATTACTATTATTTTTATATATAACTATTATTATTGTTTTGTCTTTTTGTTGTATGCATTAGTTTTACTATTAGTAATGTGTTTATTTATTTACTTATATTTATTTTTGTTTGCATTTATTATTTTTATTTATTTATTTGCTTTATTTATTTACATATTTACATGTTCTTATTTATATTCTATCTTATTTTATATTATATTTTATTTTCATTGATATGTATTGTTTTTATTTTTATTAGAACTTTAGATTTATTTTATCATGACATACTTTATTATTATTGATATCACTATTTTTATTTAGTTTATTAATACTAATAATAATATTAATTACTTTACTGATTTTCAAGGGAAAATAGAGTTGTCTCCCTTGATTTCCAACATTTTTTTTCTTAATCTGTCCTTTTGATAACAACAGCGTCTCTTCAAATTAGAATTTATAATTCTTATTTCTAACCTTACTTTTAATCTTAAATGGTAATCTAGGTCTAAATTCAAATCGAAAATTAAACTACTATTCATTTAAATATTTTAACAACAATAATAACTCACCTCAAAAATAAAATATTTCGCGGTAACCAGAAATATTAAAAAATGATGTTAACCCAAAAAATTACACCTGACAAATGCAGAATGAAACTCCAAAGTTGTTCAATCAATATAAGGTATTATGTATATTTCTTAATATATTAAATTGCTCTGCTTACATTATTTACATTATTCGGACTGTTATCCTTATCTTATTCACCACGTTTCGGCCGTTGTACGCTCCGGCCTTCGTCAGGTGATTGCAATTTCGAACCGAACCCTTTCTTTTGTCCACTTGAGTAGTTTCTTCTAGTTTCACGTGACATCCCTCTTCCGGATATCTCAGTTATTTCCAATCACCTGGAGAAGGCTGGAGCTTACAACGGCTAAGATATTGGGAACATAGCAATGAAAATGAGGATAACAGTTCGAAATAATGTAAGCAGAGATATAGATAGATAAATAGCACTTTTATTTAACACTGAGCACTGTTTTTACTTACACTATATATATATATATATATATATATATATATATAAATTATTTTAGGATATTACACTGAAAACATCAAAATCGCTACAAAATTGCAGTCATGTTTCGATGCGTATCAATACATCTCATGATTCGATTGTTTTGTTTTGAGCCATCTTTTAAATTGAATATTACGTCTAATACTTTCGCCCCGGTCCCTCAACCTCCGGCATCTTACTCTTGAGGTGTCTACTCGGTCCTAACCGAACTTAAGGAAGTAGCCGTAGGTCCCCTGAGCATCCTTAAATTATTCGACCAGTCCGCTGGTTTAATCCTGCTTCCTGATTTGTTTGATCCAGAAAGCAGAAGTGATGTCCGTCCATTGGCGGTCGACTGAAGATGTAGACACGGCTGGGGAGTCTGCCCTAAGAAATTTAGAATGCAGCAAAAAAAATTAATATCTGCAGAAAGATTGACAAACATCGATTCATTGGTTGAATTTGTAATTTCTTTTATATATCAGAAACGAATAGTAGAGAAGAGAAACAGGTTACAGAAAAGAAAAGTAAAAAAAAAAATTATACACTGGATTCTAGACAGAGAGAGAGTGTATGTGATTATCTTGTTAAATCGTCTCAGAACGATTTATGACTCTTGCGATGGAAAGATAAAGATTTCTGTGCGGGGCTTAAAGTTATAGTGGCGTTCCTCCTCCCAACGCTTGCCCGGCCCAATTCTCTCTTCTCTCTTCAAGAATTTTCTCCCGTCTGTCTTTTTCAGCATAACTACGCGTTTATATACCAGGCTGGTTATAGCTGACCCTCAGCCCTACTACTTCACACGCGATTATCACGGGGTTCTGGCTGCTTCAACCAAAATCATGTGAATTCCAAAGTTCCTTCTTGCTTACTCAGCTCAATTTCAATTTTTAATCGATAAAAATTATTTTGACCATTCCCATTGTCTACTGATGACCTAGATTCAATGGGTACAACTTCTGCCCTAGATCAGATTTCCCCATCAGTAAAAAAAATGCTCTGATTTAATTTTGCTATTCAAATCTACTCCAGTTCCACTAAAAAAAAAAATACGTTTATGTGCGTGTGCGTGTGTGTGTTTCCAAGACTCTCTCTCCGTCACATACGAACGTTGGAATTGTGCCCTATTCGTTCTCATCTTACCTCTCTCTCTCTCTCTCTCTCTCTATATATATATATATATATATATATATATATATATATATATATAGATAGATAGTAGATAGATAGATAGATAGATATAACTTCAGCCCATATATATATACCCATATATATATATATATATATATATATATATATATATGAAAACACCAGAAATGCTTCTTTTCAGAATTTTTTTTGGCTTTCCTGATGTTTCAAGATTATGAATATATTTTCCGATGTGACCTGATAGTAAGAATATAATAACATAGCGGTAAAACTGTCAAAATAAGACAGTGGGGGAAAAGACCTCCCCCCCCGCACCACCACCACTACCACCTCCCGATTGAAAGAAAGCTTAATTCTTCAATATTGCTAAGATGACTGAAAGTAATTGGCGATATAATCTCGGGAAATCCATCGTTAATCTTGATCCGTCAGTAAAACCACTTTTGAAAGACAACGTGAAAGATTAAATAAAACAAAACCAAAACATGTCAAAAAATATTTCCGTGATTTTCAATCAACTATGCAAAAAAGAGAATTCTCTACCCTTACGCACCTTTAAAATGCACATAGGATGCATCAGGTATTTGAGGACATACGATTATACGCCAACAGTTATGTGATTGTTCATGTGCATTTATCTTTTCAGAGGGTCGATGGCGAATTATTAGCTCACACATGAGATGTAATTGTTGCGATACAGGAGTAAATAGTTTTGACTGTCTTTCGGTTCACTCCCCCCCCCCGACATACACACACACCGGTCATCCCGGTCATTTGAACAGGATTAGATTGTTTCCTGTTTAGGATTAGGTTTCCAGATCCTACTAAAGTCTACTTCAACTCTATACGTTTAATGTCCCCGCCTGAACTTTGAATGTTTACTTATTTATTTTTCCTCAATAGGAGCAGCTAGTTTATCCTATCGTCTGCTTCTCTCTAATCTCCAGTCTTTTGAACAGGAGTAGAGGTTTTTTTCCCATGTTTCTTGTTTAGGATTCCGGTTCTTCAATTAAAGGCCTTTCCCTTCTCTTTCACTTCCAGTAGCCCCTTGCATTTTAGAGGCATTATCGACTTGCTTGGAAGGAATTGATTAAAAACAAAGTTATTCGTAAAGTAGAGCGATGTTGAGATGTTTTGCACGTTTTTGGGGGGTTGGAAAGTTTGTGCACAAAATGTGAGGATGTGGTGTCTGTAGCGAAGCACAAAAAGCAATCTCAGCGACGGGTTAGCATCAGGAGACCACAGTCTGAACACTATCGATACGAATCCCAGAATATCTATGTCACAAGTGATGTGGAAAGAACAATCCATGTTGGCGCACACACAAATACAACGCTTGCTACAAAGCAAAACAATTACTGAACAAGTTGAAACATCCAAAATTTGAGATGATATGTTTTTTTGATTCTTTTTTTTTTTTTTTTTTGAGACGAACAAAATTTTGACCAGGATTAAAAATTGAACCGGGGACATGATAGGTGGTTCTATGTGGATCATTCTCATGCCTTCATGCTCACCAAGTTCCCAGCTTCTGCGATGGTTTAAGGGGTGATGAATTCGTTAAGGACACATCGTGCCAACTCAAATCTTTCAACAAGTTTTTCACTTGACGATTGCTAATTACAATGCGGTGCAGTTGTAATGTCCTGGACATACCTTACATGTGATGGAAGTCCAACCGGACTCTTCACCTCAGTTTTGGGTGATCCAAGACTTGATGGCGACCACTCTGCACGGCCACACCACAGTAAAAATGCGGCCAGACCTAAATCTCCTTCACAAGCGTAGACACACAAATACCACCATCTACCAATATAATACCTAGCAAGACTTTTCGTGCAACATTTGTAACAACGTGTATAGCCAATAGACTCTCCTGACACCATTAAACTTAACGTCCAGATAATCAGATTGCTGTCAGAAAGCACGCCTTTACTCAATTTAAATTGGCTTGCAAGTAACTAGAGTTTTATATGAGCCATTTAAGACGTTGTCAATGATTTGGAAATCATCATGAAATGTTCCTTTGGGAGTTATAGGTCTTCGAGATGGTTTTACTTGGTCATGAGTCTTCTTCTGGAGGGCAGGTTTCCTCTGCCACAAAACTGAAAACGGACCCTCCACCGACATCTAATAATATAATACCTAGACTTGGAGATCATCCCTGAAATGTTCGTTAGCGAATTATGAGTCATTGGAGTGGTCTTACCCAATCAAATGCCGACTTCCAGCATACACCCATGTATGTATATACCTATATATGTATATTCACCCTATAAGCATGCATTCGAGGGAATGCTGAAAAAAAATCTCATCCTGAACAAGAAAGAATTCAAAAAATAAACAGACAAATAAATACCGTTTTATCATTTGGTCAGATTTTACGAACTGAAAACTTTTCAGCGCCCTCTCATTCAATGTCTACGGTCGCCATGTTTCAGTGTAAAACATTGCAAACTTGCCTCGTGAGATGTGCGTCCAATCCTCTCATGGAAATAAATAAAATTTTAAATGTCGAAATTGCGTTGGGGTATTAAGAAGAGGACAGAGAAAATCCTGTAATGAGTTCCGGATTTATACAAATGTTCATCGGCATTTTGGGCTGATTTTTCACTGTCTCTTATCATCCATATATCTATGTCTTTTTCATTACAACCTTTTTTCCCGCCATTCATTTACATCGCTTTGTACTCTCTCATTCAACGTCCTTCTCTAATTTTCTCTAATTTTCTCTCTGTTGTTCTCAGTCTTTCTGTCTCCCGTTTTCGCTCTTTATATTTTCTTTCTCTCTATGCACCCCCTTCTCTCTTATGTATTTTTTTCTCGACATCACTCTCTTTCCCTTTCTATCTTATTTTCTCTTAATCTCTCCATCATTCTATTCCTTTCTCTCTCTCTCTCTCCCTTTCTCCCTATTTCTACTTCTGCATTTACTTTCTCTGTCTCCCCGTTGTTTTTATTTCTTTCTACTTTATCTTCACCTATTTTGCACTTACCCTCTCTCTATCTCCTTTCCCCCCTCTCTCTCTCTCACACACACACACACTCTTTCATTCCGTCTTCATTTTCTCCCTACACATATACTTTCTCTCCGTTTTTCTCACTCCTCACACTCCATCTCCCTTCCTCATCCCTCTCTCCCTCTCTGTCTCCATTATATTTCTCTCTACTCTTTTACTCTCCATCTTTGTATTTTCTCCCTTTTCCTTTTCTATGTTCTCTATCTGTTTTCCTCGTCTATCTCTATCTTCTCTCTTTCCGTCTCTCCTTCTCTTTCGCTTTTCTTCATTTATTCCTTCTTTCTCACTTCATCCTTATACCTATTTTTTCTATCTTTTTCTTCGTCTTCTTTTTTTTCTCCCTCCTTTATCTTGACACCGTCTTTTTTCTCTTTCATTCTCGCTTTTTTTTCTTACTCACTTTTAAACGGCACTTGGCAAATATTGCTGGATGATGTATTTAATGAGCATGTTATTGATACACGTGGGTAAAGGATTGCAGTACACGGAAACTGGTCACTTGATTTAAGTATATTTATACTTAATAGTTAATTGTCTTGTGTTCAAGCAAATGGATCTGGATCTTAAAGAAGACGTTCCTTTATCTGATCTTATAGACTGACGCTACATAATAACAAAAAATAGTACAAAATAACAAAAGAAAAAGACATTACTTGAAGACTTCCAACAGAAAAATTTATAGTACGTATAAATAGAAAGAAAAATATTCATATAATTAAGATGTTTATTTTCCACAATGCCTTAAACAAAAAGTTCGGAAAGAAACACTCATAAATATTGGAAAAAGCCCTAACAGTGGTCTTGTGAAACCTAATTTCCTGAAAAACGCATTTTAAAAGAAAACTTTTTTTTTTATAAATATCAACCGACAATGACGCTAAATGTTTTGTCGGTGAAGACCGAGTGTTTCCTATTTAGAAATACTTTCTATTAAATATATTTAAAATGGCCATCAGACAATGAATTAGCATAATTTCCGGTCAAGTTTATCCCCCTTGACCTTCTGGGGTTGAAAAGCTCAAATGATTTGAAATTAGGAAACCTTGTCCTTTATTCAATTTATCTTTCTTGGCTGTGTCCATCTGATATCCGAATAAATAAAGGGATACACAAATGTATATTGCACTTTATTTTTCCTTAGGTTTACGGCCATATCGCGTTGACACACCGGCTCCCATAGGATCACTGAAGTTAAGCGACGTCGAACCTAGTAAAGTTGAATGTGTGGGCGGTGTAAATGGTAACGGCTGCCAATTAGAAATCGGAGAGCCTAGTTCCAGTTGACTTTCGGGTTCGTTATATTCACAAATAGGCGCAAATACCCTCGGATATAAATAAGGTTTAAATCCATCTCTGCCCCACTAGCTATGGGTTAATTAGTAGGATTGTGACAGTAAATAATTACTCCATCAAAAACATTCTTAGCATTTAAAAATATTTTCTAGTGTTAAAATACCTGCAAAATGTTGATAAGCCGTAAAAAATCAATCTATTTTCCTTCGATCTTTTATTTTTTCTCTTTCATCTCTCTCTGTCTCTCTCTTTCACTGTCTCTGTCTCTCTCCTGTCTCTCTCCTGTCTCTCTCCCTCTCTGTCTCTCTTTCTATATAAATCTCTGTCAGAAAGACACAGAGCGACAGTTTTTAGTTTTTCTCTTCTTTAATCTCTCTGTCTCTTTCTCCCTGTTTGTCTGTCTGTCTCTCTCTCTCTCTCTTTATATATATATATATATATATATATATATATATATATATATATATATATATATATATATGTCTCTTTCTGTCAGAAACACACAGACAGTTTTTAGTTTTTCTCTTCTTTAATCTCTCTGTCTCTCTTTGTCTCTGTCTCTCGGTATCTCTCTCCCTGCCTCTCTCACCGCCTCTGTCTCTCTCTGTCCCTCTCTCTCTCTCTCTCTCTGTCTTTCTCTCTCCGCCTCTGTCCCTCGCTCTGTCCCTCTCTCTCTCTCTCTGTCTCTCGCTCTTTGTCCCTCTGTCCTTCCGTATCTCTCTGTCCTCTCTCTCTCTCTCTCTCTCTCTCTCTCTCTCTCTCTCTCTGTGTCTCTCACACACACACACATACACAAGTGCGCGTTTTCATTCTTCGCATTTTTCTTTATCTCTTTATTTTTTTCGGATATTTTCTAAGCCCTGTTTCGCCTTGGAACTTATTATTCAAAACATAATGGTTACTTTTTTATGCATAACAACTGCAGTAAGTTACTGCTATATCCCAGGAACTCACTTGGAATGGTATTCATTTGTGGTACTGCCCATGGATTATGAAACAGACTGAAAAACATTGGATCATAGAGATTTACTTAGGTTTACATTCAAAACGTTTTTTGTTTTTTATTATTACTATTATTTTACAAATAGTATTTCTGGCTATCGTAAGTGATAGATGACGTTTCCTCGACAAATGTAAATTTCGCGCCTCTTCACATCTGCGACGAGGACGGCTGCTTCCTTTTCCCCCTAGCATTCAACCCACCCTGGGCGTCTGTGTTTAACTCGATGACTTTATAGCTTTTCTCATGAACATTTAAATTATTTCAGACTTAAACGCGAGACGCAAATTGCTTGCCACAAATTTTGTCTACTTCTGGATTCTTGACACCACATTAACCTGCCGGTTGAGATAAACTTATTTCGGATATGTCCACAAAAATTAAACTAACCTACCTGAAAAGTCATCTACTCACACTGTGTGTATTTATCTGTGTGTGGTTATAAGTTCAGGTTATATGACACCTACATAGAGCAGAAGACAACATTTCAATCGATAATTTTCTACATCTGACCTCTGAAACTTCCTCCGCTGTATTAAAAAAAAACCGACTCGTATTGGCTTCATTAAATTTTCGTTTGTAAAACCAAACCATTTCTACAAAAATCGACAGCGCTTAAATTTGAAAATTAACCCTTTGATCCCTGACCACCGCTTTACCGGTGGTTGAGAAAAATGACGTAATACCCAGTCACCGGTTGAACGGTGGTAGAGAAAAATGACGTAATACCCAGCCACCGGTTGAACAGTGGTAGAGAAAAGTGACTTAATACCCAACAACCGGTTGAACGGTGGTAGAGAAAAGTGACTTTACCTAGCAACCGGTTGAACGGTGGTAGAGAAAAATGACGTAATACCCAGCCACCGGTTGAACGGTGGTAGAGAATAATGACGTAATACCCAGCCACCGGTTGAACGGTGGTAGAGAAAAATGACGTAATACCCAGCCGCCGGTTGAACGGTGGTAGAGAAAAGTGACTTAATACCCAGCAACCGATTGAACGGTGGTAGAGAAAAATGACGTAATTCCCAGCCACCGCTTATCACTTATTTTGCATTTGCCCTCACTCAATCTCCTTTTTTCTCTCTCTCTCTTTCTCACATTTTCATTCCGTTTACATTTTCTCCCTACACATATACTTTCTCTCCGTTTTGCTCAATCTTTTTCCATCCCGCCCTTTCACACTTTATTCTTTGACTCTGTCATATTGCCTTTTCTCCCTCACATTTACTGTCTCACTATCTTTGTATTTTATTTCCTTTTTCCTTTTCTCTATTCTCTGTCTATTTTTCTCCGTCTCCCGGAAACCCTTCTCTCTCTCTCTTTCTATTTGTCAGAAAAATATTGTATCATACAGCTTTACTTAGGTTTACATTTAAAACGTTTTTATTATTTTAAAAATGGTATTTATTTTGCTAATGGTCTGGGGAGGTGTGCGGCAATTTTAGAAAGTACATATAAACCATATCACGGGTTGATCCAAAACTTGTGAATTAAATTGGTTTGACGGGGCTATTCATTGTTGTGGTAGCACGAAATTACAAGTCATTCTGACCGAGAGTTTCATTGTACAGGCTTGATTAAAAGTGCCAATCATGAAAGATTATGCGTATGCTCCAAGAAACTGTTACTAAGATCAACTCAGCAGGGTTGCAGAATAAACTGCAGGTGGACTCTGTGGGTGTTGAACAAATATAAATGTGTCTGAGCAGGCGTCTGCAACAGGGATTGGCTAGCCACCCTTGTAGTCTCATGTGCTCGGAAAACGGGAGTAATTATTATAATGGGAAAGGTATGAATCTATAGCTATCGGTTAAGAGAAGAAGAAATCTGAAGTCCAAACTTGAGGCGGATCATTTGGAGAATTTGTTCCACATTATTTGCACCAATTCTCTGTATTCTGTTATTCTGTTATTCTGAAAAATGTGGTTGGTTCTGCACAAGCCTTCACTAGTATAAATGCTGGTCGTCTGGCTGTTCGGGTCTAAGAACAGATGGGCGGTCATACGTTGAAGATGACAGGAGAGTCCATCATTTTCTTTACTCATGTTCACCCAATACAAGGCTCAAGAGCCACTCAAGGTAGAGCATTACTGTGTGGTGGTGTTGTACTAGCATAAGAAATGACTACAAGTGAATTTCTTGGGGCTACACAAAAAAAATAACTGCTAACTATAAACTTGAAGAGGCCAAGATTTACTTAATTAATAACATTTCAACGTTCGCGCGCAGACCTTAGTAGACTTTAGAAGTAACCGGAAACCCAACCCTAAACAGGAAATAAGGCACAAACCATTACTCTTGCTCAAAAGACCGAGGAGGAGTGTGAACCGGACGATAGGCGAATCTATCTGCTCCTATTGGGTGTCGTTGGTTCTGTACAAGTCTTCACCACTATAATCAAATGATAAGTACAGATAGTCTGACTGCTGCTTCTAAGAAATGTGCTGCTTGACCCTCTATACATCGAATGACGCGAGTGTTCTGTATGGGAGGGAAGATAGACAAACAAAGAAGTGTAGACAGAGCGAGAGAGAGACAGTAACAGACTATAACCGAGAGAGAGGAGCAGAGAAAGATAGAAAGATAGTTAATATATACACGTATATATGAGTGAAGGCAAAGTATGCTTGTTTACATGTGTATCAATGAGCGTGTGAGCTTGTGTTTTGTTGGCAAACACATTTAAGCAAAAGAAAACGTCCGCTTTGAAATCACAGATTTGGCTGTGGACAAAAGTTGAAACTCGCAATACTTGCAGCAGGTTTTCACTGCGCATGCGCCATGCGTTCGTTGATTTTAATACATTTATCTTCCCCTTCGTTATTTGTTGGTTTCTACTCGTCTTTTCTATCGATCAAGTGACGAAAGATTGGGGACTTTTTATTTATTTTTTTTTTTTACTTTCTTATTTATTTTAAAACACGCGTTTTCTTCTTGATTTTTTTTATTGATCTTTTCTCTGTCTTTTGATTTCTTTTTTATTTTATTTTATTCTTTTTTTTTTTTCACTGATGTCTGCGTTCCTCGTCTGGTTTCCTCGTAATTTTTCCATCTTTTTTTCTCGTTTAATTTGTCTTTATCAGATTTTTTTAATGTGTGTGTGTGTGTGTGTCGACGTGTTTATTAAATACAGATTGAGAGAAATTATGTGTCTGTAGTGTGTGTATGTGTGTGTGTGTGTGTGTGTGTGAAAGAGAGCAAGAGACTGGGCATTTCTGTGCATATATGTGTCAGTGAACGAAAGTGTGTGTGCGCGTGTGTGTGTGTGACAGAGAAACTGGGTACGTCTGTGTATATATGTGTCAGTGAACGTGAGTGTGTGTGTGTAAAATGGGAGTGTGTGCAGATTAGTTTTAGTGCAAGAAAGATTGTGGAGGAGTATATCTGACAGAGATTGTGTATCAGTGTTTGTGTTTATCTGTGTACGTGATGTAAGTATACGCATGAAAGCGTGTATGTTTATCTGAGGAAGAAAAAGAGAGAGGAAGACAAAGTATGAAGTGAGTCAGTGAGTCAGTGAGTGTTTGTGTGTACGCGTGTTTGTGTGTGTAATTGTGAGGCCATACAGTGTTCACAGACAAAAATAAATGTAAGTAATAAAAAAAACTTGGAAACGAAATAATATGCAACAAAATACAGAAGAAAATAAAAACAAAATATTGGTAAACTTAAAATATATATAACTAAATAAAAACGTCAGTAAAAATGAAAAAAAAAGCATTTTTGAAAACATCGGAAGTTCGAAGACATTGTTTCTGATATAACATCTGAGACAAGAGTCGTCTTTCTGGCTTAACCTAAATCTACTGTCTGCACGCAACCCCAAAATCTGCACGCATCCCAGATTCCGACCGTCAGTTCTATTCATATAACCCTTCAGTATCTCTCTCCCTCTCCCTCTCTCTGTTTTCCCAATTCCCACTCTTTCATTCAAACCAACACCTGTTGCATCTTCCTGTTTCAAAGTATTCACTTATCTGTACACCCCTGACAAAGGGAACAAAGATAGGCCCTTAATTTGCTTACAATTGTGATTACATCCTAATTTCACGAAACCTTTCTGTCTCCTTGAATCTTGTTCTTTTTACTGTCCTTTCTCCTCGGTAATGTTTTCGCAGTTTCATTCACACTATTTTCTTTCATCCTCAGTAACAAGTTACGTCTTAGTGGCTTTATCGCCTTGCTGGAATGATATGATAAAAAATACGAGAAGTGAAAGAAAATATTCCTTATTTTAATTTGACGATAAGAGTTCACAAATTATCAATCAATAAATACAGCTAAACTGAGTTTGCAAAAGTTCAGTAACAAAAAAGTTAAATTAATTTTAAAGGCTATTCTGAAATGTAATTTAGCGGTAAAAAGTTTCTCATCGATACTCAAGTATAAAATCGTTCTATTTGTAACATCATCGTTGCACTGTATGAGACAAAATTTTTCATACGCAAAATTTATTGTTTATACACTTCACGGTTTTGTCAATTAATGTTGGCGTGAGCTTGTGTTTTTGGGGACTCTCTTTGAACGTTGATCATCATCTCGTGAAGATGCGAAAGAGACTGACTCACGGCTGAGGTGCTTCTATAACTTGCAACCATCCGGTTGTCCCACGTGTTTATATCCTTAGCTCAGCTGTGTCGACTTCCTGCTTACATATCGATCTAGCTCTGTCATCCTTGGAAGCCCGAATCTACACTGGGTGTTTATGAGGTCAATTGCCAAGCTAATTTTCTGATGCATCTAGTTCTTTTTATGCCCTAGTGTGACACCAACTGTCTTAGGTAAAAATGGAGTTGACCAAAGATCACCTCTTCTTAAAACAAAGCTTCCTTATTGACATTAAATTCGATTCAGTCCTGATTTGGTTTGGTTTATTTTATTTTACGGCATATCAATCTCAATGAGTTATTTAATGCCGACCAAAATTTTTTATTGTTGGTAATATTTTGTTTTTTATAAAAATCTGTTTCTGGTAATATTTTTCCTTAAAAATTGTATTGCTTGTAATCATTTAAAAAAAAAAGTATCGCTGGTAATAGTTAACTATTTGCCCATAGCTGGGACCATAACAGGTGCTACCACCTAGGGTCAGGGTGGACCTGGGAACACCAGCAATTAAGAGGTGGTTGCACGCTCCTCAAAACCTCCTGATCAGAGGCCTTGCAGCTGGACTTAGTTTATCGTCTTACCAAGGACGCGGATGTAGTTTAACGTCTTACCCAGGACGCGATTCGGTCCTGGAATGAGTAACATTCAGTCAGTGAAACTTGTCTTAATTCCTGACCATTGATAATCCTTTTCCTTCTGACATTCGATGTGTTTTATAGAATTACTAATTACTATGCACTTTGATAGACATTCAGAGCAATGCATTTATATTGTAAAAAGAAATAGCCCTATAAATAAGTCCTCATAGCCTAGCAAATGCGCTGATTCTTCAGACGCTTAATTGTCAAATGCTCCTTGTTATTTTCACTTCATTCCACAGGGGCTGATGACTACCCTTTTCCCTCTATACATGATCAGACATGCCCAATTTCATTGTCTCACCTCCAGCCTTACTTTCACCTTTATATTCAGAATTGGCTCCAATCTACAGGGGAAGAATCTCTGTCGAGTAAAAACCTAACACGCGGGAGGGTCGGGAAGAACATAACCAAGAACTGTATGTATTCCAAAAATACAAGCCGTACATTTTTTGATTTACTACGTTAGCGCCCTCGAGTGTTTAAAAGTCAAAGAATCCTTTTCGCTAACTTCCTTGGTATATTTTTTTTTTTTTTTTTTTTGTCTTTTCACCCCAAGCAAAGCTATAATACCACTAAGACGCAAGGGGCTATCGGAAGTGAAAGTGAATGAAAAGACTTTAAAATCCTAAACAAGGAAGAAGGGATAAACCTCTAGTGCCGTTCAGAAGACGATGAGGAGTGTGAACCGGGCGATGTGCGTACCTATCTATTGCTATTGATGAAAAAAATAAATGACTAGTGAATAAAATTTCAGAGTTCATGCGAAGACATTAGAAGTATAGAGTTGAAGTAGATTTTAGAAGGAACCGGAAATAAACACAGTTCTAAACATGAAACAAGGGATAAACCTCTACTCCTGTTCAAAAGACCGGGGAAGAGTGTGAACAAGCAGCAATAATTTCGAAAGATTTTTTTCAAATTGTGAGCATTTGTCACAGGTTTTTTTTGTTTGTTTTTTTATGTCACTCGACTGTTTGTGTTATGCTAGAGACGACAAGCTGCAATTTTTAACTTTTGACATTATCTAAAAATTTTATATTTCGTTATTCCCATAGGTTCAATGATTCAGAGGGCGATGCTGTTGGTAGTTCTAAACTCCTGGTAGGGCCACCCAGATTAAAAGCGATCAACCTCAAAGACCCAAACGATGGAACAACCGGATGACAAGTAAAAGAGGTCTCAACGATTGAACCAGCGGATGAAGAGGGCTACGCTTGACGGATATGCTACAGAAGGCGCCACTCGAAATTATAACAGAGTCAGTGCCAGTCCGTTGCAGTTTCATAACTGGGTTCTGCATGTCTCATTCCATATATGCTGCAGAGGGAGAGGTCTGGGTCACTTCCTGGAAAGTTGAAAACCACCTTAAACAAATTCACGCCACTGACACTTTCTTCTACTCTGGTTTTCTTTCACCCCCAATTAACTCCTGCAAAGACAAGTGGCGATAGGGAATGGATGACTGGAGCGGGTTTTAGTGAAACTGGAATCTTCTAGTCGTAAACCTGCACGTTGGTGGCGAATTTAGTCGTCAATGTCATCATCATAAAAGAAGCGATCAGCTAAGTAGAAATTAAATTCTTGAAGAAGAGATAAATCTGATGAGGATTGTTTTTATCTTGATTGTTATCAAAAGATCTATGAACACGCAACGA
>OZ010581.1:5570833-5655833 GCA_963932145.1 Acanthosepion lycidas
TTGCTTTCTTTCTTCTAACTTTTTTCTTTTCGGTTTTCCTTTTCTCTTTTACATTCGTAAATTTTATTCTATTTTCCTTCTCTTTTCTTATATCCCTCTTTTTGTTTTTCTGTCTTTCTCTCTTTCATTTTCTCTTTATTCACTCTCTCTTTTTCTCTTTCTCTTTATCTTCACGTTTCTCCTCCTTCCTTCTAACTTTTTCTCCGATTGTCTTTGAAGATTTTGTCTTTTACACACAAAAAAAAATTAATTTTCTTCTTCTTTCCACTTTTTGTAATTCTATTCTCTCTATCTATCTATCTATCTATGTATATATATATATATATATATATATATATATATATATATTTCTCCATCTCTCTATGTATCTGACTAACGCCCTCATTCGGAATGTCCAATGCTAACTTCCAGTTGACGTCATCTCGAAATACTGGAAATAAATCAAACTGACTAAGGTTGGGATCGAACCAGTGATGTGTGTGACATCGCCGTCATGATAACAATCACCGATGGCAACGCGCCTTCCGTGTCACTTTCTTAACCAATCCCCTTCCCCGCCTTCCGTTCCTACAATTCACCTTTACAGCCCCAAAGGGATTGGCTCTGGGGATAAAAGAAAGTGTACGTCACTTCAAGAAAACTGTTTGGTATGTCGTCAATCAAGCAAAAAAAAAAAAAAAACACAACAGGAACGAATAACAAAAAGAAATTTTTGTTTTCTTTGTAATTTTTTCTTATACTTCACAGACGCACGAACGTACACACGCACACACACACACACCCCTCTCTCTTTCTCTCTCTCTCTCTCTCTCTCTCTCTCTCTCTCTCTCTATATATATATATATATATATATATATATATATATATATATATATATATATATATATATATATAGATAGATAGATAGATAGATATAGATATAGCTATATATATATATATATACATATATATTAAAAAGAAGAGAGAAACCTCAAACGTTTTTGGTTGTAATATGGACTTTAAAAAAAAAATGATTTATTTTCCATAAATTTGCTACATGAGTTTCCGGTCTCGCGATTGTCATCAGGCAAAGGGTGGAGATTTTCACATATTATTAAAAATAATTAATTTTTTTCTTTATATTTTTCGATGTTAAATATTCTCGATATGAGACATTTTCTTTTTTTGTGCTAGTAATCCAAACGTCTTTCTTGAACTGGCAGTGAAAAGTTCTGCGTCAAGGGTTATAAAACAATTAAGATTAGTTCGAGAAATGATGGAGTAGTTATCGGTATGATTATCTTTTAATGACCCGTGTGTGTTCTTAGATCTATTTCCATTTTCGTCTGCTTTTGTCAGCATGCGTGTATATATGTGTATATCCCTTCTCCATACATACACACTGTCTCACTACGAGGAATCAGTGTACACATCTGTACACCCACACACACATACACACACATACATACCGTCCCATTTGGGAGGGCATCACAGGCCTACTATATAAATTTATAGTATTCTGTTTCAACCTGTAAAAGTCCCCGTAGATCAGGAGGACAAAAGAAAGCCCTCGCTAAATGATACTCCTGCGATTTCAATAATAGGTACGTTTTATGCAATTGCTAGCCCCATGACCATAAGATTTGAATTCAAGATTATCCTTCTACGATAGGCTTCCAACCAAGGCTAAAATTTACACTCTGCCCTATTACAACACTTGCTCGATTGTCCGGATGTTGATTTTCCGGACATCGATTATCCGGACGTGAAAGGAAGAGAAAAATTAAAATCATCCGAACATTGTTCAGTTATCCGAATCCCTTCGAATATTTCTAAACGGAGAACCGTTATTAGATAACGTTGAAAAGGAAGAGGATAATAATGATCCTACCCCCATGTTAAAGGTCAACAAACCCCAATGCCGAATATCAAACGGCGAAGCAATGATTATATTTGAAAAATGTCACGCTTTCAACCAGAAGCTGCCCTTACAAATACGTCTGCTTTGATCCAGATTTGGGGGTTAGCGGGAAAAAATTGCAAGAACAACCGGAAATAGATAAAAATTGACGCATTTTTTTCATAAAAAAATAAACTGTCTAAAAACTTGAACAAAACATTTGATCATGTTATTTGATGATATAAATATCCACATGTATATACATGCCCACTCATATAAATTTGTGCATACATATGCACACACTCATACAAGGATATACACATCGGAGCTCCTTTTTCATGTATACTTGTACTCATAAAGATTTCTTATATATATATATATATATATATATATGTGTGTGTGTGTGTGTGTGTGTAATAATAGCACACTTTTTAATAAAACATCTTTCGACATTCATTTTCGTCTTGGAATTTTAAATGAAACTGATAAAAAAAATAACATTTTTGCCTGAGGATGGTAAATATTTTACTGAAAGTACTTGCAAAATGGACCGAACAGCTAATCCATTTTACAATTAATAAAAACAAGGATTGTGTCTTTCAGCGAATGGTCAGTGAGTTATTGCCTTATTTAATTTGTTAGCCAACTGAATTCGCCATTAATTACATTAACTTCATTGATTTACTACTTAACAGTATTAATTAAGCTGCTTATATATATATATATATATATATATATATATATATATATATATATATATATATATATATATATATATATATATATATATATGTTTACCTGCACAGACATATACACGTATATGTGTCCTCTCATATATACAAGACTTACGGCCACACCACGTTGAAACACCGGTTCCCGTACGATAACTAAAGTTAAGCAACACCCAGTCTGGTCAGTATGTAGATGGGTAACCGCTTTGGAATACCAGGTGCTGTAAACTTCGATGTGTGTGTGGTGTACTGGATAACGTCTCGGAATTGTGAATCGAAGTGTCGAATTTCAATTACGTACATATAGGCTTGGGAAAGGTATGAATCCACCTCTTCTCCCTCCAGTGATGGGTTAATTAGAAAGACTTGTTTTCCTAAACCATTGTAGTAGACATCCAGAAACGACAGTTTGTTCATGTTAAACGCAATACACGTAGCACATGGCATGACGATTGCGTTTAACATGAAACAAAATGTCGTTTGTGGATGTTGACTTCAATGTCAACTTTTATATTTACATACGCTCTATCCCTTATAGTGAGCACTTTAACCTATAAATAACTTAAAACTATATATATATATATATATATATATATATATATATATATATATATATATATATATATATATATATATATATATTAGAGACGCTGGGGTCTATGTGCTTTCAAAGCGGAGACATATAGATCTAAATGTTTGAACAAGTATATAAGAAACGGTTCGAAATTCCACTCACCTGAAGAAGACCGGAGCGTACAATGGCCGAAACGTTGTGAATATGGCAATGAATATGAGGATAAGAGTCCGAATAATGTAAATAATGCAAGCAATCACAATACCTCATCTCAGAGATATAGACAGATATATAGAGAGAGACATAGACATAAAGGCCACAGCGTACAACGGCCGAAACTTTGTGTATATGGCAATGAAGATGAGGATAACAGTCGGAATAATGTAAATAATGCGAGTAATCATAATACCTCATCTCAGAGATATAGACAGACAGAAAAATTTGACGAGAACTACAAGCAAGAAAAAAGAGAACTTTTGTGGAAAAGATAGACGATCTCTTTGATATAACTCATTCAGATGCTTTGGGACAAATGGAAATTGAAAAGTATAAGAAGTTCTTCTTAATTCTTCAGCGCCAAAAAGGACGACCGGGTTCCATGGTTGTTGTAGATCAAAATCTAAAACACAAAGAAGAAACAGCACTGAAGCACATTGCAATGGAAACTGACAGGAAAAAAAGAGGATCTATGAAGAAATGGAACAACATTTTGTCATTCATCAGTTTGCTACATCAGAAACTGATGATTCAACATCATGCAGTAGCTAAAGCACTGGTGGTGGCAGTGACGACAGTGAAAATTCCTATGTCATTGTTCAGTAAATATCAGCAACAGCGGCAACAGTTCCAGCAAATCGAGGTATATTGCAGTTTTTTACTCCTCGTCTCGCTGAAGTTATTGATAGGTGCAAAAATCACTGACAGAAATGGAGTTTAGATATTAATTTCTGCGGCAAAAGCTTTCAGGAGGGATACTGAAAACTTGGTAATGAATCGCACTCCTTTTCAACGCCTTAGATAATAAAAAAATAGAGAAGCCAGATACACAGAAATACAGTACAAATGTAACCTAAACGGCTGTTAAGAATTAGTGTTTCCCTGGGATGGAAAGCTGCTCCCAGCACTCACAGGTTGAAAAGGTTGATAGACTAGCAATAATAGTAACTTTTCAAGGCAAAAAGCAATTGTTAGAAGTCCCTGAAATCCTAACATCTTCAGAGGAACAGCAAGCTATGTCTGTTTACCAAGCAGTAGAGAAGTGAGGAATCCGGGCACTTTGCTGTGATACGACAGCAGGTAACACAAGTCGAATATATGGTACAAATTTAGAAAAAGATTTCAATCGCGGCCTGTTGTACTTCACTTAACGTCATCACTTTTTTTTACTTAGTTTTCAGGAGCTGTTTCGTTTCACTGAGTGATGCAAATTCTTGACCAAACATGGCGTTTTATAAAAGATTTAGAGAATCCTGCACGAAACTCAACAAGAATGTAAAGTGGTAACAATGAAGTGCCAAACGATTTCCACTCTATCATTCTTGGATTTCTTGAATACCATTTTTCAACGCAGAAACAACGGCAAAATGATTACCGTAAATTATTGGAGTTAACGACGATCTTCCATGGCGGCATTCCGATAACAAGATATCGAAGTGGATGGCAAAAGCAGTTGAAGCGTTCAAGATATACCTGCTTTAGGATCGATTTAAGTTATCTAATGGGAAGAACTCTTTAAAAATAATATGTATTTTTCTTGCTCGAATGTACGTTCGGGTCTGGTTTCTGTCATCAAAAGCAATTAAATCACCTTATCATGATTTCCTATTCAGGCATCAACTGATAAATTATCAGGATATTAATCCAGAAATCATTAAGGCTGCTACGAAAGGATTTTACAACCATCTCTGGTACTTGGCTCACGAAACTGTGGCTCTAAATATATTTGATGACAATGTTCTAACAGAGGTTAGGGCTTAAATTATGCTGGAAGGTGAAGAAGAGAAAGAAGAAAAAAATCAAATAAAGAGGTACATTCTACATCAAACTATTTTCGTCTTTTGTAATTCCTGGTACAAAAACTCTATTTACATTATTCGGACTATTGTCCTCATCTTTGTTGCCATATTTATTACAACGTTTCGGCTCTTCAGTATCTGTCTATATTTCTGATATGAGGTATTATGTACACTATTTACATTATTCGAACTATTGTCCTCATCTTTATCGCCATATTTATTGCAACGTTTCTCCCGATGTACACTCCAGCCTTCTTCAGGTGTTTGGAATGTCGAACTGAACACTATATCACTCACTAGTGTAGACTGTTCTAGTTTCACGTGCGATATTTAATGGAAGTCAGTTATCAGTTATCTCCTGTTAATTCCCCTCTGAAAGTTCTCCACTGCCTTAACCGGGTATTGAACTCACACTCTTTGGGTCCTGTTACTAGATCCAACTAACGCCTGTTACCCCAGTAAGCGAAATTCAATTCGACATTCCAACGGCCGAAACGTCGTAATAAATATGGCGATAAAGATGAGGACAATAGTCCGAATAATGTAAATAGTGGACATAATACCTCATCTCAGAAATATAGACAGATACAAAAAAAAAGTTTATTCAAATTTTCTTGTTCATTGGGGTAAAAAGCGAATTAAGAGGAGGTAACTGACAACTGACATCCATTAAACATGGCACGTGGAACTAGGTTCAGTTCAACATTCCAAACACCTGAAGAAGGCCGGAGCGTAGAACGTTGTAATAAATATGGCAACAAAGATGAGGACAATAGTCCAAATAATGTAAATAGTGTAGATAATACCTCATTTCAGAAATATAGACAGATACTGGTACATTCTTCACAAGATTTTCTATCAGCACCGATTTCCTCGACAGAAACCCTGCAACATGGAATGATGATCATGGTTACAAAAGTGGACTTGGAAAACTTGAGATGACATGTTGTTATGAATGAAGTCGCAAGAAAGATGTGTGAAACTCATTCAGGTTTAAAATAACATTCTCACAAAAGATGAAACCGAGAAACTATTTGTTTTACAGATCGTTAACAAAAACCATAAAACAAACCCAACTGCCACTAAATCCTCTGTTATGCAAAAATTATGCTCAATGTTCAGTATTCACATTTTGTGGAAATTATTGTTGCAAATAAAAATGCGTTTCTCTTATCGAAATTGTGTGCTTTATTAAGAAAACGTAATATTTCTTATTTTTTCATGTTATTTCAGGAATTCGTTGTTTTGTTGACTAGAACAGGATTAGGGGCTGTGAGCTGCAAAATTTAAACTTTCAGAAATGTCCTATTGCTGAGTGTCACCTTGTGTACAAGTATAGATAAGAAAAATGATTATATAATTGTTAATATATAATTATTTTATTCTTCATTGTTTTTAGATAATTTAGGCATTCAACGGTGCCGAATTTCGTATTATTGCAACATATTTTCTCTACTCCTGTCCGTTTAATCAAGGAAGTGTTGTAACTGGTAAAAGAAGAGATGGGTATTAGCCTTTATTTAGGCTATTAGCGCAAAGTGAACGCAAATACATCGCAACAAATTAGGTATGAATTTGAACTCAGACAAGTTATTTCGTTTTTCACATTGACAACCGTTACATTACGAACATATCGTAGATTCCTTTTAATTGGGCCGCCGTTTAATTAAGACCTTCGGTTAATTGGGTTGCCATTTGATTGGACAAGCTGTTTACATGAACAAGAACGAGGTATCATTTCATGCATTATTTGAGGCCGGCAAACAGTTTAATTGGCTTAGTAAGAACAAAAAAATGACATTTCGATTAACTATAACTGAATTCTACCAGCAGTATCGTGTAGTACCTGCTGCGCATGTATTAAGAATTAGAGTAGGGATACAATTATATGTGGCATTTAAAGTATGTAAAATTTTAAAAGTTCTGTTGTAACTAACCAGAAAGCAATGTTTATAACGTCATTTTATGGAAGAAGGTGGACGTACACAAACACACACACACACATATATATATATATATATATATATATATATATATATATATATATATATATATGTGTGTGTGTGTGTTTGTGTGTGTGTGTGTGTGTGTGTGTATTTAGGCAGCAATCCTTCTTTCATGCACATTTAATTGAAAACGACAGACAAGATGATTTTATTTAGTTTTTTATACAATCTCATGCGATCTAATAATGTTTTTCTTTTCGTGTGATAAATTATATAAAAACTGTCCGAATGTTCTTTTTATCCGAGCGCTTACGGCTATACATTCAGCCATTTTCAAGGATTATGTTTTAACTGTTAAAAAAAAGAAATAGTTTATTGTATGTATGTTGTAGTATGGCCTATATAATTATTTACGAATTTTGATTGATCAGGAATACACTTCCTTAATGGACACTTAAATTCGTAAATAATATTTGCCCTATTTAATTTTGTTCTAGCAGGTGAATTATTATTTTTAACTATAAGGTTGGAGGTTTAAAATTGTTTGTAATAAATAATTAATCTAATTTCTTTTGTGCAAGCAAATGAGCTCTAGCTTGCTAAAAATGTTCCATACAAAATAGGCATTTAAAATTCATATATTTGGCATATATATATAAACTGGATTTGGCATTAAATAACCCACAGTTGTTGATATGCCATAAAACCCTAACAAACAAACAAACAAATCTAATTTCTTTCCTATTGTCAACTGGTGTTATGCATTTTTTATAATGTTCTTAATTCTGCATTCATCCTGTTACACCAGAGGAAGGTGGCAATTGACTATAAAACCGTAGACGTCCAGAAATTGAAATGTGATATTTGTGGTATAATATGCGGGTCCAGAAGCGGTTTCATGCGACATTTTAAATTGCATGATAATGTACCACCCGCTGTTGCACCTCTTAAGTGCCCTGTTTGTGTCAGAGTCTGTAGGTCCCTTGCTGGGCTAAAGAGCCACATTCGTTCAGCACATCTGTAGATATTCTCCAAAAAGACAATTAGCAATGGCCGTAATCGGACACGTGTTGGCAACCACCATATATACATATATATATATATATATATATATATATATTAAGTATATTGCGGCAGCAGATCATTATTAAAATACATTATGCTTGATCCTGAGCTGTTCCAAACTTCGTATAGTTGCTTTAATTTCGGGTAAAAATAAAGACAAAAGTTGTCCAATATTTGGATATTTTTTTATTAAGCTGTTCCTCACATGAACTATCAGTGGTCATATAGACATTTAAACAAAGATATTCACCATCAAAGATGATATTCTGTTATGCTGGCATATTTATTTTCACCCGAAATTAAAGCAACTATACGAAGTTTGCAACGGCTCATGATCAAACCTAATAGACATTCATTGTCTGTTTTATTTAATAATATATGTTTAAATATATTTAAATATATATATATATTTGTATATGTGGATATTTCATGATATTTGTCTGTACATATGTATCATATTTGAAACTACATTTCAAATTTGTATATTTAAATTATAACTATATACCTTGTATTTGTAGGTTTGTAAGTATACACACACACACGCGCGTGCATATATATATATATATAAAAGGAAGAGGTTATAGTTGTTCCAACGAGAGAGAAGTATATATTTTAAAGAGAAGAGAGAAACCGTAAACGTTTTTTGTTATAATGTGGATTTTTTTTTCATATTTTTGCTGCTCGTGTTTCCGGTCCCGCGACCATCGTCAGGCAAAGAGTGGTTATTATTAGCGACAGGTACCCCAAAATTTGTGTTACTACTATACATAAATGACAATCCCTTTAATAATATGTGGAAGTAACCATTCTTTGCCTGATTGCGTTTTTTTTCCCTTTAAAATATATATATACTTCTTTATATCTATCTATCTATGTCTCTCTCTCTCTCTCTCTCTATATATATATATATATATATATATATATATATCCACACATTTCCGGTGTCTGTTTTTTAATTTTAATTTAGGTCAGCGATTCAGTAGAGAATTATGCATCGAAAAATAATTCATATTTATCTGTATCTCACTCATTTAAACCGTTATTTAACTCCTCTCTTTAAAACTTCTCTCTATTAAATCTTAATCCCCACCTTCACCTTTAGGCCTTCCTCTTCTTCTTTCTTCCGTTACACCCTCTCTCTAGAGACTTCATACATTTCCTTCTCACAATTGTTTCCCACTCCCACACATACACTCTCACTAAAATTTTGTTTTTTATACCCGGGTTTATATTTTCCGATTTCTTTTTGAATTTGTAGGTCTGATGAATTGGATCGTGATTACGATTCCAATGTAATAAATTGTAACCATGTAATATGAGTGTTTGGGCATTTTATATTACATATATATATATATATATATATATATATATATATATATATATATATATATATATATTATTATTATTATTATTATTATTACCCATCCCCGTGTAAATAAATGAACTACTCTGCTATCTTTAGGGACAACATAAATATCAATATTGAAATTATGCAAACGGTCTGTTTTCAATCAGTACCTGACGATTGTATTGTGTATGATACACATGAAACTTGTAAATTACAGCTTACCAGTTATACCTTCTGAAAATAACTGTCAGTGCGATAGAGTGCAGTGTGAGACGGGCTCATGATTTTTCCAAGTACAATAATGTCACGTAAAAAAAAATGATTCTTACTTTTCCCCAAAGAGTTTACACCAAGTAAATAGAAATTGTGTCAGCCGTAATTCGAACTTGTTTTGACTATTTTGTTTTCTCTACCCCGGGTATCACTATAGATCACCCCACACTCCCCATATACTCTATTACCTTTGAAAATGAAAATTCGTTAATCTAACTTTGTATCTTGGTTTGAAAGTTTACCTAAAAGCATTGGTTAGTTAACTGATCTGACGGACCAATTCACTAGAGAAAGGAGTTTTATTCTCAGTGCGCGGCATATTTTTGACCTTTTGCCACACGTTGATAAATATTTTAACGTATTATAGTAGCAACGGTATTTGAACCTACGAATTTCAATACAACCTCTCCTCAATTGGAAAATTGGCGCAATAAAGTCTTCCCACCACCTATTTCCATTCATTTTGGTTTTGTGTTGTACCGAAGATTAGATAGATAGATAGATAGATAGATAGATAGATAGATAGATAGATATGAACAGTCTGACATAGCTAGCTAGCTAGCTTGATAGATAGATAGATAGATAGATAGATAGATAGATAGATAGATAGATAGATATAAATACTCGTGTGGAGCCTACATTCCAAAGTATTTGTTCGGATGGCTTCACACACTCACGTGAAGCTATACTAATTCATCCCTCTTTCGCGCATGCGCATTTGTTACTCATGTGCTCGCGCAAGTCAATCGGGTTGCAACGATCTTTCTAATTCTTCTCTTGCAGAACGAGAGGCGGCTTGCTTTCTTCATAGTCAATATTGTTTCCAGTCATTTATTTGTTTTTACTTTTCATTCCATTTTTTTATCCAGATTGTGTCATATTTTTCTCCCTTTTTTTTGCAAGCTGTTGTCTCTCTATGTACACATCAAGTTCATTTCTTCAACCACACGCACACACGCACTTACATACTTTCTCGTACTAAAAGTATACTTATATATATATATATATATATATATATATATATATATATATATATATATATATATATATATATAGGGGTGGGACACAAGTACATATATGCAAGCCGAGACAGGCATTTGAGAATACACGCTTACCGGATTCTAAATGTAAAACGTACTAACATAATGCTACTCAGCATAGAATAAGCGTAGTTTCCCCAAATACCTCAAGTTGCTACAAAATCATTAACCTAAAACCTCGAGTCATGTTCTTAAAATGCATTTTTATACTTCCATTATTTTTTGTTTTGTTTGGAAGTTCTCTATTTGCTCATATCTGGGACCCTAACAGGAGCTACCACCCCGGTTCAAGGTGAACATGGGGACAACATCAATTAAGAGGTTGTACCACGCCCTTCAAAACCTCCGATCTCCCAATCAGAAGCCTTGCTGCCAGATGTAATTTATCGTCATACCTAGGATTACAGAAATATGAATGTGTAATTAGCAAATACTTTAAATACCTCAGTTTATGAATCATTTATAACGAATTTTGTACAGGAGATAAGGATATTGGACATAAAATAGGTTGCGGTAGATGTAGTTTCGCCCAATACCGCAAGTTGCTGCAAAACCAATACATCAATCTAAAATTTTTCAGGTAATGTTCTTAAGTAGTTTCGTCAGATTAAGACATTTATATGAATGTCATGTATGGTGCCAAACTCGTTCAAAAATATTTAAACTGTTAATAATATACAAAAGCTTTCTCAGATCAAGAGTAAATATAACTTTTAGCGAATGAAGCGTGTAGGTCTTAGAGATGACCTGGCAATAAAGAATCACGAAGATCTGTACTAAATAACAGGAACCACATCACTTGAGGACTTTCAACAGTAAGAACAACTAAATATGGCAATATTTTGGTGGGCCATGCGTAGGATGTGCACCCTTCGGCTTACTATACCAACGTAAGCTCAAATTTCATTTTGCATTATTATTTCATGATTAAAATGATCAAAGTATATTACAGAATAAACTTTCATTCAAATATTTTATACATCTACCTTTCCGTTCTCTATTATATGTTTTGTATTTAACTGTCTTTTTGTTTTTTTTAATTTTTCTCTTTCATGGATGCTATAGTTTTTGGAGGCTTGTTTAGAGACCGAATTAATGGCCTTTTAATCTTCCTTCACGTAAATTGCAGTAAAACGTTGAACATATAAGAATTAAATATTACAGTCGGGGAGGGGATCACCAGAATTTTAGAAGTACCTAAGTGGGGAATAGCCCAAAATCGGCTGGGAACCACTGCTCTAAACTGAACTTAACATCGAAAGTAACCAAATGACGGTTGTTCTATACCTTAAATTTGAAATCGACCTATACACGGCATATAAATTTGAAATCGACCTATACACACGGCATATAATGAATTATTAATTTTTTTAAAATCCGAGGTCGACTTAAACACACGAAATCGACTTAGATACAACTATATACGCTATGTAAAAATGTTTTCTTGGAAATAAAGAAATACATTTTAGAAATCTTACCAACCAAATGTTTTTCCTGCTGCAAGTAATAACGGATAAAATGAGACTGAAATATTGTCATTAATAAAATCGATTCTTTCCGTCGTGCTTGCTTCTTTTTTTTTCTTTCTATTTTTTTTTCCTTCTTTCTTTTTAGCTTTCATTTTAATAGCAACCAACGACTTATTGTCCAGCAATCGTAAAATTACATTTATTCCTATATAGACACACATATAAATATATTCATTGCGTTTGCTTGCTGAGGGTAAAATATGTGCGCTTATTCTCCAAGTGATGGTTATCAGCATAGAGACTCAGGAAAAGTATCGCTTTTCTTCCATGGATGTACTCACGCTGCTACTCAAAACTTTGAAGAATCTATCAATTAAATATACATATATACCGTATTTTCCGGCTTACAAAATGCTGCGGCTTGGAAGACGCACCCTAATATAGCAAAGAAATTTCTAAAAAAAATAATTCAATCTCATACAATAACACATTCACCATGTGTCCCTCAAATACTGGCTCCACGTATTGTTTACATTAATCCCTCATCCGATTTTGCTTATATAGCAATGACATACTAGTCAAAAGCAGAAAGGCTCCTGCCGCTGTTAGTAAACAGAACGTGTTTAAGCTTGTGGCTTGGCTCCAGGAAGGTTTATAGTTTGGAAATACTTATAACAACTAAGTACTGCGGTTACATCATATAAAAGACTGAATTAGATAGATAGCTAACATTATAGTGTAATGACTCAACATATAAATCCACGTCCCTATTAGTCAAGCCAATTATGTAACCTTCCAAGCTTACTTGAGCCTAGGCGTTGCCTTACATTCGTCTTGAAAGACGTACATAGGAAAAAAGTGCGTCTTGTAAGCCGGAAAATGCGCTACTGTGATGTTAGAGGTTTTCCCAGTATTCTATTTTTTTTTTAAATCATTATTATATTCGATTCTAAAATTTTCACTTTATAATTTATATTATTTTCACTATATATTATTAATATTCACCGCTGTGTCGTATGCAATCCACGCCAAGAAATAGCACATATCTAAATCGAATTTAATTTTCGATCAGGAACCTTGATCTAAGAAGAGTTGATCTGTGGTGACCTCAATATGTACTGGGTTCACCTTAAAATATATCAAAGTAAATAATGTATCCGGTGTTATCTCAGAAGTTCAAAAGACCTAGATGCCTCGAGTGTTGACCTAGAAGGAGATGACCTAGCTACCAAGTGCAGAATCGGATCTCAAGAGATGTCAATGGGTAAACAAATATGAACTTAGGTTATACACACATAAGCTAGGAACTTATATAATCGCCAAAGCTAGGAAGGGAGAAGATAGAATTCCTAACATTCTCACAAGATCGAACGTTTAAAGAAAGATCTGAAACAACATACCCTCGATTAGACCGAAGTTAATTTGACGAAAACCAGCGCTAATTAACAATTTACAATTGAATTAACTGCATTGACAAGGAAAGGGAATATGTTGCAACACGAAATATTTTCTTTGATTTTTTTTTTTTTAAATTTTCGGTCTTTACGTATCTTGGGGAGAGAAAGCGAGTATTCTCTTGATCTTTTTTGTTTAACAGTTGTGTCTTCATTCTTGGTATTTTTCTAGTTAGATTGGGGAGAAGAGAGTTTTGAAATTCCTCTTTGCTTTGTTTTTCGGTAACGATGACTAGGCATCAAGTAATAAGTTCTAGAATTCATCTTCTGTTTGCTGCTACGTACTCACTCTCTTTCAAAATTTAGCTCAGTTCCATATGGTCGACTTTCACTTATATATATGAACATCGATCTGAGATCGATAAATAATCAGGAATAGGTTATGGAAGGGAGCGCTGTCTTCATAGATGTCGCTTTCTCAATTTGTCTACATCGATACAGTAACATGGAGAGGGGGGCATGAATGACGATGTATATGCTAACATATTTTTAATTGTACTTTCCAAGTTATGAAAAGTTACTGTAATTAAAATGAATGAGATAATAATAAAAGTATTAATAGATGACAATAAAAATTCAATATTGATACGGATATGCAATGTGTAACGTCCCGATCTAGCATCTCGTCTACAGTCACTTTCTCACAGATGTGATGTGGCTTCCCTCTGTTTTTTTCTACAAATATTTTCATGGCATCTGATCTGACAAGCTATTTCCACTGGTGCCTAGATTGGCATCTCGGTCCCACCCTTTCACTGTCGAAACAGTTAAATGTAACCACCTCTTCTACTCCAACAGCTTCTTCTCTCGCACTTCTCAACAGTAGAACTCCCCTCCTCTTACTTGCTTCCCTGATGGTTATAATCTTCAAATCTTCAAATGTAATGTCAATCAATATCATCTAATGCCTTGATCCTGATCCCCGTCCTTCTCGATATCCTTTCTTCTCACTCTCTGTATCTCTTGCCTGCCAGTGACACTCCCGCTTTGCTTGCGGGGAAATGCTTTTAAAAAAAAACTGCTTGTTTACCAGATGGTTTAGGTACTGTTGCTAAATATTAAAAAAATGTAATGGTGGTCAACAATGCTACGTTTGATAAATATTTAAAACATTTTTATTACTAATACTAATCGTTCCTAGTAATAATATCAAATATGGCGCCGATGGTGAAAATCTGTTCGAATTCTTGTCGGATTCGTTACATTTACTTACGAGCAAATACTTTTGGGAAAGGTATGAATCCCTTTTTTCTTCACAGCTATGGGTTAAATAGTAGGGTCTTCTCCGAAAACATGTTAATTCACTCGCAAAAAAATTCTTACAATCCAAAACGGTTCAGCTTTAAATAACCTATAAAGGGTTGGTAAGCCGTAAAAAGGACCATAAATCACACACTGGCGAAAATAAACAAAATTATATTCTTTGAATTGATTTTATGGCAACCGTAAAACTTTCATAAATCAATAGGTTAGAGTAGCTCTCACGAGAAGCCAGATATGTGAGTTCAAGTCATGGTGAGGAGTTCATTTTTAATTATCATCTGTACTGTTTACTAACGCTAATTCTGGGAGCTGTGATGGAAAGCAACTGAAATGAAGATGAAAGAAATCCTTGTCAAAATTGAATAATGCTTGACAATGCTTCATTCAATAAAAATTCCAGATAATATTGCAACTACTTAGATTACCAATGGATAAAGAAATTGAAATGATGATGAAAGAAAACCTAGTGAAAAATAATGGCTGACAATGCATGCTCTAATAAAAATTTTAATTTTTTTTTCATTTGTTTTGGTTTTTATTGCAGTTCTCAGACCGCTTTTCTACGACCGTTTCTATGCAACGTCGCTCGAAAATAAATTATAGTTATAGATAATACTTCATCTAATAATAAATTTATGACAGATATTAAGTTGGGAGAACATGATGTGTATGATTACTGTATCATGCAAATAGATTCCAACTGATTAGAATTGTATAATTTTCTACTGAAACTGTTCTACTGACGTATCTCATATTTTTTCTGTTAATCCTAAAATTGGTTATATTACTCTTAGAATTATATTGCTTGTGGAGTAAATATGACTTGTCTTTTTACAGGAATTTAAATTTGGACACATTGCAGCTAAAGCAGTAAATATCGATTTGGCATTTGGACAAGAAATGACTGGCTGTGCGTTTTTAGGATGCATAATGGTATCTGAAACAAAGGTGATGATGACAAAAAGTGGAAAAGCTTATATACGACGTGTTTCATCGACGTGTGTTTGGTTCGGCTTCCTCAGGTTGGGATGAAAGGCAAAACTGTGTGTAAGCAAATTGCGTTAAATAAATATATATCTTCTAGTATGTTCTTGAACGTGGGTGGTCATGGCTCTTCACAACTTCATGTTATGTGTAGTTTTTAGTAGCTTTTTTGTTATACCCCCTAATGTCTGTTTTGCCAAGCATTTACACAAGGTTGTTAGTTCGGTTAGACACTGCTGCTGCCTGTCCGTCTTCCATTCAATATGTCCTGTGGGGGTCAGATTCTCCAGGTACTCTTTTGCACTTCTCCGAAAAATATTAGCTGTTTCTTGCCTTTTTTTTAGTATATGTGTCCTTTTTGTTTCCATTTTCTTTAAGGCTTCTTCATTGCTTACGCGCTCCGTATATATCATTCTCAGCATCCTTCTATAGAACCACATTTCTGTTGTCTCACGTTTCTTCATCTGTAAAGAGATCGTCCAGCATTCACTGACAAATAAGAGGACCGATATTACATATCAGTTCACCACTGTTTTTTGTTTTGTTTTTTATGTTTACAACAAAAATCTCCTGTTTTTTACTACTTTGCTTAGCTTTTGGAAGGCATCGTTCACTATTTCATTGCATCTTCGGATTTCGGTGTCACTTTTTCGTCCTCTGTTAAAAAAAATTCCTAAAAACTTGAAAGTTTCCAATTCGTACTTGGCATTTTGGGCTGTTCCTTTTGCGGACAGCAATTTTTCTGTCTTCTGACAATTGATGTTTAGTCCTTTCTTCTTACTTTCCTTCACTGCATTCTGTGAGAATTCCTGTTAGGTTTCCTTTCTGCTATCAATACTGCGTCATCTGCGTATGTTTTTTTTTTAAAGATACTGACCGCCAATAATAAATCATGGTAGGATTTCTAATTCACTCAGGATTGACATTCTAATAAGAAAATTCATCCTTGTCTTACGACTCTTTTTTATTTTGTGTATTTACTGAACTTATTTTCCATCCGGGTGCAGGCTGTTTGTTCCCAGTATAAGTTTCAGATCATCTTTCCCAAATAAATCAAGCTTAGCCTGTAATTCCAATTGTTCTTTATATATATATATATATATATATATATATATATATATATATATATATATATATATATATATATATATACATATATATATATATATATATATATATATACATATATATATATATATATATATATATATATATATATATATATATATATATATATATATATATATTAATTTAAAGGACAGGGACCATAATTTTATTATTAAAATAAGGCAAAAGTATCACGCTCTAAGATTTAAGAAGCCTTTCGACCGACACTTCTTCAGAAATAAAATCATCCGCAATATTGAGCGAAGAAGTTGATAAGAAAAATTGTTTTACCAACAACTGATATTAAAATACAAATTACCAAGTTGGAGGAGGGAATTGAGGAAAATAATTTTCTTCCCAGTCAGGCAACTGGTTCCCCGAATACGGCCAAGTTATGTTTCAACTAACGTTGTCTACACAAGGCAGGAGGTTGCATATTAATAGTAACAGACTCCAGGATGTCTAAATGGAGTCTGGTCTATGCCCTGTGCAAGACAGAAAAGAACTCAAGAGAATAATTCGTCCTACAAGCAACAGAATTTAAAAGGTGCTCACCTATTGTAGAGACATGTGTCTGCGAACGCCAGGATGTCACGGGCTCGTGTCTACGCACCTGGCGCGGAACATGCTGGCCGATTCTAACCTCCAAACTCTCGATGGTCTTGCTCACATAGTCGATCTCACATCGACATTTGTATTGATATATAACTAAACTTTGTTGATGAGCAAGCAAGACATCCTGACGGCAAGGGAAGAAAGCCCTCCTAGTTGTAAAAATATTCCGAAAATTGAAATACATCCACTGTGCCACGTGTCCTTGAGGTGTTGGGTAGATCCAGTGACAGGACCCAAAGAGTGTGAGTTCAATACTCGGTTAAGACAGTGGAGAACTTTCAGAGAGAAATTAAAAGGAGATAACTGACACCCATTAAAAATGGCACGTGGAACTAGAACAGTCTACCCCAGTGAGTGAAATAAAGGGCTCAGTTCGACATTCCAACCACCTGAAAAAGGCCGGAGTGCACAACGGCCGAAACATTGTAATAAATATGACGACAAAGATGAGGACAATAGTCCGAATAATGTAAATAGTGGACATAATACCTCATCTCAGAAATATAGACAGTTACTAAAGGGCTGAGACGTTGTAATAAATATGGCGACAAAGATGAGGACAATAGTCCGAATAATGTAAATAGTGGACATAATACCTCATCTCAGAAATATAGACAGTTACTAAAGGGCTGAGACGTTGTAATAAATATGGCGACAAAGATGAGGACAATAGTCCGAATAATGTAAATAGTGGACATAATACCTCATCTCAGAAATATAGACAGTTACTAAAGGGCCGAAACGTTGTAATAAATATGGCGACAAAGATGAGGACAATAGTCCGAATAATGTAAATAATGTACATAATACCTCATCTCAGAAATATAGACAGATGCAGTTTAATAGAATTGAAAATTTTGTCGACGTATCTTTGACTCCCGGGACTAAATCCACGGGAGCCTCACATAAACAGGAGACTTAAAAGGACCAAATTTCTTAACCTTATTGGACATAACGATCTTTTGCTCAATGGTAAATGTAACCACACATTCGGGCTAACAATTTATTAATAGAAGCTGTTTAATTTTTTTTAACTCAACGTCAAATCTACACACAGAACACAACAGTCAGAGCACAATGAGTTAGCGAACTGATAAGATTAATTTTATTGGTTTTTATCAGTACCTTTATTCAGCGTGTTCTAATGGCATTTTTTTTTATATCTTAAAGTCTGAAAATTATATTTCGCAATTAAAATAAGCGGGATATGTATATGTATGTAAAAAAAAATTTAAAATATATATATTTGAGTCGGGTATATTCATATTTTAACTTTTTAAAAAAATGCTAAAGGACATTGCTAAGGACATTGATATGATAAAAACATCCGACAAAATAATCATCACAGCAGATAAGATAGGGAATCATTATATAATCGATGTACCTTAAAGGGAAGTTAATAAGCTTTATAAAAAGGCACCCGATAACTGGGAAAACAACTTGAATAGTGAGACCAGGAAAATAGCCATGGAACTTAAAAATTGATGATAGAATCCATAAATTCCACAAACAACAAGGTTTTATCACAGTTAAAGATCATAAGGAAAATTTTCTAAACAACCGCCAATACCGATTACTTCAACTCTATCAAAATGATTATCGCTATAGTCACGGTGGAATAATGGATAGGGGCTCGGATTGAGTAATCGATAGAGCCGAGTTCGAATTCCAGTCGAATCCATTACAGTCACTTATGTGCTAATACCCTTAAGAAAGGTGTGAATCCTCTTCTTCTTAACCCCCCCCCACACACACACAAACACACGAAAGAAGCATGATCGCCTAAGCATGGCAGATTAACTGATAATCAGCAAGAACACCCTTGAAACAACATTCAAATATATATATAAAAAATGCTCTGGGAATTAACCCGTGGCACAAAATGGTTTATCAATATAAAAAATAAAAATAAAATGTAAATTCAATATTGTGGTTTTTAACCGCCCATCATTGAGAATCTGCTAATGTCTGCTATGAGTCTAGCAATATATATATATAAAAGTGAACACTGAAGTCAACACTCAGAAAAGACAGGCTGTTTCATGCTCAGCGCAATGGCGCCTGACGATTGCGCCTAGCATGAAACAGCCTGTCGCCCCTGAGTGTTGACTTCAATGTTCACTTTTATATTTATGTTTACATACGCTTTATCCCATAAAGACTATATATATATATATATATATATATATATATATATATATATATATATATATATATATATATATATATATATATATATATATATATATATATATATATGCGTATGTGTGTGTAAACAAATGACAAAATAGAATATTGATTTTTGACGGATTATGCAAAACAAAGGAATTCTGCCAATCACACAGGCACTCCCTGCAGAGAGCTCTTCTTCCGACACAAAAAGTATCACTTACTAAAATAGGATCCACCAACATCACGTTACTCTGATAAAACGATATTGAGAATTTACACACAATTTCGATCCGCATACGCAACAACTTATTATTATTATTCCAGAATTGGAAAATATTATATAAACAATTAATGTCTTAATAATCTAAGTACATCCCAACTCCCTTCTCGCTTATAACCATCCAAAGCTGAATTAGTCAAATAAAGCTTCCCCTTGGAGAGTTGTTATTCTATCCCAGACGGTCTTGTTGTCTGATTTCAATATTTATCTAAATATTCTTGCTACCTACATATGTGTGTGCATGCTTGGCAATATTAAAAATGCATTAATATTTGTTTTAATACGTACAGCTTTGTGCATATATTGTTTATAAATACACACACACAGAGAATATATATATATATATATATATATATATATATATATATATATATATATATATATATATATATATATATATATATATATATATATATATATTACATTGTGACACGGAAATTTGTATGTTTTGGAATTTTATTTGTTCCATTATCAAGCGATGTTGGGTAACTTTTGATGAAAAAGGTTTTCATCAAAAGTTACCCAACATCACTTGATAATGGAACAAATTTAAAGTACCGAAACATTTCCGTGTCGCGATGTAAAATATTTTTAGACAAAATATTAAAATATTATGTTTTACGTTGTATGGAACCCTTTTTCTTTCTTTTCTTTTTTTTTAAATTAAATAAATGCAAGAGAACTGCGGATTCTTAATCGACTGTTCTTTCTCTTTATTTGGATTATAATTATTTGTGTTTGATTGTCTGGCGGGTGGGTGTATTTTCTTTTGTGTTTTTTAGGGATGACACTCTCGCCTACATAGACACAGATACACACAGGTGCATTCACCCCCAGTTCACCCAAGCACATCCTTATAAACCCATATAAACAATCCGCGGCTAGGTTCAGATACACATCTACGCGTTCGAGCATACATATATATATACGCAATTGCCACTCTACCTTCGAGTCGAGACCGCAGCGCTGTTCTCTCAACAAGGAACAGGTGGGGGTGCCCTTCATATCGTCCCTCTCGACATCATCAGACATACTGGTTTGTCTGATGATCGCAAAAACGTGAAACCCAGGGTCACAAATTATACAACTGAATATGTTAGCTCTATCACTTATATTGAGCACTTTCTACTAAGTACTGCGCATATAATATATATATATATATATATATATATATAGGTGTGTACGTGTGCATGTGTATATGTATCTGCGTGTAGACACATTTGTGCATATATGTATGTGCTGGTGTACGATTTTGCACCAGCTTGTGAGTCGGTATCTACCTCAACACAGCGAATATTTTTATGCGTAAAGCACATTTACGATTTCGGAAAAAATAAAAATAAAAACATTTTACCCAAGTCAACATTCACATTTTCACACACAAGCTTTTACTTCTTTTCACTCTTAAGGTGTTGGCGTCGATACTTTCAGTGAGAGAAAGAGAGCGAAAGAGAGTGAAAGAAAAAAGGAAAGAGGGAGCGAGACGGAGATGTGGTGCCTGGGAAGGGTGTGGCGTTTTGGCGCTGATTTTTAAGAGTCCCAGTTCGTCATCGCCACAAGTAATGTTTCTCTCGTAATGCTATAATTCTGTTCTAGTGGCACGTCAGCAAACCCGGACTGAAGCACGTACGTAGGGACGTGCCGTAAAGGTTTCGGGGAATTCAAATAAATCGGGTTGAGAATGATGGAGGTGGGAGGAGGAGAGCGGAGAACGAAAGACGAGATGGCGCAGGAATGAGATGTGAACTGCTATGACGCGAACAAAAATGGCGGCGTTGGGGACGCGAAACAAGAGAGCAAGAACGTGTTTTCTTTTCTTTTCTTTTTTCTTTTTTTCTCTTTTCATTCTTAGCTATTTTTCGCTGTCTCTACCTCTAATCACACCTTCTTTGTTTTCCCTTTCTTATTTATTTATCAATCTACCTCCGTAATTACTCCATTTTTTTTTTTCGTGTTCTGTCTCTTTTCATTCGTTTGCCTACATTTTTTTTTTTTTCTGACATTTTTTTTTTTTTTCTGACATTTTTTTATATTTATTTTTCCGATATTTTCTCCTATTTTTTTTAACCATTATTTCATTTTTTTTTTTTTTTCATTTTGAAATAATCTTTCTTTCTTTTTTCTAATTTCTTTCTCTCTCTCTCCCTTTTCATTCAGTATTGATTTTACTGGATTTTACTGGATTTATTCTGTCAGATAGGCAAACGAAAGAAAAAAAACGAATCTAGGAAGATTATGTTACGCCAATCAATTAAAAGAAGAGAACCTGTTTCACTTCGAGATTCTAGTTATTTCCCTGAGCTCGAACACCTGCCCCAAGTAAGCAATAATTTCAGTCACTTGGTAAGTCTGTATCTCATATCAAGTTTAATTCAGTCTGGCACAAGGTTAAGTTATAAGTGAGTCCAGAGACAATTTGGTCGCGTCAGTCAATTAACGTTTGTGATACTGGCTTTTTACCACCTTGAAAATATAATTCTAGTTGGAAAATTCAACTATCTTACCTACTAAATAAAACCTTTCTATCAAAGTAAAACTGGTTTATGTTTTACTCTGTATTTCCTTCCTTTCTTTCTTTCTTTCTTTCTTTCTTTCTTTCTTTCTTTGTCTTCTAACCAATTCTTTCTTTCTTTCTTTTTTTATTCTACATTCTTTCTTTCTATCATTCTTTATTTTTTCTTCTATTTTCTCATGATTTCTTTTTTCGTTTTCCTTGCTTTCACTCCGATTCTTTCTTATTTTTATCTTGTAATCAGTTCTGACCTTCATTCTTTCTTTTTCTCCTGGGTTCTTACCTTCTTTCTTTCTATGCCTTATGATCGATTCTCGCTTTCTTTCTTTTGTTCTGATTTCTTTCTTTCCTCTGGTCGATTGATTCTTTCTTTCTTTTTTATGCTTTCTTTCTTTCTTTTTTGTCATTTGATCGATTCTTTTTCTTCTTTTTTTCTCTTAATTCTTTATTTATTTGTCTTCTAATTTCTTTCTTTTTTCCTTCTTTGTCTTCTGGTCTTTTTTTTGTTTTTTTTTTTCTAATTTCTTTCTTTCTTCTTTTTATCTTCTCGTCGACTTTTTCTTTCTCTTTCTTATTTTTTTGTTTCTTTTTCCTTCCGATTTTTTTTCTTCTGGTTTCTTTTTTTTTTTTTTTTTTGTCTTTTGGTCGATTCCTTCTTTCTTTCTTTCTTTCCTACTTTCTCTCTTTCTTTCTTTTCCTTCTGTTTTTTCTTCTTCTTCTTCTTTCTTCTAGTCAATTATTTCTTTCTATTTTTCTTCTGGTTTCTTTTTCTCTTTTTTGTGGTCGATTATTTCTTTCTATCAGTTTCTTCTCATTTCTCTTCAAATCTATTTATTGCCTTTCTCTCTCTCTCTCCCTCCTTCCCCCTTCTTTCTCCCCTTCTCATTCTCTCTCTCTCTCTCTCTCTCTCTCTCTCCCTCCTTTCTCTCACCTATACTTCCAAAACATTAGTGAATAGAGCAAAAAATGGAATGAACATAAAAAACTATTGTGTTCTTGAATTTTTCTCAACTATGGAAACATTGTTTACTTTGAAAACATGCAATGCTGGCATTTACTTCGGCCTGAACATCCACCTCTACCCCAGCGGATAGTCTATCAAGACGATTTATTATGGTTTCATTGTGGAACCTACAATTTGTAATTTACTTTTTATATTTACTAAGACCAAATATGATCCGCGTAGGTATGCATACCTTTAAAATGAGCGTTAAGAACCCTAGTTGAGAAATATGCCACAAAACCCTATCAATCTTTTTTTTTTATTGATCGAATTCATTTTCTTTGTAAGCAACACTGTCTTTTCTTGTTCAACTTTTTCACCGATTTTCTCTCTCTCTCTTTCTCTCTCTCCTCCTTTCCTTTCTGTCTCTCTCTCTCTTTTTCATGTCTCGCTTTCCAAATATCGCTTCGATTCTCAATACTTGTCCCCCCAACACCCATCGTTCTGTCTTTCTCATCCCATCCGAATCTCTTGTTCCTTAATCCGTAGTCCCCACCCACACACACACCTGCTCTCCTGTTTTTTTTTTTGTTTTTTTTTTACTTTTACCAATTCTCTTCCTTTCTTGACACTTTCGAAATCTGCTTCCTCAAATAATCGTGATGAAAAAAAAAGGAAAGAGGAAAAAAAGGAAAGAGAAAAAAAGGAAAGAGAAAGAGAGGAAATCACATGAAGAACGCGAATAACAGAGATGAAAGGAGGTCAGAAAAAATAAAGGGTGAAGAAAGAAAGAAAGAAAGAAAGAAAGAGTGAATGAAAGAAAAAAGAAAGAATAAATGAAAGAAAGAATGAATTAATGAATAAATGAATGAACAAAAGAATGAAGGAATGAAGGAAAGAAGAAAAGAATGAATGAAAGAATGAATGAAAGAAAGAAAGAAAGAATCAATGACTGAAAGAAAGAAAGAATTTGTGAATGAAAGAAAAAAGAAAGAATGAATGAAAGAATGAATGAAAGAAAGAAATAAGGAATGAATGAGAGAAAAAGAAAGAAAGAAAGAATGAATGCATGAAAGAAAGAAATAATGAATGAATGTAAGAAAGAAAGAATAAATGAATCAAGAAAGAAAAGAATAATGAATGAATGAAATAAATAATGAATGAATGAATGATTGAAAGACAGAATAAATGATTGAAGAAAGTCAGAAAACAGAAAGAAAGAATGAATGAATGAAAGAAAGAAACAAAGAATGGTTCAATCAAAGAAAGATCGAATGAAAGAAAGTAAGGAGGAAAAAAAAGAAAAAAACAAAGAATTAAAGAAAAGAAAACAAACTGTAAAAGATTAAAGAAGAAAGAAAAAAACAACAGGAAAAATGCAAACAAAAAACAGAATTTAGAAAGTTTAGAATTTTTAAAAATGACGATTGTGAAAAAAATGAACAAATAGGGAAAGTAGGGACAAACGGAAGTTAAAAAAAAAAAACAGAGAGAAAATGAAAGAGGAAGAAATGTTGATCTTGAACTTTTGTTCAAACAGCGTTTCTCACTTTCTCAGTGGACTAGTAATTAACATTCAATTAATTGGTGTGATATCCTAATTGCTAAATGTTTCCGTTATTATTCGGCATATGATGCATTATGGCAGTAAACTCTTCATTGACCCAAGTAATGTTCTTTCTCCTAGATAATTTCAAATGGCAGCTATTAGAACAATATGGCGCCGATAAAAATTTAGCTGCCCAATAAAAAGGTCGCTCTTATATAAATGGTTGTCTTCACTCTGCGTATTGTGGGGGCATTTGACTTTGAATTCCCTAAATACTTTCCCTTTATATATATATATATAGAATATATATCTTACTGTTCTTCATATATATCAGCATATTGACATCAGTTTTTAAGCCTTTTTATTATATATATATATATATATATATATATATATATATATATATATATATATAATAAAAAGGCTTAAACACAGATGTCTTAATGTTCTTCATATATATCAGCATATTGACATATATATATATATATATATATATATATATATATATATATATATATATATATATATATATGTATATATACATAATAAAAAGGCTTAAACACTGATGTCAATATGCTGATATATATGAAGAACAGTAAGATATATAATCTGGTGTTCTTGCTATTTTTTATTTTTATTTTTACAAAAAAGTGCTCAATGTAAATTTACAGAGCATAAATATTATAAATTAACTGATTTAAAATATGGTTTATTCGCTACACAGTAATAATCATGTTTCAAAAATGGAAACTAAAAACTATAAATTTAATTACATAATTAAATTTAAAGTTTTTTTGCTTCCAATTTTGAAACATGGTTATTACTGTGTAGCTAATAAACCATATTTTAAATCAGTTAATATATATATATATATATATATATATATATATATAAGCATATTGACATTATTATATATATAAGCATATTGACATGTATATAAAGGGAAAGTATTTTGGGAATTCAAAGTAATACATATATATATATATATATATATATATATATAGAGAGAGAGAGAGAGAGAGAGAGAGAGAGAGAAAGAGAGAGAGAGATAGCATACTGATATCAAGACACTGGTTTAACTCGAATTACATTTGCATTATCGAGTATGCTCTCTGGAAACTGATTGGGTAATCCTGATTCCAGTTCAACTAGCATTTTTATTCGAAATAACTAGAAGGAAAAATATATTGGAGTGAGGTATAGCAAAAAAGGAAAATTTGATTGAATGGTTGAAAAGAATATTAACAAAACTTCCTTGAGTCTACAGATCAACGGCAAATATCTGCAAAACTAGAGTAGTAATCATTCCCTACAGCAGGCACACTACTCGAGCGACATTTACACTCATTCTGTTAGGGTTAGGGTTAGGATTAGGGTTTATTGTAATTGTTTAAATGAATTTTCGCTATGGTACCTAGAGTTTTTTTAATTTAAGCGCATCACTAGACTGGCGTTGAGATCTCATCAATTTACATTTGAGCTGGCTAGATGTAGCCGTAAGATCTATGCTAACGGTTTCTTCTCTCGTACTTCTCGCTTGTGGCACTCCTTTCTGGTTTCTTGATTTCCACCCGGCTCTGATCTACAAGAATTTAAATGCAATGTCAGTCGCTGTCTACAGTCACCCTGATTAATATTTTCTTTTTCCGATCGTTGTGACGTCGTCCCCTGGTCGCAGAGCCAAACGTGTCGTTGTATCCCAGTCTACCACGGCACCAACGGTGACGTCCTACCTTGATTCCCAGTCTGCCTACCCACCTTGTGATTTGATCTAGGCAGAGGAAATCAATCAGTCAGCGGGGCCGTACTGCAAACCGAGTCCAACGGGGGTGATACCACAAAAATACGCATAAAAGGCAATAAAATGAAAACTCAAAAGTTCAAAGTATCAAAGAAAAAGGTAACAAACTTTATGTCTAGTTGTTCGATACATAGGACTGCATTTATCTCCCGACCCGTTCTATGGATTGTGACACGTCGTTTTCCGCTAGGCAAGTTTTAACACTTCAAGTCGTCTGCTCTCTAAGAAATTGGTGTTTCGGTGGGTCTTTGGACGAAAGTCAAAAGAAAAACTTATTTTGGTGATCTGGATCTAAGTCGCTCTTCAAAATAATTGTTCTTGGTTTGAAGATGTGGGTCTGGAAAATGTGCGGGAATCTTGGTCAGCTATCTGCGAGACTTGCCTCAACCGGAGACTGACTCTGGGAAATGCTGGGTCTCGACTTATTTCTGCTCGTTGTGGCTTCGTTTATATGGGCGCCGACCAAAACCGGGGTGGGTTTGTCGGCGCCGGGTGGGGGGGTCCTCGATAATTCTAAATACATATCCACCTCTCTGGTTAGGAATTTCCACCTTTTTCCATTTTTGGGAACCTTTCCTCACTCCCACCTTCTCATCATACTTCAGAGGGGCGTGAACTGCCCTCCCCACATCTCCGTGGCAACCTCTCTTACTCATCCTCCAGATAAGCGGCAACAGCCTCCCTCGTGCATCACGTGATCACCACTCGACCAATGATGTCTTAGTCGGGCGTGGACGAATCTGCGGCTTTCAGGAAAAAAAATATCTTGCTTAAAAAAAAAATGATCTCTTTTTTCTTTCCCCTTTTTTCCCCTTAATGGTTTATCATTTCTCCAGCCGCGAACGGGACAATATGACAATGGCGGTCACAACCCTTGTTCTACACGTGGTTTACGTCAGGTGTTTTATCGCTAATTATCAGAATGTGTGGTCTTCTCGACATGGTCTCAAAAAAAGGAACATCTCCAAAGTTCCAGTCGGTCTGTCGCCTCGAAGAAAGAAAAAAAAAACACATTCCCTTTCTTTCGGCACAATTCCTGATAACAAAATTTTATTATCGCAGACCAAGGATGCTCGTGGGTGGTTTTTTAATTTTTTCATATCTGTCTAAGTCTTTTTAGTTGTCTGGTTTTCGTCACTTAACGAAATAACATTTTCATTTGAATTTTTCTCTCTTTCTCTGGCCAGTCGGTCTGTAGTTGATAATAAGATGTCTTCCCGTACCAATAGTTTGTTTTCATACCCTTAGATAACACGGCCGAGGCCAAAACATATCTGATTCTTTCCTTCCTTCCCTATCCTTTTATCCATTGTCTCTTAGCTGTGTGTGTGTTCTTGCTTAACACTCACGATTCGGTTCTTAGCCTCTCCTTTTTCTTCTTTTCTTTCTTTTCCCTTTAACCCTGCCTCGTTAAATGGTGCCACAATCCTCCCCTAACCTATTTGTCATTTACCTGTAAATGACACCTAAACCCAAATACACCATTTAATATGGATTGTAATGTTCTTTTTCTTCTTCCGTTTTACATGCAAGTGTAATGTTCTTTTTTCAAGTTCTTCTATTCTATATGTAATGTCATGTGTGCGTGTGCCTGTGGGTGCAGATGTGGTTACTATGGCTTGTTCTTCTTGGTCAATGTTTTCCTCTCCGCTGTGGGAGGTTTTTCCGCCGCACGTGGCGGTCTCACGCCAGCCTCCTCCGCTGGTCTTCCTGCAATTTCTTCGTCGATTCTGTATGAGTAAGGAACACTGCTCGGCATCTCCCTCTCGAGTTGCTGCATGCGCATTGGATTGTCGTTCGTTAATCTCCTCTTACTCTTAATCTTCCATACTACTCTACCCCCGATGGTTATAGCTATGAATGTACCCATCACTATTGACCAACTTATCGCGATCTGCTCATCGTCTTCCCAAGCCATACCTTCATTTCCCAACGCACTTAACTTGTCCCTCAATTGATCCATATCGATCTTTTCTATCGGCTTCATTAGTTCTGGCATTTTATTCAAGGTAACATTGGAGAATCCCTTCACTATTGGCTCCCATAATTCTGTACAATTGACTAAGCCTCTGCCAATCATTTCTATGATTGAATCTTTCTCTTCATATCTTTCTTCTTCCTGGTAATAGGGGGGTAAGGACATAGATATCCCAAATGCCGAACATCCCATGGGTAACTTTAACAGGGATAATGGTGGTCTTACTCTTAATGTCCTTGTGGACTCTCCCCCACACACCCTAGACAAGCTGGTAGGTTTCTGTGCGGCTACTGCCCACACCCCGTCTGAAACACTGATAGCTTGTGGTAATGCTGTGTTTGCTAATACCTCCACTTGGCAGGTTCTCTTAATTCCTTCTCTCTTCCCTTCAAACAATTCTAGTATGCACATCTTGTGGTTACCAGTTATATAGATAGGGCTTAACGAGGTACAAGTCCCTAGAGCATCATCTCTACACTTTCTAGCTTCTTCAGCTGTTAGCAACATGAATTTTGTTCTCCCTGAATTTAAAGCTATGTATTCCGTTTCCACTTTGTACCTTGCTATCATTCGTATAGCTACCATCATCATCATGATCATCATCAACCCTTTCATTTTGATCTTTCCTGCAACAAGATTCTCTTGTTTTTATTCCTCATAACCATTCAGTTTTGCTCAATTCTTTACTCAAGTATTCCATAATTTTTTACTACGTTCAGCTCTTCCCTCCTCCAACTAACTCCTAGCAGACAGAATGGTCCGGGCTGGTGTGCGCGGCGCTCACTCCCAAAGGCCGTACTTCATGACACCACTGATGGCCAGTCAGCAATGCCAATAATCTTCTTCCGTCCTTCGTGAGACGCAGTCCGCGACTCCATCCCCTCCATCCACATCCACCCCAGTCAGCCAGTGTCGTTACCTGTCGACACCGAATGTTTCTATTCTGCACAGCCTTCTTTGTTCTACTGAGATTTGGGGTTCTTCACCCTTCTTGATCTCATCTTCCGAGGTGGTCCCTGCTCAACCTCTAACCTTCCCTCTGTGTTTAATTCCCGTCCAAGAGGTGTTTTGTCCTCTTCTTCCTCCCCTGACTCTTCCTTCTGTTTAGAGTCCTCGCCCTGGACGTCTTTAATACCTCCTGACTCTGTCTAGATCTCTCCTGTTCCTTAGCTTTTCCTTGAGCTGGGAAAGGGGTATTTGATCCTCTTCCTCCCACTCGCTGGGCCCTTCGTCCTGTTCAGGGTGCCTCTCTTTAGAGCCCTTGGCTGCTTGATTGGATCTCCTCGTCTTTCTCTTCCTTTCCTTTGGGCATGGGGGTGCGATGGCGACCTCGCAGGGTCTTCTCTGCACCGATTCAGTCGACGACTGAACACCGCTGATATCCGCCGAGGGTTCCAAACCCGTCACTCGGATCGCTTCGTCTATCTGGCCAAGTCGATTTATCTCCTCATTTTCTTCGGAATCTTCCTCCGTCTCCATTTCTTCCGGCTCAACCAGAGTTACCCTCCTTGTCCTTGTCTTCTTACGCCTCGGCTCGCTCATTTCCAGGTTAGCTATTTCAGCCTTCTTTAGATCATTGGCATGGACCCTCCTTGCTCGTCCTGCCACTTGATCCCATATTACATATGATACTGGACCCGTCTGGTCTACTATCCGGTGGTACGGTTCCCATCTTTGGTCCAGCTTTCCTTCTCTCTGGTGGATTTTGTAGTAGACAGGGTCTCCAACCTTCAATTCTTTTACCTTTCTTTCAGCATTCACTCTCTCATTTCTTCTCTTCTGTGCCCTCTTTATTCTTCTTCTGGCCTATACAAATATCTTATGTTGTTGTTCCAGCAACAGCTGATGATGATCTTCACCCATATACTTTCTTCGGGGCTTCAATAGGTTATCAACAGGCAGGACCACGTCTCTGCCAAACAACATAAAGTAAGGAGAAAATCTGGAGGTTTCGTTTATCGTAAACCTCACGGCCGCCAGAGCCTGTGTCAAATACAAGTCCCAGTTTCCAGTGTTCTCTCTGACCAGCTTGGCCAATACATCTCCCAAGGTTCTATGAAACCTTTCCACTTTAGCATTTCCTTGTGGGTGATATGGAGATGTTTTTACATGCTCTATATTCAAACCTGTCAGCACTTCTCTCATTATGCTGTTTATATTCTCCGTGCCATTATCTGTTACCAACTGCACAGGGGCGCCATACCTAGGGAAGATTTCACTTATTATCAAACCGGCCACAGTTCTAGCCTTCTTGTCTGGTACTGCAAATGCCTCAGGCCAATTTGTTAGCCAATCGACAAAACTCACTATGTAGTTGTTTCCCTGCGCAGTTTCCCCATATGGTCCTGATACATCCATACTCACTTTCTCGAAGGGGAAGTTCGGCACGTCCGTCTCCTCCAATGGTGCCATCTCCTGCCTTCTGCTCTGCGACTGGCACACTACGCAGCTCCGAACATAGTTAGTGACCTCTCCGTACAATTTGGGCCAATAGTACTTTCTTCCTATTAGATCACATGTCCTATCAATTCCCATGTGACCCAACCTCTCGTGGCACTGTTCCAATACCTCTGGTCTTAAACTTTTGGGCACATACAACTTGGGCTTGACTTCCTCATCCCTGCCTGAGAGATAATACAGCCTTTCCTCTATTATGGCATACTTGGTGGTCTCTCCTGCCTTCACCTTTTCTCTCAGGGCAGCTATTTCACTGTCTGCCTGATCCTTCTCAATTCCTTCTGTCCAGTAGGGATCAGTTATTATCTGTGTGTCCCCTTCTTCGTCCGATTCTAACATAGGGCGATCTTTTAGCTTATTAGAGTTAATTACTCCTATTCTATAGGCTTTATCATCTACTCCCTGCTCTACTTTTACAGATCTTTCTTCCAGTTGTTTCGGTATTCTTGAGAGTAAATCTGCGCACGTGTTTTCCTTCCCTGCCAAATACTCTATCTTACAGTGGTAGCCACTTAACTTAAGGGCCCACTGTTGAATCTTATTATTATTTGTCCACTCTGCCTGCAATAGGTACTGCAGAGGTTTGTGGTCTGTTTTTATAGTAAAGACCGCACCATTCAAGTAGTAGTCCAGTTTTTGGAGAGCCTACATGATAGCATATGCTTCTCTTTCTATTACTGGCCATCTCTGTTGTGTCTCTGAGAGCTTATGAGAGAGAAAGTATATCGGTACTTCCTCTGGTATGCCTGGCACTGGTCCTTCTTTATCGGGACACGGCTGGGTAAGAACTGCTCCTACACACTGCTCACTGGCATCGGTGTATAGTACCATGGGCTTGCTGAGGTCTGGGTACGTTAGCAGTGGGACGGCTGTCAACTGTTCTTTTAACGTATCAAATGCCTGTTGACAATCCTCTGTCCACTTGAACCTAGCGTATTTCTTCGTCAGGGCTACTAGTGATATGGCAATTCTCGAAAATGCCGGGACGAAGCGTCGGTAGTAACCTATAGCTCCGATAAAACCTCTTACCTGTCTCACTGTCTTAGGTTCTGGCATTTCCCTTATGACTTTCACCTTATCCATGTCGGGTTTAATACCGTCTCCGTTTATAACAAAGCCCAATTATCTAGTCTCCTCCTTCAGAAACTGACACTTCGACAATTTCAATTTTAAGCCGTGTTTTCTTAACCTTCCCAACACTTGTTTTAGATGGAAAAAGTGTTGTTCTACTGTCTCCGAAAATATTAAGATATCGTCCAAATATGCCATGGCAAAGCTCTCGTATCCTCCTAACACTATTGACATCAGCTGTTGGAAGATCCCCGGGGCATTAGCTAAACCGAATGGCATCACCCTGAACTGAAACAGTCCTAGGTGACACGCAAATGCGGCCTTCTCCTTGTCAGCCTCATCAAGGGCTACCTGCCAATACCCGGACCTCAATTCGCAACGTAGAGAAGTACTTTGCCTTCCCTAATAATGTCAATATGTCATCTATTAGTGGCAATGGCACCGCCAACGGCTTCGATATAGAATTCAGTTTCCTAAAATCTACACAAAAACGGTGCCCGCCATCTTTCTTACCTACTATTACGATTGGGAAGCTCCAAGGGGAGATCGATCTTTCGATCATCCCAGCTTCCAACATCTCTTCTACTGCCTCTTCTACAAGGGGTATTTTATGAATAGGTGTCCGGTAGGGTTTTAATTTCACAGGGGGGGGTGATCTCCGGTGTCGATTTTCATTTTGACTGTGTTGGTCTGGCCCAATTCCTTGTCTGACTGGGCTACCACATCTCGATTATCCCTCAGCAGACCTCCCACCCTGGTTCTAAATTGATCCGGTGCTAATATATCTTCGTCCACTATTCCTTCTGTTTGCTCTACAAGTTTTCTTCGTTCCTCTTCGAATCTCACCCGATTCAGAGCCCGTAGGGTTAGCGCTTTCCCTATCTCTTCCCCTCTCCTAACCTTTATAGTCTTTTGGGCCTGGTGCACCATCATAATGGGCACTAACTCAGCTGCCTCCACCACCGTCTCACACAGAGTTACCTCATTCTCTTCTAGGCCCTTCCCCTCCACAGGGACCAACTGCAGGGGTCCTTTTCCTATTTTCTTCCCAGACATTAACCTACCCTTTCCCGACACCGCCGTTCTAGGGGGTAGCTTTACATCTTCCTCCACCACTATTATTATATCTTCTTCCGGTGGGCATCCCAATGGCGTTCTCTCGCCATTCACTATCAGCACAGTGGGGTTGAACTTTATCTGGGCCCTCTGGCTCCGGAGCCAATCTTCTCCCAAGATTGCCTCCGTACACAGGTCGGGGGTTACGTAAAAATTTTGGGTGCTTCTTAATTTCCTAATCCTCACAGGGAGCCTCACCATCCCTTTTATCTTCAGGGGGGGCTCCATCTGCTTGCGTGACCTCTATGTCCGCTTCACGTAACCTACTCTTCCGTTTCACCCGCGTGTATGCTTCCTCTCTCAGCAATGACACAGATGCTCCTGTTTCTACCAGAGCTTTCATCGCCTTACCCCCTATCTCTGCTCTACAGGATAGCTCCTTCTCTTGCGTCAGCGAAGAGAACACTTGGGCTTTCCTCTTCCTGGGCCCCCACCCTTGGGTCATCCAAGCCATAGGCAAGCTTTTATTTCCCTTCTTTTTAACTGGGCCACCCTCCCTCTTAATTCCGGGTGGCTGGCTTTTCTCTGGTCTTGTCTCTTTGCCCCCTGCCTTCTTTGTTAATATCGGTGGGGCGCCTTTTCTCAGCCCGCACCACTTGGCCAGGTGTCCTTTCTTTCCACACCTGGTGCACCTGTCCTGTTCGAAGTCTGGGGGCAAACCCCACTTCGTCGGACATTCCACCGCTCTGTGGTCCCCATGGCCACAGGTCCAGCAGACCAGCCCGTATCTACCCGGCATGGGCTTATAAAATCCATGCCTGGTTGACCATGCCTTTCTATTGGGGTCTTCTTCCGACACCTCAGGCTGATCTACTTCTAGCTTGACCCTCCGATTCCACGCGGGGGGGTCTTCCGCCTTTCCCCCTTTTTCCGACCTCTTGACTTAGTATCTGGTTCCTTCCGCACCTTTTTACCTTTTCCCATATGCGCTGGCTCTCCTTGGCCAGTTCTATTGCCGCCGATAGTCTCACCGGCCCCTCTTTCAGCACGTCGTGACGAACACGCTCGTCACTTAGGGCCTCCACATACAGGTCTGCTAACTGGGCCTGCATGACTGCATTGTCTTTAACCACTTCTGGGAGGGCCAATGATGACAGCTTCCCCGCTCGGGCCCCCAATTCTCCAGGGGTTTCGTCTCGCAGCTGTGTCAGCTTTAAGAGGGCCCTCATGGCCTCTATAGCCGTGCCCTCGTCGGTGAATTCTTTGGTCAATAGTCCCTTTAATCTTTCCCAAGACAAGTGGGGTTGACTCTCCAAGAGCTCCTTCATAAACTCAGAGGCTTTCCCCTTTGTGGCATCATATGCCAGATACAGGGTCTCCTGATCTGTGAGTTCATATATAATTCGGCTCTTCTCCAGGATTGCCAGCCAGTTTTTGAAATCTTTCCCACTGCCGTCAAATGCTGGGACCCTCGGTCTACCCAACAACTTTCTCAGGTCAGCTGACAACCCTTGTCTAACCCCCTCTTCATCCCCCACTGCTCTATCTGAATCATAGTCCGACATATTTAAAGAGAAAGACAATCTACGCAGCAACAATCGAGGTTGGGAAATCAAGCAAAGTGTCCTACCTTACAGACGATTCTGTTCTCGTTCCTCTCGGTCCCGGGTCGTTTTGAGTCCTATTCGAAATTTCTCAGCAACAGCGGTCGATCCAGGATCCTGTCCTGCTGTCACGGTACTAATTGTGGCAGTGGCTGTTCCAGGGTCCTATCCTGTGGTCACGGCACCAGTTGTGACGTCGTCCCCTGGTCGCAGCGCCGACCGTGTCGTTGTATCCCAGTCTACCACGGCACCAACGGTGACGTCCTACTTTGATTCCCAGTCTGCCTACCCACGTTGTGATTTGATCTAGGCAGAGGAAATCAATCAGTCATCGGGGCCGTACTGCAAACCGTGTCCAACGGGGGTGATACCACAAAAATACGCATAAAAGGCAATAAAATGAAAACTCAAAAGTTCAAAGTATCAAAGAAAAAGGTAACAAAGTTTATGTCTAGTTGTTCGATACATAGGACTGCATCTATCTCCCGACCCTTTCTATGGATTGTGACACGTCGTTTTCCGCTAGGCAAGTTTTAACACTTCAAGTCGTCAGCTCTCTAAGAAATTGGTGTTTCGGTGGGTCTTTGGACGAAAGTCAAAAGAAAAACTTATTTTGGTGATCTGGATCTAAGTCGCTCTTCAAAATAATTGTTCTTGGTTTGAAGATGTGGGTCTGGAAAATGTGCGGGAATCTTGGTCAGCTATCTGCGAGACATGCCTCAACCGCAGACTGACTCTGGGAACTGCTGGGTCTCGACTTATTTCTGCTCGTTGTGGCTTCGTTTATATGGGCGCCGACCAAAACCGGGGTGGGTTTGTCGGCGCCGGGGGGTTCCTCGATAATTCTAAATACATATCCACCTCTCTGGTTAGGAATTTCCACCTTTTTCCATTTTTGGGAACCTTTCCTTACTCCCACCTTCTCATCATACTTCAGAACTGCCCTCCCCACATCTTCGGGGCAACCTCTCTTACTCATCCTCCAGATGGGCGGCAACAGCCTCCCTCGTGCATCACGTGATCACCACTCGACCAATGATGTCTTAGTCGGGCGTGGACGAATCTGCGGCTTTGTTTCAGGAAAAAAAAATATCTTGCTTAAAAAAAAAATTATCTCCTTTTTCTTTCCCCTTTTTTCCCCTTAATGGTTTATCATTTCTCCAGCCGCGAACGGGACAATATGACAATGGCGGTCACAACTCTTGTTCTACACGTGGTTTACGTCAGGTGTTTTATCGCTAATTATCAGAATGTGTGGTCTTCTCGACATGGTCTCAAAAAAAGGAACATCTCCAAAGTTCCAGTCGGTCTGTCGCCTCGAAGAAAGAAAAAAAAAACACATTCCCTTTCTTTCGGCACAATTCCTGATAACAAAATTTTATTATCGCAGGCCAAGGATGCTCGTGGGTGGTTTTTTTAATTTTTCATATCTGTCTAAGTCTTTTTAGTTGTCTGGTTTTCGTCACTTAACGAAATAACATTTTCATTTGAATTTTTCTCTCTTTCTCTGGCCAGTCGGTCTGTAGTTGATAATAAGATGTCTTCCCGTACCAATAGTTTGTTTTCATACCCTTAGATAACACGGCCGATGCCAAAACATATCTGAATCTTTCCTTCCTTCCCTTTCTTTTTACTCAGAATTTCCCTGTCATTGTAATGACACTCTTTCGCCATTTGTTACCTATCAAAATATCCTTTTATCCATTGTCTCTTAGCTGTGTGTGTGTTCTTGCTTAACACTCACGATTCGGTTCTTAGCCTCTCCTTTTTCTTCTTTTCTTTCTTTTCCTTTTCTGCCTCGTTAAATGGTACCACATCGTTATTAATGTTTATCTTCCTAATTCTTCCACACCCTGTAACCTCTTGTGTTTTAGGGGCTTTATTGCATTGCTTGGGGTGATTCCGATTTAAAAAGAAAAGTTACAAGCCTCAATTGAAAGCCTTAGAAATGTAAAAGTCGCAGTGGCAATGGCCGTCCAAGTCAGCTTTGCTTTATTGCAAGTGCATTTATAAATACTTACTGGCATTCGCGTTTTTTTAATAAAATTCACCAAATACAAGGCTGAGAGCCACTCGAGGTAGAGGGTTAAATTCAAAATAGTAATGATGAATTAGCTGTATGATATGAATGATAGAGAAGGTGCTAGGAAGCAAGGATTGTAAAGATGAAGAAGAAATGTAACGTCTGACCTTTGACTTGAAAAGTTCAGAATTAAAGTGTATAAGAAAGTGCTCACACAGGAGTTTGTTACATAAAGTGGCATTTCTTGGGAAAAAAACGCCGAATGGATTGTTTTCGAAGATATGAAACACGGAGGAAATAAAGGAGATTCGATTCCTTGAATGTAGCATGGTGTGTCCTCGTTGTAAAGGTCTGAACTAGCGGAAGTATAAAATGAAAGTCGTCTGAACATTTGCCATGTAAACAGCTGTAGGCCGTCAATAGGCTTGGCACCTTTCGTCTGTGGGTGCTGCATGGCACAAGGTCAAAATACTGAGGCGTCAAGTTAAGATTAAACTCATTGACCTTTCAGAGTGGGCGTGAGTGCGCGTGCGCGTGTGATTTCCTTTCTAATCTCAACCGGGAAGACATTTTAGTGCCTTTTTTATAAGCGAGCGGCTTCTATGTCTTCATCGTTATTGATGACATGAACCAAATGCTGCTGTTTACAGACCGGAAGTTGTGATCAGTCGGCCTTGTCCTTTCATTTTCATCTTTGTATTTATATGTGCTCTTATCCTTTCATCTCTCTCTACGCCGACTACAGTCATCACTCGACATACATACACACATACATGCATTGATATATAGAAATTCGAAAGGTGCTGAAAAATTCATGACCCAACCAAGATATCATACCCCCAAATAACTAAGGTTTGTTAATTTAGTCATAATTTTGAAAGTGGATCGGAACCAGAACTTTTCAGCACACCCACGTCTTTCCATAGATAACAGTGTGAAATACAGGGTACGATGCGTAAATTGTCGCCATTTTATATTTTGAATTTCGCACCTGTGCGTTGTTTGTTTATGATTGTGTCGACTGAAGGTATATTATTGTCAGTTGGACATCGTCTGTGAGAAAAAGAGCATCATGACACAATTCACTCTGCCAGAAATTTGGAAACGGTATCCTGTACTGCTTGGCATTCGCGGCGGAAGCTTCATTTCAGAATGTTTGGGTGTCAGTCTGAGGAGAGTGCAGAGGGTTTGGAATGAGTTGGATAATATATCCTGTCATCATCTTGGTGTTAGGAATGATCCCTAGTGATGGGGAAGTTATGCCTCCCTTCATCTTCCCTCAGGGCCTCAGACTCAACACGGAGGCCTACATCAAGTGACTTGAGGAGGTAGTACTGTCCTGGGCCAAGAGTGTGGCTGCTGGGAGACCCTATGTCTGGCAACAGGACTCTGAACCACGCCACACAAGCAGGAGAACCCAGTCATGGCTGTCAGAAAATTTTTGCGACCAGATCACTCCTTACATCTGGCAACCTAACTCCCCAGACTGCAACCCCACTTGATTATTATGTGTGGGGCACAGTTGAGCGAGAGAGAAAAAATCCTTGTTATACTAAAGATGAACTGAACGTAAAGATTATGGTAACATTCACAAACTTAAAAAACAAGGCCGCCCGGAAGAGCTGCAGATTTCGAAGTCATCTGGAGGCCGTGGTTGAAGCCAATGGCAATTTTACTGAATAAATTTACTCTTTAGTATTTCAAAAATTTTTTGTGTTATTTTGGTAAGTATATTTGTTAAAATGATATGTCAGTCTTATTTTCACTTTTGCTTTAGACGACAGTTTATCCATCGCACTCTGTAGACATATAGATGGATATTGAACAGTCTGAAATAGATAGATAGATAGATAGATAGATAAGCTCGCAGCTTATCTATGAAAACAACATTTATTCTAGAGAGAACAATTGTTTTCCAATAAACCTTTCTTTCTTGTAAATTCATTTAATTAAAATCTTCTCCGAAGATCACATAGAATATCTCCTAACGTTATATATATATATGTGTGTGTGTGTGTGTGTGTTTGCGTTTTTGTGTGTGTGAGTATTACAGCAGCAATCCTGCTTTAATTCGTGTTTGGTTGAATAAGACTAATAAGGTATTTTTGTTTTTCTTGTAGACGAACAAGTGTCTCCTTTTCTGTAAATATAAGACTGCCAAGAAGTGGCTTCGTCCCGAGCGCTTTCGGCAAAACAATTAGATATTTTCAATGATAATTTTGTTATACAACTATAATAAGTGTTTTGTAAGTGCTGTTGTTATGCTACAAATTTTGCTAAAAGTTATATTCTTAATTACTAAAAACGAATAGTTCAGAATTAATGCTATTAGATTTATATATATATATATATATATATATATATATATATATATATATATATATATATATATAAGAAAGCTTCTATCATTTTAAAACGCTTTTTGCAGTCAGAGGTACATAACATATTCGTATTCTCGTTGAGTACGTTGCGTATTGAAGTCAGTGTGAATCCATGCGGGTTTCAATTTGTCCGTATTGAGCTCTGGTCAGGGAGGTGTAGCATTGGTTATTTTGAGAGGCGTTTCCAAGTATGCTCGTATGCTAAGATGGTTAAGCAGTCCTTTTGGGACACTTCTACTTAGGCATATTTATGTTTCCTCAATTCTCACTGATCTAGCCTCTATCTAGCAATTGTACTGATCGCACCTTATATAAATTTTCTGGAAGACAGCGTGTGATAAACCGTAAGGTCATTACGCTGAAACCCTCAGTTACAATGACTTAATGATTTCATGCTAGCACAACTGTTAACGGATACCCGAACATTTCTGTCTACCCTTCACTCACAAGACGTGTTACCGTTTTCACGTTCTTCCCAACGGTACCGCCCGCTGGGATCATTTCTCCTGGTCAGGAAGTCACATCTATGACAGCCATATATATATATATATATATATATATATATATATATATATATATATATAATTACATGAAGCATTCATACAAAAAAAAACAAATATAGAGGTTAATGTTTTAAATGGCGAGAATACATCTTCGCAAACAATTTCAATAAGATACACTAACCCCGAACCTGTATATGAATGATATGATCCCCGTTTATAAATTCCAGTTGCATAAGGTCTTTTTAATTTTTACACGCTTTCGTCTGTTCCTACAGACATCCTCAGGTATTGAAATAGATTTGTTTTTGTTTTTACTTCTCGGTAATAAGAGGACAACGAAAACAGAGATGTAATCCGAAAAAATGCTATGAGAAATGTGTTATTGTTTTTGAACGTTCGGTCGCAACGCTGATTTTGAATTTTAAATTTTAAGGTTGTGCGTTTTTGATCAAATATAGCAATAAGAGAATTCTTTTTTATAGGTAGATTTTCCGTCAATGTGGCATGAACTATATTGTTCAATAATTACAGTAATGTCACACTTATTATCCGAAAGTTGCACGTTGGATCAGTTATTTTAATTTCGATTATAGGTGCACCTATAATCGAAATTATATATATATATATATATATATATATATATATATATATATATATATATATAAAATGTAAATCTATTTAAACTCGGTGGGTGAAAAAACCTGGATAGTACAATTTTCAAATAAATTGGCATCAGAGGAAAAACTGGCAAAAAAAGAAGAAACATCTAGAAGCCTCCGAACAAGGCGAAAGAAATCGTCCAGTACCTTAAATTTCTGCTAGAAAGAAGAAAAAACAGCGAGTAATATGTTAAAACGAAGAGTGCTTAATGCGCCAAGTAGAGCAAAAGTAAAATAAATAAATCCTAATGAGCCAGGTGCTACCTACCAAGGTTTCACCCCCATGGGATCATCAGGGTGAACTGGCTAAGGAGGAATTAACGAGGAATAAATTTATTGATAAAATTCCTGCTAAAACCTAAAATTAGCATAAGCTTAAAAAGATATAAAACACGGGATGAACCCCCACAAAAAAATTAACCTTTATTCTAATAACCAGGCTTCCTTATGCCTGCATTTATTAATGATTTCTGACCTGATTTAATAAAAAAAAATGTGTTTTTATTGAGGGTAGTAGAAGCTAACTTCTGCTCCATACATAATATACAGTACTTGTTGCCCTCTTTATACTTACAACATTTTTTTAGTATTTCCCATTTCAGAATAGGATCCTTTCTATCTTCCTCTTAAATACTCCAAACGTATTTAGATAAGTTAGTGTTATACTAATACTTCTCATTCTTAAAGCTACTTATATGATTAGAGTAGCACTTTTTAAAATTGCCTTTAATAGATTTTACGTACATTTTATTGTTCTCGTTATTGGTGGTTGAATTATTTCTACTAATTCCAACTTTATAGTCGACACATTCTTGTTGACACTTGCCATTGAGTGGGCAGGTGGCTTTATTCCTACAGTTACATTTAAGTGGGGTTAATGTCAGATTTGGTTATGATTTTTCCTATTAAATTTATCAATTAAACTAGCCATATTCAGTATAGAGGTGTAACTTAGTTTAACATAATTCTTATTGAAAATTTTGTTCAATATGTTGGAATGGGGGTGGGAACTCTTTTCAAATAATTTAAAAAATAATTTGCCTATTTTGGTTTTAACGGTTAGATCATATGGAGGATTCAAACCTAAAATATTCCTAGCCCTATTTTTCCTTTTATTTTGCTTACTAGGAAGAAAATATGTCAATCTGCTTTTGTGCCCACTAATTTCCAAGGTTTTTTAATAACTTTTTTTTATGCTGATTAAAAATACTAATACTCGAAGAATTGATTGATAGTCTAAAACTAACACCGTTGGGGATTTGTTCTAAAACATGCTTCGAGAACCTAGGTTATATATACATTTTATTTATATATATATATATATATATATATATATAACTCTTATGTATATATATATATATATATATATATATATATATATATATATATATATATACATATATATATATATGCATATAGATAGATAGATAGATAGATAGATAGATAGATAGATAGATCTCTCATCAACGGACTCATAGGAGGAATAGGTAGTGCATTAATGCCGATTGTGCGTAGATGAGAAGGGATTATTTTTAAGTTATAAAACCACTATAGTAACTAACTGTAGTTATGATCTTAATGAAAATATTATAAACATGTATATATGACATAGATATATACTTCATAGATATATTAATCAAAATAACGAAAAAAATAGATTTCTCACAGCTATTTCTCACGCACGCGCTAATGTATCGTGCTTTATATACTGTACACCCGTCTTTGTTTACAATAGAATGGGCCGCCACCGCCGCCAAGCGGTCACCTTGAGAATTAATACGACTCGTTCCGCTAAGCCCGCAAATTTTGAAATACATCGCTGACAATTTGGAAGATTTTTCCTACCGATTTTTTTATTTTACCTGCAGGTTTTGTCCGTTGGTGGGTGGTGCGTAGATGGGAGGTTTATATATATATATATATATATATATATATATATATATATATATATATATATAACCACTAAAAAAGATACGGACGAGTGCAAAACTGCAGAACACAATTAAAGACCACTTTGCGGGGTATGCAACTACCTATTAGAGGGCCATGAATTTCATTTAAAAGACGGATCAAAATTCAAAATGATTTCTTGTGCGACTCAGGATTTAATATGCATAATCACATGCAAAGGTTGCAACGAATATTACATTGGCCAAACCGGCCAGTCACTGCGGCAGTCCATCGCCAACAAATTAGGAACCGCCACACCAGAAAAATACGCCTTAGCCAACATATAGAGGAATGCGGAGGATAAAATCTGCCAAATTTTAATGTCTTCCCATTCTACCAATGCGACTACAGAACTAATGAACAAAGGCGGATTAATAAGAAAACATTTTTCATCAACAATTTCAAACCCATACTTAATTCATTGCATGAATAGATTCTACCAAATTCCTCTTACTAGAAACGACATATACAGCGACATCACGCTGACACACCGATCCCCGTACGATCACCGGAGTTAAGCAACGTCGATCCTGGTCAGTATCTAGATGGGTGAACGCTTGGGAATGCTAGGTGCTTTAAACTTGAATGTGCGGGTGGTGTTATCGATAATAGCTCAGAGTTGTTAATCGGATACCCGAATTAAGCTTGTTACCTTCACTGATACCCGAATTAAGCTTGTTACCATCACTGATACCCGAATTAAGCTTGTTACCATCACTTACGCGTAAATACCCTTGGGAAAGGTCTGAATCCTTCCAGCTATGGGTTAATTAGTAAGACTTTTATCATTATAATCTTAAAAAAAATCTTATTGTCTAAAAATATTTATGGTTTTAAATAACCTGCAAAGGGTTGATAAGCCGTAAAATCTTTACCAGCCCTCATAGCCCCTGTCTTGTCATCCATTCAGATAAATTTGTTAACTTACTGTTTACCTCTGCTTAGTTTACCTTAAATATGCCTTATGGGTATTTAATTCTCTCGGCCCAATTTCTTCAGTGACCGCTTCAACTGTCTCCTTCTTATTGTAAGTATACATATATTTGTTAATATTTATATAAAATGTTTCTGAAAAAATATGTATCTAGAAAGAAAACGTCTGCGATTTATCGAAATTGACTCTTACATTAAACAAGTTTGACCGACTGTGTATTAGTCGAATAGAATTTTCTTTATTTTTTTACATTAAATTGCTGGAATTACAACCAATATGTTCAGATGAGATTTGAACTGTCATCCTAAAACAAGTGTGTGTGACCCGATGAGGATCAAACGCTGTCCTGTAATAATGCGGAGAAGCTAACCAAGCAAGAAGGTTAGTATAATATGTTTGACATTCATTCAGTGCTCTATATGTGCAACCTTATGCCAGACTAGGCTATGCTAAGTAAACTCATTTGCCAGAGGAAATCAATCCGATATGTAACGATGCCTATAACATGAGATCATCGACACTGTAATTTCAAATACATATGTCAGGATCAATATATTAATTGAATTTATCAAAGCGTGTATTTATTGATCGCTTAATTGATTGGTAAATTTGGGTGTACACGCATCAATTTGTAATAAAACACCAAAAATGAAATATTTTGTTATTTAATGAAAAAAAACGATCGATAAGTGGTCATTTTTGTTTTATATAGTTTTAGCACACCAGAGGGGTACGTAAGTTACAAGGCCGGTGAGTACTACCGCCGAATTCCCCGACTGGGATGCAAGTCTGATTGGGGGTCTCGTGCAGTACTTTGTGACTCTCGTTCTCGTATGAACATTTGCGTTTTTCTACCTTCATTGATATACGTTACACATTAAACAACTGATTACAAAAGGATGAAAAATTTACGCGGATTTTGACGTCATTCAGGGGTCTTCTTTTGTTTCAAATCACTGAATTTGTTTTGCTCATGCTAAGTGTCGAAAAAAAAACCTTTATAAAATGAACACACACACACACACACACATATATATATATATATATATATATATATATATATATATATATATATATATATATATATGAATCCATCCAGCACTTATCTTAAATAACAACTCAAAAGTTCATATTAAAAAAATTTATAAAAACAAATGAAAACTACAGACAAAAGTTCATTTTCTCCATCAAGACATTCATTTCTTTTGTTCACTGCTACCAGCAAGCAGAAAATGTGTTTTTTCTCCTGATGATGGCCACGTTGGCCGAAACTCGTCGAGGAATCTAACTGAAATAATAAAAACGAAAGAATATTAATATACAACCCAGTGTGACTGAAGATTTTAATTTTTTAATATTTGTTATTGTTCAATATATATATATATATATATATATATATATATATATATATATATATATATATATAGTATTAAACAAAAATTCCAAAATTACCTCATATGAGGGTATAGATCTATTTCAACCGACGAAAACTACGTCAGTTTTATTCAACCGCGGTGTATAGACTTAGTGTTATGGGGTTCACCCGTTTTTCATACAAGTGGACTCGACCAGTGTATACTTGTACTGCTGCCGGTGAATACCCGGGAGTTAGACAGTAACATAGTCAGTCGACCCAGTACTTTCTGAGCGACTGCACGGTTATACTCTCATCCTATGGACGGGAGTAACCCGAAAGATGCTACGCCGAAGGGTGGAGTCTTCTTCGGGGAGGTAGACCGGCCCTGAACCCTTTTATACGTTTATCATATTTTTGGCCGAGCTCACGGGCTCGGAGTGCCCACGTTAAAAAGGCCTTGTGCCACATGACGCCCTCGTGGCGGGGGGTGACTGAATATCGTTAGACAGTAACAGAGATACTGATACAGTGAGAGAGTAAGAGTGTGAGGTCACAGTTGCGAACACGTAGACTCAGAAGGAAGTCATACTTCGATACGGAATTTCCCAGGCTATATATATATATTATTATTGCTACTAACCGCATTTCTGGATCTACTAACCGTATTACCACTTGTATTATTACGTCAATACATTTATTTGCTATATTTCATTCCTGCGTTTGTCATTCATTTGAGACCGGATTTCATCTCGGAATCCACAACAAATTAGCGACGAAGATTCGAACTCACACGGGAAGAAAAACAACAAAAAATTTTCCCTCGTCGTCCACAGCGGATTGGCGACGAGCGATTCGAACTCACACGAGAAGAAGAAATAGAAAAATCCTCCCCTCGTCCACAACAAATTGACGACGAGCGATTTGAACTCACACAGGAAGAACAAACAGTTTCAGTCAGACGAAAGGCCCTAGACGGTGGTTAGGGGAGGGTGGAACGTATTAATCTTAAAGGGAAGAGGTTTTATAAAACTGAACCCGGATATTAACCTTATGACATTAAATTGGGTAATATGGGTTATAAGAATGAGGTGTTAATTTGAAACTAAAAGAGAGCCGAAAAGGTAGTTTTATAAGAAAATTTATATATATATATATATATATATATATATATATATATATATATATATATATATATATTACCTGTACTATATATATATATATATATATATATATATATATATATTACCTGTACTGTGTATATATATATATATATATATATATACATATATATATATATATATATACATATATATATATATATATATATATACATATATATATATATGTATATGTGTGTGTGTGTGTGTGTGTGTGTGAGAGAGAGAGAGAGTTTCTCCTAGGAGTACGTCTAATTGGAACAGTGCGCCTGTTTTGACAAGACTATTTGGTTATACAATGGCGCATTATAATGTAATAGACGTGATAATACATTAGACCTTGCTTCCCATAATGCACCACTTACCAGTATAAATATTCGAGCCAAAACACAACACACAGGAAAAAGACTGTTGCCGCTCATTTTTAACCTCAGTGCCCACTTTGAGATTTACACACGCACACAAACACACACACACACACACACACACACATATATATATATATATATATATATATATATATATATATATATATATATATATAGTTGGTTATCTATATATCTACTTTGTTGACCATTTAACCGGCTTGCTATAAACAAACGCAAGATTAAAATCCTTTGTTCGTTGCCCTTTTCCTTAAATCGACCCTGCGGTCACCTCACACCCACCCATCAATACACACAAGCGTTACCATCCTACACAACATCCCTTTCTGTTCCATTCAATGTATTATTGATCCATTTCCGACAATTTCCCGCCTTATCGACCTTTTTCTGTTTGTTTGTTTTCCTTGGCGCACTGTTTTCACACTTGATGACCACGTGACCCGCGGGCTTGCAGTATCTTTGGGGAAGTGTTGGTAAAAGAAGTCATCGCCTCCCTTTTTCCCGCACATGACCCTGGAAAAGAAGAGAAGGAAGAAAAAAAGGAAAAAGAAAAGGTAAAGAAAAAATAAGGAAAAGTATAAAAAAAGGAAAGACAGCGAAAAGGAAGTTTTCTGGTAAAGACGATGAAGAAATGAAAGGAAGAGATGAGGATAGAACAAAAATAAAAGAAAACGGCCAGAACAATACAGAACAAGTAGAGAATGCGTCGTAGGAGAAGTAGAAGTGAGAGGAAAATAGCAAACGAAGAAAGTGAAAATGTGAAAAGTAGTCCAAATATTTTTGTGTAGTTCCTCTTTTAAAGTAGTCCCGCTATCAAATTAGTACCACTATTCTTGAGTAGCTGGAAGAAAGGGTCCCCAGGCGAGGCTATGTCGAAAGGCAGAGTCTCGTCTCGGGAAACAGCTACCCGACCCCGTTTTATACGAGTTCTACGGGAAATTTTTGGCTGAGCCTACGGGCTCGGATTCCCCACATTAAATTCGGCGCTGTGCCACATCTGATCGCGTGGGGAGGTTAATAAATACACTGTTCTTGAGAAGTCCAACTATTAAATTAGTCCTACTATTAAAGTATCTCCGCGCTTAAAGTAGTCCCACTATTAATGTGTAGTCCCAACATTCTTGTGTCAGTCAATTATGTGCCATGCAGAATACACGCTTAGGCGATCATTTATCTTTCGATACATGACTGACGAGGCACATTTTTTTCTTTTCTGCGATAGACCAGTTGCCATCCAAGGCTATAGAACCCGGTCTGTCCTGCTATTTACCCATAGCTGGAGGGAGAAGAAAAGGATTCATACCTTTCCCAAGGGTATTAGCACGTAAGTGAATGTAATAGATTCAACTGGAACTCGAACTCGGCTCTCTGATTCCTCATTCCAAGCCTATTCACTACTCCACGGTGCGTCCTTATGTGGACACACTATTAAAGTAGTCTTCGGAAGTGTGTTGATCAAACTCTTTGCCTCCGGACAGAGAGGATCCCCAGACGAGACTATGTCGAAGGACAGGGTCTTGTCTCGGGAGACAGCTACCCGGCCTCGATTTTTACGGGGTGTACGGAGAATTTTTCGCCTTGCCTACAGGCTTGGTTACTCCACAATAAACTCGACTTTCACTATTAAAGTAGTTACACGATTAAAATAATCCCACGATTAAAGTAGTCCCACTATTCTTGTGTATTCCCATTATTAAAGTCTCACTTGTGTGCTTGTGTGTATGTGTGCTTGTGTGTATGTGTGTGTGTGTGTGTGTGTGTGTGTGTGTGTGTGTGTGTGTGTGTGTGTGTGTATTCGTGTGTGTAAAGGAAGTTACACCAGTCTGTTATACCATTGTGTATTGATCTTTGATGACCTTATCTTGTCAAGCGTAGAAATCTCATTCTGTAACCCTTATATATACATCGAAGTAACGTGGAGAAAAATACTATTACGTTCTTTTTCTGTGTGCCGTGTCCCTTCAGGAAGTTGGCTTTAGTGGCTCTCCACATTTTCCTGCACTTTGTAGCTCTTAACACATTATCTTTCCTAAACCCTAGAAATATATAGTGTAAAATGTTGCTGTATTTAGAGAAGAGTGTTCAATCTCGAAAATAATGCATTTGTAGATTTAGTGTGTACAATCCCTGTCGCAGACACCTATTCAGACACATTTGTGTTTTGTTCAGCACCCACATTGCTCACATGAGGTTTATACAGCAGACATGCTAAGTAAACCTTAGTTACATTTTCTTGGAGAGTGCGGATTATTCGGCAGGATCAGCAATTTGAACAATGCCAAAATCCATAGCATTCGTTAAAAGTTCCTTTGATATCGATTGGTGAAAAGTTCCTTTGATATCGATTGGTGAAAAATTCCTTTAATATCAACCGGTAGTAACTTTTCCCGAATGCTATGGATTTTGCTATCCAATACTCTGACAACAAAAGTAGTGAAAAACATTATTATGAATGCGAAAAATCGGTACACATACATAAGGGCGAGCAATAGATTAAAAACTCTAATGACCACTTCGATATCACAGTGGGATCATTGGACTCTGCTGGGTCTTTTGACCTTATTGGTATTTTTATATTATATAATCTTACAGCATATCGTGAAATTAGTATTAATAACATTGGATTGTACAAAGATGATGTTATAACAAATTCTAAAAACTTTAGAATTGATAAAATTAGAAAATTATTATACGAGGAATTTTAATGGCTGAATTTGAAAATTACTGTAAATACTAAATTGATAAAAGTGAACTTCCTTGATGTAACATTAGATTTAATGAAAATGGGCACAACAGAAAAACAGAAAGAGAAAAATCATTTGGTATACACCCCCTATACAACCAAATGTTAGAAAATAAATTAGGTCAAAAATTCCTTGCATTAATTGATAAACATTTTCCTAAAGATAGTAAGCTCAGTACAATTTTTAATAAAGATCCCCTTAAATTAAGTTACTGTTGTAGTGAAAACTTAGAAATGATTATTAAGAACCATAATGCTAATATCTTGAGTAAACACTTAGACCAAAATCAAAAAAATCTAGATCCTAAAATAAAAAGAAATGAAGATAAAGAAAAATTATGTAAAAAAATTATGTAACCGTAATTGGTTTATCAAAGCAATATTTTATCTACTGAAGATCCAGACATAGTTAGAATCTACATTGGATGAACAAAACAGGATTTCAAAAGACGTTGGAACTAACATTAAATGTCCTTTAATCATAATAAATACAAAAATCAAACGTCCCTATCTAAATATTTCTGACACTTAAAAGAAACCAATAAAACACCAACAGTTAAATGGAAAATAATAAGAAAAGCTAGAGCTTATAGGTCATTAAAAACCCATGTCCTTTGTGCATACATGACAAATTATACATTAATAAGTTTCTGAAAAATAAAACTTTACTTCATCAAAAAAATGAATTAGCAATTTTTTGTAGATATTGTCAAATATTTTTCTTAAATAATGTTTAATTTTGAAAAAGAGATGAAACATGAAACATGCATATTTATAAATGATCTTTAATAATTTTCTAAATACGGGACGAGAAGGGCTCTTCTATATGAAACTAACAATATGTCTCCCATCACACTAGTGTAGAGGGACAGTAAGTATTTGGATCATTTGACATACGGCACTGTTTGCCAAAGCTTTTGGTCGCAACTCTGGAAAATCTTATTCACCTGACGGGACTCGAAACAGAAACATATTTCTTTATTTAGTTTTATTCAATGTTTCGCTAAATTTTACTTTAATAATCAGTGAATCTCAACATCTCTTCTATTAATCGAAGAGAATGAAAATGACTTACTTGGAATTCCATCAGCCATCCAAAATAGCAATAGGAGAAATAAGAAACGAAACCACCATTTTGACAGACTTAAAACTTTACAGTGTACATGTATTGGACATTAACGGATTGGAATATGTCAAGAGCTTTCCTATATTTACGATCCAAAGAGAACTAGAAGACTTACCAATATATGATATCGTGTCCCTTGAGGTAGTTGGATATCAATATTGACTTCTTCCGGTAGTTCCTGTAGTCAAGTCAATATCAATATGTATCGGTTCCTGTAATGCACGGTGGGTGTCCGTGGGTGCAGTAATGGATATCGGCTCGGAATGAGAAATCGAGGACACATTCACTTACATGCAAATACCCTTGGGAAAGGTACGAATACATCTCTTCTCCCCACTTTAGCTATGGGTTAAATAGTAGGACATACTGGGTTCTATAGCCTTGGTTGGCAACCTATTGTCGAAAGATCTGCCTAGTCAGTCACCGATGGAAAAAGACATGATCAACCAAGCATGTATTACATATTTCACTTGACTGAATGACTGAATCATCTCTGGCGATGTCCCGAGAACCTAGAAAGCCCGAAGAGGATTAAATCTTTTGGTCAAGTAAAAATACAAAAGGAGAATATTCCCACAAGATCTCATAGAAAAGAAAAAGAAATCAAAAATGTCATCCATGTATAGAAGTTCCAAAAGTGGTTGTTTTTCTGGTTACTCATTAAAAGTATTGCCAGAGCAAAGATTTTGAAAGCTTGTTTCACTATAACTGTTACAACTAAGTAGTGTTTTCGAACTGGGTCCGCTTTACTTTCAGCCTTGTGCCACATATAAACTGAGATTAGAAAACTACCATAAATCTTGTTATCAAAACGGAGTAGAAGTATTCTTGGAGTAATTGCCAAATTGCCATTTTTTCAGAGAGAAACTTTTTTTTCTTCCAATCTCATTACATAGCTTATAAGTTAGTTACACTGAAATAGTAATTCCTCATCAGATGAACGTAGCATCGTTCACAGCATCGTATGAGTTTAAAGAAAGTTTGTTGAATCAATTCTTATCAATCGAAGACATATTTATGACAGCATCGGTAAGAACGTAACTAAACAGTTTCTTTTGATTCATTGCTTAATTACATGGTAAGCTGGGCAGTTATCTGTTGATAAAGGAATCCCTAATTTAGATACAACTTGAAGCTGGTGCCATCTTCGGATTGACCAATGATAGCCTCGATAATAATTACTTGATGATCTGATAGTTCAGATTCTCCTGAGTTATGAAGAGTTTTTAAATAATTGTAAGATTTAATAGGATTCGATTTTATTTAAATATAAAATGACGATATGTAGTTGGAGTAAAAAGCATTGAAAACAAGATTAAGGAAAATACTAATCAAACAATTGGCAATGCTTCCTTAAAGAAATTCGAATTCTATGAAATCTAATAAAACTAATGTAAACATGCAAAATGCCGGTGTATTGGCGTTGGGAGAAGTAAGAAATATATCTGTAAGTAAATTTAGACGACGTGTTAGACTTCGTGGATTAATTGAAACCACGACCAAGACAATTAAAGATTTTTATTTCGATTCGCTCCCATTATTTGTTGATCTAGGAATATGGATTAAATGCAAAATGGAATTAAGACGAAATAAATACTTGCACCCCACAAGAAAAAATGATAATGCAGTTAACAAGAATAACTCACCAGTAAGATCGAAATTACAGAGAACCAATATAATTTACGAATTCATTCAAGCTTTAAGGAATTCTATTCGTGATCACGGCACATTCATAATATATTATATTGGATATACTACAACATGCCTAACAAGAATAAAGTTACATATCTCTGACCATAGCTCAATTAGGTTTCATTTAAATACACAGGATGGCCTGACAATTGCGTTTAGCATGAAACAGACTGTCGCCTCTGAGCGTTGATTTTAATATCAACTTTTAGGCATATATATATATATATATATATATATAACTGAACATTGAAGTCAACACTCAGAGGCGATAGGCTGTTTCTTTCTGGACGCAGTGGCCAGGCCGCCTGACGGTTGCGTCCAGCATGAAACAGACTCTGTGTGTTGACTTCAATGTTCACTTTTATATTTATATTTACATACGCTCTATCTCTGATATTGGTCAATTTATCCCATAATTATAGCACACCTTAAAACTATATATATATATATATATATATATATATATATATATATATATATATATATATATATATATATATATATATATATATATATATATATATATATATATATATATATATATATATATATATCTTTACATTATTTGGACTTTTATCCTAATCTTCATTGCCATACTCACAACGTTTCGCCCATTGTACGGTCCGGCCTTCGTCAGGTGATCGGAATTTCGAACGGAACCATTGTTCTAGTTCCACGTGCCGAATAACAATACAAATAATGTAAGTAATCATAGTACCTTATCCAAGATATATATATATATATATATATATATATATATATATATATACATATATATATATATATATATATATATATATATATATTGTTCTACGTTCAAATATTTAAGTAAATACTCTATTTATAACATTTACCGGCATGAACGTCTGAGAAATTTCATAGAAAATATGTGCCCTCCGACAAGAATCGAACTTGTATCCCACACGGAACCGTCATATAGCCTGACGTGCTATACCAGTTTAGCGACGAAGGAGCGTCTGTTTAGCAAAGTTGATTTTACTCCTTTTAAACTATAAGCTTCCCTTTATTTCCCTCGAACGTTCATATCTGTTCAAAGCGTATCTTAACGCAATCAAATGATTCCACTCACTACGAAATGGACTTAAATTAATGATCTATTATAAGAAAAATTAAAACTGCAAACCTCTTCGTCAGTACGTTAAATCTCTCTGACATAGCGCTCAGTTAGGTCACATTTAAATACACACTGAGACATACCAAACCCTCTCCGTAACATACTCGTTGATAATACAAATATAATAGACTCATCCACATGTAAAAAAAAAAAGGATGAATATAATGGAAGCATTATTAATAATAAAAAAAAAGAAAAAGCCAACACTCAATAATATCAACTATGAACACGGCCACAATACGCTGACCGTGTTTGTAAAAATAAAACATTACTACAATTCTACATACATAAATAAAATAATCCATACATACTGTAAAAATAAAAATCGTTCTGATAATGTCTAAAAGTATAGCTGAAAGCGTTCGGACATACAAAACATTTGGATAATTTCTACAAAATATATAACACGAAAAATGAAACAAATTTAACCGCTGTACTTTGTCAGTCGTTTTTAATTAAACATATATATATATATATATACATATATATATATATATATATATATATATATATATATATATATATATATATATATATAACAACAGGTGTGGAGAGAAAAAAAACAGAAGTTTGAAAACGTGAAAAAAGAAAGAGAAAAACAAAATGGTAATATAAGTAAGTAAAATCGGAAAGTATAAAAGCGAAAGAAAAACACAGACTGTTTCGCCTTTTTGTCGTTTTTTTTATTCTAGAACAAACCTTTGTTTGTTTGATGAATGGTTTACGCAAGAGGACATCTAAATCTGGAATCAACGACCTGTACGACCACGAACTCATTAATGACCTCGTCTAAAATCAAAGAAGGTATTACTCTGTAGTTGATAAGATTGCAAAAAGCGCCCTCTAGCATGGGCACCTTCCAGAGACTCACATGACTGATTCGAACATACCCTGCTCCCAATGTAACCGTCAATAACAAGCAATAGCCAAAAAGTATCTATAGTTGAACAAACATCTTAATAAACTAAGATTTCATCGTGATAACGCTCGCGAGTAATATTCTTCAGTAACAGCTTGACTGGAAAGCTTTGACGCATATTCATAAATGATTGCATTTATCAGATTACCATTTAAATAGGTCATTAAAGAGTTCTCTAAATAAAAATCCTTGGGAGACTGGAAAAGGCAACTAGAGCATTTCTTCGGTGAGAGAGAAATAAAACGTTCTGGTAGGATGAAATTGTTTGACGAATGGCAGAAGACAATATCACGGTAAATGTGTTGCCCAATATCGAAAATGAAAAAATGTCATTTCTTTTTATCTAATTCCTAGAAAATTTTTATTATCTGCAATGGAAGAGATTTCTCGAAGATGTGAGCTGTCTTGCGGCGGAAGGAAGACATTATGAAATCTTAAAATAAAGCGGCATTTCAACACGAAACAGGATTTTTTTTTCTTTCTTGACATTATTAGAACATGATTAGAACAATGATTCATTAACTTTCAGGTAATATTGTTAGCTTTTATTTACAAAGATGTAGTAGCCATTTTCAGGAAGGCAACACATAGATAGATAGATAGATAGATAGATAGATAGATAGATAGATAGATAGATAGATAGATATGGACAGACTGAGATAGATATGGACAGACTGAGATAGATAGATATTTTTTGTGATAATTTTTTTTAATGAATTATTCCTATGTATTTTTGTTATTACTGCTGTCGAAGTCGCCAATCGAGATGGGGTTTTTGTTACTTTTATCATATCGCCCCAAGTGAAGCGATAAAACCACTATGATGCAAATGGTTACTGAGAGTGAAAGAAATTGTGAAAACGTTATTGAGGAGAGAGGAAAATAAAAGAATATGATTGAAAAAGACAAAAAGATAGCGATTGGCGACGCATCTACATTTTGAAGATCATAGTTGATAGGAAAGGAACAATCCAGAAAAGAGTTCCACAAGCGAGAATCATGAGTGACGAAATCATTCACACGTTTTACCCTAACGTCATACCATCATCACTTAATCCCCACAAATCAAAATAAACCATAAAATCTTTGCCTGTTAGCCGGACATTAAGCAGTATGTATTGGAAAATAAAAATTCACTGCCGGCGATATTTGAATTGACAAATCATATTCTTGGATATTTCAAAATAAAAACAGATTCTTGTTGATATGGCTTAACCCAGTGGTTTGCAAACGGTGTGGCGTCCCTCATAGGTGCGGTGGAAGAGAATAGCAGGTGAGGCGGAAGAGGATAGCAGGTGAGGCGGAAGAGGATAACAGGTGAGGCGGGAGAGGATAGTAGGTGAGACGGGAGAGGATAGCAATTGAGGCGGGAGAGGATAGCAGGTGAGGCGGGAGAGGATAGCAGGTGAGGCAGAAGAGGATAACAGGTGAGGCAGGAGAGGATAGCAGGTGAGGTGGGAGAGGATAGCAGGTGAGGCGGGAGAGAATAGCAGGTGAGGGGGGAGAGGATAGCAGGTAAGGCGTGGAAGGATAGCAGGTGAGGCGGAAGAGGATAGCAGGTGAGGCGGGAGAGGATAGCAGGTGAGGCAGGAGAGAATAGCAGTTGAGGCGGGAGAGGATAGCAGGTTAGGCAGGAGAGGATAGCAGGTGAGGTGGGAGATGATAGCAGGTGAGGCGGAAGAGAATAGCAGGTGAGACGGGAGAAGATAGGTCACGCGGGAGAGGATAGCTGGTGAGGCAGAAGAGGATAGCAGGTGAGGCAGGAGAGGATAGCAGGTGAGACGGGAGAGGATAGGTGAGGCAAGAGAGGGTAGGTGAGGCGGAAGAGGATAGCAGGTGAGGCAGGAGAGGATAACAGGTGAGACGGGAGAGGATAGGTGAGGCAGGAGAGGGTAGGTGAGGCGGGAGAGGATAGCAGGTTAGTCAGATGAGGAAAGTAGGCTTGACGGAAGAGGGTTGCAGGTGAGCTTGAAGAGGATAGCAGATGAGGCAGAATGATTAAACGAAAATCAAAGATTTAGAAACAGTTTTTAAAAAATTCATATGCCAAAAATAAATGATTTAAAAATTTTAAATATTATTATGGGTTACTTGTAATTACAAGCATAAGTCAGAGTATAAACAGTTATAAATAATTATTGGCCGATTTTATCATTGTGTTATTTTTTTATTATATCAAGTATGAAGAATATAGTAGCTAGTGTCTGCAAATTGGAGGAGAGAGTTATCAATGATAATGTTCTGATTTCGAATTTGCGGTTATCTCCTATTAAATTTTTGTTTCTTTTATTTTAACTTTACTTTTAATCACATATTTTTTTAATATACATTTTGTCATACAAAATCTTTTTAAAGACGACATGACCATCATATAGGAATTGATGTGTCAATATAATGTATTTATTTATTGCTCTTCCCTTTTTTATCTGTGTATGTCAGTGAGAGTTAAAAATGGCTGAGTACGCGCATGCGCACATACAAAGACATCAACATCGCCAATTTGAGATGAAGAAATTTTAATGCTTGAACGCGAAATGCTTTCCTATTTTGTGAAAGAAAAAATCGTTTCTTTATTTTGATCCTTTCTCCTTTGTTTCCTTAATTTCATCGATCGTATTAGCGCCTTTATTCCGATTTTCGATAATCATCTTAATTGAAAAAATACGAACTGCTCCCTTCAATCCCACTCTCTCCTTCTTCTCTCTATTATCCCCTATCACTTTTCCCTCTCTATCATCTTTTCTCCATTACTCTCTCTCGATATCCTCTCCCACCTTCCACCTCTATATCTCCCACTGTTAACGACTTTCACTCCCTCTCTCTCTATTACCCACTTCCTCCATCTCTATATCACCCTATCTCTCCTTCCCGTATCACTGTATAACCCCCATCTATCTCTAGCAGTTACTTCTTTTACTTCGTCAGTTTCCTGAACGTCAATTCTTTCCTCGAAATAACGGAATTGCTGCCGTGCCAAAAGATCTTTTTTTATCTGATAAACGCATTTTGTTCTTTACCTAAACTTCTTTTCTTCCAGCCTTTCACACCCTGAAACCCTAACTGATCAGTCTTGTACTTGACTTGTAAATTACGTGAAACCAATAACAGATTAATATCAACAAATCTAAATGATTGTAATACAGATCAGAATACAATAAAGTCAGACGTTCGATTTTCAAGTAACATTTGCGGCAGGAATATCCGTAAATTAAAAATCGAAAATCGATAATAAATAAAAGAAATGCTTTTCAGACCAGAATCTAGATATTTTTATCTTCTGAATGTTAAAACAATAAGAAAAGAAATTTGAGAATTTTCCCGTCAATGCCGTATGTCTCCAACTTTGAATAAAATCTTCAGTTTGCTTCACAAAGTACTTTTCGATGTCCATCCTGAGGTCATAAGTATTCTGTTCAAAACGAGACTACGTGATACCTACCTTTACTTTCAAAATAACATCTTTTCAGCAAAATTTGCATTTCAGCTAAGCAACAGCTTGCAGCGTAGTTAACTTCGGCGCCATCTGGCGGTGCTTGAAAACTGCAAAAATTGAATTTCAAATTTTGTGGTCGACAAACGAGAGATTTGTGTAACACTATAGTCCCAGCCATCTCACACAGTCTATTAATAAATATAAGATTTATATATATATATATATATATATATATATATATATATATATATATTAGTGAGACCACCACGTACTTGTCACGACAGCTAACCTGCCATTTATCCACTTAAAACGTGATTAGTACTGATATTGATATTGACTAAAGACAGCATAATACTGGCACCCCCAACACTAGACATATCGTGTCTGCTATGCCAAAAGTTATTAAACCTACAATTTATAAATAATAAAAATTTTAAACAATACCCAAGTAATATTTAAATAAACGTAATTAATATTTAAATAAACGTCAGTAATATTTAAATAAATGTAATATTTAAATAAATATACAGTGAAATGTATTCAAAAATTAATACATAAATTCCGCCTCATAATGTATCAATCTACATACTTTCTTTTTTATCAAATTTTTTTCAGCACTTGGTCTATTGTGGCTCTTTACAATTTTCTATCCTTTGTAGGTCTAAGCAGTTTTTGTCACTTTAATCATCACCTTACTCATCCCAAGCCTTAATCTGCCATCCATTTACACAGGATCGATATTTCGCTCAGCTTTTCTTCCCTGTACTGTTGGTGTCAAATTCTCCAAGCCCTCTGTCTTTATTACACTTCTTGTTTTCAAAATTACACTAAAACATGAAACTGACAGCGCTATGCAGTGTTGATTCCTACCCGCATTATCTTTATCTACACTCTAATCCTGATATTAAGCACTATTTTCCTATGAATATAGCACATTTTAGAATCAATTTATATTTATATATATATATATATATATATATATATATATATATATATATTAAGATATTTTTATGTTTATACATTCTTTTTATAGATACAAATATTTAAGTAAATGCTCTGTTTATAATAAACAGTATGAAACAACATTTACTGGCCTGAATGTCCGAGAAATTTTCACAGAAAATATTCATCCTCCGACAGGATTCGAACCTGAATCCTATACGAATCCTGTCGGAGTAGGAAAATTTTCTGTGAAAATTTCTCGGACATTCAGGCCGGTAAATGTTGTTTAATACTGTTTATTATAAACAGAGCATTTACTTAAATATTTGTATCTATAAAAAGAATGTATAAACATAAAAATATCTTAAAATAATTGTCGGACTTTGTCCAGTTCATAATGTGTGACGTCATATATATATATATATATATATATATATATATATATATATATATATATATATATATATCTGTCAAGATGGATAGAAAACCAAACGCCAAAACGTTTAAGATGCACTCTTCCTTCAACCACCCCCAAGCATAATGAAACAAATCTCGTTCTCCATCGCCCGCAGATTATGCAATCACTCGTTATCCTTCAACAGAATTCGAAATATATAGATATTTTTAACAATAAAACCTGACCCTAAATAATATCAGTTATGAACACAGCCATAACCTGCTGACTGTGTTCGGAAGTTAAAACATTTCTATTGCTATAATTCTACATATTCAGACTAACAAAAGATATCCTTGATAATGGGTAACAGAATAGCCGAAAGCGCTCAAGTTTACAAATCATTTAGACAGTTCTTACACACTCTATGAACCTAAACACAAATCTACTGTGGATGATCTAGCGATTAAAACACTTTCTATACATTTTCGACTTACTGAATTGTTTTCTGTTTTAATTGTGGTCAGTTTCGTCATGGTGAGCAACTAAAGCGTTTAATGTGTTATTTTTTACAATGTTTCTTTTTTGTTCATTTAATCAGTGATAGAGTAAAATCCCCCTTCAAGTTTTGACTTGTTTTGTTTTGTATTGCTTAAGTCTTTTATTGTTTTAAATGTAGTTGTGACAAATTTTATGTTGAGTTTAAATACATTCTTTTCAATTGTAGTTTTGATAGAGTTAGTGGATAGAACAATATTTTTTTTTATTCATTGGGTTTGTCAGAAGGGGACACTTTTTTTTCTATTTTGAAATATTTTTTGACCGTTGTGTTTTGCATTGAATATGAAATATGGTATTGGAGGGTATTGAATGCGTTTTCAATATACTTCTCCTCTTTGTGTAAATATTGAGGGCTGCAAGTTTCAGTGCTCTTAAGTAGAATTTGATGATTATTCCGTGTTTTATTTTGTTATGATGAGAACAGAAATTTAGGAGATCATTTTCATTAGTTGATTTTCGTTAGACACTAAGTTTTAAGCTGCTGTCTGTTCTGTGTCGAATGATGTCGAGGAAAGGCAAAGTGTTATTTTCTTTCATTTCGTATGTAAATTCTATTGTATGTTCAGCTTTGTTTAGTTTATCTACAAGATCAGGTAAACCAGCATACGCAATACACTATGTCATAGTTCAATATTTCCTGTGAGTGCCAAATTCTCCAAGCCTTTTTTTCTTATTATGTATCCCAGAAATTCCAACGATTTCTTTCTGATTCAAATAATTTCCATTACTCTTAACACTTCCTCGTTGTTCACCTGTTCCTTGTCTCCTGGGCAAACCAATGAAAATATTTGTTATAAAATGGAGTTTAAATAAAATCACAAAGATTATGATTTTCATTATTATCATGGCAAGCAATGCGAATCGAACCCCAGACTTCTGCTCTACCAAATATCGACGAGGCATTCTTTAAATTCAGCACACGTTTCACTTGTTGAAACACCCGTACGATCCCCAAAAGTTAAACAATGTCTAGCCTAGTCACCTACCTAGATGGGTGACCGCTTGGGATTAACAAGTGCTGTAAGATTAATCAGTTTTCTACAATTTATCAACATTTTGGACGTTATTTAAAGCACAAAATATTTTTAGATTGTAAGAATTCTTTTGGAGATAATAATGATTTGAGTCATACAAACCTTCCTAATTAACCCATAGATGGGGAAGAGAAGAGGTGGATCTTTCCCAAAGTTATTTGCGTATAAGTGAATATAACGAAACCAATTGGAATTGGAACTCGGCTCTCTGGTTAACAACTCTGAGCCATTATCCATTACATCAACCGCATATCCTTGCTTACAGCAACCTGGTATTCTCGAGCGGCCACCCATCTAGGTACTGACCAGAGTCAACGTCGCTTCAGTGATCGTACTGGAATCTGTGTTTGAACGGGATGTAGGCATAAACCTAGTATTCGGTGTCAATCGAATTCACTATCGATCGTTTGCAAGACTAATCATCTCTTGATGATAGGTGTCCCATAGATATTTACTTTCAAGGCGACATCAGTGAAGACCAACGTCAGTGCAGCAATATTGGTCACCGTATCTAGCATGACAGTCATCGCTATGACACACAACCAAGTAGAGGACTGTTCCAAAGTCATCTAGGTATTTAAAATGTCATAACATTTCAGATATATTTTGTAATGTAATTTTTTTTTTTTTTTTTTTGGGGTGGAGGTTCAGATTTTAATATTAACAAATAGAAATTTAGCCATATTAAAATTCAAAATTGAACAAATCTTGAAATCCTTATTTCTTTGACGATACAAATGCAATGATAGTCGCTAGTTGGTGATATTAGATCATGATCGAAACTTTCTTTTAGTCCAACAGTACAGAACAAATCTGAGATGTGATTTCAACAAAGTAGAGCCACTCTATATAAAACTCGGGCAACAATGAAGCTTCTTAAGCAAACATTTGGTCACCGGATAATTTCACGAAATTCCGAAATTCCACCACGTTCTCCTAATGGCACTCTGCAATTGTTTGGTTTCTGGATAATTTAAGGAACATGAAAGGATAACATCTATGCAAGGATAACTCAAGGGAAACATCAGGGCAAGAAATTCGATGAAAGTCAAAATAATTAAGCATAGAGAATTCTGTCAAATGACCACGTCTGTGTCAAATCGAAAATTTCCGCCGTATAATGTTTCATAAATGGAAATATATTTCCAGTGTTTGAATTTTCATTCTGTATAAAATATTTCTTGAATAATAAAAGAAAATGTTGAAATTACTGTATTTTTAAATTCCTCGTAGACTTCTGAGACTCCTTAGAAGATATTGGTCTGGTACAAGGTCAGGTCAGTGGAGCAACTATAATAAAGTGGTTGGCCCGATAAAATGATAAGAGATTTGAACATTCCTTACTTAAAATTTCATCTGTTACTCTCATCTCGTCTCTAGTGTGCAGCCACCGTCGTCGCCCTCCAGTTCGACACGTGAACCCTACATTATCGGCGATGTGAGAGAGACACATTGAAACTGCCTGCGGCACTTTTTTTGTAACTCAATCTGTCCAACATTCTTGTTCTCACGCTTGCAATACCGGATATAAGTGGTAGGTCATGTACTTCTACAACCGGCGGTCGTGAGTAACCACAGGTTAACACTGCACCTGGTGTGAAATTTGAATGCAATCTCACTTCCAACGTAATACTACACACCTAGACATGGTAGAAGTTGTTAATTATTGCTTTTAAGCTTTATTAAACTTTGTTTTGCCTGGCACAAGGCAGTAAGATTAGAGAATCTTTTGAAGAATAAACCTTCTTCACTAGTAATGGTCTTTTGAAACGATTTCGTTTATTGTCGCTCCAGCGTAGGCGCCCTTATATATATCTTCTGTAATAAATCTTGCAAATATATTCCTGTGTATACCGATTCCGTAGAGCAGACAAAGAAATACTAATTTTTATTCTCCGTTCCTTTTATTCGCAAACGCTGCGATGGTGATGATGTCGTTAAGCGCTTTAGTTTTTATCATCATTATCGACATGTTCATGTTCACTGTCATCGCCGTCGTTGTCATTATCGGCGCTGCTTGCTTTCTGAAGCAAAAAAAGAAAAAAAAAGATGGAGAAAGAAACTCAAGGTGAATGACGTCACATCTTTTCCCCGCACACTATTCTGGAGATGTTCACGTATTATGTGCAACCAGCCAGACAACTTCACTTCCGAGAGTTTTCATCGGAACAGTTTCCTATTAAAAAAAAAAAAAAAAAAAAAATGTCTCCTTAACATTATCATCATCATCATTGTTTATTATTATTATTATTATTATTATTATTATTTCAGTAAAGTCTGAGACTGAAACTGTAGAAGTGGTGTTGGTTAAGTCCATACAAGATGCGTCATTTAATATTAAATGAATTTCCTCACCAGTTCGAAGGAGTGGGGATCAAGTGACAACAAATCTCCTCAAAAATACAGTTCTCTCCCTAAAATTAATAATCTGTTCTTTGACTATTTTTAAATGCAATTTCCTCTCAAAATATAGGAATTATTTTTTGGCTATCCACAGATTTCTTTGCTTTTATTATTTGTTATTGGGCAATATATTAGAGTATTTTCCTATTACTATCTCCAGATTTCCTTCTCTTAGGGCATAAGTACGAAAGTAAACGGTACAATCTCGGCTGGGATTTGAACTCGGCCCGCCGATTCCACTTTCTACGCTGATAACCGTTGTGTCACCGTCAAATTCCAGATTTTATTCTTCTTATTATTATTATTATGTGTAGTAGTAGTAGTAGTAGTAGTAGTAGTAGTAGTAGTATTGCTATTGAATCAAGTGATGATATTTTTCTTATTATTCATGGGAAGAGAAAAAGAGCAAAGACTAAATTTTATTAGTCGTAGTAGTAGTACTAAGAAAGCAGCATGCCAACAAATTGACACTAAGATATAAATATATAAACCCCAGCATACCCTTCATGACAACCGGTGAGATCAGTGTATACCAGGCACATGCAGCACAGTCAAATGTGCGCGATATAATAATAGGTTTTGATAAAAGCAGCGCCTAATCTCGCAAGTGGGATTCCAGTTATAAATACATTCCGGTGGAGGCTAATCCTGTCCGTACGAACGGATGGTGTTTCCATGTATCCAGATATGACGCCCAACCCGCCATGTCTGCCTCGTCCTTCAAGACACCTACCAATGATACTCTCCCAATCTTCCCGCTCAGGAGCAAAGACGCACATTATCATCATTATTAATTACCACCATTCTTTAGTACATTATTTCGCACGACCATTACATCTTGACAATACCTAATAAATAATGAACTATTCCGTTTTGATCGCGTGGAAAGAGGGGAAAGACAGTACTTGATTTCAATGGGACAGAAAGAAAGAAAGAAAGAAAGAAAGAAAGAAAGAAAGAAAGAAGTGTCCTGCAATTACCCAATAAATAATGGATTATTCCGTCTTGATTGCGTGGAAAATCAAAAGACCTATCAGAGACGCTACTTGGTTTCAATCAAGAAATAAGAGATAAATAAAAGAAAGAAGGGAAGACAGAACTGCTTAACGCCTGTTTCAGTTAAATGGAAAATGATTTCAATTTCAAATCTTTTCATTTGTAAACCCTTACTTCTTAAAATGACGACCAGCATTCATATTTATGCTTTCACCAAGATTTTCTTAAAGTTGTTAAGCTCAAATATTTAAAGGTGCGATAGGGGAATTTTTATGGATATTTTATTGTTATAGAACTCGCCATGAGCTTATTCAATCATTAATTTAAGAATTAATATACATCAGAAAATTTTAATAGGAAAACCGTGAAATTTTCACAAGTATTTCTAGTTATTATTATTATTAGTAGTAGTAGTAGTAGTAACAACCACTATTATTAAGTTGGTGCAAAAATGCCGATTTTCTTTTGAAGTTTAACGTAAAAAACGACATTATTTTTGCACCAACCTAATACAAACAGAAGGCGACAGTTCTCAAGACACAGTTGAGGCAGCAAGCAGGTAATTATCGGCAAAGTCATACTGTGGGATCCTCTTCATGGAAAATGGTGCCGTGGACTCCCAACCTGAACATACACCGACCAACTAATGGTGGATAGAAATGTGGGAATAGATCAGCGACCAAAAGTATTGGAAGATCGTCAATTATAGAATAGATTTGTGATGGGCGTCCGACCGAGGCCAACGACGACATGAAATGAGATTTTTATTAACAGTAGTAGTAATAGTAGTAGTATATAAGTAAAGAGAAAAATGCAGAAAAATGCCGTAGTTGTCATAGTGATAATGGTATAAAATCTGTCCGCGATTATTATTATTATTATTATTATTATTATTATTATTATTATTATTATTATTATCAATAATATATTTTCTGCATTCTAACTTACCCGGTTGAAATCTGGTTGATAACTTTATAGATTGGATGACAAAAAATTACAGTGACGCAATTATAACGTCCCACAGTTTTCCCAGTTCTCAGCCGCAGCTCTGATATTTTCGTAGGGTTTCGTTTTCATTCGTCTCCACCATGTGGTCCGTTAATATAGCCAAGTTTTAGATCTGGCAGATCCTTTCTTTTTTTGGGACTATTGGAGTTGCTCTGTCTCTCTGTCTCTGTCTCTGTCTCTGTCTCTCCCTCTCTCTCTCTCTCTCTCCCTCTCTCTCTCTTGAAATTAGTGTTTCTTTGTCTGTTCTACGGAATCGGTGTGATCAGACTGAATCTTGGTTCAAAAGTGCCTAAGACTTTTTTATTTCCAAGAACGGCCTCTGAGTTTTGCTGGTACCACTTGCACTAATACATATTCCCTTATATTCTCAACAACTTCATTTAAGATAATTATTTTCTTTTTTTCTTTTTTTTTTTTTGGTTTTGGGGGGGGGGGCTGTTATCAGTTTCTTTTTGTTTTCTATTTTATCACTTTCGAGTCACTCACCTCCTCCTCCTCCTCTTCTTTCATTCTCCTCCTTTTTATCTTCTTGATTATCGTCATCCTGCTATTTCCTTTTCTTTGTTTTTTTTTCTTTACTAAGTGATATTCTTATTATTTTCCCTCTTCATCTTCTTCCTCTTTTTCTTCCTCTTCTTCTTACTCTTTTTATTCTTCTTCTACTCTATCTTCTTCTTCCTATCTTCTTCTTCTTCTCCCGCTTAGTCTTCCTATTCATCTTCTTCCTGTTTTTCTTCCTCTTTCTATTCTTCTTCTTCTCCCTCTTCTTCCTATTCTTCTTCTTCTCCCGATTCTTCTTCCGATTCATCTTCTCCTTCCTCTTCGTATTCTTTTTCTTCCTTCTTTTCTTCCTCTTCCGATTCTTCTTCGCCCTCTTCTTCTTCCTCCTCCTCTTCTTCTTCTTCTTCTTGCTATTGTCTGGATTGGTTACGGCTGCGCATGTGCAAAAGAAGAGAATGCAATCGAAACGAAGTTGCCGAGAAAGAACGAGGTTCTCGCAACAAGCGCGCGAAAATCTCTTCGTTCACGCCTCGATGCATCCAGCTGCGAACCAGCCTACGCCACTCCACCGTTGCCTTCTCCGCCGACGTCTCTGACGATCAATGAACTCTTTCTGCCAGCGCCATTTTATTTATTGGTTTTTGCTTCTTTTTTTTTAATCGTTGTTGTTGTTCGCGGTATCAATTTCACTTATTTTCTTTGTTTCATCGCTTTATGTCTTCAGTTCTTTTTTAACGTAGATTGCAGGATATATATATATATATATATATATATATATATATATATATATATATATATATATATATATAGATATAGATAGATAGATAGATAGATAGATAGATAGATAGATAGATAGATAGTATAGGGTTTTTTTCGGTTGTGCAATCACGAGTGGGCGAGCGGTAATCAACACGGAAAAATGAAAACGGCTAACCAAGTTCGAATTCCAGTTAAGTATGCTTGTAATGATTTCGCACTGATAATCTTGGAGAAGGCATGCATCTACATCCCTGCATTGTAAGCTAGTGCTAGGTGTCTTGGATTCCGTCATTAAAATTCGACGATACTGGATGAAAATGGGTGTGCAACCACTTCAAAATAAGACTCTTTCATAAAATCCGTAGAAAGCTTTTACACTCAATGTCAACCTTGACATAAGCCAGCTAATCAGATGCTGGAACAAATCAATTTTTAATTTTTAACGTATTATTATTATTTTTTTTTTATTTCTGTTGTATCCACATTTCTTTGCGGGTCACAACAATAACACTTAGGTCTCTTGTTGTGACATGGCTTCATGACATTTTCCACTGATCATTTTTGTAAATGATCACACACATTTTATATAGATAAAGCTCTTCATAAAATGAGCTGATTTTGTGAGTACAATATTTTGTATTTCTTTAAGGCATACCGGGAATCCCTTCAATAGGTCTATCAGAACCTTTTCCAATCAGTCCGAGTGCTCCAACTACAACTGGAATTACTGATGTTTTTACTAATTACTAAGTTTTTCAAGATATTCAAAGATACAGTACAATCTGCAGGAATTGTCATTTCAATAAGAAGGCATATTCTGTTCTTGTCTTTAATCGCGATGTCTTGCCTATTAGCATTGATTGTTCTTTCTGTGTGTATTATGAAGTCCCATAAAAATTGTTACAACTCCTATCATTGTAACCGAGTATGGTTGATGTTCATACCAGTTTCTTGCAGTTTACTTCCTTTAAGATTTTACATATTTTTCAATGCAGAATTTCACTTACTCTATCATTTTAAGTGTTATTAGGTTGGTTAAAAAATAATGTCGTTTTCTCACATATGTTACTATGTGAGAAATTTTTGCACCAACCTAATATATATATATATATATATATATATATATATATATATATATATATATGTATGTATATGTATGTAGAGAGAGAGAGAGAGAGAGAGAGAGAGAGAGAGAATAGAATAAGGAACAAATAGGAAACATTTATAAATTTAACATGATTTTTGCCTTTATAGATTTTACCTTTTCTTAGATTTATAAATGTTCCCAATTTGTTCCTTATCCTATCATTGTCGGAATCTGATCTCTATTTGATCCCTATCACACAGTGTTAATTTATTTGAAAAGACATTGAAGTAATAAGACAGAGAAATATTAATCCTAATATAAGTTGTATAGCAGTTGCTCTCATGAAAACTAGTTTACTGTAAAAGATATGCTTTATTTAAGACAATTTCTACAAATATACTTTCTGTACATTTAAAAGAAATTAATTTTAAGGTAAAACATGGCAAAACCTTCTTGGAGGGTTGTAGAATGAATGATGATCTTATAAATTTATATCTATACTCATTTGAAAGATTCAGAATGTGATATCATCAAATGATTGGCTGTCTCCATGCACGTGTATATGTGCACACATACAGATACACACGCACATTTCCTTAATATTATACATTAATGTTTAATTGTGTGCTTTTTACTTAGATTCAGATTGCTAAGGAAAATATAAACATTATTTTTTTTCTTCTGTTGATGAACTGAAAAATGAACTTATTGAGGCTTTCAATCTAATATATTCAGTGGGTGTAAACACTGTCTAACCTGATTGAAGATGGTCAATTGTTTTGGCATATTTATCACAGAATCTGCATTTCGAGTTAACACAATTTTTCAGTATGTTTAGTCAAGGCCTCTGATCAGGGGGTTTTGAGGACCCGGGTTGGTAGCAACTGTTAGGGTCCCAGCTCTGGGTAAATAGCTACCTTCCCCAAAACTGGGGTCAAAACACTATGAAAGTGTAAAAATAGGTTTTACCATTAGCAATACATTTTTATAAAAATTATTACCAGCAATACAATTTAAAATATATATATATATTACCAGAAATAAAAATCTTGTCGGCATTAAATAACCCATTGAGGTTGATATGCTGTAAAACAAAACAAAACAAACAAATCAGTATGTTTAGTAATTTCTAATTAGCAAGCATTGGTCCTGTTCAGCAAGAATAAAAACATTCGGTTTCAGCTTCTAATCTTCTCAACGTAACAACTAAAGCGTAAGGGGTTTGTCTACATCAGCTTGTTTGGTACGGACAGAGCATTGACATGAAAACGCTTATCTTGCATTCGTTTCTGCATTTGATACATTGCATTTGATTTTGCTTTCTTTTTTAGGTTCTTTGCCACTGCAGACAGTGTAATGTGGTTATTTCTTCACCTGTAATCTTGCAACACCCTCCCCGGTTGTCCAAGACTTCCAGCACTGCGTCTGGTTGCTGAAGTGACCGCATCAATCCAGAGCTACTCTATCCCTCGTTGTGATTTTTAGATCATAAGGCAGCCAGAATCGAAACATCGTAGGCATCTTCGTGTTAAGCTGGTCCAAGCAGAGCGATGACGTACAGGGAAAAAATAACACTCAAATTGAACAAAAGTAAATACTCGCATGCAATTAATTGTCAGCCCAACCGGCGTCTAAATCGGGGGTGATATTATTGTTGACCTGGCAAAATCTGATTTGCTGTTCTTGATAAAGTTTGGCACAAAGCTGAAGTCAGAGGCTTTCGTCGGCAGATAATCACGTGGGCCTCTCTTCTCTCTTCTGTCTCTTCTGTTCTAACTCGTCTCTCCTCTATTGGCGAATTCGCTTCGCCCATTCGTATTCATGGACATAATTTTGGGTAATTCCCCCCTCTTCCAGCCTCTCACTATACCTCATCAGTGAGCGTGCGTGACTTATCCACCCCACTCCTGTCTCGAATCAACCGAACAGGAGAATCAACTTCAAATTCGTTGTTTACGAAAATGAAGTTTTCGCTTTACATCCTGCACTAGCAGCTGTGTCAATCAACATTGCCCTTTAAGTCTGGTCACTTTTCTCCTATTCAAACTGCTCGACATACAATTCAAGTCGTTTATGTGTGAATTAAATCTTCAATTCTTCCCACGGGTTTTCGGTATTAACCCTTCTCGTTTCAATGTCTCTCAGCACATAACACTTTCTTATGTTTTAACAAAACTTTCTTCCGTTTTACCGCGGCAACGACAAACAGTCTCACACACACTTGAAATTCCTTTTTGAATTGATTGGATTCCTTTATTACTGAATAAAGTTTCTTATTTCTTTCATGTTCTTTGACACAAATCATCATCCAATTTGTAGTTTCCTGATTATTATTATTATGATTATTATTATTATTACTATTACTACTATTATATGAATTAAGCACATCTTATTTGAGGAATCTATTAGTTAAAATATTAATCCCACTTGACTTTTGTTTTTGTTTTTTTAAGCTGGAAAATGAATACACAGTTAAATGTCACCTGTATTCACTATTCATTTATCAAGTGTTGAAAGAAAGAAAGAAAGAAAGAAAGAAAGAAAGAAAGAAAGAAAACGTCAGCGGACATGATACTAATGCAACACTGAATATTGTTTCTATTCAAATTAGACAAAACAGAAGCGAAGAAGATTCTTGGTAAAGTCCGTCGTGATAATTCGATTGGAAGCATTACATTTGTAAAGTTTGAAAAAGTTGTATTTGTCTTGGGCAAACCATGCAGCAGTAAAGAAGTCGAAATGCAAAATATTTTGGTTGATGAACACATTCAGTCTATGCTGCAATTAGATGAAAACTTTGGTATCAATCACTCGAGATTTGTATGATGAAGAATCAAAATGTGTGAAAATGCTATCCACATGAATTGTCAGAATGAAACATTGGACAGCGTCTTCTTCTCGCCTAGGTTTTTCTTCTTGTCAAGCATAAAAAAACTTCTGGAAGATGTGCATTCGAGAAGAACGGTTTCTTCAATACAGTCAATCCGAAGCGTCAAAAATCATTGACCGACCCATGACATCTTTCAACACCGACAACAAAGCCTAACTTTTTTGGAGGGGGTGATATGAAAGGCGTCGTTGTTGTCGTCGTTGTAGACGCTCTTTTCAAATGAAGTCGTTCGGGTCTTCTCATGATAAATGGGTTCTCTTATTGTCGATAGACCCACAGAAGGGAACGGCATATATTTCTGCAAGTAAAAGACCTTGGATAGCAGAAGAGGAAGAATTTGGGTCTTGTCTTCGGCAGCGTTTCTCTGCCAGTTGGACCAAAATCTTGCTTCTACGCTTTTAAAAATGTTCATGCAGATACAAGGTAGCCAAAAAAGTTCTGTCCGTTTTTAAAGGAAAAAAAGAAAACGCTTCACAGTATGTGTAACTTATATTTAGTCTTCGAAGTAATCGCCATCGGCATCCAGCACCTTCTGCCAACGTGTCTCCAGCTGTTCAATGCCCTTGTGGTAGAACTCGGGGTGGGGGTTGACGCAAAGAAGTCCGTGAGGGCTTTGCGCAAGTCCGCTTCATTGGTGAAGGATTTCCCCCGAAGATGATTATCCAGGGAGTGGAAGAGGTGGTAATCGGATGGTGCAAGGTCAGGTGAATAAGGTGGATGGCACCCAAGTTGCTGTATGCTATCCCTGACCACTCGCGCGACATGTCGCCTGGCGTTGTCACGGAGGAAAAGTACACGTTGCTGCGAGTATAGGTCTCCAGTGACCGTTTGGCCCGTTGGTAGCAGTTCATAATGAACCACTTGACGACCTGTCCACCAGATACAAAGCATAATCTTGCGTGGGTGCATAGGCGGTCTTGCGGTGTGAGGGACAGCATCCTGAGGAGACAACCAATGTCTGGAACGCTTGGGAGTTTCGTACAGAACACACTTTTCATCACTGGTAAACACTCGATTGAATAAGGATGCGTTACGGTGGCGAGAAAGCAGCGATACGCAGGCTGACACTCCCTTGTGGACCCCCAACAGCGTTTGCGGAACCCACTTGCTCAGTTTGTACGTCTTACCTAGGCGGTGTATGTGAAGTCTAACTGTTTCATCGGAAACGTTGAACTGTCTTGCAAATTCACCATGCGTTAGACTACTGTCCTCTTCAATGGCCGCCTTCAAGATTCCGTCATTCAAGACCTGTGGTCGTCCACTGCGAGGCTCATCATGGAGAGACAAATCTCCCGACTTGAATTTTCGAAACCAACGCCTTGCAGTACGTTCATCTACAGCACAATTCCTAAACGCTTGACATATGCAGCAACTCGATGCAGCTGCTGATAAGCCCACTTTGAAGTCGTAAAGCAAACAACCCCGAACGAGATCACTAGACACTTCCATCCTTCTCATAGCTGTCCGGCTTATAACTGATGGCTGGGCACGGTGCGCGTGTTTTTTATAACGTCTGATGTTCCTACTTCCGGCTGTCCGAATTTGAAAACATTTCGTATATATTTCAAATCATTCAATGACTAATCAAAAAGCGGACAGAATTTTTTTGGTTACCTTGTACGATATAAACTGGCCCGATCACCAAGCAACATTTCTCATTGGCTTGGAAATATTGAGACTGAATCTAGGGGTTCATGTATTACTGGCCACTGGAAGCCTTTTCACCTAACTCCATGTCACTGAAGAAATCGGATGGCAGGAGTCAGTTCTCGGGGATGGGGTGACATATAACGTAATGTAGCTGTCGATAGACAAGCATTTCTTTGTTAGTCGTTGATTGTGAACGGTTCTGAATTTCAACATGCGGTACGTGACCTCCCACCAATGTAACCTTAGGATTATTTGTAGGCAAGACATGAGGAATCATTCAAGAGTTCGTAAATGGCGTCGGTATCGTTCCCAAGGAAGGAATGTTAGGAACGACGCCGGAAATCCTCTGAATGATCATGACTGTTTGCAAACACGGGGATAAGATATATGTAGATGTTGGCATTCATGAGACATGCATTCTCCACATAAACACCGTGGGTGGATGAGGTATCTGAAAGGCGTGTTGCGTTAAGAATTTTTGAAGCTTGGAGAAACCGTTGCTGCAGAATGTTGGAGTCATCATCTTCGAGAGTGCTGCAATTAAAGAAAGAAAAAAATGCTATTTACAGGGGAGGTAAGCCGGAAACTCACACTTCAGTATGACAACGCCCGTCCACAAGTTGCATTATTGACCAAAAAGTTATTCGGACTATTGTTCTCATCTTTGTCACCATATTTATTACAACGTTTCGGCCCTTCAGTATCTGTCTATATTTCTGAGATGAGGTATTAAGTACAGTATTTAAATTATTCGGACTATTGTCATCATCTTTGTCGCCATATTTATTACAACGTTTCGGTCCTTTGGTATCTGTCTATATTTCTGAGATGAGGTATGATGTACACTATTTACATTATTCGGTCTACTGTCCTCATCTTTGTTGCCATTTTTATTACAACGTTTCCGCCCTTTAGTATCTGTCTATATTTCTGATTAGGGGTTATTATGCACACTATTTATATTATTCGGACTATTGTTGTCATTTTTCTCGCCATATTTATTACAACGTTTCGGCCCTTCAGTATCTGCCTATATTTCTGAGGTAAGGTATTATGTACACTATTTACATTATTCGGACTATTGACAGGGAAATGACGATGTTCCGGATCTCGCAGCTGACAGCTCGTAACAGTCCTTGTCAATATTCTCTCTAATTCCTTCTTAGCCTTTTAGGAAAAGGCTCATAGGCACAGTACAGAAAGTAACAATGCCATAAAAGATAGAATAAAATTTTCTATAACCCTTTTTAGTGTAGTTTTTAGCTACAGAGAATCCTTGGCCAGCTGTTGATCAGCGCTCTCGCATTAAAATCAAGACATCAAAATCAAGATAATAAAAACCTTGAGACTGATCTCTAATCTGAACTATCTCTAACAGTTCAATGGGGAAAACTGGCTTGTAACTTTTAATAGGTTAAAAACCAAACTAGTATTGTGTCATCATCACTGTCCATACACTACATTTTCACAAGTCACGATGGACAGTCACATCCCAAGTGTATCTTCATGTTTTGGACATCTATTCGGTCATAAGTTCAATCCACAAATGTTTCAAGTGGAAACATACCGTAATCTTTTGTGTATAGATTGCTATGGAGTATAAAACGTAGTTTTAAAAATGCAGAGAAATTCCAGGAAAAAAAAGCTTATTTTCAAGTATAAAACGTACGTGATCTTAGAGCAAAGTAAATGATCAAATCTTGTGAAAAAGGAAGAGAAAAGTTAAATTTTGTTTACTTGCGTGATTCATAATTATTACAAAACCTGATAATGACTCTTGGTGTAGTATAGTTGACCACTCGTATTCGAGGATACCCGTCTATTAGGGTGGCTAGCCAATTCATATTGTAGACGCTTTCTCGGGCGCATTTGTGTTTGTTCAACAGCCACCGTTGAGCAGACCTTAGTTACAGTTTCTGGGAAAGAGTGTATTATCTAGCGTGATCACCAATTTGAACAAGGCCAGCACACTCAAGCCCTCGGTCACGGTGACTTGTGACTTTGTACTAGCACTCACAAGGCTTGGGTCAACCCGTGGTATGGTTTTCAGGCACTTTCCAAAGGTGCCGCACGCTGGGATCGACCCCTCCAGTCCGATAACTTCAGGAAGATTCCTTACTGACAAATCGACCATGGTGAGATTTGAACCCAGGTCTCATGGTCAGAACCCGAACATTCTAACCACTCGGCTACATGCCCAAACATTACGAAAACGTGATAATGACTCTTGGGATATAAGGCGACTAAATCGCCAATACACATTGAGTAGGTCAATTGAATAAATATTAAATTATTGGTATGTTTTAATTTGTTACAATCTGAGGTATTTATTTCGAATTATTTGTGCAGTCCTGAAAAATATTGTTTATAAGGAATCCAGGTCATTTTCTTGTGCTGATGAGAGTAGAAGTTCCTCCTCCTACTCGAACCCTTCAAACTCATTGTCGGACCTGTAGAACTGGCCGAATTATTTCTCTATCAGGTTGGGATACAAAACTGTGTCTTAGTTATCGTCGGCGAGATCGTCGTCGTCATTGTTTTCTTGTGGTATGTCTGTAGACCGCCGCTTCTGTATGAATTCCTCGTACAGGATGTCATCTTTGCTGCCATCGAGATGCAGCATTTCCTGAAAAATTGACAATAATAGTGGCGCCCAACTCTTCCCAGGTGTCAACGATCCACTTTCAAAATGTCTTCAAGCTATAGATTTCTAATTCTGCCTCCCGAAGTTGCAGGTTTGATTTATTTTCCTTTCTTGCAATACGCCATTAAATACATATTATCTCTCCGGTAAACAAATAAATCCAATTTAACCCTATTTTCTCCGTTTTGAGTCCTGGAAAACGTGACTGAGTTCTAAACTAAAGTATAAGACGTAAAGCAATTAGACACGATTTGGGATGAAAAAAAAAACTGCGTCTTATACAGACACGCTAAAATGCTGGAAAAATATTTGGTTTATTCTCGATCCCTAATAAGTACCCTACGTTTTCTGCTAGTATTCCTCTTTACAATAATCAGATTAGACTAAAAATGAAATACTGCTACCATATCTAGGCTAATTATATACAGTCTTTACTTTTCAGCTTTGATAGAATTTAGGCGGTCTTGTGGGAGAAAACATTCACCAATCTACAGACTTTTTCACGCAGACGATAAAACGATAACGTTGCACTGTTGCATCGCTATTTCCATAACAAAGGTTCATATGAGCGCTCCATTCTTCAGACCTTTACAGTTAGGAAATGCCATGATACTTCCACAGATATGAGTCACTCTTTCACTCAGACAGTACTACTTTGGGGAATAGGCTCCCGTGTGAATGCTTCATCAAATCAAGGCTTAATCGTTTATCTATCCTCCTTATCCTTATAATCTTCACTTTCATTGATATCACGCAACCATTTTAACGGTAACTCTCTACCTTGAGTCCTTCTCAAGATTTGTTTTGGTTGAATTCTAGTCTAAAATATGTTGAAATAGTTTTCTGAAGTCTTTGTTAGGTGTGCGAATTCCCTTTCCTTTATTATGAAAAATAAAAAATAATACTATATTCTTTTTTATCTTTCCAGTGCTATTGTTTTAATCTGGGTGAGAAAATTGTCAATATTATTCAATAGTTTATTCGTATTATTTTCTTCATATTAGATGTTATAGTTACTTTTCTTGTATCTCCTTCGATGATCTTCCGGTGTCTGTAGTGGTTGGCTCGTCCCGAACTCTTTATTCAATCAAATGGGGTAAATGGTTCAAAGTTTCTGTCATATGTAGACTGTGGAAAAGCAGAAAAACAACATTGTTAGAATGAATGATGTATAAAGAATTGATACGAGTTATCTCCCTTAGTATGAACAGCTAATGGGGACAATCTACCCAAGTGGGTTGAATAAAAATCTCAGTTCAAATTTCTCAGAAAAGATACCAAATAATAAAGGCTCCTGAAAAACAGCGGAAGACAAAACTTTTCGTTGCTTTCTTTTGCGGTTGAAGAGTTATATATCAATGGTTCAGTCATGCTATGCCAAACATATCAGTGCGTCGCCAACTAAGGCTGTCTTATAAATCATGAATTGTGCCCTAATTATCGATGGTACGCTTCATGAGTGTCATGACAACACGCGGTGGCACATTCTCCGTTCCGGATTAAACTGGTTTCTTCTGTTGGCTTTGCAAAGCATAATATACATTATTCCGAATCGAAATCAAGAGACTACCCTGAATTAAAACTTTTAATGGTTTCAATTGTCAAGCCCCTTTTTGGAACATATAAAGGGACAGTACTTATTTATTTATGTATGCCAGAACGTAACAATTTCCAGGCTAAGACATGACGTCAGTGGAAGGTGTGCCAGCACGCCAGACTAAAACAATGATCATAAGCCAGAACATAATCTCCCAGACTCAATATCACCAGAGAAAAAAAAACAACCGTTTACAAAGGTACAATTTAAAATAATTATTATAATCTCAGCTACAGCTTTTATTTATAGCATTAGACAAAAGAACAATTCTCATCCTTAATGCCATTCTCCTTTGGAGAACAAGACTACAGCCTCAATACGTTAGATGTTGCTTCTGTGGTTCCTGTAGCCATATATAAATTAGGTTTTTACGGGTGTTCTAGTTTCTAACCCCTGTTAATCCAACCGGTTTTGAATTCAGAGCTTTTTCAACTCTTAGACCGGTTACCAACCAAGGCTTGAGAGCCCAGTTCAAATTTCGCACAAATATTCATTTTCTTTAATCTCATAGCAATGTACAGACAGTGTAACGGTCGTCAACGACGCGGAAAGGGAATTCGATTTGACGTGTTCGAATTCCGACCGAGCACTCAATTTCACACAAATACAATTGAGAAAAGTATAAATCTATCTCTTCTTTCCCCCCTCTAGCTTGGGTGGGCAACCAATTTAGGAAATTAACAACTTTGATTTCAAAATCGGTTAGGCGTGGGGCTGACATCACTAAAGGCATTAAGGAGTCGAAACGTCATGTTAAACTTTCTAAAAATTGTTATTTCAACCAAAGCGACATCTGGTACACATCTTCTTGAGTCATTTGCACTACACCTCACCAGATCTTTACGTCGAAAAAGAATTACAACGTTTTACAACGCCAGCTCTTTCTCCATTTTCACAGCATTCGACGAGACTTGAACAGCTGGTGTTTTCTCTACAAGTCTAGTCGAAAAGATCAGAATAAAGAAACTGACAAATTCCAAGGATTTCATTTATAGCGTTTCATTTCACACCAACAGTTCGGCTCAATTGGAAAAGTTTGTCCACACCTGAACATTGGGAAAAATATTATGATGATCATTTGAGGAAAAAAATTCCGCTTCAATTGAAACTAGATTCCCTGGTTCGAACTCTACGAGCAGTGGCGTAGCTAAGGGGGGCGAGGGGGCGGACCGCCCCGGGTACCAGCACAGGAGGGGTGATACAATGTCACCCCCAACAAAATTTTTCAACCAGGCTACGGTGCCAAAATTAGTCTGAAAACAGTGGTGGAGACACAGGGTTTTGCAGGCGGGCATATGACCCCCCCAGAAATAATTTATGACCCCTCAGTTTTGTCCCCCCGTCAGAAATTTTTTAATAAATTGTCGGGAAATTTGTGAGTAGGAAAAATAGCAATATTTTCAGCTTTCATGTGTTTCAGTTGCTACAATCTTGGTTACTAACATGAGACATTGTTGTAACATTTTATCGGATGATATGGTGTTTTAACTCTGCATCATTAATAAAAACAAAGCGAAATACGAAGCCAAAAGTGCAACAATTTCAGTCTTGCCCGTGTATCAATTCGCTGAGATACAATTTTCCATTGAGTGAGCGATATACTTTTGAATATATCTACTAGTGTTGTGACGATTAATCAGAATCGGAATCGAGAATCGGAAAAATCGGAACTTTTGGGGGTATCGGAAGCGGTATCGGAATCGGAAAAATTTGTGCCTATTTTCCGATTCCAAAAACGATTCTTTTAAATTTTTAACTTAATTTTCCATTATTGGTACTAATGATAAATATTTATTGTTTTTAAATCGTGATAATTTAAAAACTAAAACTAAAATCATAATAACATCAAAATACGATGTAAATTTATTTTACTTGTATAAAGAAAAACAAACTTTGCATAAATTCTTTAGGTAACCTTTAAAAGAATGCAGTTGATTTACAAAGTTCCGAAAAATGCTTAAAAATTAAATAGAACATTTTTGTCAAGAAAAATACTTTCAAACATCATTGATAATTAAATGGTACCCAGAAAATGATGCAACGGAAAATTGGACACCGGAAAATTAGCAACAGAAAATTACGTCAACCATGAGCCAGTCGAGACTGTCAGATCTGGCTGTGCTGTTCATTGAAAACGAGCTTACAAGACAAACAGATTTTAACGATGTCATTGACAAGTTTGCCACAATGAAAACAAGAAAACATTCATTCTCAGACCATAGTATCGAATGTCATTCTTTTGTGTATTGCCGTGTTTTGTATTTAGTTGTTCTGAAAGTGAACAGTTGCATTTTAAAAATCTTTTGATTTGAACTGATTATTTTGTGGTATTGGATTTTGTCTGGGATCATACATGTAAACAGTAACGCACCGGTCAGTAAAGTAAAGTAGAGGTAGAGCATGTATGAAAATTTAGCTACAGCTAACCATTCAGCATTCAGGGTGAATCAGGGTCATTGGGGTGACATTTGAGCGGACCGCCCCGTGTGACGTTTACTCTAGCTACGCCACTGTCTACGGGAATCACTTATTCATGATAATGGCATATATATATATATATATATATATATATATATATATATATATTATTTACGTTATTCGGACTATTGTCCTCATCTTTGTCGCCATATTTATTACATTTCTCCCTTCCGTATCTGTCTATATTTCTGAGATGAGGTATTATGTACACTATTTACATTATTCATTCCTCATCTTTGTCGCCATTTATTACAACGTTTCGGCCGATGGAATGTTGGAATGTTATCTCCTGTTAATTTCCCTCTGAAAGTTCTCCACTGACTTTTGGTCCTCTCACTGCATCTAACCGACGACGCTTTTATCCACTGTGCCATGTGTCATTGAGGACATCTGGGTATGAATTTCTAGGTATCATAAAGCTAATATCCTGAAACCATTTTTTCCAGAGCTCATATTGCAACTTTTGTTGTTATTATCGCTTTTCTCTGGCACTCCTTATTACTGGTTCCCATATTGTATTCATTTCTATGCTTGGTCGGCTCAGGAGATTTGTGTGGCCTAGCATATGTGCTGATTCCTTAAGTTTACGAATTTTTCAATGGTGTTCCTTGTCTATGATCTCAACCTGTTCCCACAGAGGGAACTAGAACAGTCTACCGCAGTGAGCGAAATAAATGTTTAAGTTCGACATTTCTGTCACCTGAAGAAGACCGGAGCGTACAACGGCCGAACCGTTGTAATAAATATGGTGACAAAGATGAGGACAATAGTCCGAATAATATAAATAATGTACATAATACCTCATATATATATATATATATATATATATATGTGTGTGTGTGTGTGTGTGTATATATATATATATATATATATATATATATATATATATATGAGGTATTATGTACATTATTTATGTATTAGGTTGGTGCAAAGATAATGTTGTTTTTTAACGTATTTTTTAACGTCAAAAAACGACATTATTACGTCATTATTTTTGCACCAACCTAATATATATATATATATATATATATATATATATATATATATATATATTCACTTTTGTCATCCATTATAAATCTGATACAATTCACTAAAACAATTTAATGATAGCTTCAAGTGGTTGCCATAGTTTGAAAATACAAAGAACGCGAATAGATTGATAAATGTTTGATATTTAAATGAAATCAGGACGAGACCTCGATTCAAATACACTCAGAATTTGTTAATAATCTTCTCTCGCAAATCAATTACTACTGAATAGTGAGTTCGATTCTCACTGGGCGTTCCAGGGTCAGGGTTACTTGTGGCCAAATTTAAGTTACACTCCGTATTTTAAAAGTATTTTGCCGTTACCTAATGGTTAACAAGCTTGTCTCGCTAGACTAATTATGACAGAGTATATGATGGCATGCAATATTATGGATTTAGGTAAAAGGCAACTATTGATCCTGGCTATGACGATAAACTACATCCGGCAGCAAGACCTCTGAGATTAGAGATTTTGAGAAGCGTGGAACCGTTGTTCCTAGGTGCACCCTGACTCTGGGTAGTAGCACTTGTTAGGGTCCCAGTTATGGGCAAATAGTGAACCCCCAAACAACGACAAAAGACTATGAAAGTAAAAAAATATATTTTTAAAGTAAAATTACCAACAATGCAGTTTTACATAAAAAGTTTTTTTTTACCAATACATTTTACAGCCAAATGGCCAACAATACATATTATCTGTAGTTGAAGGTATAAAATTGCGTTTAAAAATATATATAATCGAAACCATAAAAATGTGTTCAAAATATTAGATTCCGGTATTAAATGACCCATAGAAATGTTGATATACCGTTAATCAAAATCAATTGTAATCTTCGGGAAAGCACCCACGCGTGTGACTGTTCCACGAAGTCGCAGTTCCTGGAAAAAGGCTGAGTAGAACATTCTCTTTACCTTTGGAATTCGGAGGACACGAAGATGATTCGACTCCGTGGAAGTGGTGCGATATGTCCTCGTTGTAAAGGTGAAATGATAAAACTAAAGAATAGAATGCATATCCATTCTTTAGCACTTCCATTAAAATATTTCCATTGGGTAATGATAATATAAAAATACATTTTTACAGTAAAAATATCAATAATACATTTTCATTAAAAAATTAACAATGATACGTATTTATAGAAAAATAACCTTCAATAAATTTTATCTGTAGTTGAAGGCGTTCAAAATATATTTAGCTGAAGCCATAAAATTGTGTTCAAAATATTTAGATTTGGGCATTAAATAACCCATAGAAGTGTTGATATGCCGCTAAACAAAATCAACCAACCAACAATACATATTTATAGTAAAATGGCCAACAATACATGTTATCTGTAGTTGAAGGCATTCAATTGCATTCAAAATATATTTAGTCGAAGCCATGAAAATGTATTCATAATATTTAGATTCTGGTATTAAATAACCCATAGAGATGTTGATATGCCGCTAAACAAAAGCAACTGTGCGTTTTGGTATCATTAACCTAACAGATATATTAATCATTCTCCTACCATATTTTTTGGGGGTGTATTAAAAAAGAAGGGATGATGCTTTATATAACGTCAAAGACGACGTTCTTTTTCTTTCTGTCCTCCTTTCTTGTTTTTCTTTCTTTTTGTTTTTGTTTCCCTACTAAACTTTGTAATAAATTTCTCGCTATTTCTTGCTTTCAAACTTATTAGATGTTCTCCTCTGTAGTTCATGTCTTTAAGACCCATATGGCCACTCGAATTATCTCCATATTAGTCGCTTACTACTTTTTGGCAACTACACCTCACCATTTTATTGTTCTATTCTAATATTTTCTTTTCTTGCCTGTAGAACTTCCTTTCGACTTCTTTCTTCCTTACCGCCTAAAATCTTCAAAAGGTTAAATGCAACGCCAATCACCATCTTCTGTCTTCCTAAACTCTGTTCCATTATTTTCATTTCCTCGCCGCTCTTCACTAAAGTTTTCCAATTCCCTTTCTTCCCCTGTAACACTCTGCGTTCTAGTGACATTAACGCCTCATCTGGGGTGAAATGATTTAAAACTCTCTCTTTGAAATTATTTGTCGCTCTCGGTCTGTTCATATCTATATAACTAAATCGATTCGCACTTGACTTTTTCCATAGTCATTTTAGTAGACTTTCCTTTTTCTCTGTCAGTCTTTTCATGTCTCTTCGTAACTGAACTGAATCTGTAAAGAATGTCTCTCCCATGGAATACCGATGTCTATTTCTGAACAATTATTCCCTATTCCACACCCCTGCAAGATTCAAATGACCAGATTACTCCCTCCGCCATAACTGTACATCAACGAGATCCAAGAAATGTTATTTCCATCGAAATTGGTCGCTAAGCAATCGCCATACACATAATTTCCCATTTCAAAATTCAGTTATTAACTGTGTCAGGGTGCGGAGACGTCCATTTTGGGAATATTAAATCAGAGCTGATGTGAAAAAGAAAATGACCTAATACAAAATGTTCCAAGTTTTGGTCACCATTTTAACTCTCCTTTAGTTTCTTTCCTAAATGTTAGTTGGGTTAAGCAATGTTTTGAAAACTAAAATATGAAGCACTACTGGTCTTAAGAGGAATTTCATACACTCATTAGGAGGGAATTTCATACGCTCTGTCATGTGTACCGTATTAAGATGACTTGCATACACTGTCATATGTACAGTATTAAGATGATTTGCATACACGCTGTCATATGTACAATTTAAAGATAACTTGCATACACGTTGACATATGTACAGTATTAAGATGACTGGCATACACTCTGAAATATGTACAGTATTAAGATGACTTGCATACATTCAGTCATATGTACAATATTAACATGACTTGCATAAACGATATCATATGTACAGTATTAAGAAGAATTGCATGCACTCTGTCATATGTACAGTATTAAGATGACTTCCATACGCTCTGTCATATGTACAATGTTAAGATGTATTGCATACACTCTGATATATGTACAGTAATAAGGTGAATTACATACGCTCTGTCATATGTACAATATTAAGATGACTTGAATACACTCTGTCATATGTCAAGTATTAAGATGACTTGAATACGCTATATCATATGTACAGTATTAAGATGTCTTGCATACGCTTTGTCATATGTACAATATTAAGATGACTTGCATACACACTGTCATGTGTACAGTATTAAGCTGACTTGCATACGCTCTGTCATATGTACAGTATTAAGATGACTTGCATACACTCTATCATATGTACAGTATTAAGATGACTTGCATACGCTCTGTCATATGTACAGTATTAAGATGACTTGCATACGCTCTGTCATTTGTACAGTATTAAGATGACTTGCATACACTCTGTCATGTGTACAGTATTAAGATGACTTGCATACACTCTGTCATGTGTACAGTATTAAGATGACTTGAATACGCTATATCATATGTACAGTATTAAGATGTTTTGAATACGCTTTGTCATCTGTACAATATTAAGATGTCTTGCATACGCCTTGTCATATGTGCAATATTAAGATGACTTGCATACACACTGTCATGTGTACAGTATTAAGCTGGCTTGCATACGCTCTGTCATATGTACAGTATTAAGATGACTTGAATACGCTATATCATATGTACAGTATTAAGATGACTTGCATACGCTCTGTCATATGTACAGTATTAAGATGTCTTGCATACGCCTTGTCATATGTACAAAATTAAGATGACTTGCATACACACTGTCATGTGTACAGTATTAAGCTGACTTGCATACGCTCTGTCATATGTACAGTATTAAGATGACTTGCATACACTCTATCATATGTACAGTATTAAGCTGACTTGCATACGCTCTGTCATATGTACAGTATTAAGATGACTTGCATACACTTTATCATATGTACAGTATTAAGATGACTTGTATACACTCTATCATATGTACAGTATTAAGATGAGTTGCATACACTCTATCATATGTACAGTATTAAGATGACTTGCATACGCTCTGTCATATGTACAGTATTAAGATGACTTGCATACGCTCTATCATGTGTACAGTATTAAGATGCCTTGCATACACTCTATCATATGTACAGTATTAATTTGACTTGCATACACTCTATTATATTTTCAGTATTAAGATTACTTGCATACGCTCTGTCATACGTTCAGTATTATGATGATTGAATACACTCTATCATATGTACAGTATTAAGATGACTTGCATACGCTCTGTCATATGTACAATATTAAGATGACTTGCATACACTCTGTCATATGTACAGCATTAAGTTGTCTTGCATACGCACTGTCATATGTACAGTATTAAGATGATTGCATACGCTCTGTCATATGTACAGTATTAAGATGACTTGCATACGCTCTATCATATGTACAGTATTAAGATGACTTGCATACGCTCTGTCATATGTACAGTATTAAGATGACTTGTATACACAATGTCATATTACAGTATTAAGATGGCTTGCATACGCTCTGTCATATGTACAGTATTAAGATGACTTGCTTACATTCTGTCATATGTACAATATTAAGGTGACTTGCATACGCTCTCTCATATGTAGAGTATTAAGATGACTTGCATACGCTCTGTCATATGTACAATATGAAGATGTTTTTCATACACCCTGTTATATGTATAGTATTAAGATGACTTGCATACACTCTATCATAAGTACAGTATTAAGTTGACTTGCATACGCTCTGTCATATGTATAGTATTAAGATGACTTGCATACGCTCTGTCATGTGTACAGTATTAACATGACTTTCATACGCTCTGTCATATGTACAATATTATGATGACTTGCATACACTCTGGCATATGTACTTGTATTCCTTTGTTAAGTACGATAAGCAATGGCTTGTTCATTTTAAAAACTCCAAAGCAAAACTCCACTCTTCTAAGCGTTTGAGAGAATCTTTTTTACCTTTCATCAGCAATTGAGTGATTCCGCCTGTTTGAGGCGAATATGAAGTTAAAAGATTATATTGAATCAATTGATAGTTCTGTTTCGAGGAAAGTTTGTTCTCTGAGTATTGCTAGACAATTTTTCACTATTTACATTATTCGGACTATTGCCCTCATCTTTTTTGCCATATTTATCACAACCTTTTGGCCGTTGTACGCTCCAGCCTTCTTCAGGTGTTTGGAATGTCGAACTGAACCCTTTATTTCGCTCGCTGGGTAGACTGTTTTACTTCCACGTGCCATGTTTAATGGATGTCACTTATCAGTTATCTCCACTGCCTTAACCAGATATTGAACTCACAATCTTTGGGCCCTGTCACTGGATCTAACCAACGCCTTTATCCACTGTGCCATACATTGAATATTACTGTCACGTCTTATCTGGTGCTTCTGTTATGTATTTAGAGATTCTTGATGAGAGACAAAGAAAATCTGCAATGTTATTAGTCTGGACCTGGCATCTCGGCTTCAG
>OZ010581.1:5660833-5688333 GCA_963932145.1 Acanthosepion lycidas
CATTATTCGGACTATTGTCCTCATCTTTGTTGCCATATTTATTACAATGTTTCGCCCATTCAGTATCTGTCTATATTTCTGTGATGAGGTATTATGTACACTATTTACATTATTCGGACTATTGTCCTCATCTTTGTTGCCATATTTAATACAATGTTTCGCCCATTCAGTATCTGTCTATATTTCTGTGATGAGGTATTATGTACACTATTTACATTATTCGGACTATTGTCCTCATCTTTGTTGCCATATTTATTACAATGTTTCGCCCATTCAGTATCTGTCTATATTTCTGTGATGAGGTATTATGTACACTATTTACATTATTCGGACTATTGTCCTCATCTTTGTTGCCATATTTATTACAATGTTTCGCCCATTCAGTATCTGTCTATATTTCTGAGATGAGGTATTATGTACACCATTTACATTATTCGGACTATTGTCCTCTTCTTTGTCGCCATATTTAATACAATGTTTCGCCCATTCAGTATCTGTCTATATTTCTGTGATGAGGTATTATGTACACTATTTACATTATTCGGACTATTGTCCTCATCTTTGTTGCCATATTTATTACAATGTTTCGCCCATTCAGTATCTGTCTATATTTCTGTGATGAGGTATTATGTACACTATTTACATTATTCGGACTATTGTCCTCATCTTTGTTGCCATATTTATTACAATGTTTCGCCCATTCAGTATCTGTCTATATTTCTGTGATGAGGTATTATGTACACTATTTACATTAATCGGACTATTTTCCTCATCTTTGTTGCCATATTTATTACAATGTTTCGCCCATTTAGTATCTGTCTATATTTCTGAGATGAGGTATTATGTACACTATTTACATTATTCGGACTATTGTCCTCATCTTTGTTGCCATATTTATTACAATGTTTCGCCCATTCAGTATCTGTCTATATTTCTGTGATGAGGTATTATGTACACTATTTACATTATTCGGACTATTGTCCTCATCTTTGTTGCCATATTTATTACAATGTTTCGCCCATTCAGTATCTGTCTATATTTCTGAGATGAGGTATTATGTACACTATTTACATTATTCGGACTATTGTCCTCTTCTTTGTTGCCATATTTATTACAACGTTTCGGCCCTTCATTATCTGTCTATATTTCTGAGATGAGGTATTATGTACACTATTTACATTATTCGGACTATTGTCCTCATCTTTGTTGCCATATTTATTACAATGTTTCACCCATTCAGTATCTGTCTATATTTCTGAGATGAGGTATTATGTACACTATTTACATTATTCGGACTATTGTCCTCATCTTTGTTGCCATATTTAATACAATGTTTCGCCCATTCAGTATCTGTCTATATTTCTGTGATGAGGTATTATGTACACTATTTACATTATTCGGACTATTGTGCTCTTCTTTGTTGCCATATTGAATACAATGTTTCGCCCATTCAGTATCTGTCTATATTTCTGAGATGAGGTATTATGTACACTATTTACATTATTCGGACTATTGTCCTCTTCTTTGTTGCCATATTTAATACAATGTTTCGCCCATTCAGTATCTGTCTATATTTCTGTGATGAGGTATTATGTACACTATTTACATTATTCGGACTATTGTCCTCTTCTTTGTTGCCATATTTAATACAATGTTTCGCCCATTCAGTATCTGTCTATATTTCTGTGATGAGGTATTATGTACACTATTTACATTATTCGGACTATTGTCCTCTTCTTTGTTGCCATATTTAATACAATGTTTCGCCCATTCAGTATCTGTCTATATTTCTGAGATGAGGTATTATGTACACTATTTACATTATTCGGACTATTGTCCTCTTCTTTGTTGCCATATTTAATACAATGTTTCGCCCATTCAGTATCTGTCTATATTTCTGAGATCAGGTATTATGTACACTATTTACATTATTCGGACTATTGTCCTCTTCTTTGTTGCCATATTTAATACAATGTTTCGCCCATTCAGTATCTGTCTATATTTCTGAGATGAGTTATTATGTACACTATTTACATTATTCGGACTATTGTCCTCATCTTTGTTGCCATATTTAATACAATGTTTCGCCCATTCAGTATCTGTCTATATTTCTGTGATGAGGTATTATGTACACTATTTACATTATTCGGACTATTGTCCTCTTCTTTGTTGCCATATTTAATACAATTTTTCGCCCATTCAGTATCTGTCTATATTTCTGAGAAGAGGTATTATGTACACTATTTACATTATTCGGACTATTGTCCTCTTCTTTGTTGCCATATTTATTACAATATTTCGCCCATTCAGTATCTGTCTATATTTCTGTGATGAGGTATTATGTACACTATTTACATTATTCGGACTATTTTCCTCATCTTTGTTGCCATATTTATTACAATGTTTCGCCCATTCAGTATCTGTCTATATTTCTGAGATGAGGTATTATGTACACTATTTACATTATTCGGACTATTTTCCTCATCTTTGTTGCCATATTTATTACAATGTTTCGCCCATTCAGTATCTGTCTATATTTCTGAGATGAGGTATTATGTACACTATTTACATTATTCGGACTATTGTCCTCTTCTTTGTTGCCATATTTAATACAATGTTTCGCCCATTCAGTATCTGTCTATATTTCTGTGATGAGGTATTATGTACACTATTTACATTATTCGGACTATTGTGCTCTTCTTTGTTGCCATATTTAATACAATGTTTCGCCCATTCAGTATCTGTCTATATTTCTGAGATGAGGTATTATGTACACTATTTACATTATTCGGACTATTGTCCTCATCTTTGTTGCCATATTTAATACAATGTTTCGCCCATTCAGTATCTCTCTATATTTCTGTGATGAGGTATTATGTACACTATTTACATTATTCGGACTATTGTCCTCATCTTTGTTGCCATATTTAATACAATGTTTCGCCCATTCAGTATCTGTCTATATTTCTGTGATGAGTTATTATGTACACTATTTACATTATTTGGATAATTGTCATTATGTTTGTCGCCTTATTAATAAATAATGTAATAAATATGGCGACAAAGATGAGAAGTCATTTATCGTTGTAATTTTTTATTCTGTATGTCTTTACTATTAGCTTTTATATGCCTGTCTGTAAAAATGGTCAAGTTCTAAAAAAAAAAACCTTTCATGATATTTTATGACTGGTTCAAGGTTATGGTCATACCATATCAGAGTTTTGGATGCATTGTAAATCTTGGCGTATGCTCCAGTGAATATACTGCCCAACCTTGCCATCTTTATCATTGTATTCCTTTGGTGACAAGATTGGATAAGCAGAAACTTCCAGGCTAATTGGCACAATAGTCATTAGTTATTATTATTATTATTGTTATATGCTTTTTTTTTTAGAAATATTTGCAGTTTTATCAGTATAATAACGAAGTGCAAGTGGCAATATTTTGGCATCAAATGCAGATTCTGATTTCTGAGACGTTTCTATAAACGTCTGCAGTCAGTCTCGAAATAATTACTTAATAAAAAATGATGTCGACATATTTTTATTTGTTTCCTCTTTCCCTCTATCTCTCACTCCTACTCCCACTCTCTCTTACTCTCTTTCCTATTCGCCCTCCTACCCCCTTTTTACCTCACCTTTTCCGGTCTCTCCAACTCCGCTCTCTTCCGCTTCTTCTCCTTCACTTGCTCTCTTTCTCTTTCTTCTCTCTCTCTCTCATACTCACTCTCCCTTTTTCTCTCTAGCTCTCTCACGTTTCCTCTCTCACTCTCTTTTTAATGACACAAGGCAAGAATTACCTCGATTTATTCTCGGCCTTTTCCGGAGGCAAATGGTTAGAATTTGTCGTGTGTGTGTGTGTGTGTGTGTGTGTGTGTGTGTGTGTGTGTGTGTGTGTGTGTGTGTGTGTGTGTGTGTGTGTGTGTGTGTGTGTGTGTGTGTGTGTGTGTGTGTGTGTGTGTGTGTGTGTGTGTGTGTGTGTGTGTGTGTGTGTGTGTGTGTGTGTGTGTGTGTGTGTGTGTGTGTGTGTGTGTGTGGAGTGAGGCGGATTAACTTAAAATGTACAAAAAGTTTTGACGTCTCTTGGATTTATTTTTAACTCTCGAAACTTTTGTAGCAAGAATCGTCGTGTCTGGCGTGCTTAAATCGATAATGATGACACCATGGGGCATTCGTATTAATTCCAATAGACTTTTGCTTCATAGAAAGAGAACGTGAAAGAGTAGAAAAATAAAGAGAGAATATTTAATGAGAATTATTATTTTCAATTTGTAGTAGTAGTAGTAGTAGTAGTAGTAGTATAAAATTATTTAATTTCTACAATGGATATTTTTCATTATTATTACGGGGTTTTTTGTGGGGGTGTTGGGGCGGGGGGTTTACTAGTTTGTCAATCCTATTTTTTGGTAGGTTTTATCTCGGTTGATACATTCTAAGTGTGTGGAAGGAATCGCATATACGACCTGAAATCAGGCAGGACTTCATTTAATGTTTGACGTACTCACAGGGTAACCCATAGATAGATAGATAGATAGATAGATAGATAGATAGATAGATAGATAGATAGATAGATAGATAGATAGATAGATATGAATAAGGAGATAGATAGATAGATAGATATGAATAAGGAGATAGATAGATAGATAGATAGATAGATAGAGAGAGAGAGAGAGAAAGAGAGAGATATAGATATAAACAGATATATAAACAAAGATAGATAGATTCATTCATTCATTTATGTATATCTGTATATAAACACATCATCCGAACATTAATAAGTGCAAATATATATACATATATACGTATTATATGAAACCTTATTATAGTGGATACTCGTATTTGAAATAAACGACCCGATTTTATTTTCATGTTATTCTAATTTAAAAAAATAATATATGTGAAGAGGATGTTCTTTCCTTAAAAAGTGAATGCAAAACCTTTACTTAATTGTGAAGTTCTTGACTGAGTCGTCTAAAGCCGGCTCAAACAGTGATTTATACGACGAACGGTGATGTAGGATCGATTTCCTACCGGCAAATAGATTGCTCGAATGCGCAGGCCGATAGATATAACCCACACTACTTAAAATATGAATGAGGCGTATGTTTCAAATGCGAGTCTCCAATAATATCTATAATTATAATAATGTTCAAAGTAGTAGAAATGGCAGATTAAAAGTAAATCTTTAATTCTATGTATCAGTATGTAAAATCATTACAATTATTATTATTAATAATAATAATAATAATAATAATACGTTCGGAGAAGATGGCGATTTAAGGAAAGAAAAAAAAGACACTATTGAACAATGTTTAACAATATTTCAACAGTATGTCTGTCTTTATGTTTATAAATGGCATAAAAATTATATAAAAAATACAAGATCGCTTATCTTGTATACAAATCAAGACAAGTGACATTATAGTACTTCACTAAAATTGATAAAGTAATTATTACGTTAACATATGACAAGTATTAACATAAAATGTTCACAGTAAACTAACTACTCATGTATAATACGCATTTTTTCAAAAAAAATAATAAACAAAATTAGGGGCGCGTATTATGCACAGCTACAAAAAAATCTTTAAAAAAATTGCCGTTTCATAGGTCGATTTTAGTTGCGAAATGACTACTCACCACAAACATACGACAATTTGACACTAACATTCGGCGATTGCCACCCCATAAGGATGTCAAATACAATCATATGTACATGACAATATTTACAAATGGAAAATAAAATAAGAATTATCATAAAACTAAATTAGAATATTATTATTCTATGTTTAAAACTATTTTTTAAACAACAGTAGGAAATGCTGGTCGTAATGAAATTGGAGAGGTACAATTTATAGGGTTTGATTACCAAACAAGGGGTGCGTATTGTAAGTGAGTAGAAGCATTTTCCCACACTTTCAGCACAATTTTAGGGGTGCGTATTATGGATGAAGATATGGGAAATTACGGCATTTTAAACAAAGTTCAGCTAAATTCTTTCACCAAATCAGGAGCAACTGCTATTGAGTGCTGAATACCATGCGGACTGGCTGACTTTAATCTTTCTTCGAATTTATGACACCTAGAAGTACCATATGTCGTTTTATTAGAGGAAGTGAGTATCTCAGATTGAATTTAACATATCGGAGGCCCATATCTATTTCAATATTTCGGGCTTTCATCTCAGTGGGTGTAAACTCACAGGGTGCGCTTAAAGGGCTTAGCGCGACAACTGAAATGCATATGTTACATTTAATAAATGAAGATATTTTAACATTTTGTACAGGATGATTTTTTATCGGGTAAGTAATACTCACTTTGCTTCTAAAGAAAAACACACAAATTCACGCACACACACACACACACATAGTTACCTTCAGAGATTCGGATAAAAAATGAGGAGACCTGATAAAAAAAATGCCCAGAACTTAATAAAAAAAACAATTTATTTTCGTTAAAATCTTTAGGTTATTATTAAGAGGAAAAATCAAAGAATATTTTTTTATTATTAAATTATGTTTTTAATCCTTCTATGAACCTTCAAAATATGGATTTTCAATTTACTAGAGTTACCGCACTTATTTGCTGATAGAGGTTGTTTACAGACGTCCGGATTTACAAAAATCAACACGTCTATAGACACAAAAAAAATCAAAATTCTTTTTAAAATACTGGGGTTCGCTGAATTGTAGCAAGATTTTCCATCATTTATGATTAGCAAATATGGTTTTTACTTGATAACAATATCAACTAACCGCCACAAACTAATACAGAATTTTAACGGATTTAAAAGTTTATAAATTATAATGAATTAAATAAAAAAAAAAAAAAATTCTTGTAAAAACTCAATATTCAATGAAAAAATATTTTCTTAAGACAGTAGTGTCCATAATATATCTTATTCATAAAAACAAAAGCTTTTCTAATTAAATAATATCTTAATATTATTACATTTTTTATTTTACGATTCAAAGCTGATTTTTCGTAACTAGACCTTTTCGTAACCTGCTTTACAAAAAAAAAATTAAATTGATAATTTAAATTCTCCAAGGACTTGTGCTTTTAACTAAAATAAACATTAAACCCCACAAAAAGAGAATTTTTCGAAATTTCATGAAATTAAATAAGGTAACTAATGTAAAATCATATTTTACCAAGATTTTCTAACAAAGAAACATTTCTCTCACACTTCACGCCTGTGAAACTCTCTTCCACATTTTTGCTTTACAGACAATTTTGATCTTTCAAAATTTAAATGCAATGCCAATCGTTATCTTCCTATTCTTTTATTGTTCTCGATTCTTAATAATGTACTCCTCTTCTCATATTCTTTCCCACTATGCAAACCCTTAGCCATAGTGTGCGTTAGTGACCGTGCATGCATTGTAGAGTTGAATGCACTAGATGTAACCGTAAGTTCTATGCTAACAATTTCTTTTCTTGTACTTCTTCTTGCTTTCCTGTACATCATTTACATTATTCAGACTATTGTCCTCATCTTTGTCGCCATATTACTTTATTTCGCTTACTGGGGTAGTCTACCCCAGTGAGCGAAATAAAGGGTTCAGTTCGACATTTGCTTTTTTTTCCTCTTAATAATAACATAAGGATTTCGACAATAAAATACTGTTTTTATTAAGATGAGGACATTTTTTCATCATGTATGCTCACTTTTTAGTGAATCTTAGGAAGAACATTTATTTAAGTACATTTATATATATATATATATATATATATATATATATATATATATATATATATATATATATGAAAGTGAACATTGAAGTCAACACTCAGAGGCGACAGACTATTGCATCCCTGGCGATAGCGTCTAGCATAAAACAGCCTGTCGCCTCTGAGTGTTGACTTCAATGTTTACTTTTATATTTATATTTAGATACGCTGTATCTCTGATATTGAACACTTTATCCCATAAATATAGCACACCTATATTTCTTCATATATATATATATATATATATATATATATATATATATATAAATATATATATATATAAAGAAACTATATATATATATATATATATATATATATATATATATATATATATTATTATTATTATCATTATTATTATTATTATTATTATTATTATTATTATTATTATTTTAAACGTTATTTTTAATTTATGCCCATATTTTAGTAGACGCTCCGTTTCTCAAACCAGTGATTATTTCGTTTCCCGGCCTCCACACTCGGGAAAGCAGACAATTTAATAAGAAGTATGTGAGCCCCATCAACTGCGTCCACTTTTGAACTAACAAAATTAAATTTAAAAACTGTGTCGGATTAAAAATAAAATCCATCATTTCTTTAGAAATACATATGTATTAGGTTGGTGCAAAAATAATGACGTAATAATGTCGTTTTTTTGACGTTATTACGTCATTATTTTTGCACCAACCTAATATATGAAAATTTCAGATATAAGTAAAACAGATATGATTAAATTGAAAGACTTTATAAATGTTATTTAATTTAATAAAGTCCATCAGGGGACGAAACGGGTTGGTAAACAAAAATTTTCCTTTTGTCTTTATTCATAATACATCTATTTCTTTGCCTTTTCCTCTGGTTGTTTATTTTCGGGACATTTTCTTTCCTTTTTCTTTTTTTTTTTTTTTTTTTGTGAAGGTTGGTGTGTTTTTTCCATAAGTTACCAAATACAAATAGATACGTAGGAAAAAATGTGCGTAAATAGTTTATTCAGATGAAAAACCTATTTCAAAAGTAATCATTATTTAGTAAAGCAAGTCGTAAAAACCTATCTATTTCATGACATATTTAAATTCGCCCAAAACTAGTCTGAAATATTTAGTAGCTTAAAGACTTCGTCCTTCGCGCGACCGTTTCTCGGCCTGAAGCTTCCTATTGCAAGGGAAACAACTCCGTATTCCTCTATTTTTGTATACTGGCTGATATCCCCGCTCCCTGGTTTCTAAAGTCGCTCCCTCCCGAATCCTGGTAAACAGTAAGATTTCTGAATACGGATTTTCACGGCTGACGAATACTACTCACTTTAGGACTTGGCGCAACATGATCTTCTTTACAACTATAGATCAATTTAGGTCAGTTAAACATTGTAAAGAAAATTCACCCGTGTCTATAATTTTAAAGGAAATATCGCTAAAGCCTAAAAGTATAGTAAATTAAATTAAATATTTCTCTATTTTTAAGCTTAAGTGAAAATGTATTTCAAGGTATTTTTCTTATTATATCTTCAGAGAAAGAGGAGAAAGAACAGACTGACGTAGATAGATAGATAGATAGATAGATAGATAGATATGAACAGTCTTAGATACACAAAACATCTGGCTAAAGGACAGAGCACAGGGAAAATTGGAATCATGTTTTGCTTAAATCAGCTACTGTCAAGTTGTACAAAATCAGTTTCAGTTCGCCGATTCCGTTTACGGGGCCATTAACCTTTTCAGTCACCGACTTCCAAATACGAATCTCTCTCTCTCTCTCTCTCTCTCTCTCTCTCTCTCTCTCTCTCTTCCCATATATATATATATATATATATATATATATATATATATATATATATATATATATATATATATATATAACATACAATCCAACACGCAAAAGTGTGTGTATGTTACACAAACACACAGACATATGTATTTCTAAAAAAAATAATGGATTTTTATTTTTAATCCGAAATTTTTATTACTTGAAACCTTATTTTTACTGAATACTCGTGTTTGAAATAGACGCCTCGCTTCTTATTTTACTGCTATATATACAATGTGTATTACGTCTATAAGTCTGCCCACCCGAGAAATCTTAATGAAGAAAAGCTGCTCTCTGGCAAGATTCGAACCGTCGTCCCCCTTTGTAGGAAAAACCACCGTTTAATCTGGAGTGCTTTAAACCGCTCGGTCACAGAGACCGTCACAGATTTTTTCTAGAGCTGAATAAAAAAAACAATTTGTTTTCCTCCCTCACATTTAATGAAATATGTATGAATGAAGGATTATTACCCAAATATATAATATATAAATGATAAACGCTCTACTCTATAAATGTGTGCTTGAATGTGTATGTGTGTGTGTGTGTGTGTGTGTGTGTGTGTGTGTGTGTGCATGCGAGAATGTGCTGAAAAGTTCTTGGCTCGACTAAGACGGAAGTACAAAATAAATTCTGATAGTCATTTGGTCAGATTCTGTGAACTGCTTAGGGTTCCGAAGTTTTCAGCACCCTCACACAGACAGTTTCCCGTTGGGTGTATCTGCGTTCTCATATCAGTCTATCAGTCTTTCTCTTTATCTCGTTATCGAGAATGGCACTTCCTCTTCCGGTATATCAACACGACAATCAGCAAAACAAGATCGATCGTTTTATCGATCGATTAGAATCACATTCCAATCAGAAAACCCTTTACACATATACATGTATGTAATCATGCAGTCGCGCAAGTGTATAGATAATCATACCTACCTTTGTTTACACATTGGCGGGCGAGCGAGACCGTGTCACAACGAAAGAGAGAGGCAGAGAAAGAGAGAGATTGCATATATTTGAATGTATATGGATTCATAATTTGGTGGCGGGGTAGTTTTTATACAAAAATGGTGCCTGCAACTCTGTGTAAATTTTGTTTTTTTCTACAACTTTGTTCTAATCATTTCACCTCCAAACAAGGCGATAAAGCCACTAAGACTCAAGCAGTTACTAAGAATAAAGGAAACTGAGAAAACTTTGCTGAGGAGAACGATCAATAAATAGGACATATTTCTGGGAGACAGAAGATGTTGTAATTAAATTTTTGTAGATTGTAATTGGCAGGAAAACAAGGCGATTAAATAAATCTATAGACATACGAAAAATGAAATAATACCAGACTGAGATAGATAGATAGATAGATAGATAGATAGATAGATAGATAGATAGATAGATAGATAGATGTAAATAGACCGATTAAAATAATCATAATAAAATTGTTTCTTATTTTATTACAAATAGAAAGGGAGGAATATTCTCAAACATCAGCGTCTCCCTGAGTTTCATCAATTTAGGTAGAGAAAAAGAACTGGAAAGATTCAAATTCTTAACCATAATTATTTTTGCAGTTTAAATTTATTACAAGAAAAAAAGATAGAAATTTCAGCTCAGCTTTGGATAGACTTTGGATAGTAAAGCCTTTGATAGTGTGCCACACACTTGGATCCTGGAGTCTTTGGAAATGTACAAAATCTCCTCGGTGGTAGTAAATTTTATTAAATATAGCATGGAACTGTGGTAAATCACATTATACCTAAATCACATCAAAAGTTCTTCCATTTAAAATCGCCTGAATATCCGATGAGGGAAATCTTTCAAGGAGATTCCCTGTCACCCTTCTGTTTTGTCTGTCGTTAATTCCTCTTTCGTATGAACTAAACAATAGCTATGGATACATAGTGAACAAGAAAGTATTTAATCACCTGCTCAACAGAGATGATCTCTAACTCTTGGCCAATGACGATAATAAACTGAAGGGTCTCCTCAATACTTTAAAATGTTTTACCGATGACATCGGTATGGATTTCGGATTAGATAAATTTGCATAAGTAACATAACAAAGGATAATTGAAGAAACAGTCAATAGATGTAGATTTTGTCACAAAGATTAGGGAACTGAAACTAGAAGAAGCTTATAAATTCATATGAGTCAGCGAAGCAGATGGAATAGAACATGCTTGCCCAAGTGGAAGAGAAAATAAGAAAAGAATATTACAGGTGTGTGCGCCTGGTGCTAAATACCAAATATCAGCCATAAACACTTTAGCTGACCTTGTGGTTTAATACAGTTTCAATATCCTTAACTGCATCATAGTCGACATTAAGTGAATAGATATCAAAACGAGGAAGCTACTAACTTGCCAAGTTTTATTCTAAGGCCGATATTGAGCATCTGTATGTTGTCCAGATCTGAAGGAGGCAAAACATTATTTCATGTGTCTTACAAAATTACAACAATCGGCCTTCAAAAATACCTAAAAACTAAAGAAAAATCAATGATGATCTATGTCAAAGAACATGAAAGAAATAAGCAACTTTATTCCGTTTATTATTATTATCATCATCATCATCATCATCATCATCATTATTATTATTATTAAATAATACAACAAACGCTACAATTATTTACATTTAAATCAGAATAATCAAAGGAACCATTGTTTTTTTAATCGTAATAATAATAAAAATATGAACAAATGCGTCGTCATCGTTATCGACCTAAGAAAATAGCGGAACAGGAAGGTGACGGTAGTGCCACTAATTATTGGCGCACTTAGAACAGTCTCGAAGAACAAAAAAAACGATGGAGGAACTGAAAATCAATAAAAAAATTAGAACCAGCGACCAAGTATTAAGAAGTCTGCTACATTTGTAAGGAATTGTTGATGTCATTTGATAGTGAAAACTAGCAATTAATAGGAGAGTAAAAATTCCATGATACAAAGAATAATAAAGAATATTTAAGGAGGTTTGTTAGCACGTGATCTCCAAGGAACGCACTCATTGGTACGAATGGCAAAACAAAATAAGTACAAATAATAATAATAATAATAATAATAATAATAATAATAATAAAAAGAAGAAGAAGAAGAAGAAGACGATAATTAACATTTGTAAGATTGTAGTTAGAGCGCAAACCACCAAAGATCAGGCAAACATCGAACATAGCGTCTCATGAAGTCGACTAATGTAAGTAAAATTTTAACTCGAACGAATAAAACAACATAAAAATATCAATAGAAACAAATCCAGATATATAAAACTCAACGTATATATATATATATATATATATATATATATATATATATATATATATATATATATATATATATATATATATATAAAATGAACCTAAAGAGCCAGGCAAACCTACCTTTCATCTACGCCGATCGTCACGTTCATATATAGGTTCATAGATAGATTTACTCTACTTAATGTATTGAGCACTTTACGTAGTTACTTTTTCTTTACTCATGTTGGAGGGTTTTTTTCTTTGGACTCTGAGCTTGGATTCTGGACGATTGTTTTCGCCTCAATTACATGTTCTAAGTTCTTTCTTTTTTTATTCCTTATTTTTCCTTGGGCATTGGTTTGTTCATTTACGAAACAAAATACCTAAGGTTTTTCCAGATGAGTATAATTACTTATATTTATAATATATATATATATATATATATATATATATATATATATATATATATATATATATATATATATATATATATACACCAGAAGAAGTTTTATTACATTGAACAGACACGGTCAATTTAATTCACTTTTTTGTATTTTTCCAATTTTCAAAGATATCAGAATCAAAATTGTGAATAAACATTCCAAAGTTCATATTTGTTCTTTTGTTTTTGTTTAAGTATATTCAGCCGTCTCAGTCATTAGCAAGAACCATGTGCTTGTCACTGTGGCTCTATCTTGGAATTTTGTAGGGAACTGAAAGTTGGAAAATAGCCCACAGTGAGATGTGTAATTTAGATAATGCAAGTATCCATCCAAACAAGTTTGATTAAATTCAACTGGATAATCATAATATGCTGAATAGAATACTAGAATAGGCATGACTTGGCAGAAAAGGTGATCTACTAGGAACTGTGCAAGTGACTGAATTTTGATCATATAGACCAATGATATATGTACAGACCAGAATCTGTCATAGAGAATGAAATAAAAATCTTGTCGATTTTAAAATTCAAGTGGATTATCCACAACCGAAGATTGAATCTGCCAATAGGGAACAGAAAGAAAAAGTGGATTTCTCTTTTCCGTGCGAGTTTTCAAAGATTGTAAAAGCTTGATAAGTATCTTGACCTTTCCAGAAAGCGAAGGAAATCATATCAATCGTTGTCGGCACGCAGGGAACGATCCCGAAGAAAAAATTAGGTAGAACCTAGAAATCAAGTGACAATCTCGAATCATCCAAAACTCAGCTCGAGTAACAAGAAGAGCTATTTACACGGGAACCCCAATCGAAAATTGTACACTTGAAATATGGACGTCACAGCAGCACACGACCACATCAATAGAGACTTCATCTTCTTATCAATTCGAAACCGTGCCTTCCAAACTCCAGAATCCATTGAATACATCGAGGAACTTTATCTGGTCACAAAATCTTAAATCTGGCGACGACCGCAATACCAAAAGATTTCAAACCTCCTCAGCAATACGACATTGAAGAAATGAGATCCCAGGCTATTTACTATTTTCTTATTCTTTACACAATTACAAGCTTAGATATGAAGACATGGGTACTGATCATTTAAGTATTCCATACCAAACCACAAACGAATCTATTAATAGAAGACAACGATCTTGCTTTTTAGAGATAGTCTCGCCCAACAACGCAAGTTGCTACAGAACCAAAATATTTACCTCAAAATTCGAGTCATGTTCTTAAACTGCTTCGTCAGATCGAGGCTTTCATATGGATGACATAGATGCGCCAAACCCATTCAGAAATATCTAAACTGTCAGTTGTATGCAATTGCTAAGATCAATGGTCAAAAATGACTTTGAGCGAGTGAAGCATGTGGGTCTTGGCAATGATCGCCCCTTTTTCAACCTTGTTGATTGGCGCTACAGAATCACAAAGAACTAAACTAGATAACAGAAACCACGTCACTTCAGATCTTTAAACAGCATCAACAACTAAAATTGATATCACATGTAACCCGAAGAGAAAATAATGAAATAATCAAGATGTTCGCTTTCTTTTACTTCAAATAAAAGGTTAGGAAGGAAACTCCCATCAATACTGGAAAGAGCAATAATAGCTACTGAAGTTCAGAAAACATGAGTTCATGAAAAATTGTTTTAAGAGAAAGAGTTTTAAAATTTTCAACTGACAACAACACTGGCTGCTCGGTCAGTGAATGACGAATGTTTCCTTATAAGGAAACGCTTAATATTACCATTACCATTGTCATCATCGTTGTTTTTGTTATAGCACTTTCCTTCGTCTTTCATCAGATGATTTTCGATCCGAGTAAAATTCAAGGAATTTTTTAACTGAACACTTTATTTAATCTTAGGGGTAGATTGTTCTCATTCCACTCTCAATGTAAAAGGATTATCTCGTCTAATGCTTATTTAGTACAGTCCGCTGCGTTTCCACTGAGATCAAGTACACACTGCCTGGGCCAAGGATTGAACTCATAATTACTATGTTGCCAAATCCCCGACCTAACACTTAAATCATCTGTTTAATGTTGACGTTCTATGTACAGATATTTTTCTAACTTGAGTTTGACATATACCAAGAAGAGGAAGGCTTGGCGATGGGTTCTTCGTTGTCACCAGTGATGACAAGCATATATATAGAATACTTTGAGAAAAAGAGCGAAGAAAAGAAAGTGAAGGAAATGAGTGTAAAGAGAACGAACAGTAAGATTAAAGCGCTCAGAACATTAATTTAAAATAGAAGCGTAAATATTTATTTATCTTATGCAGTGTTACATTAGAACATGCACATATCCACTACAAAATTGTACATTTTGTTTCAACGTCAACAAAAGGAAAACATTTTTAAACGTCTCATCAGGTGGGGAATCATAGTGCTTAATTTAACTATATATATATATATATATGTGTATGTGTGTGTGTGTGTGTGTGTGTGTGTGTGTGCGTGTGTGTGTGTAATATAGCTGGTCAATGTAGGTGATGCCTGTCTTGATCCATGGCTAATTGTCCAGAATAGTAGATCATCACCAGCAATGTCCCGCAAAGCGCAATATATATATATATATATATATATATATATATATATATATATAGAGAGAGAGAGAGAGAGAGAGAGAGAAGAGGTTATAGTGGTTCCAACGAGAGAAAAGTGTGTATATTTAAAAGAAGAGACGTACCGCACACGTTTTTGGTTGTAATGTGGATTTAAAAAAAAAAATATTATGCTTTATTTTCCATAATGTTACTACACAAGTTTCTGGTCTCGCGACCATCTTCAGGTAAAGGGTGGAGATTTCCATATATTATTAAAAATAATTAATTTTTTTTTTCTCCTTTATGTTTTTCGATGTTAAATATTGTCGATATGTGACATTCTCTGTTTTTGTATTAGTAATCCGAATCGTTTGTAATTTATTCCGAGCGCTTTAAGCTATACTTTTAACCATTATCAAGGATGATTTTATTTTTTCAATTGGGTGTGTGCGTTGTGTGTGTTTTTAGTGTTATACAGATGTTTTATTTTCAGCCGTGTTCGTTGTTAATATCAAGTATTCGCTTTTTTATTTTTAAAGCTTCCATTATTTTTAATCTGTTTTTACATATGGATGAGATTATTATATTTGTATTTTCTACTATTATGTTTCCGATGGAGTTTGGCAATTTTGTGCGTGTATGTTTAAATGGGTTCTAATAGATCTGTGGTCAGATATGTGTAACGTGAGGCGTCTGGATAGGCATGTAGTAGTGTGACCGATGTAATTATTTATGAATTGTTTAATCAGGAACACATTTCATTAAGGGGCATTTGAACTCATAGATAATGTTCGTTCATTGTAAGTTTGACTTTGCTGATGTATTGTTATTTTGAGGATAAGGTTAACTGTCTTTTTTATTTTTTATTCGGGTCAGTTAGGCTAGTGTATTTCTTTATAATATTTCTAGGTGAAGATTCAATTTTTTTAAGTTAATGTGCATTTGATTTTGGTAGAAAATATTTGTTATTTTTGACTGAATGTTCACCATCGTTGTTATTTACTTTGGGGAGAAATAGTCTAATTTGGTGGTCTATAAGCCATTGTTAATTAGTGTCCTGTTTATACTATTGAGTTCTTTAAGGAAGAGTAGTCGAGAGGATGAATTCTGGTGTGCTCTTTTTAGGAAGTTTTTTTATCACTGCTATTTTGTATCTGAGTGGACATTCACTTGTAAAGTTAAGGTGGCAAGAGTTTCTGCTAGTGGGGTTTTTTATATAATGAGATGATAAAAGTGTTGTTACTATATTCTACGGTAACATCTAAGAAAGGGAATTTATTTTTTTGAGTAAGTTCAAAGGTAAAGTTAAGGACAAATTTTTTTTCAAGTGTGGTGTTATTTGCTAAAATAAAAATATCGTCTACGTAGCGGACATATGTTTTAGGTTTACAGACCTGTTTAAATATCATATTTTCTACATGGGACATGTAGTAAGTGGAAAAACATGGGCCAAGTGGATTTCCCATTCTAAAACCATTAGTTTCGGTGTAAATGTTGCCATTATGGTCATAGAATGGGACTTTGGTTGTGCAAGCGTGGAGTCATTTTTTAAGTATAGATGGTTTGGTGGATGACGTAGGGATAGAATTAATAGTATACACAGAATATATACAGGGAGCGATGGATAAATTGTCGTCTAAATTACGTTAAAATGAAAATAACACTCATTATGACAGATATATTTACGAAAATTACACAAAAATATCTTGAAATAATAAAGAGTAAATTTATTCAATAAAATCTCCTCCAGACGACTATGGAATCTCCTGTAACTCTTCTGGACGATATATTTGTTTAAGTCGATGGATGCTGCCATAACGCTTGCCTTCAGGTCATCTTTTGAGTTACAAGTAGTTTTGTTGGTCTCTCGTTCAACTGCGCCCCACACATCAAGGTGTTTGGGGTCTGGAGGATTAGGTAGCCAGATATAAAAACTGATGTGGTAGCAGAAATTGTCTGACAGCTATGACTGAGTTCTCCTGCTTGTGTGGCATGATGCAGAGTCCTGTTATCAGACATAGGGTTTTCCTTGAGCCACTGTCTTAACCGAAGGCAGCACTACCTACTCAAGGTGGTTGATGTGGGCCTCCGTGTTAAGCATGAGGCTTTATAGGAAGATGAATCGAGGCATAACTTTGCCATTAGAATTGATCACAACAAAGACCGTCGTAATCAACATTAGACTCTTTCCAAATCCTCTGTATTGTCCTAAGACTGACAGTCAAACACTCTGAAATGTTCACATTGGAGCTTTCCGGCGCGAATGACAAGCACTAAAAGCATGCCGTCTCCAAATTTCTGGCGCTGTGAATTGCGCCATGGAGCTCTTTTTCTCACAGACGATGTCTAAATGAGCCTATCATATTGTGCAGTCGACAAAATCAACGACAAATAACGCGCATGCGCGAAATAAAAATGTAAGATGACGAAAATTTACCCATCGCACTCTATCTCTCTCTCTCTCTCTCTCTCTCTCTCTTTATATTTATTTATATATACATATATATATATATATATATATATATATATATATATATATATATATATATATATATATATATACACAAATGAAAGAAAGAACAGTCTGTTTTTAATTCTGACCATGTGTTTCCTTCCACCCACTTTATTTTTCGGAAAAGAGAAAAAATTTTCTTTGCAATTTTTTTTTAAATTATTTAATGAACAGTATATATATATATATATATATATATATATATATATATATATATATATATATATATATATATGGAGAGAGAGAGAGGGAGAGCGAGAGACAGTGACATATAGATAGATTCATTAGATATATATATATATACTTTGATATATTTAAGTATCGATGTAAATATAGATAGATTTGATAAACTTTGTTAGATACACACACACCCTAATATATATATACATATATATATATATATATATATATATATATATATATATATATAGATAGATAGATAGATAGATAGATAGATAGATAGATAGATAGAAATGAATAAATAGAAATTTAGATAGATAGATAGATAGATAGATAGATAGATAGATAGATAGATAGATAGATAGATAGATTTTATAAGGAGAAAAAGAGTTTATAACAAAGCTAAAATGTGTAGGAGAAATGAAACTCGATCGACAGAGTCATTTTGATATTTTCAAATAATGGAGAAAATATTCATGGGAAATAAACAGAATCTAGAAAATAAAGGAACCGAAAGACAGAGAGAGAGAGAGAGATTAAGAAAGAGAGAGTGTGAGAGAGCGTTGGAGTGGGGGAAGTTAAAGAGGCTTTGAGGAGGAGGGATTGAATAATAATGTATAGAGAAATAAAGAGAAAAGGGTTTAGGCGTTATGTTGCGATTGATCGGTAGATACATTGAATGAAAGAGCGAGAAAAAAGAGTGAAGAAGAAGAGGAGGAGAATGGAGAGGAGGGGACAAATAAGAGAGAGAAAGCAAAAGAGAGAATGATGAGAAAGGAATGTGAATAAGTGCAAAGACAGAGGCAGCAATTGAAGGACAGAAATTGTAGGTCGTAAAAGAGCGACCGATAGAAAACAGAGTAGTTGCGTGTGTGAAAAAGAGAGAAAGGCTATGAAAGAGAGCAGTTAATAATGAAACAGAGAGAGAGAGAGAGAGAGAGAAAGTAAAGCGATATTAGAGAGAAAAAAAAGGACAAATTCTAAACTATATACGTTAAAAAACATGCTAAAAGAAAGGAAGAAAGAAGAAATGTGAGAATGATGGAAGAGAAATAACGAGAGTATGAAGAAAGGTAAAGACAAAGAAAGAGAGAGAGAGAGAGAGCGAAAGAAAGAAAGAGAGAGGAAAGTATGGAAGAGAAAGCTGGTCTTTCGAAATCGAGATTTGGCGCGCATGACTGACTCGACGTTCAAATGAGCGTGAAATACATCGCTATTTCCACAGTAACGTTGTATTATTCTCTAATCAGAAGCGCTGCTTGTTTTCCGGTTGGGCCGAAGCTAAGCGAAAATACGCCTTCCTACGACGCCATCTTACGTCACCCGCCTCCTCTACCCTAACCTTCACCATTCGTTAACCGTCTTCAACACCACCGTCTGCACATTCGCCATCTTACATCGCTTTTTTTCCCTCCTCTACCATCATCTCTTCTTTCCTTCAAACTCATTTTACTTCTAAATCCATTCCCCCCTTTTTAGGCCTTATTTCTTGTTTTGCGTTAACATCAGAAAAAAACTCTCGCTCTCATGTACACACACACATACACACACACTCACGCACACACACAAACCAAAAACAAACCAATTACAACAATGATAATAATGATGATGACAATGATGATATTATTATTATTATTATTATTATAAATACGTCGTTACTGCATATATATGTATATATTTTTATGGATTGAATATTTAGACAGCAATCCTTTTTTTAATACAGGTTTCGTTGAATATCACTTGTTTGAAAAAAAAATCAAGGTATCTTAGCTATGTTTTGAATATTTGGTGAGAGACTCAGACTCAAAACGGAGGCCCATATCAAATGCCTTGAGGAGGTAGTGCTGCCCTGGGTCAAGAGGCTCGCGGCTGGAAAACCCTATGTCTGGTAACAGGACTCTGCACCATGCCACACAAGCAGGAGAACCCAGTAAAAAAAACTCTCTCTCTCTCACACACACACAAAAGCCAAAAAGAAAAACCCAATTACAACATTAATAATGAAAATGATGATATTATTATTATCATTATTATTATTATTATTATAAATACGTCGATACTCCATATGTATGTGTGTATATATATATATATATATATATATATATATATATATATATATAATAGCTGGCCACTCGTATTCGAGGATACCCGTCTCCTAGGGAGGCCAGCCAATCCCTGTTGCGGAAGCTCGCTCAGGCACATTTGTGTCTGTTCAACACCCATAGAACCAATCTTCTTCTTCTAATTGATTAATTTCCAAATCTTTCCCATTGTTTCTCTCTAATATTATCTTCGGGTCCGTCTTTCTCTCATCGACATTTCTCTTCACTTATTCTCTCTCTCTCTCTCTCTCGTCCGTTTCTTTCTTATTCTAACCTTATTCCACCCCCTTATTTATTTCTTTGCTTAACTACCTACTAATCCATACTTTATCAGTGCTATTAAACCCCTTTCTTTCTTTCTTTCTCCCCTTTATTGTCTCTTCTCTCTTTCGTTCTTAATTCTCCATCATTTTACTCGACACTCTCTCTCTCTCTCTCCCAATCTTCTCCCCCTCCCTATTTGTCGTACCTCTTCATAATTTAGAGAAGTAGACATTAATTAAACTGACCTTAAGTCTAGCACACGACCACAAGACTACTGTAGTGAAACCGTTCAGGAGGATTGAACTCAATACCGCCAACTGACATGCTAACCATTATGACATGCATTGTACTTGTGTGCGCGTGTATAAATACGTGTGGGTGTTTGTACATTTATTTATGTCAGTGTATAGTGTGTGTACGATATGCCGTGTGTGTGTGAGAGAGAGAGAGAGAGAGGAAGAGAGTGAGAGAGAGAGATTCTTTATCCGCTTCGTGATTAATTTACCTTTGATTATTTTCACCAACCATTCTCCGATTTTTTCATTCCGTTTCTGATTTTTTTCCTCAAATATTTTATTGATTCACGCCATTTTGTTAAATTCTCCGTCACGTAATTTATTTATTTTTACTTGTCTGCAGACACACACACACATATATATATATATATATATATATATATATATATATATATATATATGTACACACACACACACACAAACACACATATATATATATATATATATATATATATATATATATATATAGAGAGAGAGAGAGAGGGGTATATATATGTATACACACACGCACACATACATATATATATATATATAATAGAGAGAGAGAGGAATATATGAGTATATATATATATATATTATTTGATATGCGTAGTAGGAAAGTAGGAAAGCGCTCAATATCAGTGATAAAGCTAAGATATTCGGTTGGATGTATATGAGTTTGTGAGCCTGGATTTCACGCTTTTTCGATCATCAGGCAAACTGGTTAAAAATAAACCAGTTGCCTGATGGCCGGCAAAGCGTGAAACCCGGGATCACAAACTCATATCCATACAACCGAATATATATATATATATATATATATATATATATATATATATATATATATATATATAATTATATTGTTTTGAATTTGCTGCATTTATGCAGCCAAAGTGCATAACACCGAAGATATTGAATTCCCAGATAGACAGATATATTATGTATGGCCATAGGAATCAGCAACGCAAGGTTTGTTTCATGCCTTCTGCAATCATCTGACTATTTTGAAATATTTTTTTGCAATTTAGTCAAATTCATCTATATTCTTTCTTTTTATCATCTCTGTTATTAAATAACCCACATTGTAATAACAGAAAATCTGCCAAGAAAAATTGGAATGTTGATAGAACCTAGACGCAAATTTAGTGCGGATGATCTAGCGATTAAAGCACTTTCTATACATTTTCGTCTTTTAATTAATATTTTTTTCCATTTTGTCTTGCAATTTCCTCAATACTATTCTAGATATATAAAAAATATATCGTTATCTCCTATCATATATATATGTATATATGAGATAACTATATATACATTTTTAGATATCAAGAAGTATTTGGGAAGGAAAATGTATGACAAAGTTGGAAAAAAAATTCATGAGCTACAATGCGTGATGGAAACAAAAAGAAAAAGAATAATCGGTTTGATTATATATATATAATTTAAATTTAAAATTTCCAACATCGTCCGTTCGTGCGTCTGTGTAGTCATACCAACATTACAAAGGACGAGCGTCCTATGGAAGACGATAAACTACATCCGTGTCCTGGGCAAGATGATAAACTACGTCCGTGATCTGGGTAAGACTATAAACTACGTCCGTGTCCTGGGTAAGACGATAAACTACGTCCGTGATCTGGGTAAGATTATAAACTACGTCCGTGTCCTGCGTAAGACGATAAACTACGTCCGTGATCTATGTAAGACTATAAACTACGTCCGTGTCCTGGGTAAGACAATAAACTACGTCTGTGATCTGGGTAAGACGATAAACTACATCCGTGACCTGGGTAAGATGATAAACTACGTCCGTGATCTGGGTAAGATTATAAACTACGTCCGTGTCCTGGGTAAGACAATAAACTACGTCTGTGATCTGGGTAAGATTATAAACTACGTCCGTGTCCTGTGTAAGTTGATAAATTACGTCCGTGATCTGGGTAAGACAATAAACTACGTCTGTGTCCTGGGTAAGATGATAAACTACGTCCGTGATCTGGGTAAGACTATAAACTACGTCCGTGTCCTGGGTAAGACGATAAACTACGTCCGTGATCTAGGTAAGACTATAAACTACATCCGTGTCCTGGGTAAGACGATAAACTACGTCCGTGATCTGTGTAAGTCTATAAACTACGTCTGTGATCTGGGTAAGACTATAAACTACGTCTGTGTCCTGGGTAAGATGATAAACTACGTCCAACAGCAAGGCATCTGGTCAGGAGGTTTTGAGGAGCGTGGAATTACCTTTTAATTGCTGGGGTTCTCAGGTTTACCCCGACTCGGGCAGTAGCACCTGTTAGGATCACAGACATGAGCAAATAGTTTACCCCAAAACTGGTGTCAAAGCACTATGAAAGTGTAAAAATAGGTTCTAATACCAGCAATACATTTCGAAAAAAAATCATTACCAGCAATAAATTTATAAGAATAAATTATTACTAGCAATACATTTAAAAAAAAAAATATTACAAGCAAAACATTTTTTGGAAAAAATATTAGCAGCAATACATTTTTGAAAAAATTATTACCAGTATTATAAAACTTGTCGGTATTAAATAACCGATTGTCGTAAAACAAACCAAAAGACTAAATGTATCAGAGGAAAACTTTTTGTCTACTTTGTCATATAATATATTGAGTTCTACCTGGATTCTATCCTCTTGAGAATTTATTTATATATATATATATATATATATATATATATATATATATATATATATATATATATATTGACGACTAATATCAATATATATATATATATATATATATATATATATATATATATATATATATATATATATATATAAATATAATTACATGAATCATTCATACAAAAAACAAATATAGAGTTTAATGACTTAAATGGCGAGAATACATCTTCGCAAACAATTTCAATAAGATACACTAACCCCGACCTTGAATATGGATGATATGATCCATGTTTATAAATTCCAGTGGCATAAGGTCTTTTTTAGTTTTTACAAGCTATCGTCTATTCCTACAGACATCCTCAGGTATGGAAATAGATTTGTTCTTTTTTTTTTACTTCTCGGTAATAAGAGGACAACAAAAATAGAGATGTAATCCGAAAAAATGGTATGTGAAATGTGTTATTATTTTGGGAAATTATAAATTAAAACTGCACCTATAAACGAAATATATATATATATATATATATATATATATATATATATATATATATACACACACACACACACACATATATATATATATATATATATATATATATATATATATATATATATATATATATATATATATATATATATATATATATATAATGTTCATTTATGTAGCAGTCTTTCTTTTAAACATGTTTTCGTTGAACATTGACAGACAAGGGAAATCTGATGATTCTTTTATTTAGTTTTTTCCAACATTCTCACATTTTCCCGTTTGGTGCGAGTAATGAAGCGCTAAAACAGTCGGTATTGTCCATTGTCCCGCGAAACTTAGAATAAACGCTACTGGTATCCAGACAGCACAAAAAAGTACATCTTAAACAGTCAAGCTTTAAAAGAAATTAATGACAACTAAACCCCCTCCCTTGAAAATGGCTGAAGAAGTGGTCGAAATCGATTGGGATAATGGACAATACGGATATTTTTAAAAATTTAAACATTTTTGAAGATAAAACAAGAAGTCGAGAGTTCCACAAGTGAGAAGTGCGATAGAATCTCCAGTTACTCCACCATATATATTTATAAATAAAATTCCGATAACCTAAAACACTATTCTTAAAAAGGTGCTCAATACAGAGTAGAGCAAATAATATTTATTCAAAATTATAATATTACTACAATCTGTTCATATCTATGTATCTCATTCTGTTCATATCTATCTCAGTCTGTTAATATCTATGTCAATCTGTTCATATCTATCTATCTCATGTACTCACTGAAATGCTCTAATACTCTCACGAGCCATTTACAGTAATTTCGATTTTGACTTGTAATTCGCCTTTATGGCCTCAATGATGAATTCACCCAGGCTGGTATTTGTTTTCGGAATTTTTGCTTGTTAATTATTTATAAATCTACTTATCTGTTCGTCAATCTCCACTATATATTATAAATTGATATCTGCCTTAAACATGTAATGGCTGACCACTCGCATCCGAGTATCTTTTGTAGACGCCTACTCAGACATATTTCTGTTTATTCAACAGAAACCACCTGTGCTTTATACTGCAGCTATGAGAGCGCATTATATGCCGTGATCAACAGGCTGAACAAGGTCAGTATGCAGAAAACCTCGGTCACGATGACTGATGATTTGCGCTAGCACATCCATTGACTCAATTCAATTCCGTCTATCTTTTTCACTCACAAGGATTGGACCAACTTCTGTGGTAAAGTGCCGCACACTGGGATCCTCCACCCTAGGCCGATAAAATCAAGAAGTTACCTTCCTGACAAATCGATCATGGTGACATTCGAAGTCGGGTCTCATGATCGGAAAGTGAATCTTCTCACCTCTCGGCTACGTAACCATAAAACATATGTATCTACCTATATCTACATTTATCTACATAGAATAGATAGATAGATAGATAGATAGATAGATAGATAGATAGATAGCAAATTAATTAAACAAAACGAATATTTCCGTTGTTATTTACTTTTTTTTCGTATTTTACAAATGAAACATGACCCAGTGCACATGTCATACTTCGTATGTCCATTCCACGAAGTCGTTCCTTGCAAATTGACCACAGATTCTCGACTGGATTTAAATCAGGGAAGTTTACGAGCCAGTCTATAGTACTCTGATTTTCTGACTGGTAAGACTAGCCATTGTGTACTTGCAGCGTTACAATTATCATACTCCTCCTATCATACGCCTATCGCAGACAATGGACGTAGGACAACTAATCGACAGCCGCGACAGTAGTGTCTTGGCGTGATTAAAAACTGAGGCAATCACGGATGACGCAGTATATTTGAAGTCTAAACGAAATTCATCATACACCCCGAAAATACATTTATATTACTGCACACGACCGCAAATGACCTAATCTGAGGAAAAAATAGAAATCGATTACACCCTGTCACTACAGTGGGTCTAAAACTGACCGTATGGTGAAGGAAAGGAAACTAAAGCAGCTGTTTCAATTAATTTGCACAAGGTTGTATGCTATAGTATATTATACAAAATTAAATAAATTCACAAAGTTCGTCTTTGTTTAGTTTTTTGTTTTTTTGTTTTTGTTTGTTTTTGTTTTGTTTTCTTTTGTTGTTTTTTGTTGTTTTTTTCTCTAAATTATCGCAAAATACCTGTGCCATTGTCACAACATCATATATGGTTCGAACTGGTGTTTGAACGGTCGTTGTTTCGTATGCCCCAAAGTTATATTGTCTCGATTTTTCACTGAAAGGCTGAAGCCACCTTTTCCCTAGCGAAAAGGATTTGTAGCAATATTAAATAACATAACGCAAAGATAGGCAACCATTTTCGAGCAATGGGCCGCATGATCTATGACTTATCACAAGGTGGACCACACTACTAAAAAGATTCAAGGTAATTCTTCGAAGTAGGTAACTCGGCTATTTTCACTACAGAGGACCATATGCGTAAACATATATCTTAGAAATGGTAGAAAAATTTTAATTTTTAGAAAATATTTTTGTTGTGACCAAGTAAATTGTTAAAGAAATAAAAAAATATTAAACAGTAAGTACGACAGAAAAGTATTACACGACTAGTGAATGTGTGTCGGATGGCCCAGCGTTCAATCTATTCGACTGTTCCCCCAAGGCCTTCTCTCCTACTAATCTTATAGTAGGCGGAAAAGTCCAACATAGACTCTTCAGAGGGAGGACACCACAATTTTTTATAATTAAAAAATTGAAGTCTTGGTCTAATATTATTACTGATGACAGTGTGATTAAGACATATCGCTGCACGTGATTTATTTTGAGTTTATTCATTTGAAAATGAAAACATTTCTTCTTTAGAGAAATAGTTTCCTGTTTACACGTATGGTGAGCCTTAATGGAAAATTGTCTATGGTTTAAAATGCTGACAACCTTACTTTCCCTGAAATTTTACAAAATTCAAGAAACATTGTTCTTAATTATTGTTTATGTATTTGGTTATGTATGAAAGAGTGTGTGAGTGAACAAGTGAGAATGAAACAAAAATAAAATTTAAAGAAACGTTATTTTCCTTATGAAATTAAGCGTGCCATTCAGAAAGGCTAAACGGGCCGCATGTCGACCGCAGACGGCAGTTTGCTCATGATTGGCAAAACGCATTTTACTCACGCCGTCAAAAATGAGATCAATAAAAATAGTATTTTCAGAAAGCTATCCTGTCATTTTAGTTTCATCTTTGAATATAATGTTCTAATTATTGTTTTATTTTTATTTATTTATTTATTTGTTTGCTTGTACTC
>OZ010581.1:5693333-5748333 GCA_963932145.1 Acanthosepion lycidas
TATTTATGGTTTATCTATTTTAATTTATAATTTAATCTATATTTAATTTTAATCTGTTTAATCTATTATAATTTAATATATAATTATTCTTTTAACATATATGATTCTATCTAATCCGTCATATTTTAATCTATAATTAATCTATATAATCTTCAAATTTAATCTTAATTTTAGTCTATGCTTTATCTTTTATTAATCTATCTAAATTTTTCCCCTTATATTATAAAATTTTCTTTCGGGCTATTACTTATCTATTTATTTAAATTCTTCCTTTAAATTATTATTAATTTTAATATTCAGCTTTTTCTTGTTTATTTACTAATAATGTCTTAAATTTTTTATTATAATATTAATTCCTTTTTATAATATTAAAATTAAATGATAGTATTAATATTAAATTTTAATTTGTCTTTTATCTACAATCTTTAAAACCTTTTCTTGACTTTTGACTTGAGCCAACCCTGCTGTACATCTCGAGATTCTTGACAAATTCCAAAGAAGACTCTGTAATGTAATCGATCCTGACTTTCATCTCGACTGCAGTCACTTTCTCACCGACATGACATGGCTTCCCTCTGTCTTTTCTACAAATATTTTCATGGCAACTGTCATGACGAGCTTTTTTCCCTGGTGTCCAGACTACATGAATTTAAGCGTAACTGTTTAGCAGACGAGTGTGGCTGGGAAACTAGTAGCCGGCTATTTTATGTATGTATATGTGTCACTGTTTTACTGCTGAACTAACTAAATGCAAGCACCACTTCTAATCTAACACTTTCTTTCTCGCACTTCTTACCCGTGGAACTCCTTTCCGATTTCTTACTTCCCTTATAACTACAATCTTCAAAAATGTAAATACAATGTCAATCGCCATCTTCTGTCTTCTTGAACATTCTTTCGTTTTTTGTTCTTTCTTCAATTATCCTCACTAAAGTCTTCTCCTTCTCTTTCGTTCCTTGTAAGCCCCTGCGTTCTTGTGTCATTATCGCCTTGCTTGGGTTGAAACGATTCTTGCAAGAGGAAAACTCGATACGACAGTGAAAAATACTCTGCAAAAATAAAGAGGTCTTTAAATACAAGTTTGTCCAGTAAGTATTCTAACCTTTTAAATATCACGTGAACCGGTTACTTCGTAAACAATTAAAGAGGACTTTAGTGCGCAAGTGTGAATAGATACTTTTCTGTGCAATTATTCAGCACTGAGACGTCATTGAATGTGATTGAGTATTGTGCAACGGTCGCATTCACAACGAACGAATAGATTCTTCATTCAATTTTCATAAAAGGTTCAAGAGCCACACAAACTAGACAAATGCATTCGAAAGAGTAATGATCAATAAGGTGTGTGATATGTATGTGATGGATGAAAGAGGTGCTGAGAGAAAGTGGAGATGATGAGAATAAAATGCAAAGTAAGGTCCTCCGTGTTATTTACATTATTGAGACTGTTATCCCCATCTTCATTTTCACAACGTTTCAGCCGTTGTACGCTCCGGTCTTCTTCAGATGATTGAAATTTTGAACCGAACCCATTATTTAGTCCACCGGGGTAGATTGTTTTAGTTCCACGTGCCATGCTTCTTCCGGATTAAATATGAGCACTGGTAAAAAAAAAAATTGCTGAGACATTAGGTTTATAAGTCCCAGAAATTAATAAAAAGACAAAATGGCCCAGTGGATAAAGGCGTTGGTTAGATCCAGTGACTAGACTAAAAGAGTTGTAAGTTCAATACCAGACCATAGCAGGGGTGAACCAAAACTTGAAGAGATGAGAAAGGGAAATAAATAAGACATCCAGAAGAGGCATGACACGTGGAACTAGAACAATGTGCCCCCTGTGGACGAAATAAAGGATTCGATTCAAAATTCCTATCACCTAAAGAAGCCCGACAGAAACGCTGTGAATGTGGCAATGAAGATGAGGATAACAGTCCGAATAATGTAGATAATGCAAGTAATCATAATACCTCATCTCAGAGATATAGACAGATATATAGAGAGACATAGACATAAAGGCCGGACCGTACAACGGCCAAAACGTTGTGAATATGGCAATGAAGATGAGGATAACAGTCCAAATAATGTAAATAATGCACGTAATCATAATACCTCATCTCAGAGATATAGACAGATATTGAATTTTCTCCGTACAGCCGACAGTATCACAATGGCCTTTTGAAACAGTGGAAGACTGTGCAGCTCCATTAATCAGTGCAAATGAATACTCGAAATTAGGCATTGGATTTGAAAAAGAGTATTATCGTTAAACTCTCAGCCAATGTTCTTTTGTGTTGATATATGAGTTTGCGTGAGAAAATCAACACAAGCATGAGGGTATGGGTACATCTTTATGGGTCTGTGAAGGGTGCCAATTTTATTTACTTGCATGCATAAATGCACACACACACACACACACACACACACATATATATATATATATATGCCTTGACTACAGTCATGTGGCTTTGGTTTCTAATGCCGGAAACCGTACTTCCCGTCCCCACTTTACGACAGTTGACCTTGTCCTTCGTAAAAATTTATGAGGCAAAGAATTTCGATGTAGCCATGTCTCGCCAAAAACAGAGGCAGACATGTTTCTCGACGCAGGTTGACTTGTTGTTGTTACTTTGTTAATAGCACACATGTGGCTCGACGAGATTTATGAAGAACACGTGTACTGTTGGCGAACAGGAGACTTAGACATCTCTCTGCACGAGCATTAACACTAATATATTAGACATGGCGAAACACGAAGATTTTACAAGAATAGTAAATCATTTTCTTTTTATCAACTTCTGCAATCCAAAACTGTTGCTAGAATAACAGTCGTTCCCTCCATCAATTTGCGTTTTTATCACAACGTTTTATGGCCGATCAATTCTTCGGTCGTTAAATTGCAAGGTTTCAGAATAAAGAATGAGGCTTCGTGAAGTTTCCGACATGCTTTTCTAACTTATAGAGAAAACGTGCCCAGACAAATCCTGACATGAAGTGTTCTCATTATTCCATGAATTATTCAAGCTGGTATCTTTATCTTGGTTATTTTGATCATTACGATTACCTCAATGTATCCTTCAACATTCTTGATGCAGCCAAAAGTTTTCGGATGATAAACTATTGGCCATCATTTAAAGAACGTGCACTAATGGAATATCCGCAGTGAATTAATATCAGGTTTTGTCACTTTTGACCGCCAATACTTCAGCTGTCCAATAAAAATCTCATAAAACTTGGCAAGTTTTGAACTCATAGGCGTAAAGAAAATAAAAAATCTAGCTTGATATATCTGATAAGTTTCAAATCAACGGACACTAGCTTATAAATACATAAGTAGTCGGCTACTAGTTTTCCAGGCACACCCAAACATGCAGACATCTACTCAGGTACATTTGTGTTTTTTCAAGACCACATCCCCCACTGCAACTATACTGACCGGGACGTAGTTACAGTTTATGGAAGATAGAGGATAATCAGGCATGAGCAATAATTTGAACAATACCATAACTTGATAAGACACCGGAAGTGTTGAAACAAAATGGCTATTTTTGTAGTGATTTTACAACATATTTATGTTATAATTTTCTAATAAATAATTATATTTGCTCTACTCTATATTGAGCACTCTTTTAAGAATAGTATTTGTTGCTTATCGGAATTTATTCTGTATACACCAATCCTATACTTGGGTGTGTATATATATATATATATATATATATATATATGGACTCATATCAATTCTTCATGAGCTTCCGATCCTAAGCTATGATTAATTAATGCTGAATATGTAATTTTCGTTTATGTTTGATTTCATCACGATTCTTCTGTTAAGTTTGGATAGGAATACACTACTATTGCTCAAAGTAGAGCCCAATAGTATTATATAAACTCGGAGAATTCCAGTAAGATATCATTAATCATTTCTAAGATACAACGGTTCAAAGTTTAATCTAACAATTGGACAATTTTGGTGTTACAAGCGGTATATGTTCCTGTATGTGTAGACAAAGAAATATATTCTTTATTAAATGTTGGTACATCTTTTGGGACGTACCTTTCATCAGGCAAATATTTACATTGGTTTAACATTCTAAGTTCACATGTCAAGATATAATGCTGACCTGTAATGGACAACAATTCAAAATCCTTAGACAGAGAAGATAATTCAGTGATTCAAAATTCTCAGAAGAAGAAAAACGATAAAGAGGAAGAAGGAAAAGAGAAAGAAAAAGAAGAAGAAATAGAAGAGGAAAAATAAGAAAAAGAATAGGAAAAAGAAGAAGAAAGAGGAAGCAGAGGAAGAAGAAGAGGAAGAGGAAGAAGAAGCAGAAGAAGAAAAAGAGGAAGAAAAAAGTAGAAGAGGAGGAGGAGGAGAAAAGGAGGAAGAAGAAGCAGAGGAAGAAGAAGCAGAGGAAGAAAAAGAGAAGAAAAAAGAAGAGGAAGAAGATAACGAGGAAGAAAAAGAAAGAGGAATAAGAACAGGAAGCAGAGGATAAAGAGGAAGAAGAAGAAGAAGTAGAGGAAGAGAAAGTCGAAGAAGAAGAAAGGGGGAAGTAGAGGAAGAAGAGGAAGAAGAAAAAGAAGTAGAAGAAGGAGTAGATGAGGAGGAAGAAAACACAGAAAAAGAGGAAAAAGATAAAGAGGAAGAAGGAGGAAGAAGAAGAGGAAGCAGAGGTAGAAGATGAAAAGGAAGAAGAAGCAGAGGAAAGAAGAGAAGGACAAGAAAGAAAAAGAAGAAGAAGAGGAAGAAGATAAAGAGGAAGAAGAAGTGGAACCAGAGTAAGAGGAAGACGAAGCAGAGGAAGAAAAAGAGGAAGTAGAAGAGGAGAAAAAGAGTAGAAGAGGAGGAGGAGGCAAGAAGAAGAAGAGAGAGTAAGAAGAAGAGAGAGTAAGAAGAAGAAGAGGAAGACGAAGCAGAGGAAGAGAAAGAGGAGGAAGAAGAAAAAGAAAAATAGGAAGTACAGGAAGAAGAAGAAAAAGAAATAAAAGAAGTAGAAGAGGAGGAAGAATAACAAGAAGAAGAGGAAGAAGAAAAAGATGAAGAAGAAGAAAAGGGAAGAAGAAGACGAAGCAGAGGGAGAATAACATATAGAGGAAGAGGATGCAGAGGAAGAAAAAAGAAGTAGAAGAGGAGGAGGAGGAGGAAGAAGAAGAAGAAGAGGAGAAAGAAGATAAAGAGGAAAGAGAAGAAAGAGGAAGAAGTGGAAGCAGAGAAAGAGGAAGAAGAACAGAGGAGGAGAAAGAGGAAGTAGAAAAGGAGAAAAAGAGAAGCAGAAGAACAAGAAGAAGAAAGAGGAAGAAGTGGAAGAAGAGGAGGAAGAAGAAACAGAGGAAGAAAAAAAGGAACTAGAAGAGAAGAAGAAGAAGAAGAAGAAGAAGAAGTTAAAGAGGAAAGAGCAGAAAGAGGAAGAAGAAGAAGAAGTGGAAGCAGAGGAAGAGGAAGAAGAACAGGGAAGAGAAAGGGGAAGTAGAAGAGGAGAAAAAGAGGAGAAGAAGAACAAGAAGAAGAAGAGGAAGAAGTGGAAGAAGAGGAGGAAGAAGAAGCAGAGGAAGAAAAAAGGAACTAGAAGAAGAAGAAGAAGAAGATAAAGAGGAAAGAGAAGAAAGAGGAAGAAGTGGAAGAAGAGGAGGAAGAAGAAACAGAGGAAGAAAAAAAGGAACTAGAAGAGAAGAAGAAGAAGAAGTTAAAGAGGAAAGAGCAGAAAGAGGAAGAAGAAGAAGAAGTGGAAGCAGAGGAAGAGGAAGAAGAACAGGGAAGAGAAAGGGGAAGTAGAAGAGGAGAAAAAGAGGAGAAGAAGAACAAGAAGAAGAAGAGGAAGAAGTGGAAGAAGAGGAGGAAGAAGAAGCAGAGGAAGAAAAAAGGAACTAGAAGAAGAAGAAGAAGAAGAAGAAGATAAAGAGGAAAGAGAAGAAAGAGGAAGAAGAAGAAGTGGAAGCAGAGGAAGAGAAAGAAGAGGAGAAAAAGAGAAGGAGGAGAACAAGAAGAAGAAAGAGGAAGAAGAGGAGGAAGAAGAAGCAGAGGAAGAAAAAAAGGAACTAGAAGAAGAAGAAGAAGAAGAAGTGGAAGCAGAGGAAGAGGAAGAAGAAGCAGAGGAAGAGAAAGAAGAGGAGAAAAAGAGAAGGAGGAGAACAAGAAGAAGAAAGAGGAAGAAGTGGAAGAAGAGGAGGAAGGAGAAGCAGAGGAAGAAAAAAAGGAATTAGAAGAAGAAGAAGAAGAAGAAGAAGATAAAGAGGAAAGAGAAGAAAGAGGAAGAAGAAGAAGTGGAAGCAGAGGAAGAGGAAGAAGAAGCAGAGAAAGAGGAGGTAGAAGAGGAGAAAAAGAGAAGGGGAAGAAGAAGAAAGAGGAAGAAGTGGAAGAAGAGGAGGAAGAAGAAGCAGAGGAAGAAAAAAGGAACTAGAAGAAGAAGAAGAAGAAGAAGAAGATAAAGAGGAAAGAGAAGAAAGAGGAAGAAGAAGAAGTGGAAGCAGAGGAAGAGAAAGAAGAGGAGAAAAAGAGAAGGAGGAGAACAAGAAGAAGAAAGAGGAAGAAGTGGAAGAAGAGGAGGAAGAAGAAGCAGAGGAAGAAAAAAGGAACTAGAAGAAGAAGAAGAAGAAGTGGAAGCAGAGGAAGAGGAAGAAGAAGCAGAGGAAGAGAAAGAAGAGGAGAAAAAGAGAAGGAGGAGAACAAGAAGAAGAAAGAGGAAGAAGTGGAAGAAGAGGAGGAAGGAGAAGCAGAGGAAGAAAAAAAGGAATTAGAAGAAGAAGAAGAAGAAGAAGAAGAAGAAGAAGAAGAAGAAGATAAAGAGGAAAGAGAAGAAAGAGGAAGAAGAAGAAGTGGAAGCAGAGGAAGAGGAAGAAGAAGCAGAGAAAGAGGAGGTAGAAGAGGAGAAAAAGAGAAGGGGAAGAAGAAGAAAGAGGAAGAAGTGGAAGAAGAGGAGGAAGAAGAAGCAGAGGAAGAAAAAAGGAACTAGAAGAAGAAGAAGAAGAAGAAGAAGAAGAAGAAGTGGAAGAAGAGGAGAGGAAGAGGAAGAAGAAGCAGAGAAAGAGAAAGAGGTGGAAGAAGAAGAAGAAGAAGAAGAAGAAGAAGAAGAAGAAGAAGAAGAAGAAGGTGAAGAAAGGTGGAAGTAGAGGAAGAAGAAGAAAAAGAAGAAGAAAAGGAAGAGGAAATGGTAGCGCATTATATGCAATCACTTTATCTTTCGAGCTCCTAAGATGTAATTTTTAACTTGAGGAGGTGGCAGTATTCTATGGATTATTTAGTCAATTATCCTCATCTTTGTTATTTTGATTACAACATTTCGGTCGATGCGTTATGGGGCTTTCTCCTAAAGTATGTTATATCATGTAATATTTCTACCTCATTGTCCACTGCAGAAAAGAACTTCAAACTTCAGGTTTGTATTCCGCTTCACTAGAGTAATGGTTAACAAGCTCGACAGGAAAATGATTCCAAGTTTAAAGGAGTGTGTTAGATAGAACTTCTCTTTTCAGGTCTATGCTCATCTGATGCATTGCATTTTTAACGTGTTCGCAGATGCCACGCAATAAAATCACCGGTCGACTTGTTTACCCAGAAAAAATGTCGGTGTTTTCTCTTCCAATGCATCATTCATACGAGTAGATTTTGTTCATCAACGTGTTGTTTGTCTTGCATCGTCCTCTTCGAAAAGGACCAATTTATCAATTTCTGGTGGACCAATTTATCACTTTTAAAGATCTGATGTCTTACACCGCGATCTTTTCCTTTCAGCGGAAAATATTTTTTTTTTCTTTTTCTTTTTAAATTTCACAAACTCTTCACGACACAGACTTCCGTTCAGTGAATCATTAACTGTAAGCTTCAGTCATCCATTACCTCGATTCCAATGCACTTTGCTCCCAAATAAATAGGAACAGTAAAAAATGTCTATAATGAACTCGGTAAAGAAATCCAACGCAGAGAAACATCCAACTCAGTTTTTTAGCAAAGCAAGAAATCAAAATGGAAATTTTTCTTTTGCGTGGGAGTCGTTTTTATAATGAATTATCTATCTAAATTTCTGGGATGACGAGTTATCATTATTTACATTATTTACATTTTGTCTATTGTCCTCATCTTTATTGTTATCAGCTGATCGCTTTTTGTCTGAATTTCTGGGATGAGGATTTAACATTATTTACACTATTTATATTTGGACTATTGTCCTCATCTTTGTTGTTGTTATAACCTGATCGCTTCTGTCTGATTTTCTAGGATGAGGATTTATCATTATTTACACTATTTACATTTCGACTATTGTCCTCATCTTTGTTGTTGTTATCACCTGATCGCTTCTGTCTAATTTTCTAGGATGAAGATTTATCATTATTTACATTATTTACATTTGGACTATTGTCGTCATCTTTGTTGGTTTTATCGACTGATCGCCTTTTGTCTGAATTTGTGGGATGAAAAGTTCTCATTGTTTCCACTATTTACATTTGGCCAATTGTCCTCATCTTTGTTGTTGTTATAACCTGATCGTCTTCTGTCTGAATTTCTAGGATGAGAATTTATCATTATTTACACTATTTACATTTCGACTATTGTCCCCATCATTGTTGTTGTTATCACCTGATCGCCTTCTATCTGAATTTCTGGGATGACGATTTATCATTATTTACATTATTTACATTTCCACTATTGTCCTCATCTTTGTCGTTTTTATCGCCTGATCGCCATTTGTCTGAATTTGTGGAATGAAAAGTTCTCATTGTTTCCACTATTTACATTTGGCCAATTGTCCTCATCTTTGTTGTTGTTATCACCTGATCGCCTTCTGACTGAATTTCTGGGATGAGGAGTTATCATTATTTACACGATTTACATTTGCACTATTGTCCTCATCTTTGTTGTTGTTATCATCTGGTCGCCTTCTATCTGAATTTCTGGGATGAGGATTTAACATTATTTACACTATTTACATTTGGACTATTGTCCTCATCTTTGTTGTTGTTATCACCTGATCGCCTGTTGTCTGAATTTGTCGGATGAAAAGTTCTAATTGTTTCCACTATTTACATTTGGTCAATTGTCCTCATCTTTGTTGTTGTTATAACCTGATCGTTTCTGCTTCATTTTCTAGGATGAGGATTTAACATTATTTACACTATTTACATTTGCACTATTGTCCTCATCTTTGTTGTTGTTATCACCTGATCGCTTCTGTCTAATTTTCTAGGAGGAGGATGTATCATTATTTACATTATTTTCATTTGGACTATTGTCCTCATCTTTGTTGTTTTTATCGCCTGATCGCCTTTTGTCTGAATTTGTGGGATGAAAAGTTCTCATTGTTTCCACTATTTACATTTCGACTATTCTCCTCATTTTTGTTGTTGTTATAAACTGATCGCTTCTGTCTGATTTTCTAGGATGAGGATTTATCATTATTTACACTATTTACATTTCGACTATTGTCCTCATCATTGTTGTTGTTATCACCTGTTGGCCTTCTATCTGAATTTCTGGGATGAGGATTTAACATTATTTACACTATTTACATTTGGACTATTGTCCTCATCTTTGTTGTTGTTATAACCTGATCGCTTCTGTCTGATTTTCTACGATAAGGTTTTATCATTATTTACATTATTTACATTTGGTCAATTGTCCTCATCTTTGTTGTTGTTATAACCTGATCGCTTCTGTCTGATTGTCTAGGATGAGGATTTATCATTATTTCCACTATTTACATTTAAACTATTGTCCTTATCTCGTTGTTGTTATCACCTGGTCGCCTTCTGTCTGAATTTTTGAGATGAGGAGTTATCATTATATATACTATTTACATTTGGCCGATTGTCCTCATCTTTGTTTTTGTTATCGCCTGATCGCCTTCTATCTGATTTTCTGGGATGAGCATTTATCATTATTTACACTATTTACATTTGGACTATTGTCGTCATATTTGTTGTTGTTATCACGTGGTCGCCTTCTGTCTGAAGTTTTGGGATGAGGAGTTTTCATTATTTAAACTATTTACATTTGGACTATTGTCCTCATCTTTCTTTGTTATCACCTGATCGGCTTTTGTCTGAATTTCTTGGATGAGCTGTACGTAATATTTACACTATTTTTATTTGGACTATTGTCCTCACCATTGTTGTTGTTATCAACTGAACGCCTTCTGTCTGATTTTCTGTTATGAGGAATTATCATTATTTACATTATTTTCATTTGGGGTATTGTCCTCATCTTTGTTGTTGTTCTCGCCTGATCGCCTTCTATATGAATTACTGGGAAGAGGAATTTACATTTTTTACACTATTTATATTTTAACTATTGTCCTCATCTTTGCTATTGTTATCACCTGCTCGCCTTTTGTCTGATTTTCTGGGGTTAAGATTTATCATTATTTGCATTATTTACATTTGGACAGTTGTCCTCATGTTTGTTGTTTTTATCACCTGATCGCGTTCTGTCTGATTTTCTGGAATGAGGATTTATCATTACTTAAACTATTTGCATTTGGACTATTATCCTCTTCATTTTTGTTGTGATCCCCTGATCGACTTCTGTCTGATTTTCCGGGCTGAGAATTTATCATTATTTACACTATTTACATTTGGACTATTCTCCTCATTTTTGTTGTTGTTATCCCCTGATCGCCTTCCGTCCGAATTTCTTGGATGAGACGTTCTCATTATTTACATTATTTATATTTGGACTAGTGTCCTTAAATTTGTTGTTGTTATCACCTGATCGCCTTCTGTCTAATTTCATGCGATGATGATTTGTCATTATTCACACTAATTACATTTGGACTATTGTCCGCATTTTGTTGTTGTTATCACCAGATCCCCTTCTATCTGATTTTCTGTGATGAGGATTTATCATTATTTACATTATTTATATAAATAGACTATTGTCCTCATCTTTGTTGTTGTTATCGCCTGATCGTATTTTTTTTGAATTTTTTGGATGAGGATTTATCATTATTTACACTTTTTACATTTGGACTATTGTCCTCATCTTTGTTATTATTATCACCTGATCGGATTTTCTCTGAATATCTTGGATGAGAAGATCACATTATTTACACTATTTACATTTGGACTATTGTCCTCATCTTTGTTGTTGTTATCACCTGGACGCCTTCTGTCTGAATTTTTGGGATGAGAAGTTATCATTATTCACACTATTTACATTTGGACTATTGTCCTCATCTCTGTTGTTGTTATCACCTGGTCGCCTACTGTCTGAATTTTTGGGATGAGGAGTTATCATTATTTATACTATTTACATTTGGACTATTGTCCTCATCTTTGTTGTTGTTATCACCTGGTCGCCGTCTGTCTGAATTTTTGCGGTTAGGAATTATCATTATTTATACTATTTACATTTGAACTATTGTCCTCATCATTGTTGTTGTTATCACCTGGTCGCCTTCTGACTGAATTTCTCGGACAAGGATTTATCATTATTTATACTATTTACATTTGAACTATTGTCCTCAACTTTGTTGTTGTTATCCCCTGGTCGCCTTCTGTCTGAATTTTTGGGATGAGGAGTTATCATTATTTATACTATTTACATTTGGACTATTGTCCTCATCTTTGTTGTTGTTATCACCTGGTCACCTTCTGTCTGAAATTCTGGGATGAGGAGTTATCATTTTTTATACTATTTAGATTTGGACTATTGTCTTTATCTTTGTTGTTGTTATCTCCTGGTCGCCTTCTGTCTGAATTTTTGGGATGAGGAGTTATCATTATTTACACTATTTACATTTGGACTATTGTCCTCATCTTTGTTGTTATCACCTTGTGGCCTTCTGTCTGAATTTTTGGGATGAGTAATTATCATTATTTACACTATTTACATTTGGACTATTGTCCTCATATTTTTTGTTGTGATCAGCTGGTCGCCTTCTATCTGAATTTTTGGGATGAGGAGTTATGATTATTTACACAATTTACATTCGGACTATTGTCCTCATCTTTGTTGTTGTTATCACCTGGTAGCCTTCTGTCTGAATTTTTGGGATGAGGAGTTATCATTATTTATACTATTTACATTTGGACTATTGTCCTCAACTTTGTTGTTGTTATCATCTGGTCGCCTTCTGTCTAAATTTTTGGGATGAGGAGTTATCATTCTTTACACTATTTACATTTGGACTATTGTCCTCATCTTTGTTGTTGTTATCACCTGGTCGCCTGCTGTCTGAATTTTTGGGATGAGGAGTTATCATTATTTATACTATTTACATTTGGACTATTGTCCTCATCTTTGTTGTTGTTATCACCTGGTCGCCGTCTGTCTAAATTTTTGGGATGAGTAGTTGTCATTATTTACATTTGGACTATTGTACTCATCTTTGTTGTTGTTATCACCAGGTCGTCTTCTGTCTGAATTTTTGGGATGAGGAGTTATCATTATTTATACAATTTACATTTGAACTATTGTCCTCATCTTTGTTGTTGTTATCACCTGGTCGCCTTCTGTCTGAATTTTTGGGATGAGGAGTTATCATTATTTATACTATTTACATTTGAACTATTGCCCTCATCTTTGTTGTTGTTATCATTGGTCGCCTTCTGTATGAATTTTTGGGATAAGGAGTTATCATTATTTATACTATTTACATTTGGACTATTGTCCTCATGTTTGTTGTTGTTATCACCTGGTCGCCTTCTGTCTGAATTTCTGGGATGAGGAGTTATCATTATTTATAATATTTACATTTGAACTGTTGTCTTCATCTTTGTTGTTGTTATCACCTGGTCGCCATCTGTCTGAATTTCTGGGATGAGGAGTTCTCATTATTTATACTATTTACATTTGAACTATTGTCCTCAACTTTTTTGTCATCACCTGGGCGCCTTCTGTCTGAATTTTTGGGATGAAGAGTTATCATTATTTATACTATTTATATTTGGACTATTGACCTCGTCATTGTTGTTGTTATCACCTGGTGGCCTTCTGTCTAAATTTTTGGGATGAGGAGTTATCATTCTTTACACTATTTACATTTGGACTATTGTCCTCATCTTTGTTGTTGTTATCACCTGGTCGCCTGCTGTCTGAATTTTTGGGATGAGGAGTTATCATTATTTATACTATTTACATTTGGACTATTGTCCTCATCTTTGTTGTTGTTATCACCTGGTCGCCGTCTGTCTAAATTTTTGGGATGAGTAGTTGTCATTATTTACATTTGGACTATTGTACTCATCTTTGTTGTTGTTATCACCAGGTCGCCTTCTGTCTGAATTTTTGGGATGAGGAGTTATCATTATTTATACAATTTACATTTGAACTATTGTCCTCATCTTTGTTGTTGTGATCAGCTGGTCGCCTTCTGTCAGAATTTCTGGGATGAGGAGTTATCATTATTTATACTATTTACATTTGAACTATAGTCCTCATCTTTGTTGTTGTTATCACCTGGTGGCCTTCTGTCTAAATTTTTGGGATGAGGAGTTATCATTATTTATACCATTTATATTTGGACTATTGTCCTCAACTTTGTTGTTGTTATCACCTGGTCGCCTTCTGTCTGAATTTTTGGGATGAGGAGTTATCATTATTTATACTATTTACATTTGAACTATTGCCCTCATCTTTGTTGTTGTTATCACTTGGTCGCCTTCTGTATGAATTTTTGGGATAAGGAGTTATCATTATTTATACTATTTACATTTGGACTATTGTCCTCATCTTTGTTGTTGTTATCACCTGGTCGCCTTCTGTCTGAATTTCTGGGATGAGGAGTTATCATTATTTATAATATTTACATTTGAACTGTTGTCTTCATCTTTGTTGTTGTTATCACCTGGTCGCCATCTGTCTGAATTTCTGGGATGAGGAGTTCTCATTATTTATACTATTTACATTTGAACTATTGTCCTCAACTTTTTTGTCATCACCTGGGCGCCTTCTGTCTGAATTTTTGGGATGAAGAGTTATCATTATTTATACTATTTATATTTGGACTATTGACCTCGTCATTGTTGTTGTTATCACCTGGTGGCCTTCTGTCTGAATTTCTGGGATAAGGAGTTATCATTATTTATACTATTTACATTTGAACTGTTGTCCTCATCTTTGTTGTTGTTATCAACTCGTCGCCATCTGTCTGAATTTCTGGGATGAGGAGTTCTCATTATTTATACTATTTACATTTGAACTATTGTCTTCAACTTTGTTGTTATCACCTGGTCGCCTTCAGTCTGAATTTCTGGGATGAGGAGTTATCATTATTTACACTATTTACATTTGGACTATTGTCCTCATCTTTGTTGTTGTTATCACCTCATCACCTTCTGTCTGAATTTTTGGGATGAGGAGTTATCATTATTTACACTATTTGCATTTGGACTATTGTCCTCACCTTTATTGTTGTTATCACCTGGTCGCCTACTGTCTGAATTTTTGGGATGAGTATTTATCATTATTTACACTATTTACATTTCGACTATTGTCCTCATCTTTTTTGTTATCACCTGATCTCCTTCTGTCTGAATTTCTGGGATGAGGATTTATCATTATTTACACTATTTACATTTGGACAATTGTCCTCATCTCTGTTTTATTATCAACTGATTGCATTCTGTCAGAAATTCTACGTTGTGTATTAAACATTATTTACACTATTTATATTTGGACTATTGTCCTCATCTTTGTTCTTGTTATCATCTGGTCGCCTTCTGTCTTAATTTTTGGGATCAGGAGTTATCATTATTTACACTATTTACATTTGGACTATTGTCCTCATCTTTTTGTTGTTATCACCTGGTCGCCTTCTGTCTGAATTTTTGAGATCAGGAGTTATCATTATTTACACTATTTACATTTAGAATATTGTCCTCATCTTTATTGTTGTTATCAACGGATCGACTTTTGCCTGAATTTCTGGGATAAGGATTTATCATTATTTACACTATTTACATTTGGACTATAGACCTCATCTTTGTTGTTGTTATCACCTTATTCCCTTCTGTCTGATTTTCTGGGATGAGGATTTAACATTCTTTACACTATTTACATTTGGACTATTGTCCTCATCTTTGTTGTTGTTATCACCTGATCGCCTTCTGTCATAATTTTTGGGATGGGGAGTTATCATTATTTACATTATTTACATTTGGACTATTCTCCTCATCTTTGTTGTTGTTATCACCTGATCGCCTTCTGTCGGAATTTCTGCGGTGGGGATTTATCATTATTTACACTATTTAGATTTGGACTATTGTCCTCATCTTTTTTGTTGTTTAACCTGATCGCCTTTTTTCTGATTTTTTGGGATGAGGATTTATCATTATTTACATTATTTCAATTTTGCTCTATTTTCCTCATCTTTGTTGTTGTTATTCACCTGGTCGCTTTCTGTCGGAATTTGTGGGATGAGAAGTTCTCATTATTTACATTCGTTACATTTGGACTAATTTTCTCATCTTTTTGTTGTTACCACCTGACCGCCTTCTGTCTGAATTTCTGGAGGAAGAATTATCATTTTTCACACTATTTATATTTGTACTATTGTCCTCATCTTTGTTGTTGTTAACACATCGTCTAGGTCATTGTGGTCTCCTGCTTTCCTCAGGTGTATGTCGATCCAAGTAATCTACAGAGAATTTCGGATTAAGTATTTTTATAATCTACCGGAGTAGATTTAATCTCGCTTCACTTCCCAGTGGTAGTCAAATACCACGTTCGACATTATCCTGATGAAGACAAGAGAGCGCAACCGCTGAAACTTTGTGATAATTACGAGGACAATAGTCTACATATTATTAGTGTAAATAATGGATTTTCTATTCGTTTTTATCGCGTTTGGTTACCAGTACTACTATTACTAATAGAGGGCCAGGCATGGGGGTGAATGCATTATAATGAGAATGAGCTATTTTTATTCTGCTATGATTTTCATCCAAACTAAATTAAGGACCCCCTATATACTTGTGCTTACGTCGATTTAATGTAAAATGCTACCCTTTAATTTTGAGGTATTAATTCCTCAAAAAAATTTACCTGTGCAACCAATCATCGAAAATGCATCATTTTTAATATCTCTTCTAAATGTACCTGTGTATAATGCCAGCCTCTATTTTTTGCGCTAAAATTGATCATAAAAACGCGCATTATACTCAAGTATATACAGTAATTTCTCTTCCGGCAACATTTCTTAAGGAATATGCACACAGAAGCAATAATCAATTTTTAATTTTCTGATCATTTTGTAAAAATTATGACAGTGAAAATTTTTGCGTCAAACTCAAATATTCTCCATTTGGGTTTTTTTGTTTTTTTTTTTTTTGCTTTTTTATATTCTTTATAAGTCAAACCGTTCTTCAAGCAAAGTCGGAAGCATATGGCGGATGAGGACATTTTTCCCAATCGTATTCTTCTCGGAGATCAGTCGTGCCGCGTGAGGATGGGCATTATCGTGATAGAGGAGTACTCCCTTTTTTTTGATTAAAGATGAATGTTTTCTATCCATTGACGACGGCGTTTAATAATATGGTAAAAAACAATTTCTCATCACCAGTAACAACCCTGTCCAAAACGTGCACTTGGAATTGTCGTGTAAGAAATGATTCGCAACAATTTACACATTATTGACAATTTTTTTGTAAATTGGTCATGCAGGGCACATTTTCAAACAAGAGAAACGTTTCCAATCCTTTTCAAATCGCGTAGGACATTAAATTTCTCTCTGAGTTCCTGCTAGTGGCTGAAATTCGCTATAACAGAACTTTCAAATCATCTGAATAGTATCCTTTTGGAACCCACACCCCTACCTACACACCCACCCCTGGGCTCGTCATCTAGAATAAAATCACCAGATTTGAAACGGGAAAGCTACTTGTGTTAGCATCTTTATGAAACATTTCTAATGTGTAGTTCGGACGAACTCAGAGGCAAATTCCAAACAATATAATGAATAAAATTCTTATAAACTGTAATAAAAACTGATTCATACTGGCATTTTTTATGTATATATGTTCTTTTTATAGATACAAATATTTAAGTAAATGCTCTGCTTAGTATTAATAACATTTACCGACCTGAAAGTCCGAGAAATTGCCATAGAAAATATGCGTCCTCCGGACAGGAATCGAACCCGTATACTATGCGGAAACGTCATATAGCCTGGCGTGCTTTTACCGATTTCGCCACAGAGGAGCGTTTCGGTAGGTAAGGTCGATTTTACATTTTTTTTACTGTTTTTTTTTTCTCCATGATTTTCTCTCATACATTCATATCTGCTCAATGCGTATACAAATGTAAGTCCGACAATTATTTTAAGACATTTTTTATGTTTATACGTTCTTTTTATAGATAAAAATATTTAAGTAGATGCACTTTTTATAATAAACAGTATTAAGCAACATTTACCGGCCTGAATGTTCGAGAAATTTTCATAGAAAATATTCGTCCTCGGGCCGCTAAATGTTGTTAATACTATTTATCATAAACAGAGCATTTACTTAAAAATTTGTATCCATAAAAAGAACATATAAGCATAAAAAAATGTCTTAAAATATTTGTCAGACTTTGTCGATTTCATAGTAGCATTTCTAAACAAAATAAAAAGGCAATACTTTAATTTGATTTATTTGTTTAACGGCATATCATCTCCTTTTTTTATGCCAAAATTTAATTTTCTTGGGAGCTTTAACATAATAAAAAACGTGATACATGTTCTGCTTTCACAATTGAATACATGGTAGATGATACTCAGCTTTTGTGCAAATATATGTTTGTGTGGAAATTACTAGAGGCGGTGACACGTGCGTTTTAAGTCATTTTTCGAATACAGTTCCATTTAAGAAATTGTAGACTATCATATGGATAAATGTTATGAAAGAGTTCTTCCATGTTGACTGATGTATTGTGGGTAATTTTACTAAAAGTAGGTATTGTGGGTAATTTGCTTATATGAAAATGCATTGCTGGTATTTTTACTATAAATTTTTTTTATACTTTCATGATGATTTGTTTTGTTGGGGTTGACTATATTTAATTAAGCTAAAACCCGTAAAGGAAGAACACAACACATACATTCCACCCGTCACACATGCGTACAATAGAACATATATATATATATATATATATATATATATATATATATACGTGTGTGTCTGTGTGCATAGCCACCGATGTCAGCAGACCTCACACCCTTTGATTGTTTCGTGTGGGACCATTTCAAATTAGTTTTTTTTTTATCAGAGGTGCTCAAAATAATGAAAATTTTGCTAATCCGTATGGATAATCCCAAGGAGGATGTAATCCAGAGAGCTCAATGTCAAATCAATTGTTAATTCAATTTAAATAGAAAACAGACAACCATAAGCGTCCATTGGAAGTACGGTCTGATGAACCAGGTAAAAACCATATTACCTGGGGGAATAAAATATAACCAATGGACTCTTAAGTTGTCTGTTTTCTATTTAAATTGAATTACACACACACACACACACACACACACACACACACACACACACACACACACACACACACACACGTGTCTGTGTGTGTGTGTATAAACCAAAGTATTGGTAAAATCAACACAGAGTGACCTAAGAAAATAAAAATAAAAAATAAATAAATCAAAAAACAGAACATGTATATATATATATATATGTGTGTGTGTGTGTGTTTGCGTGCGTGTGTGTGTGTATATATATATATATATATATATATATATATATATACACACATAAGTATATATATATATATATATATATGTGTGTGTGTGTGTGTGTGTGTGTGTGGTGCCTCCCGCTTTTTCCTTCGTGTTGTGCTCCCCTGACGATCGCCGCAGCAAAACCTGAGTAGCGGTTTGAACATTTTACCGCTTTTTTGACTGTTGGTTTACCAATACTTAGGTCATATATATATATATATATATATATATATATATATATATATATATATATATATATATATATCGCGGTAAATAAACTCTAGTTTTCAAGAAAAGTTCAGAAGGTTCTCACGATAATTGTCATTAGACCTATTCACCTAAAAATATAGCAAATTTGAAATATGTGTGTGTGCGTGCATGTGTGTGTGTGTGTGCGCACGCTATTATGTCTGCATGTTTCAGAAAAATTTAGCTGTGTTTGCATCTGTTATTTGCAATGTGCAACTGTTTTTTGTGGTGCATGTTCGGTCAGGCCACCAGCATCCGATTATCCGCGCACCTGCTCTTCAGCTGCCCCCCGTATCTTTCGCTCAGTGGCTATACAAATGGGTAGAGAGCCGTAAAAAGGTTTACAAAATGACGGTCGGTTATAAGGTTATGAGAGACGACGAAGACAACAGCAGGAGTGGAAGAAAGTGGATAAAAATAAAAGAGAGATGAGAAGAAAAAAAAGATCAAATCGCAGCATCACAAGAAGAAGAAAAAGAAGAACAAGAAGAAGAAGAATAACAACAACAAGGAGAAGGACAGAATGAAAGAAATGAGATGAGGGAAAAGACCATGAAAGTGAAGAAAAAGAAAAGAGCAATAAAGAAAGAAGAAGAAGAGAGTGAAAGAAAGGAGAAGTTAAAGGTCATGAAAGTGAAGAAGAAAAAGGTCGATAAACAAAGAAGAAGAAGAAAAAGGACAGAATGAAAGGAAGGAGATGAGGAAAAGGCAATGAAAGTGCAGTATAAGAAAAGAACGATGGACAGAGAAGAAGAAGAAGAAGAAGAAGAAGAAGAAGAAGAAGATATAAAGTATTCCAAGAAAGAGAAAAAGAAAAGAAAGGCAGGGAAAGAAAGAACATGATCTTAGGGAGGAAAAAAGAAGGGAATAAAAAATGGAAAAGATATGCAAGAAAAAAAAATTAGTGTAGTTTGGGAGCCGTCCATTTCCCACAGCTGCAACCCTGGCGTGCAGTGCACATGGCTTGCTTAATATAATCAATTGCACGTGTGGCCAGGAGGCGCATAGTACCGGAGAGGGCACTGAGGGGACACATCGAAAGGTGTCGAGTACGCAGTCTAACAAGACACAAGGGGTCCTTTAAAACGGGCGGCAAAATGGTGGCAAGAGAAAAAAAACGTTTGCGGCAGAAAAAGGCGGGTATTTATTTATTTGTTTATTTGCTTATATACTATTTTATTGAATTCTTCCTTTCTCTGGTGAATGCGGGGGAGGGGGGCGACGTGGAATTAATGGTACAGAAGGTAAGGGGACTGGGATGGTATGGAAATTGGTGGAACGGCAAAGACTTTTAATGAAGGCCATGCTAAATTTGAGCTATATTCGTCTGGCCCCGGGTGACGTTGATATCTTCCCTTACCTGGATTTTACAAGTTAGCAAATAAGTTCGGTTGTTGCTTGTGTCAGGGCCTTTGTTTATAGCTGAAGTAAATTAAGATTACTGCCGACGATAAATACTCGGATGTAATTTAGTCAAGATATGGATATTTTATTGCAATTGTTCAAGATGTCTCTACGATAAACGCAATTCTCGGCAATAAATCTTACATCTTAAGATTACTAAGCTTACTCTGGGCAAAATCTACCCTAGTGTTTGGGAGGAGGGAGGTCATGGTGAGGATCAATCTCTCGATATTAATGAATTGGTTTACATGACTAGCGAAATATAACTTTTCAGCACCCTTTCGTATGTGGACTAATGATAAAGGTCATGAGTTTCTTTTGTCTTGACCTTTTCGCTTACGTTTCATTCTTGTCTTCTTCTTCTTCTTCTTCTTCTTCTTCTTCACTTATTACTTTGCCTTTCTTCTTTTTCAGTCCTTCTTTTCTTTCTTTCTTGAACTTTTTGTTTACATTTCATCTTACCCCTTTATCTTCTTCACTTATTACTTGGCCTTTGTTTCTTTCTTTTTTTTGTCTTCCTTCCTTCCTTCCTTCCTTTCGTCTCGTCTTGACCCTGTCCTTTTTTTCTTCCCGGCTTTCTTCTTCGTACATTTTCTTCTCGTTACCGACGCCAAACTAATATATATATATATATATATATATATATATATATATATATATATATATATATATATAACAGAGGATGTCTGTGTGTCTGTGTCTGTGTGATACCTTTTCACACGAGATCCATCCAACCAATTGTGATCAAACTTTGCAAATACATTGTACAATGTAAGATATAAGTTCTAGCGTAAAAATCCATAATTTAAAACATCAATACTCGATAAAGGCCATCAAAAATCGATAAATTCACCTTTTTTTCTCCGATTTCGTTCAAACTCGGTATGTAGATTACTTACGTCATGAAAAGCTCAACGATAACTCATTTTTATTTCTACGCCACTGCGTTTAGCGAAAAACCGCGAGAAACGAATAATCGATTTCAACATAAATCGATTACAACACAAATTTTAAACTAAAAGCTCCCTTAATTTTCAAGCACTCTAATACAAACTTTACTCAAGTATAGCCAACAATAAGTTGATTGTTTAACAGTCATTTAACTTGATAATTGCGTCTACTCATATAGTGAAAACCCGCGTAAATAATGAAAAACGGCGATTTTTACTGGTTTCTTTCTTATTTTTCGTTGATCTTTCAACCAATTTTCATCAAACTTAACAACTGCTTTATAAGTGTATTCTTTTTACGTCCCTGTTCGCACACTGACAAATTGAATTTCAAAAACTTCAAAATAATTGTGGTCTGAAGTGGGTCTTCATGTTGCCTGTTTTACCCCTTCATGTCCTCGACTAACTTCGATTGAATAAATACAAACTACTTCTGTTATATATATGTTTTTTTAATGAAAGTACTTTAAAGTAATTGAAGAAGATAGACTCTGTTACATCTAAACATGATGTCATTTTTGCTCCATCCTAAGTTAGGTATGGCTGCAAATATCTATATATACATCAGAGGATTTCTCAGTTTTCCGCCATTTCAGGCTAAACATAAAATTTGAAAACAAAATCTACTCGTTTGTAGTCGTTATCTATTTATTTATTTATTTTTTAGCAAATCACCCCAAGCAAGGCGAGATTGCCACTAGCACACAAGGGGTTACAGAGGGTGAGAGTAAAAGTAAATAGGAGTATTTGGAAAAAGGATAAGGAAAAGACAGGTATCAAAGTCAAGGCAATAGAAGACGTTGATTGACATTACATTTAAATATTTGAAGATTATAGCTATCAGAAAAGCAAGTGATAGGAAGGGAATTCCACCGACGGGAGGTGCGAAATAAGAAGCTGAGTAGAAAAGACGGCTACATTTACCTGTTTCGACAGTGAAAGGGTGGGACTGAGATGCCAACCTAGTAGTACGCTTGAATTCATGCAATTTGGGGACCATTGAAAGAAGGTCCTCGGAGCAGTTGCCATGAAAATATTTGTGGAAAAGACAGAGGGAAGCCACAACACGTCTATGAGATAGTGACTGTAGATGGAATGCCAGATCAGGACCAATCACGTTGCATATCCGTCTCTGGATTTTGTCGAGGACCTTGAGATGAACAATGGGAGCACCAGATCATATATGACAGTAGTATTCCATGCAAGGACGAATGATAGATTTGTAGATTTGAACGATGGACTCAGGCGAGAAAATTATTCTGGCACGACACAGAGAACCAACTTTCCTTGCAGTAGATAAAGCTATAGATTCAATGTAGTTGTTCCAATTCAGGTCAGTGGACAGCGTGAGACCAAGCAGGCGCAGAGAGGCGCTCTCTTGGAGTTAGGCATCAGCCATTCTGATGGGAGGCAAGGAGGGTTCTCTGTGGTGAGTAAATGAGGGCAGTTTCGTTTTAGAGGCATTAAAGTTTACAAGCCATTTCCTGCCCCAGTCAACCACAGATTGAAGGTCCTTCTCGAAGCCTGCGTCCAGTTTAGTTTTGTCAGTGATGCTGGATTTACTACTGAGGCAGGAGTAAATAGTAGTGTCGTCAGCGTAGATGTCAACTTGGGAGTTGATGACATCAGGAAAAATCGTTTCATGAAGATCAGAAACAGTGTAGGACCCAGGATAGAGCCTTGGGGAACACCAGCGTTCCCGTGAAAGGAACTGGAGGAGAACCCATTTAGGACGACTTTCGTTTCACGGTTGAGAGGAATGATTTTATTAAGTCAAATAATCGTCGTGTAATTCCGTATCCCTGAAGCTTACAAAGAAGGCCAACCTGCCAGACGCTATCTAACGCTTCAGAGATATCTAAAGCTACGGCTCGAGTGTACGGGTAACATGACGGTTATCGGTGCAGAAAGTGAAATCGGCGAAAATAAGTTCAAGTTCTGGTCGATTCTGTTTCATTCACTTCGCGTTGATGATGTTGGAAGATGCAGGTGCGGGGCTGACAATGATTCTCTTGTTTTGATTGGCAGATTAACCTAAGAGAAAGAGAATTTTCAATTCAAAACCACCTAAAGAATAATACGTCCGGCTATCTTCCCTTTCAATTTTGTAGATCAACCAGTCAAGAAGAGTAACACTGCATTCACACCCAGGCTGAATATAGGTCGACCCCCCATCCCTTGTTCAAGACACGCCAAGTGCTGCAGATAACACAATGTGGTTTCCTTACGACCCCAGACGTTTTCCAGACTTTGGTGTTTATTATTATTATTATTATTATTATTTTATTAACTTTGATTTCTTTCCGGGTCCCGATAAGGTCAGAAATGGCATCATGACATTTTCCATTGAGCATTTTTAAAAAAACATATTTTACATAGATAAAGCCTTTCGTAGGATGTGGGCCAGTACTCAGAACAATTTTTTGTATTTCTTTAAGGCACTGGCTACCAGGAATCCCTTCTGTAAGTCTATTGGAATCTTTTTCAGTCAATCCGAGGGCTTCAACTACAACAGTGTGATGTTCCCATGTGCCATATTTTTGAGATTTCGATTTCAAGGTATTATTAATAATAATAATATCAAATTCTGGAACTAAATGTTAAAAATTAGTTTAAACGTTTTCTTTAATTTGGGGTTAAAGATTAAAGCGAGGTTATATTTTGTTTGCTTTTTTCTTCTCTTTAGTAACAGTAGACTCCTGTGGAGCACAGGACTATTGTCCTCATCCTTGTCGCCATATTTATTACAATGTTTCGGTCATTGTACGCTCCGGCCTTTTTCAGGTGGTTGGAATGTCGAACTGAATGCTTTATTTCGCTCACTGGGGTAGACTGTTCTAGTTCTACATGCCATGTTTAATGGATGTCAGTTATCAGTTATCTCCTCTTAATTCCCCTCTCCAAGTTCTCCACTGCCTTAACCAGGTATTGAACTCACACTCTTTATCCACGCCTTTATCCACTGTGCCATGTGTCCCCTTTTCTTGTTTCCCTGATAGCTATAATCTCCAACTATTCAAATGTAATGTCAATCGACGTCTCCAAATGCCCTGATCTATCCTTCTCTTCATCCTTTCCTCTATCACTCCTATTTGCTCTCGCTCCAATTCTCTGTAACCCCTTGCGTGCTAGTGGCTTCCCACCTTGCTTGGGGTGAAATGCTTTAAAAAAAAAAAAAAAAAGTTGTACATTGCCGAAATTTTAATGTCTTTTGCGTGAATCCCGATTCAGTCGGAATTTCTCGCGATCTTTACCGCCATCAGTCAGTTATGTGCCATGCGTGATACACGCTTAGGCCATCATGTATCTTTCAATACATGACTGACGAGGCAGATTTTTTCCCGAAGTAGGTTGCCATTTCTTTCTGCTGTAGACCAATTGCCATCCAAGTCTATAGAACCTGATCTGTCCTGATATTTACCCATAGCTGGAGAGAGGAGAAGAGGATTCATACCTTTTCCAAGTGTATTAGCCCGTAAGTGAATGTAATGGATTCGACTGGAATTCGAACTCGGCTCTCCGATTCCTCAATCCAAACCGCTACTCATTACTCCACCGTACCGACTTTGCCGGCATATTTGTCGATAAAATACACGAAAGTTCTAATCAGTATCGATAAAATGTAATCGATAATAAAGAGGATAAAGGTACGGTGGGGGAAAATGAAAGATGTTCATAAATATATGGAATAAGCGAATGATTAATGAATATATAAATTTTTTTTTTAAAATCAAGTAATACTAATGAACAAGAAATTTGTTAAGGAAAATAACAGAAAAACTGAAAGTGTCAAATTTGAAAAAAAAGACCATAAAACAGAAAAAGAAGAAATGCGGTAGCTTAGAAAAACACGGCTAAAAACTGATGAAGGTCGGTGGGTGAGTTGACAGAAACAGGGAAGAAAAGAAAGAAAAAGGTGCGAACGAAACTAATAAGCGTGACAATGTGCATGAAAAATAAAATGAAAAAAAATATACAACGAACAAAAGAATTAAGAAAATAATAAAGAGGTAAAAAGAAAAACGAAAGAAATGTCTCGTAAGAATTGTGCACCTGGCCAATGAGTTTGGCCTCGATGTCACTGTCTGCCTACCGCAGACTGAAGTCATCAGGTGACAGCTAAGCGCCATTTTGTACGAGCACGTGACATACCAATATCTCATGTCTCTGCTGACACCGGAGTCGTGCTGTTTTGCGTGAGCCAACGACTTTTATTTTATTTTTATGCTTTTGACACGAAGAGAATGAAACCAGTGGATTTTAGCACACGCATATATTAGAAGAAAGTATATATATATATATATATATATATATATATATATATATATATATATGACAGAGAGAGCGAAGGGGTGCTGAAAATTTATCGACTCAACCTACTTACTAAAATCTAATCAAATGCCCAAACATCAGAGTTTTGGGTAAAGTTTTTCTTCGTTGGATCGGGAAACTTTTAAACACTCCTCTCGAGAGTATATATATATATATATATATATATATATATATATATATATATATATATATATATATATATATATATATATATATATATGCCACCTCGAGACGGTGTAATGGTTAGCTAGCTTGCCTCGCTAGAACAATTACGACTGAGTAGTGAATTCGATCCTGACTGGGTGCCCCTTACTTTCTGGCTTGTGCAACATCTAATCTACGCTTGGAAATCACTCTCTCTCCCTCTCTCTCCCTCTCCGTCCCTCTCTCTCTCTCTCTCTATATATATATATATATATATAGATAGATAGATAGATAGATAGATGAGTGATGGGGGATGAGATAGAGACAAAGACACTTAAAAGGAAAGCTAGCTTATATATATTAAGTGAACAGTATGTGTGTGTGTATATATATATATATATATATATATATATATATATATATATATATATATATAAAACATTAGAAACCTGGGTTAAATTTCTTCGTGTTCAGACCGTGAAATTTTTACCACACCCTTGTACGTATATATTTGTAGTCTGTAATATATATATATATATATATATATATATATATATATATATATATATATATATATATATATATATATATATATATATATATATATATACACACACACACACACACACACACTAAGTGAGAGAGATTTAGATTCTCTCACATTCTATGGATATACATTCATTTTTTTTTTCTTTTTTTAGATAGCCAGAGAGACAATGCGCCCGCGCGTCTATGTGTGATGAAATACTTTTTGATTTTGATTTTTATGTCGGATTCGTGTTCACTGCTAAAATATTTTTTTACAGACCAAATCTTTATTGACTTGAATTGGCTTCGTTAATTCATTAGACTTTTTTTTAAGAGAACTTTATAGACGGATTTTATTTTTTTTCTTCTGAAATTTATATGTGTTTCTTCAGAAAAAAAACATTGCTATGGTCACGGAAATGTATTTCAGTTCAGCATTTACAAAAATTAAAACCAAAAAGGTTTAGCCGAAAAATTCAACAACGGAAACTTTTATACACACAAAGCTGTCGCCTCTAAATTTGATTTTTATTCCTGCTTAATTAATCACCTTCAAAGTAAAGATCGAAGTGAAAATTTGTACCTTGCGATGAAACTTAAAGCACAAAGATAAATGTCCAAGTTTCTTGATGATGTCTTCAAAAAAGATTGAAATACAAACAAAATTAAATTATGCTTTTTAAGAATAACTGTGATAGCAGCAGTTCTTAAAATGGTTAATATCGACAAGAGGACATGAAACAAATCGATTTTTTTTCGGAGGGGACCATTGTACTGCAGTCGCAGTAGAAGTGGTGTTTCTTTGACAAGATAGCCGGACAGAGCCAAACCCGGTTTTGAATTCAGAGTTTTTCCTTCACCCAAAGTTACCTAGTCTGTCCTGCTATTTATCAAATAGAAGAGGGGAGAAGAAGAGGGCTTATACTTTTCCCAAGGGAAATAAGTGAATGTAATGGATCCGACTGGAATTTGAACTCAGCTCTCCGATTCCTCAATCCGTCCCTCTCTCCATTACTCCACTGTATCGAGAATTACTTGAAAGTTAATAAGATTTATGGATTGAAATCAAGAATCGTATAATGTAGAAAATAAAAACTATCAGTTTGATCATAGTTCAGTATCTAAAGTGTTCATCAAAGTGTCCCCAGTTAATTTCTTTATACTAGAGGCTGCTTCTATCTTTATACTAGAGGCTGCTTCTATTAGGTTGGTCCAAAAATAATGACGTAATAATATCGTTTTTTTACGTTAAAAATTACGTCAAAACACGACATTATTACGTCATTATTTTTGCACCAACCTAATATCTTTATGCAGAATAGCAAAATGAATTGCAAAGATTAGTATGATTTAAGACTAACCATTATTGTTAATTAAATTTCCTTTTTATTATTATTACTCGTTGGTTTCAGTTAAAGGGTCGAGAATTCAATGAAAGATTCCAATTCTTAGAACAGTTTGTCGATCGTTCTCTTCAAAGATTTTCTTTTCAGGGTTGATCATATGAGTTTTATACTTTATAACTCCTCCTAATCCAAGGAAAGTGAAATATTTTTCCCATTTGCTTAATAATCATCCGATTTCTTGGTCCAAATCAGATCAATAGATTTAATTTGATTTATTTGAAGGTAAATTAAGAAATAAGAAACAATATAAATATTGATTGTTTCATGTGGTACTAACCTCTTCGAGTCTTCGATTCACGCTGGCGAACACGACCATCTGATAACAACACGCGAATCTCGACCGTGTGTGAAATTAAGTCTCTTTTTATTTCGATCTCTGTATTTTTCCTTCGTTTGGTCCAAATCTTTCAGCCTGTTTTGTTATTTTTTTTTTTTTTTTTTTGCAAAAAATAAACGGTTCTTTTTATCAGGAACATCGAAGAAGTAAACATGATTTTACTTGCTTCACGATTTGGGCCTTGATTGAAAATTATAATTTAAAAATATTAAGTGATGAATGTAAAAGAAAAACTAAATTCGTCGACTTTTGTCTTCTTTTCTTTTTGGTTTGGTTTGTTTTGTTTTACGGCATATCAACCTCAATGGGTTATTTAATGCAGACAAAATTTTTATTGCTTGTAATATTTTGTTCTTTCAAAAATCTGTTTCTGGTAATTTGTTTTGTTTTTTGTTTTTTTTGAGAAATATATTGCTGATATTTCTTTTCCAAAAATATATTGCTGATAATAGTTTGTTTTTTTCTTCAAAAATTTATTGATGGAAATAATCATTTACAAAGTATTTCTTTTATTAAAACCTATTTTTACACTTTCATAGTTTTTTAATCCAGTTTCGGGGTTAACTATTTGCCCATAGCAGGGACCCTAACAGGTGCTAAAACCCCGGGTCAGAGAACACCAGCAATTAAGAGGTGGTTCCACGCTCCTCAAAAACTCCTGACCAGATGCCTTGCTGTTGGACGTAGTTTATCGTCTTACCCAGGACGCGGATTTACTTTATCGCCATACCCAGAACGCGGATGTAGTTTATCGTCATACCCAGGCTGGTCTTTTCTTAGAAAAATAGTAGTAGTAGTAGTATAGGAAGAACAACAACGATACATCAGTAATATCAATAATACTAATTGCGTTTCAAGTCTTGTACTTAATTGGGAAAGGTTCCGATAGTCTCGTTGAAGGAACCCCTGAGAGACCATGCCATAATAAAATACAAAAAAAAAAATTGTTCTCACAGGTACAGCTAGCACCTTACGAGGGGCTTTTATTAATGTAAAATGTCTGGGCTCTTAAGTCGTTTAAGTTTTATGTTTTTTGTTTTGTTTTTGTTTTTGTTTTTTTGCTTTTGTTTTTTTTACAAAAATGTTCAGTGGGATTGTAATGAAGCCATTTCTGGCCTTAGATATCTGATTGGGACCCGGAAGGAAATGAGTATACATCAGAAATCAAAGGAAATAATAATAATCTGTGATAAATATCGAGACGGCATGACAGATTGAGATCCCGTTACGGAGATAGGACCTGTAACAATTTTATGGGATTACACAATACACACAGACAGAAGAATCGTTATTAGAGACAGCAAACAATAAATTTCTCTGGAAATAATTAATATGGCAGTCCCTGCAAACTGCAATGCATCTTTGAAGATCTTCAAAAAGTTATCAAAATACAAGGACCTTGAAATCGAAATTCCAAAAATGTGGCACATGAGAACATTAACAATTCCTGTTGTAGTTGGAGCCCTCGGATAGATTCCAATAGATTCATTGAAGGGATTCCTAGTAGTTCATGCCTTAAAGAAGTACAGCACACACCTTATAAAGGGCTTTATCTATGTAAACTATGTGGGGTTTTTTGTTTTGTGTTTTGTTTTTTAATTGCTTAGTGGAAAATGTCATGATGCCATTTCTGACTTCAGGTCGTTGGTCGGGATCAAGAAAGAAACGAGTACATACCAGAATCAAAGGAAATAATAATAATAATAATTGTTATGGGATCTTACCCATAATAATAATAATGGACTATTCCATATTTAATAAATACTGCGCCTCAGGAGTAGGCAAGGAGTCAGTCCGTCGTTCACCTCTGAACCGGCTGTTTCGGTTGAACTCTCTGCCTTCGGGCGGGAGGAACCCGAAGGAGGCTACGCCGAAGGACGGAGTCTCCTTCGGGGAGGTAGACCGGCCCTGAACCCGTTTATACGGGTTCAATGGGCATATTTTTGGCCGAGCCCACGGGCTCGGAGTGCCCACGTTAAAAAGGCCTTGTGCCACATGACACCCTCGTGGGGGGGTGACTGAATATCGTCAGTCCGTAGCTCACTACCGACTGTTGGGTTGTACTCTCTTCCTACGGACGGGAGGATCCCGAAGGAGGCTACGCCGAAGGGCGGAGTCTACTTCGGGGAGGTAGACCGGCCCTGAACCCGTTTATGCGGGTTCAATCGGCTATTTTTTGGCCCAGCCTACGGCTCGGATAGCCCACGTTAAAAAGGCCTTGTGCCACATGACGTCCTCGTGGGGGAGTGACTGAATATTGTCAGTCAGTATTCACTACTGACTCTTCGGTTATACTCTCTTGCTACGGACGGGAGGAACCCGAAGGTGGCCCACGTTAAAAAGGCCTTGTGCCACATGACACCCTCGTGGGGGGGGTGACTGAATATCGTCAGTCCGTAGTTCACTACCGACTGTTCGGTTGTACTCTCATCCTACGGACGGGAGGAACCCGAAGGAGGCTACGCCGAAGGGCGGAGTCTCCTTCGGGGAGGTAGACCGGCCCTGAAGCCCTTTATGCAGGTTCAATGGGCTATTTTTTGGCCGAGCACACGAGCTCGGAATACCCACGTTAAAAAGGCCTTGTGCCACATGACACCCTCGTGGAGGGGTGACTGAATATCGTCAGTCCGTAGTTCACTACCGACTGTTCGGTTGTACTCTCATTCTACGGACGGGAGGAACCCGAAGGAGACTACGCCGAAGGGCGGAGTCTCCTTCGGGGAGGTAGACCGGCCCTGAACCCGTTTATGCGGGTTCAATGGGCTATTTTTTGGCCCAGCCTACGGCTCGGATAGCCCACGTTAAAAAGGCCTTGTGCCACATGACGTCCTCGTGGGGGAGTGACTGAATATTGTCAGTCCGTATTCACTACTGACTCTTCGGTTATACTCTCTTGCTACGGACGGGAGTAACCCGAAGGAGGCCCACGTTAAAAAGGCCTTGTGCCACATGACACCCTCGTGGGGGTTGGGGGTGACTGAATATCGTCAGTCCGTAGTTCACTACCGACTGTTCGGTTGTACTCTCATCCTACGGACGGGAGGAACCCGAAGGAGGCTACGCCGAAGGGCGGAGTATCCTTCGGGGAGGTAGACCGGCCCTGAACCCGTTTATATGGGTTCAACGAGCATATTTTTGCCCGAGCCCAAGGGCTCGGAATGCCCACATTAAAAAGGCCTTGTGCCACATGACACCCTCGTGGGAGGGGGGTGACTGAATATCGTCAGTCCGTAGTTCACTACCGACTGTTTGGTCATACTCTCATCCTACGGACGGTAGGAACCCGAAGGCGTCTACGCCGAAGGGCGGAGTCTCCTTCAGGGAGGTAGACCGGCCCTGAACCCGTTTATACGGGTTCAACAGGCATATTTTTGGACGAGCCCACGGGCTCGGAATGCCCACGTTAAAAATGCCTTGTGCTACATGACACCCTCGTGGGGGGGGTGACTGAATATCGTCAGTCAGTAGTTCGATCTCGGTGAACTCTCTGCCTTCGGGCGGGGAGGAACTTGAACGAGGCTACGAGAATCCACGTTAAACCGGCCTTGGACCACATGACGCCCTCGTGTGGAGGTGACAGAATATCGTCAGTCAGTAGTTCGATCTCAGTGGACCGGCTGATCGGTTGAACTCTCTGCCTTCGGGCAGGGAGGAACCCGAAGGAGGCTACGCTGAAGGGTGGATTCTCTTTCAGGGAGTTAAACCGACCCTGAACCCGTTTATACGGGTTCAATGGGCATACTTTTGGGCCGAGCCCCCGGGCTCGGAGATCCCACGTTAAACCGGCCTTGTTCCACATTATGCCCAGGTGTGGGGGGTGACTAAATATAGTCAGTCAGTAGTTCACGACCGGCTGATCGGTTGAGCTCTCTCCCTTCGGGCGGGCAGGAACCCGAAGGAGGCTACGCCGAAGGGCGGAGTCTCTTTCGGGGAGGTAAACCGACCCTCAACCCGTTTATACGGGTTCAATTGCCATATTTTTAGCCGAGCACACGGGCTGGGTGAGCCCACGTTTAAAAACCGGCCTTGTGCCACATGATGCCCCAGTGAGGGGTGATTAAATATAGTCAGTCAGTAGTTCAAGTCGAGTCAAGAGTCGAATCAAAGGCAGTTCGAAACAGAGTCGCGTTCAGACAATTACTGCAAGACATTAGAATAGTGATACTGGTCGAGACTACATTGTTCTCTCTACTAAACCTGATTGTTCATACTAACACTTCTACTTCTCTATATATTCCTGTTTGTAATATATCTGTGTTATTCCATACCTGTGTTCGAGTTCTACTTTATTGGTTCTAACTTGGCCTATCACCGTGGTACAAGGAACCGGACCATAACAACAATAATAATAGTAGTAAATGGTCACGATTCGTTTCCAGAAATGCAATAGAAGTTTTAATGATAATGACTTATGTCACTCTACTGAACTCTCTACCTTCGGGCGGGGAGGAACCCGAACGATGCTAGGTCGAGGGGCTGAGTCTGAGCCCATTTATACGGGTTCAATGGGCATATTTTTGGCCGAGCCCACGGGCTCGGAAATCCCACGGGCTCGGAAATCCCACGTTAAAAACCGGCCTTGTGCCACATGATGCCCCACTGGGGGGTAACTTCATATCGTCAGTCAGTAGTTCATCGACCTGCTGATCGGTTGATCTCTCTGCCTTCGGGCTGGGAGGAACCCGATCGAAGTTACGCCGAAAGGTGGATTCTCTTTCGGGGAGGTAAACCGACCCTCAACCCGTTTATACGGGTTCAATTGGCATACTTTTGGGCCGAGTCGACGGGCTCGGTGATTCCACGTTAAACCGTCCTTGTACCACATTATGCCCAGGTGTGGGGGGTGACTAAATATAGTCAGTCGTTCAACTCGATCGGCTGATCGGTTGAACTCTCTGCCTTCTGGCGGAGAGGAACCCGAAGAAGGCTACGCCGAAGAGCGGAGTCTCTTTCGTGGAGGTAACCAGACCCTGAACCCGTTTATACGGGTTCAATGGGCATACTTTTGGGCCGAACCCACGGGCTGGGTGAGCCCACGTTTAAAAACCGGCCTTGTGCCACATGATGCCCAAGTGAGGGGTGACTAAATATAGTCAGTCAGTAATTCAAGTCGAGTCAAGAGTCGAATCAGAGGCAGTCCAAAATAGAGTCGCGTTCAGACAATTACTGCAAGACATTGGAATAGTGATACTGGTCGAGACTACATTGTTCTCTCTACTAAACCTGATTGTTCATACTAACACTTCTACTTCTCTGTATATATTTCTGTTTGTAATATATCTGTGTTATTCCATACCTGTGTTCGAGTTCTTCTTTATTGGTTCTAACTTGGTCTATCACCGTGGTACAAGGAACCGGACCATAACAACAATAATAATAATAATAATAATAATAATAGTAAATGGTCACGATTCGTTTCCAGAAATGCAATAGAAGTTTTAATGATAATGACTTATGTCACTCTACTTATAAATAGAACTGCCATATCGATTTATTTCGTTTCTAAATCCTCTTAAAACAAACAATTCACTAACACTAAAAGCAGGAATAAGATGTGTGATTTTCGACAATAGCTGAGAATGGAGAAATTATTGCAAATTGTTAGTAAATTTCTGTTTCAATAATTTAACAATCGAGGAGACCGAAGTTCGGTTTTCCAATGAAAGAGAAATAAACCGCCTTTAGCACATCCTCTGATCTTGAAGTCATTACACATTAATCGAAAATATTATTTATACAATAATCCCCTAAAGTTTAAGAAATTTGACTATGAATAAATTAGTGAACACATGGTTCCCATTTTCTCCTTCGACGTAATCTACAAAGGCTATTGTTTACAAAGACATGTAACAAAATTTCGTACTATAATACATTCGGTTTTCTTGCTTTCAAATTCTTCAGATTTGAGAACTATTGCAAACTGATATTGCTACAATATCTGACGTTATATCAGAATGATATTTAAAGATAGGAAATGTGAATATTGAAATTAATATCCATGATTTTGGGTGATTTATTAACAGCGACTACGAATTGTTTCGTTATAAAGAATAAATCTTATCACTAATCAAAATTAACTTACGTAATTAAGCTCTGTATTTGGTTTTAAAATGGTTTGTGTAAAAATCAGATTCAACCAAAAATGCTGATCATGTCTAACCTAGAGCTGCTCAATCCTCACTTTCTTCCATCGATAGTTCAAACATATTTACTCCGTCTTCTAGAGCAAGACTTATTCTTCATTCTGCAGCCGTTTTCCCTACAGATGCAACGTTTCAAACATATCGCTACTCTATTGCTATTTTCATATAATGTCCACCAGTTGAGACCTTTGCAGTTAGGATACGTCATACTACATGCTAAGAGTCGAATCGCACTCATTTACCCGATATACCAAATGTAAGAAGAAAACTCTATTCGGACTTTTTTTCCCAAGAACTGCCACCGACTTTCGCATGGCTGCTTCCCACAACAATATCTATGTGAGCAACATTCATGTATTTGTTACAAACACTGATCCGATCAGTATTGCAAGAGGTATTTAAAAAATATTACTAAATGTTGTACTAAATAATCATACCATTTAAATAATAATCCTAGCTGGAGACAACCGGACGTCTAGACACACTGATGAACTGTGATACAGCGAAACATCTGTATGTGGATGACTACATATGCTCCTGAAAAATTGATTTCGGTTGATCTCTGTGGGGGGAAGTGTGGCATTGTAAACAGTGCCTATTACGGCTAATAATGCAAGACTCTTCGTTAAATTAAATTGAGAGAATAGTCAGAAGGGGAACGTCTCTCCACAATCTCGAGGCGGCCATTGGCTATTTGGCAGTTTGTGCATAGGAGGTGCTCCTCAGAGATCAACTGTTTATAACCGCATATTGAACGAAGACTGTTTATGAACAGTACCAAGTTGATTGATGTGCGTCCTGTATGGTGTCCACGATTCTGACCCATAAAGAATATATATTTATATATATTCTTTATGAGTCATATATATATATATATATGGTGCATTCTTTACCAGTGTGGTCTAGCTCTGTATTACACATGACATCACTTTGGATCAATTTGAATCGCAGCCTTCCAAATATCTCCAGGATTTAGCCAACTTGTCTAATCTTGTCTACAGCACTGGCAACACCCAGTCCTTGATAATGACTGAAATAGTTGTTATAACGTGCTTCGTAGCGCTTATAATATAAGTAAGGCTTCGGCTACTTGCCGTGACGCCTGTATTAATTAGTCAGAACACTAACTCCAAGCTGCTTCTCTTCTTACCTCTGACCTGGACCTCTTTATTTATAGTTATGGACTAGTTCATATAGTCACCGAGGGGTGTACTATTTACTCGACAACAATAGTCATGAACAAAAACAAAACAGAACATGAATTTTGGACAGTTTATTTACAGTTTTGATTCCGATGGAGATCTTATTCAAAAAATGGAAGTTTGGACGAATTCTTGCTGCATGCATGCATATATATATATATATATATATATATATATATATATATATATATATATATATATATCACATTTATAGCCTCACATTTAATTTATATAATATTGTCACCTCTGCAATGTTTGTAATTGTGATTTTAATTGCGTTGTTCATCAATCCATTGAGAGAGAATATCGATGTTTACAATTAGATTAAATTATTGCCCACTAAGTCTATCACAAATACAATTGAATATAATTTATCTAAACTCAACATAAAACTTGTCACAACTACGTCTAAAACAATTAAAGACATAATTAATACAAAAAAATAAGCTAAAACTTGAAGAAGGAATTTACTCTATTACCTGTAATAGTTACCAGAAGGAATACATAGGAGAAACCTCAACGAATTTAAATAAAAGTTTATATGAACACAAAAATTATCTTTTATAAAACATGTTAAATGCATTAGTTGCTCACCGTAACGAGACTGGTCACAATTTTGACTTAAAAATTACCACTGTAATTAAAAGAGAAAACAATTCACTTACACGAAAATTTATAGAAAGATCGCCAGATCATCCACAGTAGATTTACGTCAAGGTTCTTACAACGTTTCACCATTCTTGGCAGATCTTCACAAGATCTTCACAGGTTATCACAATGAGGGATATTTAATAATAATAATAATAATAATAATAATAATAATAATAAAGCTGTGACGTCGTCCCCTGGTCGCAGCCCCAACCGTGTCGTTTTATCCCAGTCTACCACGGCACCAACTGTGACGTCCTACTTTGATTCCCAGTCTGCCTACCCACGTTGTGATTTGATCTAGGCAGAGGAAATCAATCAGTCGTCGGGGCCGTACTGCAAACCGAGTCCAACGGGGGTGATACCACAAAAATACGCATAAAAGGCAATAAAATGAAAACTCAAAAGTTCAAAGTATCAAAGAAAAAGGTAACAAACTTTATGTCTAGTTGTTCGATACATAGGACTGCATCTATCTCCCGACCCTTTCTATGGATTGTGACACGTCGTTTTCCGCTAGGCAAGTTTTAACACTTCAAGTCGTCTGCTCTTTAAGAAATTGGTGTTTCGGTGGGTCTTTGGACGAAAGTCAAAAGAAAAACTTATTTCGGTGGTCTGGATCTAAGTCGCTCTTCAGAATAATTGTTCTTGGTTTGAAGAGATGGGTCCGGAAAGTGCGCGAATCTGGTCAGCTATCTGCGAGGCTTGCCTCAACCGGAGACTGACTCTGGGAACTTGCTGGGACTCGACTCATTTCTGCTCGTTGTGGCTTCGTTTATATGGGCGCCGACCAAAACCGGGGTGAGTTTGTCGGAGCCGGGGGGTTCCTCGATAATTCTAAATACATATCCACCTCTCTGGTTAGGAATTTCCACCTTTTTCTATTTTTGGGAACCTTTCCTCACTCCCACCTTCTCATCATACTTCAGAGTGGCGTGAACTGCCCTCCCCACATCTTCGTGGCAACCTCTCTTACTCATCCTCCAGATGGGCGGCAACAGTATCCCTCGTGCATCACGTGATCACCACTCGACCAATGATGTCTTAGTCGGGCGTGGACGAATCTGCGGCTTTGTTTCAGGAAGAAAAAAAATATCTTGCTTAAAAAAAAAATTATCTCTTTTCTTTCCCTTTTCTTCCCCTTAATGGTTTATCATTTCTCCAGCCGCGAACGGGACAATATGACAATGGCGGTCATAACTCTTGTTCTACACGTGGTTTACGTCAGGTATTTTATCGCTAATTATCAGAATGTGTGGTCTTCTTAACATGGTCTCAAAAAGGAACATCTCCAAAGTTCCAGTCAGTCTGTCGCCTCGAAGAAAGAATGAAAACACATTAATTTTTCATATCTGTCCAAGTCCTTTTAGTTGCCTGTTTTTTCGTCACTTAACGAAATAACATTTTCATTTGAATTTTTTTTTCTTTGGCCAGCCGGTCTGTAGTTGATAATAAGATGTCTTCCCGTTCCAATAGTTTGTTTTCATATCCTTAGATAACACAGCCGATGCCAAAACATATCTGATTCTTTCCTTCTTTCCCTTTCTTTTTACTCAGAATTTCCCTGTCATTGTAATGACACTCTTTCGCCATTTGTTACTTATCAAAATATCCTTTTATCCATTGTCTCTTAGCTGGGTGTGTGTTCTTGCTTATCACTAACGATTCGGTTCTTAGCCTCTCTTTTTCTTCTTTTCTTTCTTTTCCCTTTCTGCCTCGTTAAATGGTGCCACAATCCTCCCTAACCGATTTGTCATTTACCCGTAAATGACACTTAAACCCAAATACACCATTTAACATGCATCATGCGTTGGTCCCATGCAATTCTATACTACTTTCCTACATGCAACGTAATGTTCTCTTTCAAGTTCTTCTGTTCTACATGCAATGTAATGTTCTTTTTCTTCTTCTGTTTTACATGCAAGTGTAATGTTCTTTTTCATCTTCTTCTGTTCTACATGCAATGTAATGTTCTTTTTCTTGTTCCGTTTTACATGCAAGTGTAATGTTCTTTTTCAAGTTCTTCTATTCTATATGTAATGTCATGTGTGCGTGTGCCTGTGGGTGCAGATGTGGTTACTATGGCTTGTCCTTCTTGGTCAGTGTTTTCCTCTCCGCTGTGGGAGGTTTTTCCGCCGCACGTGGCGGTCTCACGCCAGCCTCCTCCGCTGGTCTTCCTGCAATTTCTTCGCCGATTCTGTATGAGTAAGGAACACTGCTCGGTATCTCCCTCTCGAGTTGCTGCATGCGCATTGGATTGTCGTTCGTTAATCGCCTCTTACTCTCAATCTTCCATACTACTATACCCCCGATGGCTATAACTATGAATGTACCCATCACTATTGACCAACTTATCGCGATCTGCTCATCGCCTTCCCAAGCCATACCTTTATTTCCCAACGCACTTAACTTGTCCCTCAATTGATCCATATCGATCTTTTCTATCGGCTTCATTAGTTCTGGCATTTTATTCAAGGTAACATTGGAGAATCTCTTCACTATTGGCTCCCATAATTCTGTACAATTGACTAAGCCTCTGCCAATCATTTCTATGATTGAATCATTCTCTTCATATCTTTCTTCTTCCTGGTAATAGGGGGTAAGGACATAGATATCCCAAATGCCGAACATCCCATGGGTAACTAACTCATCTTCCGAGGTGGTCCCTGCTCAACCTCTAACCTTCCCTCTGTGTTTAATTCCCGTCCAGGAGGTGTTTTGTGCTCTTCTTCCTCCCCTGACTCTTCCTTCTGTTTAGAGTCCTCGCCCTGGACGTCTTTAATACCTCCTGACTCTATGTCTAGATCTCTCCTTTTCCTTAGCTTTTCCTTGAGCTGGGAAAGGGGTATTTGATCCTCTTCCTCCCACTCGCTGGGCCCCTCGTCCTGTTCAGGGTGCCTCTTTTTAGAGCCCTTGGCTGCTTGATTGGATCTCCTCGTCTTTCTCTTCCTTTCCTTTGGGCATGGGGGTGCGATGGCGACCTCGCAGGGTCTTCTCTGCAACGATTCAGTCGACGACTGAACACCGCTGATATCCGCCGAGGGTTCCAACCCCGTCACTCGGATCGCTTCGTCTATCTGGCCAAGTCGATCTATCTCCTCATTTTCTTCGGAATCTTCCTCCGTCTCCATTTCTTCCGGCTCAACCAAAGTTACCTTCCTTGTCCTTGTCTTCTTAGGCCTCGGCTCGCTCATTTCCAGGTTAGTTATTTCAGCCTTCTTTAGATCATTGGCATTGACCCTCCTTGCTCGTCCTTCCACTTGATCCCATATTACATATGATACTGGACCCGTCTGCTCTACTATCCGGTAGTACGGTTCCCATCTTTGGTCCAGCTTTCCTTCTCTCTGGTGGATTTTGTAGTAGACAGGGTCCCCAACCTTCAATTCTACTAGCTTTCTTTCAGCATTCACTCTCTCATTTCTTTTCTTCTGGGCCCTCTTTATTCTTCTTCTGGCCTGAACAAATATTTTATGTTGTTGTTCTAGCAACAGCTGATGATGATCTTTTCCCATATACTTTCTTCGGGGCTTCAATAGGTTATCAACAGGCAGGACTACGTCTGTGCCAAACAACATAAAGTAAGGAGAAAATCTGGAGGTTTCGTTTATCGTAAACCTCACGGCCGCCAGAGCCTGTGTCAAATACAAGTCCCAGTTTCCAGTGTTCTCTCTGACCAGCTTGGCCAATACAGCTCCCAAGGTTCTATGAAACCTTTCCACTTTAGCATTTCCTTGGGGGTGATATGGAGATGTTTTTACATGCTCTATATTCAAACCTGTCAGCACTTCTCTCATTATGCTGTTTATATTCTCCGTGCCATTATCTGTTACCAACTGCACAGGGGCGCCATACCTAGGGAAGATTTCACTTATTATCAAACCGGCCACAGTTCTAGCCTTCTTGTCTGGTACTGCAAATGCCTCAGGCCAATTTGTTAGCCAATCGACAAAACTCACTATATAGTTGTTTCCCTGCGCAGTTTCCCCATATGGTCCTGATACATCCATACTCACTTTCTCGAAGGGGAAGTTCGGCACGTCCGTCTCCTCCAATGGTGCCATCTCCTGCCTTCTGCTCTGCGACTGGCACACTACGCAGCTCCGAACATAGTTAGTGACCTCTCCGTACAATTTGGGCCAATAGTACTTTCTTCCTATTAGATCACATGTCCTATCAATTCCCATGTGACCCAACCTCTCGTGGCACTGTTCCAATACCTCTGGTCTTAAACTTTTGGGCACATACAACTTGGGCTTGACTTCCTCATTCCTGCCTGAGAGATAATACATCCTTTCCTCTATTATGGCATACTTGGTGGTCTCTCCTGCCTTCACCTTTTCTCTCGGGGCAGCTATTTCACTGTCTGTCTGCTCCTTCTCAATTCCTTCTGTCCAGTAGGGATCGGTTATTATCTGTGTGTCCCCTTCTTCGTCCGATTCTAACATAGGGCGATCTTTTAGCTTATTAGAGTTAATTACTCCTATTCTATAAGCTTTATCATCTACTCCCTGCTCTACTTTTACAGATCTTTCTTCCAGTTGTTTCGGTATTCTTGAGAGTAAATCTGCGCACGTGTTTTCCTTCCCTGCCAAATACTCTATCTTACAGTGGTATCCACTTAACTTAAGTGCCCACTGTTGAATCTTCTTATTATTTGTCCACTCTGCCTGCAATAGGTACTGCAGAGGTTTGTGGCCTGTTTTTATAGTAAAACCGCACCATTCAAGTAGTAGTCCAGTTTTTGGAGAGCATACATGATAGCATATGCTTCTCTTTCTATTACTGGCCATCTCTGTTGTGTCTCTGAGAGCTTATGAGAGAGAAAGTATATCGGTACTTCCTCTGGTATGCCTGGCACTGGTCCTTCTTTATCGGGACACGGCTGGGTAAGAACTACTCCTACACACTGCTCACTGGCATCAGTGTATAGTACCATGGGCTTGCTGAGGTCTGGATACGTCAGCAGTGGGACGGCTGTCAACTGTTCTTTTAACGTATCAAATGCCTGTTGACAATCCTCTGTCCACTTGAACCTAGCGTATTTCTTCGTCAGGGCTACTAGTGGTATGGCAATTCTCGAAAATGCCGGGACGAAGCGTCGGTAGTAACCTATAGCTCCTATAAAACCTCTTACCTGTCTCACTGTCTTAGGTTCTGGCATTTCCCTTATGACTTTCACCTTATCCAAGTCGGGTTTAATACCGTCTCCGTTTATAACAAAGCCCAAATATCTAGTCTCCTCCTTCAGAAACTGACATTTCGACAATTTCAATTTTAAGCCGTGTTTTCTTAACCTTCCCAACACTTGTTTTAGATGGAAAAAGTGTTGTTCTACTGTCTCCGAAAATATTAAGATATCGTCCAAATATGCCATGGCAAAGCTCTCGTATCCTCCTAACACTATTGACATCAGCTGTTGGAAGATTCCCGGGGCATTAGCTAAACCGAATGACATCACCCTGAACTGGAACAGTCCTAGGTGACACGCAAATGCGGCCTTCTCCTTGTCAGCCTCATCAAGGGCTACCTGCCAATACCCGGACCTCAATTCGCAACGTAGAGAAGTACTTTGCCTTCCCTAATAATGCCAATATGTCATCTATTAGTGGCAATGGCACCGCCAACGGCTTCGATATAGAATTCAGTTTCCTAAAATCTACACAAAAACGGTGCCCGCCATCTTTCTTACCTACTATTACGATTGGGTAGCTCCAAGGGGAGATCGATCTTTCGATCATCCTAGCTTCCAACATCTCTTCTACTGCCTCTTCTACAAGGGGTCTTTTATGAATAGGTGTCCGGTAGGGTTTTAATTTCACAGGGGGGTGATCTCCGGTGTCGATTTTCATTTTGACTGTGTGGGTCTAGCCCAATTCCTTGTCTGATTGGTCTACCACATCTCGATTATCCCTCAGCAGACCTCCCACCCTGGTTCTTAATTGATCCGGTGCTAATATATCTTCGTCCACTATTCCTTCTGTTTGCTCTACAAGTTTTCTTCGTTCCTCTTCGAATCTCACCCGATTCAGATTCCGTAGGGTTAGCGCTTTCCCTATCTCTTCCCCTCTCCTAACCTTTATAGTCTTTTGGGCCTGGTTCACCATCATAATGGGCACTAATTCAGCTGCCTCCACCACCGTCTCACACAGAGTTACCTCATTCTCTTCTAGGCCCTTCCCCTCCACAGGGACCAACTGCAGGGATCCTTTTCCTATTATCTTCCCTGACATTAACCTACCCTTTCCCCACACCGCCGTTCTAGGGGGTAGCTTTACATCTTCCTCCACCACTATTATTATATCTTCTTCCGGTGGGCATCCCAATGTCGTTCTCTCGCCATTCACTATCAGCACAGTGGGGTTGAACTCTATCTGGGCACTCTGGCTCCGGAGCCAATCTTCTCCCAGGATTGCCTCCGTACACAGGTCGGGGGTTACGTAAAAATTTTGGGTGCTTCTTAATTTCCCAATCCTCACCCTCCCTTTTATCTTCAGGGGGGCTCCATCTGCTTGCGTGACCTCTATGTCTGCTTCCCGTAACCTACTCTTCCGTTTCACCCGCCTGTATGCTTCCTCTCTCAGCAATGACACAGATGCTCCTGTGTCTACCAGAGCTTTCATTGGCTTACCCCCTATCTCTGCTCTACAGGATAGCTCCTTCTCTTGCGTCAGCGAAGAGAACACTTGGGCTTTCCTCTTCCTGGTCCCCCACCCTTGGGTCATCCCAGCCATAGGCGCCGGCAGCAATAAATCACCTTCATTATTCTTACGGGGGGGGAGTTCTGCGCTTTTCGCACCTGGGCGGGCCCGGCTGGATCTCTCCCAGTCTCCCGCGGCTGTTCCTAAGGATACAGCTTCTCTTCAAGTGCCCTGGTCTCCTACAAAACCAGCACCTTCTTGCCGGACAGTTCGCCGCAAAGTGGCCCACCTGACCACATGTCCATGCTCTTTTTCTCTTCAACTGGGCTAACCTCTCGTTTACTCCCGGGGGGACCTGTCCTCTACCCAAGCGGCTCCTCCGACCACTGGTCCATGCTTTTATTTCCCTTCTTTTTAACTGGGCTACCCTCCCTCTTAATTCCGGGTTGGCCCGCTGGCTTTTCCCTGGTCTTGTCTCTAGGGAACGGCCTTGTTTGTTAATATCGGTGGGGCGCCTTTTCTCAGCCCGCACTACTTGGCCAGGTGTCCTTTCTTTCCACACCTGGTGCACCTGTCCTGTTCGAAGTCTGTGGGCAAACCCCACTTCGTCGGACATTCCGCCGCTCTGTGGTCCCCATGGCCACAGGTCCAGCAGACCAGCCCGTATCTACCCGGCGTGGGCTTATAAAACCCATGCCTGGTTGACCATGCCTTTCTATTGGGGGTCTTCTTCCCACACCTCAGGCTGATCTACTTCTAGCTTGACCCTCCGATTCCACGCGGGGGGTCTTCCGCCTTTCCCCCTTTTTCCGACCTCTTGACTTAGTATCTGGTTCCTTCCACACCTTTTTACCTTTTTCCATACGCCCTGGCTCTCCTTGGCCAGCTCTATTGCCGCAGATAGTCTCACCAGCCCCTCTTTCAGCACGTCGTGACGAACACGCTCGTCACTTAGGGCCTCCACATACAGGTCTGCTAACTGGGCCTGCATGACCGCATTGTCTCTAACCACTTCTGGGAAGGCCAATGATGACAGCTTCCCCGCTCGGACCCCCAATTCTCCAGGGGTTTCGTCCCGCAGCTGTGTCAGCTTTAACAGGGCCCTCATGGCCTCTATAGCCGTGCCTTCGTCGGTGCATTCTTTGGTCAATAGTCCCTTTAATCTTTCCCAAGACAAGTGGGGTTTACTCTCCAAGAGCTCCTTCATAAACTCAGAGGCTTTCCCCTTTGTGGCATCATATGCCAGATACAGGGTCTCCGGATCTGTGAGTTCATATATAATTCGGCTCTTCTCCAGGATTGCCAGCCAGTTTTTGAAATCTTTACCACTGCCGTCAAATGCTGGGACCCTCGGTCCACCCATCAACTTTCTCAGGTCAGCTGACAACCCTTGTCTAACCCCCTCTTCATCCCCCACTGCTCTATCTGAATCATAGTCCGACATATTTAAAGAGAAAGACAATCTACGCAGCAACAATCGAGGTTGGGAAATCAAGCATAGTGTCCTAACTTACAGACAATTCTGTTCTCGTTCCTCTCGGTCCCGGGTCGTTTTGATTCCTATTCGAAATTTCTCAGCAACAGCGGTCGATCCAGGATCCTGTCCTGCTGTCACGGTACTAATTGTGGCAGTGGCTGTTCCAGGGTCCTATCCTGTGGTCACGGCACCAGTTGTGACGTCGTCTCCTGGTCGCAGCGCCAACCGTGTTGTTTTATCCCAGTCTACCACGGCACCAACTGTGACGTCCTACTTTGATTCCCAGTCTGCCTACCCACGTTGTGAATTGATCTAGGCAGAGGAAATCAATCAGTCATCGGGGCCGTACTGCAAACCGAGTCCAACGGGGGTGATACCACAAAAATACGCATAAAAGGCAATAAAATGAAAACTCAAAAGTTCAAAGTATCAAAGAAAAGGGTAACAAACTTTATGTCTAGTTGTTCGTTACATAGGACTGCATCTATCTCCCGATCCGTTCTATGGATTGTGACACGTCATTTTCCGCTAGGCAAGTTTTAACACTTCAAGTCGTCTGCTCTTTAAGAAATTGGTGTTTCGGTGGGTCTTTGGACGAAAGTCAAAAGAAAAACTTATTTCGGTGATCTGGATCTAAGTCGCTCTTCAAAATAATTGTTCTTGGTTTGAAGAGATGGGTCCGGAAAGTGCGCGAATCTGGTCAGCTATCTGCGAGGCTTGCCTCAACCGGAGACTGACTCTGGGAACTTGCTGGGACTCGACTCATTTCTGCTCGTTGTGGCTTCGTTTATATGGGCGCCGACCAAAACCGGGGTGAGTTTGTCGGAGCCGGGGGGTTCCTCGATAATTCTAAATACATATCCACCTCTCTGGTTAGGAATTTCCACCTTTTTCCATTTTTGGGAACCTTTCCTCACTCCCACCTTCTCATCATACTTCAGAGTGGCGTGAACTGCCCTCCCCACATCTTCGTGGCAACCTCTCTTACTCATCCTCCAGTTGGGCGGCAACAGTATCCCTCGTGCATCACGTGATCACCACTCGACCAATGATGTCTTAGTCGGGCGTGGACGAATCTGCGGCTTTGTTTCAGGAAGAAAAAAAATATCTTGCTTAAAAAAAAAATTATCTCTTTTCTTTCCCTTTTCTTCCCCTTAATGGTTTATCATTTCTCCAGCCGCGAACGGGACAATATGACAATGGCGGTCATAACTCTTGTTCTACACGTGGTTTACGTCAGGTATTTTATCGCTAATTATCAGAATGTGTGGTCTTCTTAACGTGGTCTCAAAAAGGAACATCTCCAAAGTTCCAGTCAGTCTGTCGCCTCGAAGAAAGAAAGAAAAACACATTAATTTTTCATATCTGTCCAAGTCCTTTTAGTTGCCTGTTGTTTCGTCACTTAACGAAATAACATTTTCATTTGAATTTTTTTTTCTTTGGCCAGTCGGTCTGTAGTTGATAATAAGATGTCTTCCCGTACCAATAGTTTGTTTTCATATTCTTAGATAACACAGCCGATGCCAAAACATATCTGATTCTTTCCTTCTTTCCCTTTCTTTTTACTCAGAATTTCCCTGTCATTGTAATGACACTCTTTCGCCATTTGTTACTTATCAAAATATCCTTTTATCCATTGTCTCTTAGCTGTGTGTGTGTTCTTGCTTATCACTAACGATTCGGTTCTTAGCCTCTCTTTTTCTTCTTTTCTTTCTTTTCCCTTTCTGCCTCGTTAAATGGTGCCACAAAGCGATGGAAACATAAACAAAAAGAATCTAAATTAAATTTTGGGTTACATACACAAAACACGAAAAAAAATCTCCCAGCGTCTCTCGTGCGTGCGCATGCGCTGTCGCATCAATGTAAACAGACTTAGTTCGATAAAGTCGTAAAGAACGAAAAAAAAGGTATACTAATAAAAGAAAATATTATTATTAGTTTTATTATGAGTATTATTATTTTTGTTGCTTATTTCTCTCGAATTTCTTTCACCGGCTTATTATATATATATATATATATATATATATATATATATATATATATATATATATATATATGAAGAAATATAGTTTTAAGGTGTGCTATATTTATGGGATAAAGTGCTCAATATCAGAGATAGAACGTATGTTAATGTAAAAGTGAATATTGAAGTAAACACTCAGAGGCGACAGACTGTTTCATGCTAGACGCAATCGTGAGGCTCTGACGATTGCGTTTAACATGAAACAGTATGTTACCTCTGAGTGTTGACTTCAATGTTCACTTTTATATATATATATATATATATATATATATATATATATATATATATATAGCGCGAATTTGTAAACAGTGACTGCTACTGGTGATAATGCAAAAGCTCTTCTATGAATGGACTACTCTGAATCACTGACGTTTTTATTGAAAGATAAATACTTAAAAATTCACTTTCCTCTCTACTGGCAGTTGATAGCTTAGGGGAAAAGTGATGCTAAATCAGTCGGGTTTTGATCCTGGATTGATGCATTCGGATGTCTAAACACACTGATGAGCTGGGATACAGCGAAACAGTATTATCTGTGGATGACTATATATATATATATATATATATATATATTAAAGTATATATAACGTCTGCGTTCTTATGTATTATAATAATATAAAATAATATAATTCATCCTCCCCTGCCTCTGTTTATTCTTCAAATGTATCCATGTTGTCATGAAGTTCATAGAAACATTTTATCTTAACGTTTATTCCAACTTAATTTCAATAAAAACAAAATAAATAGAATAATATACGTATTTTTTCTTTTTTCCTCAGTAATTTTATAATTTTAAACTTAATATAGATTAAATTTATATTTTAAAATGGGTAATTTTAAATTTGTAATTTCAAATTTTATCGTATAATTTAATATTTATTAGTTAGAATAAATTCTATTTTAGTCTAACCCCAACATTAGATCATTAAATAATTATTATAACCTTAGTTGGTTGTCAAGTTTTTTGAATTCTCATATACTTGTATTTTAATTGGTCATTTCAGCGTTTCCCCTTAGCGAGGGGTGTTTGATTGATTTGAACCTTTTAAAACCCTTTATTCTACATTCAACATCATCACCAGAAGTGATACCAGAAGTGTTGAAACAAAATGACTATTTTTGTAGTGATTTTATAACGTAATTATGTTATCATTTTCGAATAAATAATTATATTTATATCCGTCGTAGCTTCCCATTGTTTCGTCAAACAAGCCGTTATTTTGTTTGTTTGCCCATGGTTCGTTATTGTGGAACAATAGGGATTTCCAGCAGGGTTTAATTATTTTTGCTTCATGATCCGTGATTTGTTGAGCCAGTTGTATAACTTTGTTCAATATATTTTCTGTGATGGAGCGGTAGAAGTTTATTATATCGAACTGGATGAAAGCAAATTTTTTTTTTGTTTTGTAACCCTGCGAACCACTCGGTGACGGCTTTGGTATTTTTCCATTGGTCAAGTCCTAGTTTTTTCCTTAATTTAGTGTTGATATTGTCTAATATGTTTTTACTGATTTTCCCTATTTCGTCTTTTGTGGGGTTGATTAGATGGAATGTGGGTTTTGTATCAAAGTTAGCCTTGTGGACATTTGCTGTTATAAATGCTTGTTGTCCAGCACTGCGCTTTATCTTTTTGTCTATTTTCAGTTTAGAGCCTATATCTTTGGCTTCCGGGTTTATATCATTTTTTGCGCTTGCAGTTGTCTTCTTGCATATTTGTGTAATGTTGTTAGCTATAATGTTTTTGTGGACCGTGGGCTCCGTTGTGCATACGTTTATTGTTTTGTCAGAAACATGATTATTTTTTTGGAGTTCATTATTTTTAGGTGTCCTTTATAATATATATATATATATATATATATATATATATATATATATATATATATAATTTTTTTTAGGATATTACATCGAAAACATGTAAAAAAAAAACATATTATTCCTCACCGGTAGCTCAAGTTGGAATCGCGTGCACAACTAAATCGTCAAGTGCTGAATAGAGACTGACCGTTACATAATATAAATTTTAATAAAAAATATCTGGTTAATGTAATATATATATATATATATATATATATATATATATATATATATATATATATATATATATATAAGATATCGCACATTAAGTTCTGGTGTTAATAAAATAACCCTCGATATAATATATATATATATATAGAGAGAGAGAGAGACAGAGAGAGAGAGAGAGTGAGAGAGAGAGTGGGAGAGAGAGAGACACGAGGTTTTAACAACAATTATCGGGACAGGTGCTATAAAAAGAAAACTATAACACATATCAATTCAGTATTTAATCTCCTTCGAAGTAGTCTGAATCCGCGCATATTATCCAGCGTCGTTTCCATTGCTGGAAGAATGCCTGGAACTCCTGTTTTGCGATAGCGAGCATTTTTACCGTTATATTCTCTTGGATTTCCTCGATGTCTTCAAATCTTGTTCCTTTTAAGTGGGTTTTAAGTTTTGAAGAAGAAAAAGTCGCTGGTGGGGCGAGATCTGAGGAATATCAATGTCGAACCTAGGGTATTTTTTTTCTTGGCCAAAAACTGATACACAAGCCATTGTCACTAATAGAACATCTGTGCTGTGGTATGGCGACCAAACTCTACACCCCTACTTTCCAAACACTCCTATAAACAACGAAAGCAAGCGAGAACATTATATAACCCAGTGTGTATGCGCAACATGAGGTCAAGGTCAATCTGTACCAAGCGGCTTCACTCTGCGTATTTTATCTCCGTTACCATAGCAACAGCCGATCCTTCTTTTTTTATCAGACCCCGTATTTGTTTATATGATGTAAGATAATAAAATTGCAACTCACTTGATATGTTTCCATTTCCTGAAGATTATACACCTGTTTAATATCCCTAGATTATAGGATTTGGGCGCATATACCAATCAGTGCGTGCGCAATGGATTAACAGTAATCAGAACCCCATATTAATCCGCAGTCTATCCTACTTAGGTGCGGATAACGCAATGATCATCGGCTTAGAAAGTGAAATCGGTGGCCAATTATATATTTCCTGCTATGCGTACTCATGTCCTTAGAAAAGGCATGCCGCCATCTTCCCTTAGCTATAGCAGGTTAAATAGCAAGACAGACTTTGCTCTCTTGCCTTGCCTAGCATGCAGTCTAGGAGAAGGAAAACTTAAATATTTCTGGGATATCTTTCGGATCAATAGCCAAGTAAATCAAAGTGTTGGTTAGTGAATTTGATGACATAGTAATTGTGAGTTCAATCCCTGGGCCAGGCAGTATGTACTTGGATTCAGTGAAAATAGGGTGCGCAGTACTAAAAAATAAGAACTACAAGAGATATCCCTAGACAAGAACAGTGGAACGCGAACAGTCTACCCCTGTAGATTAAATAAAGATTTCAGTTCGGAATCCCTTAATTGATATCCACCTGAGGAAAGCCGGAGAATACAACGGCCGAAACGTTATGATAATAACAATAAAGATGAGGACAATAATCCACATGCAAAAAGCGTAAATAATGATTTTCCCTGGCTATAAAATTTTAACAGAGTGATTAAACAAGAACTTTAAAACAGAGCAACGAAAAAAAAAATAAAGAAACATTTTTATAGTAAAATTTCCTGGAATAATTTTGTAGATAAGACAAATTGGTATAAGAAAGACAATTGGAAAAATCTTTGCTTTTGCCGACGCGTTTCGTCTTCCGACTTTATCAAGGCAAACAATGAAAGTGAAATGTTTTTGTTGTCATAGTTACATTAAATCCAAAATTTAAAAAGAGGCTTCTGCGTAAGTGATGTAAGCAGTTTCAAATTTGACATTTTTGAATAACAGGTAGGTCCAATAACTCTGTAAAAAGTCAGGGATCAATTTTATACTGTATTTATATCATGAACAGGAGCCCCCCGCTTTTCTAAATCAATTAAAAAAACAAAAATCTCCATTTTTAATTTCTGACAAATGTTGGGATTTGACGATGATTTAATGAATACCAATCTACAAAAATTTTCCCCCTTTTTAATTTTTTTTTAAACAAGTGGACCAATCTATTTAATTAGTACCATTCATAGGCGCATGATTAATAAGAGACTCTGATTTTAGTAAGGGGGTGAAGTGTGATTGAACTATAAGTCAAATCATATTACACTTTTACAAAAACTGGATCAGTTGTTTCATAAAACCTAAAGCAGAAAGATGTTCCAAGAAACTATTTAATTTTCCCCATGGTAAGGGAAAAATGTATTTTATTTGTGCTTTCTTATATATAGTAAAATTTCCCAGAACAATTTTGTGGATAAGATAAATTGGTATAAGAATAACAATAAGAAAATATCTTTGTTTATGCCAATGCATTTCATCTTCCAACTTTATCAGGACAAACAATGAAAGCAAAATGGTTTTGTTGTCATAGTTATATTAAATCCAAAATTTAAAAAAGAAAGTTAACTTCCTGTATACTAAGATTTTTTTTTCTTTTCCATTTCGACAATATAGTAAAATTTCCAGAACATTATCTACAGAATTGTTCTGGGAATTTTACTATATTGCCGAAAGGGGGGGAAAAACCCTAAAAGATCATAAAATATGAGATGAAGAACTGGAAATAGTCCAGGAGTACATATCCATACAGCCGATAATAAAATTAAAAGACAGCTAAAAATAAATGAACTGAAGATCGCGTGAGAAGCATTTACAAAAGTAGAGATATAATAAAAATCACCTTTTAAATAAACGTCAAGAATATAATCAATGTATAATAGCAACTATAACGTACGAGAAGGAATTACCAGTTTAAATATAAACTTAAAATTGCGCAAAGGTCAACCAATGCTACGTCTAACTCTAAGAAACTGAGGTCAACACAGATCAAAAAACAAAGGTAATGGGGGGAGGGGGTAAACAACAACATGGTGAACGGAGTGTATAGCAAGAAAGAAAGGATAATGGATGGAGAAAAAGGTTGTTTCATCTGTTCCCAGTGGATAGTAAACGTTAGAGGACAAAAGAGAAAATGAAAATGTGAAAAAGTGAAAGCATTCACTGCCAATAAAGACTCTACATTATAAACGCTATTATTATTATACAAAAGAAACACATCAAGGAGATTTGAATTACGCCAATCAAAAACTGGTTTCTCCTCCTAAGAGTGGCACAGGTTCGAACCTAGACAGAGAACACATTTCTTTACGTTTTCTCGACTACGCACGCCGATAGATGTAATACACTGTTTAAAATAAAAAACCGAAGCATCTATTTTAAACACGGGTATCCACTAAAAGATAACGCTTGAATAAAAATCAGATTGTGTTTTCGACGTATGAGTGTTTTTCATTTCAGTTTTTATGTTTATGTCTCGTATGAGACAACAATCCTGCACGGGATTTACAAACAAGTCCGCATGAGGGACATGCTGAAGGGTTGACTGTCATATGAACTGATGTCTTAGCCCGAGATTTAGTGTTAATTCTTAATTCTCTCAGATGGTTGAGATGATTCTTTTCAAAGTTAGTTATACCTCGTTGGCAGGTATTTCTTCAGTTTGCTCTATTTTCAACAGCAATTTCGAACTCCTCTATAGGGATGTTTGCAGCATTTAAATTGTATTTGAGTTTGTCCTTGAAGCGTAACCAATGACGGCCTACGTTACGCTTACCATGAGAAAGTTGGCTATACATGAGGGTTTTCAGCTGGCGGTAATCATCATTCTGATGTCATGGCCAGCCCATCTGAATTGTGATTGCATCAGAAAGGTTTCAATACCACCGATGCCACATTTGAGTTAGAGATTTTGTCTTGCAGTGTATAACCGCATATTGAACGAAGGTAGTGTTTATCAAAAGCATCAAGTTGATTGATGTGTGTCCAAAAAAAAAAAAAAAAAAAAAACATAGTTTACAAATTCAAGTGCCCTTTGGGAGATTATATTTTATTATTTATGTTGGTCACACCACAAACTCGCTTTCACGACGCTTGACTCTACATTTGAATGATAATTCTAACATTTTTAGGCATTTAAAACAACATGTCTGGCCGCGTACACAATTCCAGAAAATCCTTGTTGAAAACACAACTATACTTAAACATGAAAACAATAAACAAAAACCAAAAATTCTTGAAGCTATATACATAAAACAGTTGAAACCTAACCTGAACAAAATAAACTACGAAATCTCCACAAATATTCCTAAATGCCTATGATTGATAACAGAAGCCATTGGTTTATACCAACGACTTCCCATACTTAATACTTCTCGTTTTCACTCTCGCGTGGTGATGCGTGACGTCACGACCTGCGACATGATTTTCGCTTCCGCGTCTCGTATACACTAGTTAGTCGATATATTGAAAAGTAATATATATATATATATATATAGTGGGCACTACAATTTGGACCGATAAGTACAGAAAATATGATTCAAGCTTTCGACTTTCATAAATCATCATCATGGTAGGTTTACTAAAGAAAGTCGTAAACTTGAACCATATTTCCTGTACTTATCGATCCTTACGAGACATATGGCTGCTTCTACACTGAGATGCTAAACCCTCATACGTCCAAATTGTAGTGTCCACTATATATATATATATATATATATATATATATATATATATATATATACACATATTGCGTGTGTGTGTGTGTGCTTAAAATTTGTCAGATAAATTGAAAATATTATTTTTGTATGTGATTCTTATATTCGCCTCCACCACGCGGAAAATTTGTTATTTAAGGACGGTCTTCAAAATTACAAATTCTTTTTTCAAACATTAATAATAAAATCTTAAGAATGCCCACAAAGCAAAGTTTATCTTCCACATTACAGTAAAATATTAGATCCATATGTTGTTGCACATACACAACCCAAAGTACAAAAAGATATCGACTTATTGCAATCTGACCATGACAAGTGCCATAACCTAACGACAGACGAAATCAACCTATCATCGCTTCAGTGAAGACGCCAATATACTGGCTGGTGTGTGAGATTTTCGAAATACTAGATGGCTATTATAAAATAGAAGTGAATAATTTCTTCACCTTACCAAACAGTACAATACGTGGTCACCCACACAAATTGATAAAACAACACTCGAAAACGGCTGCAAAATCCAACTTCTTTTCGCTTAGGATGATAAACATGTCGATCTATATTAGTGATGTTTTGAAGGCACCAACGCTGGCTATTTTCAACAAGAAACCGCGAATCTTACTCAAAAGAACTAAAAACTAAAAGAAGAACTAATGACTAATTTTAATTCACAAATATGCCATCTAAGAGCAAAGCAGGAAATGACATGACTGATTTAAATGCTGAACAAGGGTTTCTCTCGCAAAATGCTTTAGACCCCAAAATATTCTCTAACCAAAGTTCATCAATTAAATCAGAACCTTTCCTGATCACACTAGAAACGAGAGCTGATCTGATGTTCCTAGAAACACCAAAACACCAAACATAAAGAGGCTTATCTGTACTGGTAAAGTTGTAAGCAATGAAACGTGTGAATATATTCCTTGAGGCACGTTATGGCTGAAGAATCCGAGGGTTTTTTGAAAGAAATCAGAACCCACGTTCCTTCATTAAGGGTCCGAAGTAAATGATGAAGATAATTTTACTGTCGCTGATAAAAATTAATTTTATGTCACCATTCTTCCTGTTTGTTTTACCACTTGTCAGAATATCGATGACCCATAGACAGTCGATGATCCATATATATCTCATTCTTTTAACACTGAATAAAACCTTTTTTTATTCTTCCTGGAAATCATAGTTTCACTTTCAAAAGGTGGCTTTATGCTGTGCATTAATCTAATCAGGTATTGGCATTTAATAAATCTTACTTACGGTAACATAGCGTTGTGATTGGTGTCTCGAAACGAGAAATCGGAGAACCGAGTTCGAATTCCAGTGTTCCTTATATTTCCTTTTGTACAAATCCTATTGTGTAAATCATGACGCTATCTCTTCTCCACCCAACTATGGGTTAAATAGTACGGTAGCCTAGACTGTCTAGCCATAGTTAGCTAAGAGAAAGACAACACTGAACTCAAAACCCAGCTACCTCGATTTGTACAAAAATGGTTAGACAACGGGTTAAAGATACTATGTAAATAAAAACACTCGATAGATTTCAACAGCTATGGATGACCTAACTGGATATAATACTGTTGATACCAAAGATGGATTTAAGGCATTTGTTAATATGAGAATGAAATGTAGTGTTGTACTGATTCTGGAATGTGGGAAAAATCAAGGTGATCTGGATTCGAACACAAGTACTAGTAGTTGTCTATCTGCCTAGTTCCTCATGGTGTAGAAGCCCTCCACAGAACGTCTCCACTGTGCCCTCTGCACAGATGCCGCTCGCTATTCACCCCAGAATCTTATTTCCCTGACCACCACTGACTTTCTGCATGCCCTTGATCTGTTTATATTTCTGCAATTAAGTACTATGTACAGTATTTACATTGTTCGGACTATCATCGTCATCTTTGTTGCCATATTTATCACAACGTTTCGGCCGTTGTACGCTCAAGCCTTCTTCAGTGACAGTCAGTACATAGATAATGTCATTGTATGTTGGCTTTTTTCTTTTTTTTTTTACATCCACAGCATACTCGTAGAAATTAGAGCACTATAATAGCCTCATCCACATGAAAAGAAGCTAAAAATAATGGAAGCATTAGTAATAAAATACAGCTGGTATTCCCAAGCGGTCACCCATCTAATTACTAATCAGGTTCGACATTGCTTAACTTCGGTACATCTCGACTTTGTTTTCTTCTCCTTTGCATAATTTTTATATCGCGACTCTTGTTCTTTCCAACGACATGAAATTACAAAATTGAGAGACGCAAAATCTCCGTTGCCTTTGCTCATGCGTCGAGCT
>OZ010581.1:5750833-5760833 GCA_963932145.1 Acanthosepion lycidas
TATCAATTTCTTTGATATCTCTCTCTGTTTTTCTGCCTCCCCCTCTCTCTCTCTCTCTCTCTCTGCATCCATCTGTCTCTCTCTCTCTCTGTTTCTCTCTCTCTCTCTCTCTCTCTCTGGCTTCTTTCTTTCATCCTCTCAATCACTATGGCACTTCTCTTTCTGCTTTTAATTCTTTCTGCCAATGTCTCTCCCTCTCTCCAACTTTTTGTTTCTATCAATTTCTCTATCTATGTATCTATCTATCTCAGGCTGTTCATATCTATCTATCTATCTATCTATCTATCTATCTATCTATCTATCTATCTATCTATCTATCTCATTCTGTTCATTATCTATATGTCTATCTATCTATCCCATTCTGTTTATAATCTATCTATCTATCTATCCATCTATCTATCTATCTATCTATCTATCTCAGTCCTTTTCATATCTATCTATCTATCTATCTATCTATCTATCTATCTGTCCTTCACTTTTTTTGTATTTCTCTGTCTTTCGTGCCATTTTTCGGTTATGCGGTTATAGGCCAGATTATTTCAGCCTGGCCTACATCTCCGAGGCGACGAACGGACAATCGGATACATATAAAATAGTTATGTATCTCGGTTACAGCACAACATATATTTTGGCCTTTTCTTAAAAATGATTTCTTTGATAATTCAGTTCCTTTTCAATGACACATCAGGGAACATAAAAACCAATTCTTTATAGCAGCGAACATTCAAAAACCAACATTCAGGTAAATAGGAGATGAGATAAAATGTTCACAAGTGGGAGACGCCGGCATAAAAATGACTACTTTGACATTCTGGTCATTACCAAAGTTCGAACCAGAATCATTTGTGCTGATAATTATTACACAATTATCTCAACCGATCGCCAAATTTCAATTCGTTGACTCACTAAAGCGCGGAGTTGACATGACTACTGATATGGCTACAAATCTGATCTTGCTCCAGATCAGTCAGGCCAGCACAAAATGCGGCCCACAGATCGCCTGTGACCCGTGAAATTACCCAGTGTGCCCTAACCCTCCCTCTCTCTCTCTCTCTCTCTCTCTCTCTCTCTCTCTCTATATATATATATATATATATATATATATATATATATATATAGGTCTGCTCTACGGTTGTATTGAGCTCTTTTAGTTAGTTGTTTACTCGTGTCGGTTTTTTTTCTTTGGGTTTTAAACCTCTATCTGTACGTTTTTTTTTCGACAGACTTTCATGTTTCTAGCTCTTTCTTTTTTTTAAAAACCTTTTTTTCCTTCGAGATTGATTTGATTATTGGCAAATTAAAAATTCGAAGGTTTTTGCAAAACGAGTATAGTTACATATATATATATATATATATATATATATATATATATATATATATATATATATATATATATATATGGCTATTTTTGTAGTGATTTTATAACATATTTATGTTATAATTTTTAAATAAATAATTATATATATATATATATATATATATATATATATATATATTGCATAACAGCGAAATCCAAAATTATCTCATGAGTATAGTCTGTTTCAACTGACGCCGAGTGCCTTAGACTTATTCAACTCAGAGGGTGAACTGTATTCAGTATCGGAACTAGAGATTTAAAATTTAATATCTAACAAAGACAGCAGTTGACAAATGGATAGACCCTACCCACATCGAAGCCTCGGTAGGACAGACTGTCTGAGTAGTGATAATGAGAGGGCGGAACCTATCTATCTTAAAAGGAAAAAAGCTTCACAAATTTAACCCAGATATTAACCTTAAGACCCCATACCCAGTAATAAGTTTAAAAAAATAAATAAATAAATAATCAAAGAAAAGATAGTTCATAAAGTAGGGAGACGCTATAAGATAGGATTGATATGGAGAAGGCAAAATAAGGCAAAATAACTATAGTTATATGTTTAACATTACAATTAGAGTTAGATAATTAAAAAATAAAGTAAGATCAAAAATATAGAAGTTTAAACCAATTTCTATGACGACATTTTAAGGAATTAATTTTTTAAATAATTTAACTTATCTTTAAATTTTTTACTTTTATATTTATTCATTAATTTTTTAATATATTCTTTCTTAATATAAACTATCTAAAAACGATTTATTGATAATTTTATTATATCTTATTTGTAAGCATATTTTGGTAATTTTTAGTAGGAACAAATTTTTATATAATAATTAAATTTTTCGTTTTATAAAACTCCTTTTTCCGGCTTTCCGTTTCACCTCATCTTTCTTATAACCCCAATTTGGGGTCATAAGGTTAATATCTGGGTTGAATTTGTGCGGCTTCTTTCCTTTTAAGACTGATAACATCCGCCCTCCGCTTACCACCAATCGGACAGTCTGTCCTGTCTGCTGTGTTATGGGTTGGCTCTGTATCAAATTTTCAACTGTTGTCTTTGATAAATATTAAATTTTAAATCTGAAATTCCGACACTGAAGACAGTCTAACGTCTGAGTTGAATAAGGCAGATGCATTCGGTGTTAAGTGAAATAGTCTTCACTCTTGAGGTAATTTTGGATTTCTCTCTTTATATGATCTGTTATAATAAATACATTGGGGTCTCTTTTTGTGGATCAGTTTTAATATTTTATATTATTAGGATCCACTTGGATTATATACCTACATATTTATTATCTGTACTATATATATATATATATATATATATATATATATATATATATATATATATATAATTATTTATTTAAAAATATGATTCGAAAATTCTTTCCTATTTTCTATATATTTGCACACACACACACATATATATATATATATATACATATATATATATATATATATATAGTAAAATTCTGATGTTCGTAGCATTTACTTTTTAAAAAGTGCCCAAAACAAAGTAGAGTAATATATTATTATTATTTTATTATAAGGCATTACAGCAAAAACAGTAATTTACCTTAAAAATTTACTCTTGCAAAAATCACAATGATTTTATGGGACTCTTACCACTCTGCAGGAGATGTAGAGGGCATAACCTACGCTCTACGGACAGACCAAAGATACGAACAGACATATGAACAGAGATATAGAGAGAGTGAGTAGGTGAGTGAGTGAGGTATTGAAAGAGAAAGAGATATGAACGAAATCCGAGATAAAACAGGACTGAGAAACACTGCTGACTAAAATGATTAACAAAGTTTGATTATTTTTTATTCGATATAATTATTAAGATAATTGTATCTTAAAGATTTTCTGGAAAAGAGCAAATAAAAAACTGAGGTCGACATTAGTAAATACATACATACATACATACATACATACATACATACATATATATATATATATATATATATATATATATATATATATATATATATATATTAGGTTGGTGCAAAAATAATGGCGCAATAGTGTCGTTTTTGACGTTAAAAAATACGTCAAAAAACGACGTTATTACGTCATTATTTTTGCACCAACCTAATATATATATATATATATATATATATATATATATATATATATATATATATATATATATATATATATATATATATATATATATATATATATATATATACACGCACACACTTCCTTAATATTTAATTTTGAATAACTGTAAACAAGGAGGAAAAAATAATTGTGGGGCCCAAATTAATGGTACGAAAAAATTGAATAGTCATTTAGATTATAAATTTTTATCTTATTCGGTAACATTTTACTAAATTAGTAGTGGGTGCGTTTTCAAGTGGTTATAACATTCGGTTTCGAATCATGAGACCCGGGCTCGAATCTCACCGTGGTCGATTAATCAGAAAGTTTCGATATCTTAGGAAAGTACCAAAAAAAACATACAACTAGTTGATCCAAGCCTTGTTAATGAAATCGAGTGAACGGAACTATTCTTACTTTCACTACAGCGGATTCCCAAAATATTCCTAATATCCTAAGTTGTAACATTCGAATTATTTTTTTTTCAAAAGTTCTTAAAAGGTTATGTTCTGCTGTGGCTTATTTGCCACATTACTTTCTATCTTAGCGCTGATTCTGTCAGAATAATTCGTTTAGAAATTTCATTGTACGTTATATCGTGAATAATCACGAGATTAAAATTACAAACTTGAAACTCTGGAAATCAATAAATATTATTTAATATTTAATATTCATCGTTTATATATTTAAGAAATGAAACTAGTGGCGTTCCATCACCACCGAGCGGACTCTGAATGTTCGTCTATCACGATGAACGGGTGCTCTCTCAGGAATGTCGCGTGACTTGAACGCCTATTGTGACTTAAGCTCAACCCAGATCTCAAGTGGATCTCGTGCATCCATCGCTAAAAAGACTGGAAAAATGGCCGGTTCCCTGTAGTTCTACATTAAGTACCTGACTCCACCTGTTACCTTTATAAGAGCTAAGTCAAGGCCTACGGCCACATAACGTCGAAGTTAAGCAAGTTAGTTTAAAATATCGCAGAAATGTATGTTTTAACACGGAGGTAGGTGATTATTTATGATTATTTAAGATGCTGACAGCTTGATTGACATCCGGAAAATTTACAATTTTTTTGTACGGGGAGCAAATCTATAAAAATTACTTGAGGAATATAACGTGAGCGCCTTTTTTATATAATTTTTAACTACCCAGTAATTTTTCAAAAATAGGAAATTATTCCTCGTAATCTAATATTTTATTGAATTTTAGGTACTTTGACTTTAAATTAATCTCGTTTTATTTCATAGGCGTTGGTTAACTCATTTTTCTCCAAACAATAAATCAGCTAATGATACAACGATATATGGGTATACTTTCCAAACTCTAGATGACCAGAGCCTGACAGCTGATGTCTACTTTGAGTTAGCTTTAACTGGCTGGTCACATTCAATGCTTCGAAAACCAAACTGGTAACGTTCGATCATCACCGAAAGGACCCTGAATGTTCGTCTATTGCGATAAACGAGTCCTCTCACAGGGACGCCCCGTGCTTTGAGTGTCTATTGGGAGTTAAGCTTCAACACAGACCTCAAGTGGATCTTTTGCATACGATTCTTCGCTAAAAATACTGGAAAAATGGCCGGTTCCCTGTAAGAGCTCCAGTAAGTACCTAACTCATCCTGTTACTCTTTACCTTTACAAGAGCCAAATAGAGGCTTTCGACCACATCACGTTGAAACACGGGTTACATACGATCATCACGGTTAAGCAACATCGAGCCTGTTCAGTAAAATGTAAAATCTTGCTTGAAGATTTTGTTTTAGTTTTAATTTCAAGCTAATTTCAATTGAATAATTTCAATAAGAATGTAGTTGAAATCTAGTTTTAATTAACTGTAATTTTTTTTAAGTTTGCTAAAAATCGCTGATTTTTAGCCACCTGTCAACATAATGTACTTTATTAAAAAATCTTTCAAAAATAAAATATTATTTTCTGAAACTTTATTTTATGAATATTAGCTGATTTAAAGATTAATTAATGTGATTTGAAACAAATATTTATTGCTTTTACTTTAAAATATCACAGAAATGTATATTTTAACACGGAGGTAGGTGTTTTTTTAAGGTCTTGAAAAATGGGCGGTTCCCCGTACCACCCCATTAAGTACCTGACTCCTCCAGATATCCTCTAACTTCACAAGAGTCAGATCAGACCGAAACTGGAGTACTGCTATCATATATGGTCAGACGCTGCTCAGTCTTTACTTACCAGCCTCGATAGAGTCAAAAAGCGTCTCCGCGTCCTTGTGGTTGATTAAATATTTTCCAGTCTATATTCCTTTTCTCAGAGACGAAACGTCTCAAGACGAATTACATTTCACCAGTTCTAGCCTTCACAGCTAAGACCCACCATGTCACGTACATTGTAGCCAACCACCCAGCTTCCTTTCGTATTCCATTGGTGCGATGTAAGTTCCACTCGAGCAGATTCTTCCCACGATCTGCCACTTGTGCAACCAACTCAGAAGAGGATGCTTCTTTGATCACTAAAATCTTAATCGTTATCTTCCCTACATATCTCCATAAACTCAACCTCTTACACTATAACCCTCTACCTCGAGTGGCTCTTGCGCTTTGTAAAGAGTGAATATCATTGTAAAAAATTAAATAAATTACCATTTTCCTCTTTATACATGTCTCGTGCCATTAATTTTGGGTATAAACTTGTTTTTTTATAAGTTCTTAAATAGACATTGTAGAAAATTATTACTAAAATTTATAACTGCTCCCATTTAAAAAGTAGACTCAACTGAAACTTTGCAGCTGTTAACAACATTTGTCTTTTTAGTATCCATCCTATTCACTGTTCTGCTATCCATTTACACAAGTTCGTTAGGTATGTTACTCGCTCTTTTCATCTGTGCACCTCCCCTCTCTTCAATGGGGTGCGAGTGTCAGATTTTCCAAGCCCACTTTCCTCATTATCTCTCCTAGAAATTTCAAATGTTTCTTTATTATTCTGAGTAAAGAAGGTGAACAAAATCAGACAAATATGAACAGGCAGGAAAAGATACATACATATATATACAAACACACACACACTACACACACGCACACACACGCACACACACATATATATAGAGAGAGAGAAAGAGAGAGAAAGAAAGATGAGAGAAAGGGAAAGAGATGAATATATATATATATGCATATTAAATATTTAAGATTTCTAAAGACTACCATGATGTAGAATAAGGAATTCTGCCTACCACAGATATATCAAATGCACGTATGGATTCTGCCTACCATACAAGACGTGTAACTACAGAGCTAAGAACAAATGCCCCTTACATGGAAATTGCTTACAGAATAATGTAATATATCAAGCCACTGTAAGATGATCAGATAACGACGAAAAATATAGATAGGAGTAATTGAATGGCCCTGAAAACAAAGAAACTACGCACACAAAACATTCTTTACAAATATTAAATACTTTCTAAACATACCTCGGAAATTAAAAACAAAAACTAAATTACACCAAAAAATCATGGAAAATAAGGAAAACAGCATCAGTTTTCAACAATAAATACACAAACTCTTTCTGGATGAAAAAATATCTGTAATTACTTTCCCAGACGAACAGAAATTACTAAACAAACGATTAGAACTCGCCGGAAAATGCAGACACGAAAACAATTTTTTTACGTTACTTAAAAATTTGAAAGCTGAAAACTAAGTGGAAAATGAAAATAAAGGAAATAGTATAAAAATGAATAAATAAAAATAAATAAGTATAATAAATTAATGCAAATTAATAAATAAATTAAGTAAATAATAAACAAATTCACAAATTAAGAATACACTCATAAGCGTCATTAAACGTAATAATAAAAATCAACAACAAATACCAAATCAATAATTAAGTTAAAAATACACTACAAAATATCCTCAAAACTGTATCCGGATACACAATTATTTCCACTCAATAACCGCTAGAATAATTCAAAATTTAACTGTTACTGCCCACCCAATGACCCTTAAATTAATACAATACACCTACCTATAATGCATCACTAGCCAACATATATGAATAGGAGAGCCAAATGGCCTAATGATTGCGTTTAAGCATGAAATACACTGTCGCTGCTGGGTGTTGACTTCAATTTTCATTTTCATATTTACATACGCTCTATCGCTGATATCGAGCACTTTAATTCATAAATATAGCATACCTTAAAACTCTCTTTTACCATATATATACATTATTTTTTCATATACATATATATATATGTATATATATGTATATATATATATATAGAGAGAGAGAGTCAGTAAGTGAGAGAGAAAAGTAGATAGATAGATAGATAGATAGATAGATAGATAGATAGATAGATAGATATTCCCACAATTGCTGAAACGGATATTGGCTTTATGGCATTAGAGTTTCAGCTTTACTTTCAATCACCTATTATATATTTGCTTTATAAAAGTTAGCAGTGAAACGTTAGTTCAGCTAAATGGGCGTATTTCTCGTTTGATCGTGTCTGGCAAGGCGTCATTTTTGAGGCGTTTACGTAGGAAATACTTCGGATATTTCTGTAGTATGTCATTTCTAAATACGAAACCTTCTCATGACACCCAAAATTACCTCTCGAGCCGAAATGTTGCAAAAAGGTTCGCTTTCTACAGGAAGGATTTCCCTTGTCAGTCATAGTAAAGGTTGAATCTGCAAAAAATGCGAGTATCACCGTGTTCGAACCCTGCTGGAAATTCAGAATTACGAAATTTGATCTTCCGCCACCTTGAACGATTATACTAACACCCCGTTTACACCCCAGATATTTCACCGAGGAAATATTGGCTTGGATAAACAAAAACAGGCGAAGAGGAATAAATGCGAGCTCACTGAGGCAGGAGGGAATTTACAAGACAAACTAATTATTACTTAAAACTCACATTGCCTCTGGTTACCTACGAAACAATTCTTTTTTCTTCCTGCCACTACCACTCTCTCTTTCTTTCTCTCTCTTTTTCTTGCTCTCTCTTTCTTTCCTTCTCTCTCACCCTCTTTCTTCCCTTCACATTCTCTCTCTTTCTCCCCATTCTCTATATCTTTCTTTTTTCTTGCCCTCTCTTTCTTGCCTCTCTCTCCCTCTTTCTTCCAATCTTTCTTTCTTTTTTCTTGCCCTCCCTCACTCTCTTTCTTTCTCTCTCTCTCTATATATATATATCTCTTTTTCTTTCTTGTCCTCTTTTTTCTCTCTCTTTTTTTCTTTCTTACCCTATCTTTCTCTCGTTCTCTCTTGCTCTCTCTCTCTCTCTTTCTTCTTCTCTCTTTCTCTCGCTCTCTCTTGCCCTCTCTCTCTCCCTCTTTCTTCTCCTCTCTTTCTCTCCTCCTCTATATCTTTCTTTTTTCTTGCCCACCCTCTCTCTCTTTCTCTCTATATCTCTTTTTTCTTTCTTTCTTTCTCTCTCTCTTTCTATCTCTCTATTTCTTTCTTGCCCTCTCTCTGCCTCTTCCTTGACACCTCATTATCCCTATTACTGTATCACTCTTTTTCTATCTTGCCCTGTCTCTCCCTCTTTCTTTTTTGCCCTCTGTTTCTTGCTTCCTCTTTCCCTCCACCCCTCCCTCCCTCTCTCTCTCCATCCCGCTCTCTCTCCATCCCTCTCTCTCTCCATCCCTCTCTCTCTCTCTCTCTCTCTCATTCCTTAAGTGTCCTGGAATCTTAACGATCAAGTGCATATTTCTAACAGATTTTCAAAGATGCATTAAAGAAAATTAAGAAAGAAATATTTGTTATCTAGAATTTTTCTTTCGACTTTTTCAGTAAATCTTTTCCTATATTATCTTTATAGATTTTAATACATTTACAATATATACATATATATGTGTGTGTGTGCGGGTGTGTATGTATCTATGTGTGTGTGTGTGCGTTAACATACGTATACCGATCCGTACAATGCCCAGATAATACAACGCTATGCGTACATATATATATATATATATATATGTGTGTGTGTGTGTGTGTGTGTGTGTGTGTGTTTGCGTTTGCGTTTTCGCGTATGTTTGTGTGTGTGTGAAAATAGAAAGAGAGGGGAAAAGAGACAGGGAATAAAGATAGGTTGATCCGTTTCTCGTTCTGCGTGACTTCTCGCGCCTACGGCACGAGATTTCCAAGTCGATACTCTTTTTTTTATTCTTGTTTGTTGTTTCGTTTTTGATGCTCTGCGAATTTTCTTCTTTTCTCAGAACGAATTATTTATTTATTTTATTTATTTATTTTTTTTAATTCGGTTTCTTTTCTCTTTTTTTTTTTTTTTTTTTTCTTTTTTAATTCTCTCTTAACCTAGTCTCAGCAACACCGAGAAATATACTAAATAGATGGAATAAATTTCTTATTGTCGAAAACTGGTGAATGACAAAAAAAAAAAAGAATATATAAAAAAAAAAGAAATGATTTTCATCATCATATTTACTTTATTCGTTTTTCTTCTTTTTTTTTTATGATCGCTTCTTTTCCTACCGATGACGATTAAGATGATAATAATAATGGTGGAGAGTGTAGTATTTTTATTTTTATTATT
>OZ010581.1:5765833-5768333 GCA_963932145.1 Acanthosepion lycidas
CTTTAATTAAAAATTATGTTGGTATTTGTTTAGGGAAGGACAATTATTTTAAAAGTTTCTATTCCAAATTTCTGTAAAAAGAATTTCATATAGTTATAATCTACAATCTTAATTTGAAGTAGTTCCTGTTCGTGTAAGATTTATCAGTATTCTTAATTCATTAGAATATATGCTTATTTTGCCATTTTTCAAGACGAAATTTCCTGAAATGTTTAGAAAATTCACTCTTTTGTTATATGTCATTTCCCCAACTGATCGGATTAATGAAGCTTACACTGTAATCATATGAAAGTCTTTTTAAATAAAGGAAAATGTACACAAGTATACTTCCAAAATATAAATTCACGATGCTCGTACACATTCCTATTATTATGCGTATGTGTGATTGTATAACATGTGTGTATAAACAGGATTTCTATGCGTATGAAAGATAAGAAGATTAAATGTGTGAGTATATGCCCGTGTGTAAATATGTGTGTATTTATACACGTGTATGTATGCTTGCCTGTGTCGAACGTTGCTGATCTCGGAAGCTGTATCGTTCGCGTGACTGTGTTCGAGACTTCAGTCTTCCCCACCGTGCAGCCCTGGTGTCAGTAATCTAACGGAAACGGCCAGTGACGGAACATCACGTCAGACGAGAGTCGGCCGAGATGTTGGCGTCTCACTTCAAATGGTGCGTTCGGCTCCGCTAGCCTCGCTTTCAAGGCGCCTGACGACGACAATCGTGTGCGTGCCGCAAAAACGAAGGAAAGCAAATTAACAGCGATTTATAAAAGGGGAAATCAAGTACAAATCGAGGAGCCTTTGACGGTTGATGGACAACGGCCTTCTCCTCGAATTCGCATGAACAATGATGAAAACAATCTCCTTTTCTCTCTTCTTTTTCTTCATCTCTCACACATTCCTCCTCTTTCTTTCTTTCTTTCTTTCTTTAAATATATTTATATGCATGAGTACAGATAGCATATATATATATATGAACACGAACATATATTACGAATATTCCTTCACAAATAATTCTACAACATATATTTCATAATAAAACATAATATATTTAGGATGGATATATACACATATTTGTATATATTACATACATAGTGATTGTCATATCTTACTCAGATGATAGCCTCCCTTCATCCCTCGCATCATCTGTGATAGCTTTTGTCTGATTTCGGCGTCCATGGCCCTTAAGAATGCACGCACGCACACACATACACACACGCGCGCACACATACAAACACATTTGTATTAATCCTATACATACATACACACACACACACACACACACACACACATATATATATATATATATATATATATATATATATATATATATATATTAAGACATCTTTTATGTTTATACATTCTTTTTTATAGATACAAATATTTAAGTAAATGCCCTGTTTAAAATAAACAGTATTAAATAACATTTACCTGCCTGAATGTCCGAGAAATTTTTCATGGAAAACATTCGTCCTCCGACAGGAATTGAACAGGTATCCTATACGAACCGTCATATAGCCTAACGTGCCTTAACCTTTTCGGCCACAGAGGAGCGTTCGGTTAGCAAGGTAACTTTAACAGTCTTTAAATTACAATCTTCCATGATTCTCCCACGTACATTCATATCTACTAAATGCGTATCCAAATGACGTCACACATCATGAAATGGACAAAGTCCGACATTTTTATGTTTTTAAATATTTCTATCTATAAAAAGAATGTATAAACATAAAAAATACATGAATGTTTGTGTGGACATAATTAGCAGAGGCGTTGATATGTGTGTTTTATGTTGTAGTTTTGTTGAATTTATATTTTGTAATACAGTTTGATTTCTTTAAGAAATTGTCGGATATTCTATGGATTAATGTCATGAAAGACTTCTTTCATGTAGGTTGTTTGGTTGGTTGATTTTGTTTAGTGGCATATCAACACCTCTATGGGTTATTTAATACGGAAAAATGTGGGTTATTTAATACCGATAAAATGTATTGTTGGTAATTCTACGATAAATAGTTGTTGTTCGTAGCTTTTCTAAATATAAATGTATCACTGGTATTTTTAATATAAAAATGTATATTTATATTGAAGGTTCACTATTTGCCCGTAAATGGAACTCTAACAAGTTCTACACGGGATGATCAGGGTGGAACTGAGAACATCAACAATTAAGAGGTGGCTCTAAGCATACTACGCAGGACTAAGCTATATATATATATATATATATATATATATATATATATATATATATATATATATATATATATATATATATAATTTAACTCAGGATTTTATATATATTGGAGAGGGTAGACTGGAGATTAACGTGTTTTAGTCGATTCAGCAATTTTCCATCTGATTGTCTGAATCCTCTTCACGAAGCGAGAGCAAGATCTAAAAGGTCGGCCAATCTAACAGTGATCTCATCTCACAATCGTCACTCTTGCTCTATATGTGGCCTCCTTTGTAAATCATGAGCGGGTCTTAAGTGCCA
>OZ010581.1:5773333-5800833 GCA_963932145.1 Acanthosepion lycidas
TGTCTATTAAGTGATCGTCTTGATTCAACTTAAGTCTTGAGATAAGCTTTGTCGCCCCCATATTCTTCTTTTTCTCTCGAGGTGCGTTTCCATTTCAAGTCACTGTCATATAAAACACATTTTTTAACATGAAAAGGTATTGAGAAAAAAAAGCGATTTCTTTAACAGCAAAAGTAATCAATGAATGATAGATACCATTGACCGTTTTAAAAAATATAAATATATTTTTTCTCAACAAATTAAATATATATTCTGTCTGCATTTCTCGGATGAGGAATTATGATTATTTACATTATTTAAATACGGACGAGTGTCTTCATCTTTGCTGTTGTTTAAATATAGCTCGTATTGACACTATTTGTATAACCCTATAAAAACTGCCGGAAAAAAGTTAAATTTGAAATTAACGTTGATAAATATTTTTCGTTCAAAGGTTAAAAAATTCGACAATTATGAGTATTACTAATTTTACACTAGCTAGGTCCCTGATACCATGATGAAAAAAAAGGTCGAAATTTGATAAAAACAAAGTTTTCTCATCAAAATGTTTATGTTATTATTAAGAGGAAAGACCAAAGTATTTTTTGGATTTTTTTTTTTTTTTTCAATCCTTTTTTTTTTCAATTTTTTTTCAAGCATGTTCGAAATTCTAGTTAAAAAATTCTGTTTTTTCTTGCGTCAGCGATTGAGCCAAAGATAGTTTGGGAAATTTTAGCGTTTTATTTGGCGTTAAAAATACATTGATTTGGAAATTCTTGCAAAAATCAAATAATTGTCGTATTATAATGAAATTTGCAGCAGCTATTAACAAATGAATATTATATTTGAATTTTTTTCTTTGAAAATTTTGATAGAAATATTTTTTTTTATATTTGTTAACCTCACTTATTAAATAATTTTATGAAATTTCGAGAAATTAAATTTCCACCCTCTGCATATTTATATTAGTTAAAAGCTGGACTCCATGGAGAATTTAAATCATCCATTTGTTTTTATCAAACAGAAACACCATTTACCGAAAATCTGCTATGAATCGTAAAGTGAAAAATGCAATAAAACTAATTTAATTATTTAATTAGAAAAGCTTTTACTTACTTTTATAAATAAGATATATTAAGGACACTATTGTCTTAAGAAAAAGATTTTCGATGAATAATGAATTTTCACAAGAATTTTGTTCATTTTTTTAAAATTTTCATTAGAAAATTTTATTTATTAGTTTAAGTTTTAAATATTTTAAAATTCTGTATTACTTCCACCCTTTTAGATATTATTATTATTAAGTGAAAAATATATTTACTAATCATAGATGGAGAAACTTATTACAAATCATCAAACACCAATATTTTGAAAATAATTTTGAATTGTCTTGTATGCGTATAAACGTGTTGATTTTTGAGTATACGGGCCACCATACACGATATTATTAGAAAATAAGAGCGTTAACTCTAGTAAATTCAAATCTAAAATGTCTAAAATTCAAAAAGCATTAGATTACAGAGAATATTTTCCTAAATTTTAAAGATGAATTAGTACATAGAAGTTATATATAAAATTTGCACACATGATATTCAATTACTTTTTTGCGGCTAAAGTCCCCATAGAAAAACATTAGATCTGTCACTCAGTCTATCAAAGACGTCGCAGTTTACATAAACTGTTACAGTTGGGTTAAAAAATGCATTCTGCGGTATATTAAACTTAAAGCAAAGAATATTTTGTTTCAGATCAGATTAATTATACTTTAAATCAGCTAATATTTCTCAAATCAAGTTTCAGAAAAGTATATTTTATTTTTAGAAGCTTGTTTCATAAACAGAATTATATTGCGATCAAAGACAACTAAAAAAGGGCACTAATCAGCAATTTTAGCAACAAAAACAAACTCTCTGCAGTCAAATTAGTTTTTGAAATACAGCAAAGCATTTTGCTTATTGGAAATATTAAATTTAATCTATTAGCTTAAAATTTAACCTAAAATAAAAGCTCCAACAAAGATTTTTCATTTTTTTAAATTCATTTATACCTGAGTTATCGCGTTTTCTGTGTTGGTACCGACATTAAAATGAAGATAAAGGTATCAATTACTAATATTAGTCGCTCGTTACTCTGTAAATTGTTCAGTGGGACTCAAAGATAGATTTGATATAATAGAAACTCATTTCTTTGCTAGCAAAATGACATTGCTGCAATATTTCTCCGTTACATAGAGATTACAAAAACTCTTTTTTATTTGACTCGCCACAATATTCCGTTACCTTGTAACATTGCAAATATGTCGATGTATACTGTAGAATAAATTTCTTGAAGATATTAAAGCGAACATCTATCATCTAAATTAGTGATTCCCATTTAAAAATTACGAAATTTTACATACATTGTTAATGGACTAAAAAGCATTTTGATGTTATTTGACCAGCACAGAATTTGTCAGCTACAGCAATTCACAACATTACTATAAAGTTGTGACGAAGTTGGAGATGAGAGGTCAATTTTAGGTGTGGAAAATAGTTGATTGCGATGTTAGAGAAACATGGCCACCAAATCACATATCTCTCGCCCTCCCGACAATGTTGCGTGTTCCGTATTAGCTAGACTGTTATAAAATAAAATAAATAAAAGCTTCAAGAAAAATTTTTCATCTTAGGTATCGCGTTTTGTGTGATTACACCAACATTTAACGTATGAGTGAGTATAAGATGCCTCTGAAGAAATCCTCGTTCAGCATTCTAAATATCGTCTTAGAATATCGTCTCAGATAAATTATTTTCAAAATGCCTGATGTCCGGCGTGCCATGACTGAACATTTGGCTATTTCCTTTTATTTATTTGAAATATTCTTCCACCTTTTATTCACACACACGCATATATATATATATATATATATATATATATATATATATATATATATATATATATATATATATATATATATATTGGAAAGCAGTTCTATAATAAGGAATGCCTATTGGCTACATAGCACACGCGCACCCTCCACACACATACACACACAAACACACACACACACACATATATATATATATATTCAGATGTATGGATATAAGTTTATCACCCTGCTTGGCATTCATATATATATATATATATATATATATATATATATATATATATATATATATATATATATATATACAGATAATATTTACCACTAATATTATCTGTATATATATATATATATATATATATAATATTAGTGGTAAATATACACATACATATGCAATCCTATATCTAAAATATATAAATATATATACATACATACATATATATTTGTATAAAAAATAATTCCAAGAGGATAGAATCCAGGTAGAACTCAATGTCCAGGACAGAGTAAGGATATAATAAAAAGGCTTAAACACTAATATTCCATGGTCATAATTTATTCCATTGGAATCGTAAATGCGATCCAATTCATCAGACCTACAAATTCAAAAAGAAAACAGAAAAAAACAACTCCGGGAATAAAAAATAAAATTTAGTGAGAGTGTATGTATTAGAGTGTGGGACGAATGTTAGAGTAAAAGAAAGCTATAGGGAGGGGTAACAGACGAGAGAAGAACAGAAGAACAGGAAGGTCTAAAGATGAAGGGGGGGATTAAAATTTAACAGAGAGAAGTTTTAGAGAGGGAGTCAAAGACGGTTTAAGTGAAAGAAATATGAATGTTGTCGGATGTCTAATACATTAAAGATGTAACCGGAAAGGATACATTTTGTGGTGACATACACACACAATAGACGATCTAATCTTAAAGGTCAGAAGAAGAGGGAGGGGGAGGAAAAGAAAAAGGGGTGGGGGGAACTAAAACTGAAGGCCATTTACTAAAAGGGCCGCTGTTTAATTAAGAAAATTTGACAAAATTAAGATCGACTACAGGTTACAAATCAAATATAAACATATAAAAATAAATATAACGATTATCTAATCTAGCAAGGACCTATAATTTTATGTTCAAAAACACATGCGTATACACACATACATAACCTATTTATATTTACACGTACATACATACATATAGGCGTGTACACACATACATATATATATATATATATATGTACATACATACATATAGACGTGTACACACACACTCACACACACACACACACATATATATGAATGCCTTGGAGGGTGATAAACTTATATCCATACACCTGAATATATATATATATATATATATGTGTGTGTGTGTGTGTGTGTGGAGGGTGCGTGTGTGCTATGTAGTAAATAGCCATTCCTTATTATAGAACTGCTTAGGCCTAATAATTTAAACCATTCTGAAAATTTGCTTGTCAATTTGGCTGCCCTTCGTCATTTGACAACTATATATATGTATAGTCAACTATTGACTAACTATATCTATCTATCTATATATATATATATATATATATATAGAGAGAGAGAGAGAGAGAGAAAGAGAGAGAGAGAGAGTGGGGAGTTAGTAACTCCTAAGTTCTATAAATTGTGCAGTAAAAGTATGCATTACTTCATCATATTACCTTAGTCTGTTCAGATCTATCTATCTATCTATCTATCTGTGTCGGTCTGTTCCTCTCTATCTATTTTACGGGAGGGGTACATTGGAATATTCATCTATCTTCGTTTTATTTGATCTATCTATCTATCTATCTATCTATCTATCTATTTCAGTCTGTTCTTTATCTATCTATCTAGCTAGCTACTGGATGTGACAGCAAAATTGTCTAGTTGTTAGATTAAGCTTTAAACCATTGTATCTTAGAATTGATTAAAGATATCTTACTGGAAGAGGTTTTTATAACATTACTGGACTCTACTTTAAGCAATAATAATGTATAATTACTCTCCAAGCTTAACAGAAGAATCGTGATGAAATCGATCATAAACGAAAATGATATGTTCATTATTCATTAAGCATGCCTAAGGATCAGAATCTCATGATGGATTGAAATAAAGTTCAAATATATATATAGAGAGAGAGAGAGAGAGACAGAGAGAGAGAGAGACAGAGACAGACAGAGAGACAGACAGAGAGTTAGCTAAATTCTATAAATTGTGCAGCAAAAATATGTATTACTATATAAAACTTAAATAAAACGAAGAATTATGAAATTTTATAAAAAAAAACCTTGTTATCCGTATCTCTTGCGTAAGGCCTGGAATCATCGGACCAGGGTATATTTATAACGCACGCGACACACACAGACCCACACACACATACATACATACATACATACATACATACATACATACATATATATATATATATATATACATATATATATATATATATACATATATATATATATATATATATATATATATATATATATATATATATATATATATATATATATATGTATATATATATACATATATATGTATATATATATATATATATATATATTATATATATTCTCGTCAAAGTACTTGACGAAGGTACAAGTGTGTGCGAGACTGAGATTCTTTGCAAAGCTTTGGGGGAGGGACGTCTAAAAAAAATGAAAGAAAATGTGTGTTGTACTTATTTGACCTAACCTCCATATACAAAGGGGAATCAAACAAAGAGGAGAAGAGGCGATCTTCTTACCGAATAAATGCCAGATTGTTACTCTTTGGTCGAAGGAATGAAGCGCCAAAAAGTTCGCGATTCGAAATTATCCCAGAGGTTCTTTCGGGAATTCTTGATTTCAAAAGCAACACGAGTACAAATATGTCTTTTTGTGTATGTGGCTCTCGATCTCGTAGAAAGGTTTACAGAATAGCTAGAATTCCTGAAGATACTAAAAAAATTGACATTATCTCATAAAGACCTGAAAACAGCAATTAATGACGTGAGCAACGGTGCGCCAAGTTTGAAGCTATAAGGTCTGGGAAACGTCGCATTAAAAGAGGTGTGCTTTTCACTAATTTTGCTGCCTTCTTTATATATTATTCTGTTGCTTGCCTGCCTGCCAGCCTGCCTGCCTGCCTGCCAGCCGTTGCTTGCCTGCGTACAATTTGTTTCTAAAAAGAAAAACAAAAACAAGCAAAAGTGAAGAAAGAAGTTTTTTAAGGTTTCAAGAATAAAAAAGATTAAGAAATTATGAGGAGAAAAATGACAGTCTTTGAAGAAAAAAGTTAAAATTTTACATTGAACATTATAATAGATAGATAGATAGATAGATAGATAGATAGATAGATAGATAGATAGATAGATAGATAGATAGATAGATAGAAAAAGACTGTCATAGATAGATAGATAGAAAGAAACAGACTGTCATAGATAGATAGATAGATAGATAGATAGATAGATAGATAGATAGAAACAGACTGTCATAGATAGATAGATAGATAGATAGATAGATAGATAGATAGATAGAAACAGACTGTCATAGATAGATAGATAGATAGATAGATAGAAACAGACTGTCATAGATAGATAGATAGATAGATAGATAGATAGATAGATAGATAGATAGATAGATAGAAAGAAACAGACTGTCATAGATAGATAGATAGATAGATAGATAGATAGATAGATAGATAGATAGATAGATAGATAGATAGATAGAAATAAAGAAAGAAACAGACTGTCATAGATAGATAGATAGATAGATAGATAGATATTAGGTTGGTGCAAAAATAATGTCGGTTTCTCACATAGTAACATATGTGAGAAAGCATTATTATTATTTTTGCACCAACCTAATAGATAGATAGATAGATAGGAACAGACTGTCATAGATAGATAGATAGATAGATAGATAGATAGATAGAAACAGACTGCCATAGATAGATAGATAGATAGATAGATAGATAGATAGAAACAGACTGTCATAGATAGATAGATAGATAGATAGACAGACAGATAGATAGATAGATAGATAGATAGATAGATAGATAGATAGAAACAGACTGTCATAGATAGATAGATATTAGGTTGGTGCAAAAATAATGTCGGTTTCTCACATAGTAACATATGTGAGAAAGCATTATTATTATTTTTGCACCAACCTAATAGATAGATAGATAGATAGATAGATAGATAGATAGATAGATAGATAGATAGATAGATAGAAACAGACTGTCATAGATAGATAGATAGATAGACAGACAGATAGATAGATATGAACAGAGACAATTAAAAAAAGAAATAGAGGTGAACAAATAGAAAGAAAAATACTGGTTGTTATCGTCAAAAAGTTTTAGCCATGACCCAGTTTATTGTATTCATCTATTGCATTCGATAACCTTCTGGGAATTTTTAATCAAACCCTTTATTCAGCACACGTTTATTCATTGTTCGCATTCCGCTGTAAATACCAAGGGAGATAACTTTTATCAGTTAATTGTTTCGATCCAATGCATCTTTGCGACTTTGCTTATGTCTCCCACTAGCAGAGTGTATATATATATATATATATATATATATATATAACCTCCTGACGAATGGACCGAACGATTTCAAAAACGTTCATCTACGAAACTCTAGAGTTCGATTGCTGAATATAACATGAATCAGTTAATTTTATTATTGTATTAATATATATATATATATATATATATATATATATATATATATATATATATATATATATATATATATATATATAATACCTGACTCATAGATTAATCTGAGTAAGCCCTAGGAAACATTTTCTTTTATCTAAAACGTTTATCCATTAGGTCATGCATCTGAACTTGGAACCTTAAATATAATATCGATTGTTATTCTTTCGTGGAACGTCTTTAATCATAGGCCTGATGTTTTTTCTTAATTAAATGCCCTCATTTTGTGTCTATTTCTATGATAGGGCTACTGAGCAAGTACTACTGTAATATATGAATTTAATAAGACCTTCAACAAAATGAAAAAGAAAGCAAATCAACTGACCTTCCTGGAACTCGCACAGAGTACAAATTCGAGACATCCGTCATATTTGAAAATTAAAATATAAAATAACCTAAAAGATTTTAAATATTATCGTAAAAAATTATAAAGTAATATGGAAAAACATATTGAAAAATATATGTATATAAATTATAAAGTATATAATTATAATATATATATAATTATAAAGTAATATATATATAAATTATAAAGTAATATATATATGGAACCGTCATTTAGCTTGACGTGCCTTTACCGATTTGGCCACAAAGGAGCGTTAAGTTAGCAAGGTCGAATAAATTATAAAGTAATATCGAAAAACATATTGAATATATATGTATGTGTGTGTGGGGGGGTGCATGTATGTGTGTGTAAAAGAACGAAGAATAACATTCAAACGTTAAAAACATTGATTTAAAACAGTGATCAATACAAGAGTGGAATAGTAAACATTTATTTTACATTAGAACATATAACTTACTACTACAAAATCGTACATTTTAATACACATCAACGTCTCATCAGGTAGCTACAATGATAACTTTCTAATGAGATGTTGTTTGTTAAATGTCGAAACAAAATATACAATTTTGTTGTAGCAACTTAACAGTTTATAATAAATATATATATATATATATATATATATAATTTTATTAGAAGAGATTATAATAAAAACATGTTGAAATCGCTACACAAAAGCATTCATGTTTCAATACTTTGATTGAAATTCTTCATATATATATATATATATATATATATATATATATATATATATATATATACTACTTCGTCTATAAGTCTGCGCATTTGAGAAATCTTAGTAAAGAATTATGTGTTCTCTGTAGTGATCGAAGCTACGTCCTCCTTTGTAGGTTCGATCACTGCCCGGCTTCATAGATAATATTAATCAGTACTAATAAATGAGAATTCATATGATTTCAGCAGATATATTTTTTTTTGTTTTTTTTCTCTTGCTTTCATCTTGTTATTTTTGCAATTTATATAATCATTCAATAGAATATATTTATGATGTTATGATGGGACATAGGTTTTTCTATATATCTTTGTTATTTTTGTTAAAATCTTTAATGTTGTTGCACCTTTTTAAATGTTTATCAATTAGTTTGAGGGAAATTCGACCATCAGTTTTTACATTGCGTCCGAAAACACGTTAAGGTGTTTTTCTTGTTTTAAACTTTTCTGGGTTTCTCTCCATGTATTCTCTACTTTATGCTTGTTTTCTTCGGGGGCTTTAGCTTCATCAAATATTGCCTTATTGTTAGAGTTAGTTGTGAACTTATATAGTAATGATTTATGTAGATGTTTAAGTATAATAGGAGAATGATTTGATTCGCTATTTGCATATTTCTGGCTGCTTAAATGCTTTTAGACGGTTCGTATCTACCTGTATTCAAATCTAAGATCACATAAAGAAAGTCGATCACTTTTGCATTTAATATAGCAGTGATTTTTAGGTCATGGTTTTATAAGAATTTTACCAGTTCTTTCCTTGATCTGTCAATACGTTTTGGATTTTTATTAAGTAGCTGGATTACACTGTCATCACTATGAAACCCTATATTGTTGATATCAAGTAAATATCTTAATTGGTACTATAAGAAATATATTAAAAGAAATGATAGTCAAATATTGCTGCTCATCCGCGACTTGTTTCGTGTGGACGCAATAAAAGCAATGTTTGAGTATCGTTTTTTATATATATATATATATCTCTTATACTGGGTTTGTTTATATATTTTACATGGTGCACTGTTCTTATAGTGTCCTTATTTGTTTTTTATACAATATACATACAGGCATATCTATCTATCTATCTATCTATCTATCTATCTATCTATCTAGATAGATAGATAGATAGATAGATAGATAGATATGCCTGTATATATAAACGAATATATATATATATATATACTTTATTATAGGATATTACATTCGAACATATATACCCGCTACATCAATGCATCTATGTTTCGATGCCACTCAAAGCATTTCATCAGGAGATGGTTAGTGAAAGTTATTACATTTATTGTAAAAATCAAAATCTTAATCACACTCCTTTACTCTTTAATAGGAAACTTATTGTCTTCTGTTTTCTAAAGTGAATCATTTTCATCAAACAGTCTGATTACGTTATAAATCCCAAAACCAAGAAATTTCGGCGTCGCAATGTAAAATATTTTTAAATAAAAATATTATTTTTAAAAAAATATTATGCTCTACGTTTTACTGAGTCCTTTTTTAAAAAAGTAAATGCTAAACAACTGTGGATTCTAAATCTATTTGTTCTTTCTATTTATTTGTATATATATATATATATATATATATATATATATATGTGTGTGTGTGTGTGTGTGTGTGTGTGTGTGTGTGTGTGTGTGTGTGTGTGTGTGTAAAAAAAAGAGATTACAGTAGTTCCAACGAGAGAAAAGTGTGTATATTAAAAAGAAAAGAGGTACCGCAAACGTTTTTGGTTGTAATGTGGATTTTTTTTTTTTTTTTTTTAAATATTATGCTTTATTTTCCATAATTTTACTAAATGTATTTCTGGTCTCGCGACCATCTTCAGATAAAGGGTGGAGATTTCCACATATTATTAAAAATAATTAATTTTTTCTCCTTTATGATTTTCGATGTTAAATATTCTCGATATATATATATATATATATATATATATATATATATATGCACCCTTGTGAAAATTAAGTGAAACAACCACTTTTGTTTCCTTTCTTTCAACATACGGTCAGTTTTACACCCACCGGAGTGACAGAGTGTAATCGATTTCTATTTTTTACTCAAATTAGGTCATTTGCACTGCTATACAGTAATATGAATCTATTTTCAGGGTGTCTGATGAAATTTGTTTGGCCTTGAAAAATATTGCGTCATCTGTGCATCAGAATTTATCACGCGCAGTCAATACTGTTTCGACTGTCGATTAGTTGTCCTACGGTCATTGTCTGCGATGGACGTCATTCCAAGGAAGCGTACGAAAATTTGTAACACTGCACGAACACAATGGCAAGCCTTACAAGTGAGCAAATCAAAGTACGATAGATTGACCCGGAGACTCTCCTGATTTAAATTCAATCGCGAATCTGTGGACAATCTGCAATGAACGACTTCGTGGAATGGACATACGAAGTACTAACATTTGCACTAGGTGAAGTTTCATTGGAAAAATACGAAAAAAGTAATTATTAACGGAATCATTCGTTTTGTTTCAATTAATTTGCACAAGGGTGTAAATATATAACATTCCTTCAGCATGTAGCCGATCATGGCTCAACACATTCCTTTTCTTTTTTATTTGAAAATTACTTTGCTTTTTTTCGAGAGATAGTGGTGTGGTTTCTACACGGTTTGACATTCAGAGTTTTCTATCTGGTTGCCACTCAATGTTGGAGAGCCCAGTCTACTTTGTTATTTGACAATAACTGGGAGAAGAGCTGAATTCATGCCTTTTCTCAAACGTATTTGGGTGAAAGTGGATGCAGTGGATTAGCCTGGAAATTGAACTTGGTTCGTCGATATCCGTGACACCACTCGCGCATACCACGACACTGTATATAACGCGATATAGTTCGGTTCGGACTAATTCTACATCGAAAATCTACATCATCATCATTTATTCAGTTACCGTTTATTGCGCCACCGCTGTGGTCACCACTCCATTTCCAGTCAACTGTTTATGGCTTTCCGGTTTCTTTTGCACCCGTGTTATTCACGTTACCTCGTCCCTCCTCTCAGAAGTTAAGATGCAGGACCAACAAGGTAGCAGGTGGTTTGAATTCAGAGTTTTCGTTTTCCTAGACTGGTTACCAACCAAGGCTAAACGGCCAATTGGACCAGCAATTTAGCTGTGAGGAAGGGATGAATTCATACATTTCCCGAGTAAGTGAATACAATGTTATTCGAACTCATCTCTCCGATTCCTCAATCCGAACCGCTATCCATTACTCGAACCTAACTCCACACAACACCAGACACTAAAAACAGACCGGAGAGAATTTCCAATAATAACGAATAAATTGACCCTACTTCAAGTGAATAAATGGATAACAATGATAATTGCTCATCTGGAAAATTCGGGTAGAAAGAAATATATACGATTTGCAAGAAAGAATTTATCACAAATTTTTCAAGAAATTCTTTCTTGAAAAATTTGTGATAAATTCTTTCTTGCAAATCGTATATATTATCACAAAATTTAAAAAAATGAAATATGAAAAAACTAATTAAATCAAAACTCGGAGAAACCCTTTTTTTCTGAACCCTTTTTTTAACTTATGGAGATTTGCTCTTCAGTTTAAACTCATTCACAAATGTCCGACAGTTGTTGCAAAATATTGAACTCTTGTCAAACATTAGTGGCAAACGTCACAATTTTTAATTAAATCACAATCTTTCGCATTGCAAACACTGTCTCGATGAAAGATCATCCACTGAACACGTTGAGGTTTAGTATGTTTGGGAAACTGAAGTGAGAAAATAGCCATAAAAACTGAAACAGTGTCAGGTTTTCTCTCGTTCCCTGATTTGTTTACAGAGATTTATCCTGACGACATCATCCTTGTAAAGAGTATCTTTGTTAGGTTTTGTTTTTTTCGTTTGTTTTACAGCATATCAACCTCAATGGGTCATTTAATGCCGACAACTTTTTTTTTCCTGGTAATATTTTTGTTTTGTCAAAAATCTATTTCTGTTAATATTATTTTTACTTCAAAAATTTATTTTTGGTAATGATTTTTTACAAAGTATTTGTTATTAAAACCTATTTTTACTCTTTTATAATGCTTTTTACCTCAGTTTCAGGGTTAACTATTTGCCCATAGCTGGGGCCCGAACAGGTGCTACCACCCCGGGTCAGGGTGGACCTGGGAACACCAGCAATTAAGAGCTGGTTCTACGCTCCTCAAAACCTCCTGATCAGAGGCCTAGCTGTTGGACGTAGTTTATCGTCATACCCAGGACACGGATGTTGTTTATCGTCATACCCAGGACGCGGATGTTGTTTATCGTCATACCCAGGACGCGGATGTAGTTTAGACGCTCTTTGTTAGGAAAGTTTATTTCTAATAACTCAAGCAATATAGATGACTACATCGCGCTGTGGTATGCAAACTCATCTCGCAGGCCAATTCACAACTTTGATTCCCACTGGTTGCTCGACTTCTGTTACCTTGTGCCAGACTAAACCAAGGTCAAATAAAATAATGATAAAAAATTAAACCTTTATTCTTAAAGGAGAGTAGTAATTCTTCATTATTGCAACTCTCTTCTTTCACCTGTATTCTAATCGTCTCATAAAAGACTGAAAGATCGCAAAGTACGTATTTTGTTCTACAGTTCTTTGTTCTGGTTCGATTGAAGAGGTGATTTTTCTAAAATCTTTTACCTCAAGCAAGGCGATAATGCCACTAAGACGCAAGATATTCTTGAGAGCAAAAGAGAATGGGAAAACTTTATTGAGGAGAAAGGACAATAAGAGAACATATATAAGGAAAGCAAGATGGCGATTGATGTTGCATTTAAATTTTTGAAGATCATAGGCAGCAGAAAAGCAAGAAACCGGAAGAGAGTTCCACGGTCGAGGAGTGTGAGAAAAAACAATTAAAATAGAAATTAAGGTTACATCTAGATATTTCAGAAGTAATACGATGAGGCCTAGTTGCCAGGAGAACGCTTAAATTCATGCGGTTGTCCTATGAAGAAGGAAAGTTCAAGACACATGGTACAGTGGATAAAGGCGTTGGTTAGATCCAGTAACAGGGCCCAAAGAGTGTGAGTTCAATACTCGGTTAAGGTAGTGGAGAACTTGGAGAGGGGAATTAACAGGAGATAACTGACATCCATTAGACATGGCACATGGAACTAGAACAGTCTACCCCAGTGAGAGAAATAAAGGGTTCAGTTCGACATTCCAACCACCTGAAGAAGGCCGGAGCGTACAACGGCCGAAACTTTGTAATAAATATGGTGACAAAGATGAGGACAATAGTCCGAATAATGTAAAGAGTGTAGATAGGATACCTTACTATTTTCCTATGTCAATCTTCCCTTCAAAATGTCATTTGAGTGTCAAATTTTTTGAGTCTTCTTTTCTCATTATATATCACAGAAATTTCAACTATTTCTGATTCTATGAACAAGTGTCCTTTTCGTTCCCATTTTCCTTAAGACTTCGTCGTCCCTCATACGTTCAGTCCATGGTATTCTCAGTATCCTTCTGTAGAACATTATCTCTATTGCCTCAAGTTTCAAGTTTCCCAGAGGAAATTGTCCAGCATTCATTGCCATATAGGAGAATTGAAATTACATAGCAATTCAACAATCTTTTCTTTGCTTCTAGTGGCATTATTCCATTCTATAATGCTCTGTTTAGTTTCTCGAAGGCATCTTTCTCTATTCCAATGCGTCTTTAATATTTCTCTGTGACATTTTTATTGTCTTTTATAAAACTTTACAAATTTCTGTACTTTTTTAATTTTGCTGTCTCCAATTTGTATCATGCATTTGGGGCTGTCCTCTCGACTCTACATTTTGAGTGACAGGCTGTAAATTGTAGAGGATGTGTAATACAGCCATAGGTGTGATCCGACTTCCAGTGAAGAATCGTCCGTCGAGGTACAGAGTGTCGCAGTTAGAGATGAGCAGAGGGGCATTCGGAATTATTACAGACTCGAAGAAAAAAAAATCTGGTCCGTTAGTCTGCCGTGAGAAGATGTGACGCTGACCAAAACTAAGAGGCGCCGTCGTATGCTCACATATTCATCTGCTTTTTATTTTCATCTATCGCACTGTGATTGTCGAATGCCTGTCCTGGAGAGATCTCATTTTCGCTTGTGTGTTCACTGAATATAATAAATTTATCAATGGTCTGCAGGATAAGAGCAGACAGTAAAGGACAGTAAAGCGATGAGAATTACATTTTACAATCTTATGAAAAAAAGGTGCTATTATATTTACGTGACCATTATATAGGCATTGATGTGTCTTCAATCACAAATATCTATTATATCCCGTCTTGATTTATTCATATTTTATACCGATCTGCTGGCTTAAATGTTATCACGTTTGTCTCCAACCGATTGTTGATTATTAAGATACATTAGACCTACACAATCGTTTTAACTCAATAGAGTAATGTAATTATAAGGCCTTTAATATCAACATAAAAGGGACACGATGGAAAAATGGATAGGGTTCAATCCGAGTCGCTATCCATTTCTCCACTGGATTAAGAAATCAGAGAGCCGAGTTCGAATTCCAGTCGAATCTGTTACATTCACTTACGTACTTATACCCTTGAGAAAGGTATGAATCCTCTTCTTCTTCCCCACTCTCCAGTTTTAGGTAAATAGCAGAACAGACTGGGTTGTATATCTTGGATGGCAACTGGTCTACGAGAAGGGCAACTCTGAATTCAAAATCTGTGGAGGGTCGTTTGGGGACATTGTGGCATAGGTCTCTGTTTACGGCTCTTCAAAAAGTGTGATTGGTTCTGCACAAAATCTTCACCACTATAATCAAATCATATGTGAAGGTTATCTGGCTGTCTGTCCCCAGAGTAGCCAGACCCCCATATGTTGTAAAAGGGTACCCAGCAGGTGCCGGTCAACAGCCCGCGTCGATCAACGAAGGGACGAATATCAACGAGGTAAAAAATCTTTAATATTTTTCTTGTTCTTTCTTCGCTAATTAATGCTTATTTTCCTTTTCTTTTTATTGTAAAAAGATAGTTATATTTATAGAATTTGCTTATTATTACTACTATTTGTAGTAGACTGTGTGTTGTGTTTATGTGTATGTGTGCGCATGCGCATGCGATGGTTCCACGCCATAACTCATTTTGTCAGGTGACAGCTTGCATGAAAAAATAAAAAGATATGCGTTGAGACATTGGAATTCTTATGAAGGCAGATTCTTTTTTTTTTTTTTTTTTTGCTTTTTTTCCCACGCCCATACTCCCACACAATAAGGTCCCGAAACATGAGATTCTACAGAACGAAGAAAAGTAAAAGGAAGCGAGAGACTAGATATTTAATCGATTGTTTATCTGACAAATCTAGTCGACAATCGCGCTATCCTACAGACTTGCCGTGGCCTCCCTGTGTCTTCTACAAGTATTTTCACGGCAACTGTCCCGACGAGCTACTCTCGCTGGTTCCCAGACTGAATGAATTTAAGCGAGCTACTTGGTTGGCACCTCGGTCCCACCCTTTCACTGTCAAAATGGTTTAAATGCAACCGTCTCTTCTACTCAAACAGCTTCTCCTCCCACACTTCCCGTCTGTGGAACTCCTTTCCCCCTATTTGCTTCCCCGACGGCTATAATCTTCAAATATTCAAGTGTAATGTCAATCGACATCTGACACCCTGAGCTTGTTTCTCCAAACATGCCTCTTTATTCTTGTTCTCAATCCTCTGTAACCCCCTGCATGCTAGTGGCACTCCCGCCTTGCTTGGTGTGAATTGCTTTAAAAAAAATTGAAAACATCACACATTTCTTTCTTTTTTGGCCGCCATTATTTTTATTACTTTAAAACACCAGCAAAAACAACGCGAACATCTCATCGTATGGTGTAATGCTTAGGCAGTTTGTCATGCAAGTCGTGATGAGACAGTTTGATCTTCGCTTCTCATTCTTATATGAACCGTATTCCTTCAGGGTGTAAATGACTATGGCTCCACCTAACATCCTCTCTTTTATAACTCTTAGTAATGTTTCTCTTTTTACTATTCCTCCCACACCAAATTGTTTAGGTTTCTCACTGCTTTCCTCTGGCCATCTTACCTTCAATATGTCCTGTAAGTATCACATTTCCAAACCTTCTTTCCTTATTAATATGACGTAGAAATGTCAACTGTATCTTTCTGATTCAATGTCCGTGGTGTTCACAGCATCTTTCGACAGAATTACATTTCACTTGCCTCGTCTCCTCTTCATTTGTGAAAAGAAAAGATTGTTGACTGCCATATAAAAGAATTGATATTACGTAGTAGCTGTGCACACTTTTCTTTGTTTCCAACGAGATTTCTCTGTTTCTTAATACTTTGCTTAGCTTCTGGATGGCATCTTTTGCTATTCCAATGCTTCTTCAGATTTCAGTGTCAGATGTTCCGTCTTCCCAGATAATTAAATCTCTGTACTTGCTTAAACTTCCCATTTATAGCTTGCATCTTAGTGTTCCTCTTGCAAACCACTCTATCTTTTTATTAGTCCTTTCTTCCCGCTTTCATTTACTACATTATATAGAAATTCATGCAGTTTTCTTTCTGTGCCTACTTATCAACACTGAGTCGTCTGCGTTTCTTCTGTTGTTAAAATTGTGCCTATCAATAATAAATCCTGGCAGGACTCCTAGTTCTCTTAAGATAAACTCGCTGTAAAGGTTAAATAAAAACGCATATTTCTCTTAAGTCTCCTTCTATTTTCGCTTACTTATTCAATTCATATTCTATCCGCATACAGACAGTTTGTTCTTAATAAATATTATAGATCATTCTACCTTTCCTAAATAAAACGAAGTGCTCCTTACTGGTGGCCTTGTGCCAAACTAAGCTAAATCTAGTAAAATAATAACGAAAATCTCGAAAATGAAGGAAATTTATTTACAGGGGAAAGAGGTGTTCTTCACTTGAATATTTTAGGCCATTTTGAAAAACTGTCGACGGCAATCAAGTGATATGATCTTAGCTTGTCTAAACCGGTCAAAGCTCGTATAAGCTTGTCTTAGCTGGTCATAGCTTGTGTAAGAGAGTCAAAGCCGGTCATACCACTGCTACGCAACAGATGTTACGTAACGGGGGAGGGCAAAGGGAGGATAGAAGGCTTCCGGAACGGAACAGATATTACATCTGCAGCATCCATCCCGGCAGAAAAAAAAAACCTTCTCCTCCTCTGCCAACCCCTCCATAAGAATCCGGAAGGAAATGCCGAGATTTACCTTAACACCCCACCCAACTGAGTCAGCTTGTGGCACAAGGTCGGTTTTTAGAGCCGCTGGTCTAAGCTGGCCTTAGCTTGACTAAGCTGGTCAAAGCTTCTCTAAGCTGGTCTTTGCTGGTCATAGCTTGTCTAAGCTGGTTAAAGCTGATCAAAGCTGGTCAAAGCTTGTATAAGCTAGTCTTATCTGGTCATAGCTTGTCTAAGCTAGTCAAAGCTTGTCTAAGCTGGTCTTAGCTGGTCATAGCTTGTTTAAGCTGGTCAGAGCTTGTCTAAGCTAGTCATACCACCGCTACGCAACAGATTTTACGCAACGGGGCAGAGGAGGAAAGAAGGCTTCCGGAACGGAACAGATACAACATCTGCAGCATCCATCACGACGGGGGGGGAACTCTTCTCCTCCTCTACCAATCCCCCCGGAAAAACCCGGCAGGAGAGACCCCTAATACCTTGCGAGCCCTAGACTACTTTGCGATTACTGTTCCAAGTGAGTAAACGAGTCTATGTTCAAAAAGTTAGTTTAAAACAGTTCGGCTCTCTTTCTACACGATAATATGCGTGTTCGTGCGTGTGTATGTGTGTGCGTGTATGCGCTTGTGAGTGCGTATGTGTATGTACACGTGTATATGTATGACAGCGTGTGTGTGTGTGTGTGTGTGTGTGTGTGTGTGTGTGTGTGAATAGGTGTGTCAGTGTATGTGTGCATTTATGAGCCTCCATGGGTGCGCACGAGCGTGAATGTGTGTACGCGCGCGCAGATAGAATGAAAAAAAAAGATTTATTTAACATTCACATGACAAGGTTAACATTTATCCAAATAGACTGGTGAATGACGAGTTTTGAGAAGATTGTGTAGCGCCCATCTCCTTTGAATCAGAAATCGAAATTGTAGCTGTAGTTCTTTAATAAGCTTAACTTAGATGTGGCACAAGTGTGAGACACCCAATGAGGATCGTTTTCACTATTCAATAATAATGGTAAACTAAACTAGAACACTAACTATTACCCAATGCCCCAAAATGTTTCCTGGACACGGCACCAAATGCTTGCGCATAAAGTGAGTTTGTCTCATTTTAATAGATAGATAGATAGATAGATAGATAGATAGATAGACAGATAGATAGATACCGGGTGTAACAAAATTGTCCATATTGTGTAACAGCGTAATTGTTCATCCCAAAAATGTTAAATATCTAAAAAACAACGAAACAAATTGAGTTTCTTTTCTCCAGCTTTACAGATAAGACGTTTAGCCATCTTTTCTCGTAAGAATCATTGAAAAATATTTTGGATTATTCAGCTAAAAAGAGAACAAGTTAAAATCGTTTTGTGTCAGTCCTACTGTCTTCCTAATTGATCAATGGTGAGAAGAAAAGGATCATTCAAGCCTTCAATAATGATACCCAGATACATACTCTGGCTTCCATGTTGACATCTATTCAAGAACCATCAAGAGAATGGTGAATAAGTTTAAAAATGAGGGAACAGTAGAGAGGAAAACTGGATCAGGAGGTCACAACAGCAAGAGGGGTCATCATTTCAGTTTAGAGCTAAAGAGATCAATTAGAAAAGATCCAACTCAATCCATAAGACGTTTCACACGTGAGAGAGGAGTTTTCAACTATAGCAATCCAAAGAGCAGTGAAAAAAGACTGGAAAATGAAATCATACGTCAAGCCTGTGAGGCAACTTGTTACACCAGGACAGAAAGTTGGAAGGTTACGGAGGGCAAAGATCATCTTGAATAAGTTGTAAAATGATCCTGGAATAATATATATATATATATATATATATATATATATATATATATATATATATATGAACTTAGCTATGATTAATGAATGATGAACATGTCATTTTCGTTTATGATCGATTTCATCACGATTCTGCTGTTAAGCTTGGAGAGTAATTATACATTATTAAAGTAAACTCCAATAGTGTTATAAAAACCTCGGAGAATTCCAGTAAGATATCTTTAATCAATTCTAAGATACAATGGTTTAAAGCTTAATCTAACAACTGGACAATTTTGCTGTTACAATTACGGTAGATAGATAGATAGATAGATAGATAGATAGATAGATAGATAGATAGATATATCAAATAAAACGAAGACAGATGAATATTTCAATGTACCCCTCCCGTAAGATAGATAGAGAGGAACAGACCGACACAGATAGATAGATAGATAGATAGATAGATAGATAGATAGATAGATAGATAGATAGATAATATGATGAACCTTGTAAGGAATCTCTTGTAGAAAAACACTGAATGTAGAAAAATCAGATTTTCAAACAGATACTTTTCCGAGCTGGTAACCGATTCAGTTTCCAGGGTAACATTAATTAAATTCTTGCTTCTGTAGTTAGTAATTTGCACTTATATATATCCATGATGAAAATGCTTTTAAAAGCTTTATGAAATGGTATAAAGACTATTAAAGGTAGCTTGAAAGTGCAATGGTCAAGTTACAAACGACTCGTCACGTTAAAGATGAAATGAAGAAGCAGTCGATAGCGTTCTCGTCTTCTTAGTAAAGATTTGTCAAATATTTGCCTGAAAATCAAGCTCCGCCAACTACAAACCAAATTATTGATAATGGCTTCGAAAGAGAAATGTAATTTCAAATCACAAATCGATTTTGCAGAAGATGGTATCATCTGATGACAATTATTATGAAAACGAGATCAAAACTGTTTCACCCTCGTAAAGCTACCTTGTGTAAAGCTTGAGGTTTAGGCGTTCAGCTATCGACATTAACTGGTCAGTCCGGTCAATGTTGTATGGATATTCACTCCCAAGATTTCATTGATGAATGAATAGCGAAAATAATGGATGTTTTGGACTTCTTTCCTTCGTTTTCCTTTATTTTTCCGTTTCTTTTTATCATTTTTACTTCTTCTGTCTTTGATTACACTTTCTACCTGCAACACTTTCTTATCTATCTATCTATCTATCTATCTATCTAAGTCTGTTTCTATCTATCTATCTCTGTTCATTATCTATCTTTCTATTTCTGTTCATTATCTTTCTATCTATTTATCTAAGTCTGTTCTATCTGTCTATCTCTGTTCTATCTATCTATCTATCTATCTCTGTTCATTATCTATCTATCTATCTATATATATATATATATATATATATATATATATATATATATATATATATATATATTTCTGTTCATTAATTGTCTATCTCTGTTCATTATCTATCTATCTATCTATCTATCTATCTATTTCTGTTCATTAATTATCTATCTCTTCATTATCTATCTATTTCTTTTCATTAATTATCTATCTCTGTTCGTTATCTATCTATCTGTTTCTGTTAATTAATTATCTATCTATCTGTCTCTGTTCATTATCTATCTATCTATCTATTTCTGTTCATTATCTATCTATCTATCTATTTCTGTTCATTATCTATCTATCTATCTATTTCTGTTCATTATCTATCTATCTATCTATTTATCTATCTTAGGCTATTGGCTCTCTTATATTTCTTTACTTCTGAAAGAAAAAAGGACTATAAAGCAGAAATTATATATATATATATATATATATATATATATATATATATATATATATATATATATATATCTTATTAACTCTCCTTCTTTCTCTCTCTCCCTTTCTTTTTCTTCTCTCCCACTTTAAATTTCTTCTTCTCTCTTCTTTCTTTTCTGTTCATTTGTTTCTTTCTTTCTTTCTTTTTTTCTTTCGTTCTTTTATTATGTTCCCATTCACTCAACCGTCTACATTTGAGGCGAAATATTCTCAAATCAAGAATAGGATTACGCTCAGGGCTCAACGTACGGCTGAAAAGATAATTTGGCAATTTAAAATGAAGGAAGGAAGAAAGAAGGATAGGAGTGAACGAGGGAAAAGTGAGAAGAAAAAAGTGAGAATGAAGCTTAGAAGATAATTACCACGATGGAAGAAAAGAAATTGAATGATGGAGAGGGAAACAAAAGAGAAAAGTGAAAGAGGACAGATAGACAACGTAAACGAGAGAGGGTGATAAAAAAGGATGAACAGAAAAAAGGAGTAAAGAGTGAAAAAAATGAAGAAAAAAGTATTCACTTAGTAAAGGGAGACAACTCAGGTGATCATCATTTTATAAAAATATTTTAATGCCAACTTACACGGCTAAGTTTTTGTAATTTCAATACTACAACAAGATTTCTTTAAAATATGCTACAGCAATTTCAGCGTTACAACTCGTGGTAAATTTACAAAATAAATTTATTGGTTATCTGAGCCATAGTTTAAAACCCGTTTTCAATCAAATCATCATTTTTATTATTTCTACGTCCATCCTGTCACCGAAACTTAGAATACGCTGACGACAGAGAAACAAGACCTTTCCCCCATAAAAAAATGTTTGGTTTGGTTTGGTTTATTTGTTTTACGGCATATCAACTTCAATGGGTTAATGCCGACAATTTTTTTTCTTACTAGTAATATTTTGTCAAAAATCTGTTTATCGTAATATTTTTCCTTCAAAATTGTATTGCTGGTAATAATTTTTTTTTCCAAAAAGTATTGCTGGTAATTGTTAACTATTTGTCCATAGCTGGGACCCTAACAGATGCTACCACCCCGGGCCAGAGTGGACCTGGGAACACCAGCAATTAAGAGGAGGTTCCACGCACCTCAAAACCTCTTGATCAGAGGCCTTGCTGCTGGACGTAGTTTATCGTCTTACCCAGGACGCGGATGTAGTTTAACGTGCTACCCAGGGCGGCCATAAAAAAAGTGTCATCTTCCTTGTGGATACATTCACATTCGGGTATAAACCCAACCGTTGCCTATCTTTATTTACTCTAACCTTAACCGCATCTATGTAAACCTTTTTGAGTTCACTGTAACCCGGATGTATGTCTACCTATCAATTTGTCATAATAAAATTTGTTTCTATATAAATAACCTGAAATGAGAAAATGTGTTAAATTAGCCAACCTAATCTAAAATTGCTAGGCTATTATTAATACACACATGGCATTTCTAATGTATTCTTTAAGGTAACATTGGATATTCATTGTAAAAATTAAAATAAAAACTAGGTTTATAAAGAAAATCCGGTCTTCATTATAGGCTTATAAAAATACATTATTATTTACAGTTTCTCACTATAACCACAAGAACGAGACAGTGGGGATTAATAGGTTAAATTGTTCTTGTCTTGGAGTATTTTTAATGACATATAACTGAGTTGCAAGTATTAATACTTCGGTTTTCTCTTTCACGTGCCTTTTTTTTTTAGTCATAATAACATCATTTTTTTTCCGTTATGATTTCTCCCAGTTTTAACCCGAAATTTGCTTTTCTCTTCGTTTTGGATTCATATTTATCTCTATTGCCTATTATCCTTGTTGTAATCCTTATTGTCGTTTAATACTTCTTTTAGGATTTTTGCTGCTATTAACAGCTTTTTTCACTGCTCCATTATACCACATTTTAAGCTTTGTTTTAAAAAGTATTTTTTTTAAGTTGGAGATTGATGAATCCTTACCAACATTGTCTTCTTTGTGTCAAAAAACTACTTGTATCACATCTCTTGTTTTCGAAATTTGATTCACTCTTATAATGGATTTTAAAAAATCTGATATTTAATAATTTTATTCAATTATGTAAATTGGATCAGGTTGAGAAATCTTTTCAGCGATATTCTTCATTTTGTGACATCTACTGTTACTATTAAGGTGATCGTTATTAATGGTAATATTATTTATCTTCGTAATAATGGAATATAATTTAATATTATAATCTGCATTACTGTTTATCACTGGTAAGCAAATCTGAATATACATTAAAATGTCTTCCAAAAAGCTTTAACATGAAAGTTTCGTTTGAAAGAAGGAAAAAAAAAGAGTTGCTGAATTTCTATTTAATATCAATCCTTCGATACACTATTTACATTATTCGGACTATTGTCCGATTCTTTGTTGCTATAATTATTACAACGTTTCGGCCGTCGTACGCTCCGGCCTTCTTCAGGTGGTTGGAATGTCGAACTGAATCTTTATCTGGGGTAGACTGCTCTACTTCCACGTGCCATGTTTAATGGATATCAGTCATCTCCTTTAAATTCCCCTCTGTGTGTTCTCCACTGCCTTAACCGGGTATTGAACTCACACTCTTTGGGTTCTGTCTAACCAACGGATCTAATCAACGCCTTTACCCATTGTGCCATGTTTCCTTGAGGACATCTCTGTATGAATTTCTGCGTATTATAAACCTAATGTCATCAGAAATCATTTTATTACCAGTGCTCATATTGCAATTTTTTCTGTTATCATTCCATGTTTTTACCAGAGCTCGTATTGCAATTTTTGTTGTTATTATCGCTTTTCTCTGGCACTCCTTATTACTGGTTCCCAGATTGTATTCATTTCTATGCTTGGTCGGCTCAGTAGATTTTTGTGGCCTGGCATATGTGCTGAGTCCGAATAATGTAAATAGTGTACGGAAATCATGGAGAGCTATGATCGACCCCATGTCACGACACAACGAAGAAAAAGAAATAAAAGAAAGAAGTTTTTCCAGTTCTGCATCTTCTACATAAGTTTTCATCTGATTTAAAGAACGGTGTCGTTTTGGTTGTTTCTGTTATTCGGATTTCCAATTCCAGCAAACTTTTGGCAAGACTCTTCGGGACAGTTCCAAGTGACCCCCTTTTTATAATGGGTGTGGTGTTATAAACCATTTTTTCTCTTAAACATCGGCATCTACTATCTAACATATCTTCTCCTTGCTGTCGATATTTGAATTTGTTCCCCTGACCTGACTTGGGTGAAATTTTTGAAGTTCAAAATGGCGCCGAGAAGTCTTCCGATTTACGTTTATGGTCAAATCCAAATCGTTTGCATAATTCACACTGGATCTCCGTTCCTATTCAATCATGTTTATTTTTCTATTATTTCTAAGTTATTTCTGCACAGAAAACATTTAGGATTTGTCTGTGTTCTTTGTCTTAGACTTTATAGAAGTCTGACCTGTTATTAAAAGAAATTTAGTTTTATTCTCTATGATAAGTATTTTCGTGCATTTTCAGTGTGAGGGGGCTTTCAATGAAAGCTTAATAGCTCCCAAAATCTCGAGCATCCCTTTAAAGTTTCCCTGCGGACCGCAGCAATACTGAAGTTTGATAATGATAGATTAGTTGAATATCTAAGAATGTTTAGTCAGTGGGGAAAAAGGGTTTTGTAGTATGAAACTTTTTTAATGCAAAATGTGATGTGAAATCGTGGTAAAAATGTTTCTTATCAGAATCCATCTTTATGAATCTACCTTCCATCCCTGAATTGAATTCTGCTGCTGCTGCTGCTGCCACCATATTTGATCTGGTGTTTCTACTGTACATCTCAAGATTCTTGACAAATTTCAAAAAACAATCTGTAATGTAATCGAACTTCGACTTCAATCACTTTCCCACCGTTATATGGCTTCCCTCTGTCTTTTCTACAAATATTTTTATGGCAACTATTCTGATGAGTTGATTCCCTAGTAGCTTGGCTACATTGATTTGCTATTTGATTGGCAACTGTCACATTTTTAGTTTTGGCATCCATTCGCTTAATGTTATCTAATCCGAAATCCATACCGATGTCGTCACTGAAACATTTTACAATATTGATGAGACCCCTTCAACTCATTGTCGTCTTTGGCAAGGAGTTTGAGTCCATCTATGTAGAGTAGGTTATTAAATACTTTCTTGTTCGCCTTGTGCCCAGATCTGTGATTGTTTAGTTCATGTGAAAAGGAGATTAATCCTAGAACACTAACCGTCAAATAAAGTTACACCACTACTAAGCATGGGTATATCATACCCGATTTTGAAAATATCAACAAAAAAAAATTAAATATAAATCTTTATTTGAAATATTTTACATGCAAGCACTTCAAACTTTGTACTTTGAGTTAACATTAATAGGAACTGAAAAACATATTATTTACTTAAAAGAATCAGGTACTGAACATTGTAATTAAAAATAGGAAAATGTGTGCTGGGTATTATATACCCATGGTTAGTGTTCTAGGGTTAAGGGGTGACAGGGAGTCTCCTTCAAATATTCTTCGTCGGATATTCAGGTGAGTGGAAGTGATAGTGATTGGTGTGATTTAATTATTATTTGGTTTTCCACTGTCCCATGCTATATGTAAGGAAATTTGTTATCATCGAGGAGACTTGGTACATTTCTAATGCCTTAAGGATACAAGAGTGTAGTACAATATCAAAAGCTTTACAGTAATCTATCGAAACTGCTGAGATTTCTATCTTTTTCATGCAATTTTCCAGGATCATTTTATTTATTAGTAGTTGATCTTTGCACCCATAAGACATTCCTTCATCGAGAAAAGAGTAAGTACAGTTCGTCAGAACAGACAGGATTAATTTATATGTGGTGGGCAAACATGTTATTGGTCTGTAATTTTTTGGATAATCTGTTTCATCCATTTTTTTTTTTTTTTTTTTTTGCAGGAGATATATAATACCTTCAGTGATCAATTCTGGAATTTCATTGGAGGTTATTAATTGGCGTTGATAAGGTTTGCGCATGGTTTTTATAGACCAATGACAGATGATAGAGCCAAATTAAGAACCTAGTCATGTCCTAGAGATTTCGATTTTGGGGATTTTGTTAGAGCTTGCTTGACATTCTTCTTGGTTATGTTTTTCCATTCTTGTATTATTATAATTAATTAATTAATTAATTAATTATAAATTATTATAACAATTATTCACTTTGGGAACGTTCAGTAGATGAACATAATAATTGAATGTGTTCGAAATGTGAGGAATGGTTTAAACTGTATAAATTGAAAATAAAATGCAATATGGTTTATTTTAGAATGAACAGAACCGTATTATATTTTTTTTAAATATTAGTTTAAGAATTAACAAAACAATAAAATTTTAAAAAACAAAAATTAACGTTAAAAAAACTAAAAATAGGAATAGAAATACTTTTTAGTTACTAACTAAAGTTTCAACTACTTTATTTGTCATCTATGTAAACAACATTGAACTAAGTAACAGAAAAGTGAAAATAGTTTCAGTTTGAGGATCGGTAATTCTTCCACTAGACTGCAATTAAGTTAATACAGGTAAAAACAAAAGTCCCTGGCTTCCACCAAACCAGTATCTCTCCTTCGAAAGGAGGCTAGGGTCATTACCCGGCGCCTAATACGTCCTCAAAAGGGACAGTATTGAGGGAAGCTTGAGCAATTTTTTCACGGTATTACCATTATTATTAAAACTAACCCTCTTTAAAACTCCATCTTGTGTCATATTCGGTAGCGACGTGGGTGAAATGAAAAATCCTATTCACGTCCCTGGATTCGCAGCAAAATAAAAAAAAAGGATGGGCCTTATTTTGTTGTTTTAGTTTAACAAAATATTAAATAAGGTAATCTATATATATATATAATATATATATATATATATATATATATATATATATATATTGCACTGGAAAAGGTCATGATGCCATTTCTAAACTTAGGTCTCTGGGTGGGACCCGGAACGAAATGTGTACACAATCAAAAGGAAATAAAATAATAATTTACAATTAATAATTGTAAATAATAATTGTAGTATTAATTTACAATTATTAACAATAATAATTTCAATAATAATTAACAGTTAACAATTAATAGTAA
>OZ010581.1:5810833-5835833 GCA_963932145.1 Acanthosepion lycidas
TGTACTGAATTGCACATCGACCCTATGACCACATCTGGTCATGAGACTGATGATAATGATGATGATCACCATCATCGTCATTATCATTAAACTAATTTTGTGTCACTTTTTTTATCATTTCGCCCTCAAGCAAGGTCATAAAACCACTAAGACGCAAAGGTGCAGGAAACTGAGAAAAGGTTATTAAGTAAAAGAGTCAATGAGAGATCAGGGTTCAAAGAGACATAAGATGACGACTGACATTGCATTTAAATTTTTGAAGATTGTAGTTGACAGGAAAGCAAGAAGTCAGAAGAGAGCTCCACAGGCGAGAAGTGCGTGAGAAGAAACTATTAGAATAGAACTTACGGTGACGTCTCGCAATTTCCACATTAAAATGGTGAAACCTGCCTGCCAATCTAGATTTTTTTTATTCCGTGACCCGTAGGGCCGTAGGGGCACCATGTGTACTACAGCCGTAGTAAAAGTGGTGTGTCTTGGGCAAGATGGACTGACAGAGTGCAACCTTGCTTTTTTCCCCCCTTCTTCTAAACCGGTTGCCACCCAGGGTTATAGAATCCAGTCAATTTACCCATAGCTGGGTGGAAGAAGAGTAGAATTATGATTATTAGCACGTAAGTGAATGTAATGGATCTGATTGGAAATCAAACTCGGCTCTCCGATTCCTCAATCCGAGCCGCTATCCATTACCATGCCTCCCTAGTGTCAAACTAGTACTACGCTTAAAATGTATGAAATCGAGACACCAAAGAGGAAAATCGCTTTGCTTAAATTCATGTCTGTAGCTATTAGAGTAATGCTAAAGATTCCAGTACCATCTATTCCATAATCTATTCTATAATGTTAGACAAATCTTAGAAATGTCTCTGAATTTTACTTAGCTCTTTGTTTCTTGTGCAAGTCAGAAAAATTAAAATGTCGAATTTTCTTTATAAATCCTAGGAAGAAAAAAGTCATAAATTATCAAAAAGATCTTAGTCACCTACTGATTTTCTCTTTTTAACGCAGAAAAAGTTAGTTTAGATAAAAATCACCATTGGTGATAAAAAAGAGTTTTTTTTCCAAAAAAAAAAAGAAAGAAAATCAACTCTAGATACAGTCTTTGTCAGCTCAACTGAAACAGAATCCGGTGGTGAGGAAACACCTCTCTCTGTCTGGCGGTGTATTTTAAAATAGAATATATTAAATTATTTAATAACTAATAACTAGTGTAATACAATAAGTTTACACGTACCATCAAAAAGTCGGTACTCAAGACGATCAAATGTTAAATTTAAATTGTTTAACTACTAGATTTATAAAAAAAATACTATTTAATTTAAATACAGGAGTCATAAAATGGCTTCAAAGGTTCGCATATTTTGGTTAGTAATCTGATCCTGTTACCCATGGCTTCCTGCCAGACAGAACGGAAAATTAGCCCTCGTGACATGAATGTCCATTTCAGTTTAATTCAAATTGTGTCTGTACAATTGTGTCTATACATAGATTTTAACTCAATGACAGGCCTGAAATATTCCTACGCAATTAAAGGAAAATAAATTTCGTAGAAAATATGCCTTCTCCAGCAGGAATCGAATCTGTATCCTGGTGTACTATAACCGTCCAGCCACAGGGAACTTACGATGCTTGAATTAATGCTTTCACAGTTTCACTGATCTTTCTCAGTCTATCATATCTACTTTGATTTCGGATCCTAACGTAAACAACGACAAGATATCATAAGAAATGGATTAATATTTATTTATATTTTCGGTTTATACGTTATATATATATATATATATATATATATATATTTGTTAGACAGTATAAATTACATTTACGACCTGTTTAATTAAATGAACAGAACTTAAATAAGTGTCTCCATAAAAAATAACGTATAAACAGAAAATATATTAAATATTTGTCGGATTTAATCCATTTCCTATACACACACACGCACACACACATATACATACATATATATATATATATATATATATATATATATATATATATATATATATATATATATATATATAAGGCTCAAACACTAATATTCCATGGTTATAATTTATTACATTGGAATCGTAATCAAGGTCCAATTCATCAGACCTACAAATCCAAAAAAAAATTTGAATTTATAAGTCTGATGTTTTGGATCGTGATTACGATAAATTATAACCATGGAATATTAGTGTTTGAGCCTTTTATATTATATTCTTACTCTGTCCTGGACATTGAGTTCTACCTGGATTCCATCCTGTTGGGAATTTATACATATATATATATATATATATATATATATATATATATATATATATATTGAACACTAATATTATCTATATATATATATGTGTGTGTGTGTTTTGAACAATAAAAAATATTAAAAAATTAAAATATTGAGACACACTGGGTTGTATATTAATATTCTTTTGTTTTTTATTATTTCAGTTAGATTCTTCGACTGGTTTCGGCCAGCATGGCCATCATCAGGGGAAAGTCTTCTCCTTGCTGGTAGCAGTGAACTACAGAAATGAATTTATTTGCTAATTGTACTTTTTTTCACCAGTCGAGTATAGGTATTAATATTATAGATAGATAGATAGATAGATAGATAGATAGATAGATAGATAGATAGATAGATAGATAGATAGATAGATAGATAGATAGATAATATTAGTGGTAAATATTCACATACATATGCAATCATATATCTAAAATATATAAATATATATACATACATACATACATACACATATGTATAAAAAATAATTCCAAGAGGATAGAATCCAGGTAGAACTCAATGTCCAGGACAGAGTAAGGATATAATAAAAAGGCTTAAACACTAATATTCCATGGTCATAATTTATTCCATTGGAATCGTTGTAATCGTTAATACGATCCAATTCATCAGACCTACAAATTCAAAAAAAAAATTGTAGGTCTGATGAATTGGATCGTATTTACGATTCAAATGGAATAAATTATGACCATGGAATATTAGTGTTTAAGTTTTTATATTTTATATTTTATATATATATATATATATATATATATATATATATATATATATATATATATATATATATATCACGTTTTAAGAAAAGTACATCCTCTTCACTAAGATTACTTTCTCATGAACTTCATATCTACTCAGTTTTGTATTCCAAACTTACCGAATGCAATTTTTAAAGAATTAATGGATTTATTCTAACGGTTATTTTTAAAGTTATTTTCAAATTATTTTAGGGATATTATCCAGTGATCAGAAAGTCTGTTCGTTCCTGAAGTACTCCGACCAAAATTCCCCAGGCAACTGAAAATCTCCTTCTCCTCTCTAGAGAAAAAAACAACTAACTTAAGATGAACTACTTGGGCTGAACCCAATCTGTACCAGCAGGAGAAACAGGTAAATCCAACAAAGCATTAATTTTTATTACCTGGAGAATGTAAGTTCAATCCCTATGCAGGGCGACAAATATTGGCCATATAGTAGATCTTGGCAGCTATTATAGTGAAAACTTTGTATTTGAAATAGACGTCCCATTTTTTATTATTAAACAGTGTTTACCGACTCAATACTAACACGTCCCTTAACATGCGCGCACACATACACGCAAACACACACACACACACACACACGTACGTACATACATACATACATACATATATATATATATATAACGTTCAAATCTGTTTTTCTAAATTGCCCAAAACAGGCTATACAACCCTCTTTCCTTCCTTCAAAACCCTACGTCCATCTCTTATTTCTTATCTCTTCTCCCCTTTATTCTTTTTCTTTTTTGCTTTTTTTCCTATATCATTTCCGGTGAGTTGACCGATTAAATAGTTTAATGTCTGATCCTTACTCCCTCCTCCTCAATATTAAGTATTGTAATAAAAGTAAATTTTGAAACTCTCCCGTCCCTGTCTGAATTTCGACCATGACTCTCACACTATCCCTCACCCTCTTATATAAGCTTAATACTGCCCTCCAAAAGTGTAAATTTTAAATTCATTTTTCACCATTGAAAGTGAAGTTTGAACATCCAGAGGAAAATAAAATCTCTGGTGAAATACATTATAACCTTGGAACCTTAAAGTGACCTGTTTTTTCTTTAAATTAAATTAAATTATTCGTTCTGACTTAACATTGAACTCTCTGGATTTCATCTTCCTTGGGATTATCCATACGGATTACCAAGATTTTCGTTACTTATATATATATATATATATATATATATATATATATATATATATATATATATCATTTATTTAAAAATTATAACATAAATCTATATCTATAAAAGGAAGGATGTGTGTGTGTGTGTGTGTGTGTGTGTGTGTGTGTGTGTGTGTGTGTGACGAATTCACGGCCGCAATTTTCGACGGATTTGCACCAAAATTTACATGCACATGCTCCAAGTTAGCGGAAAGGCCAAGACCGACTTTGCATTTCCAACTCCCATCGATAGTGTAAATAATCGATTTTTTCATGCTTCTACGGCAGTTTTCATGTAGTTTGCGGCCATTTTCTACTCGCCAGAGTGAGAGCCTATAGCTGGCTGCCACGAATAGGCAGGAAGATTCTATGGGCCAGCGTGAGAGCCAACAGCTGACTGACACGAATGTTAACTAGCATGCAAAAAAATCAATAGCTGCATTCGTCACAAGTGGGAAAAATTTAAACCTGCATGGCACTTTACTCCAATTGGCTCATACACTTGCTTAAACTCAACGTTGATTCTGATTCCGCAGAACTGGGTTAGGTATGAAAAAGTATTTGTTGTTAACATTCTTTTTTCATTCGGTTTTTCCAGTTACGAGTCCTTTTTTAAAGCTGATCGATTTGTGTTCATTTTGTTTAGTTCTTTTTTCGTAACAGATTTAATGTTTAGTATAGAGCTTAGAAAAAAATTCGCAGTGTGAGATAGGTAAGAAGTAAGTCATCTAGCAACATCAGCACGGCAAAGGGCACTCCTTTAAAGGCAAGGAAGGGCAAAAATATTTTAAGTCAAGTGATAGCGATTGCTGTATGAGTCGTACGATTTTTGAATCAAGCACGAGCAATGCCGCTAGTATGTTATAAAATCACTACAAAAAAAGCCATTTTGTTTCAACACCTCTGGTTTCTTATCAAGTGATGAAAATATACATATTGTCATATATATATATATAGTTATGACTGTGACTAGACGTGCCTCAAGCTAGGATCGAAACCCAACCGACTTGGCATCAGTCATGGATTCTACCATTATGCCGTTGGCGCACGGCAGGGACGAAAGTGAATTTAAGCGTATTTATTTTTAGATAAACACACATTGACTGAGAGAACTCGATTCGCTTCACCGAAGAGTCTGGCATTATTAGCCGTAATAGTCACTGTTTACAAACCCACACTTCCTCCCCTGACAGCAAAACTGAAATAAATTTTTCAGCTTATATATATATATATATATATATATATATATATATATATATATATATATATATATATATATATTACGTTGGTGCAAAAATATTGTCGTTTTTTGACGTTAAAAAATACGTCAAAAATTTTTGCACCAACCTAATATATATATATATATATATATATATATATATATATATATATACTATGTATTATTTTAATACCTATACTCGGACGGTGTGAAAAAAAAAACGAATAATACAATTTGTAAATAAAAATATATTTGAATAAACCGATATCATGGAAAAAATTCAGTAAAAAAAGAAAAGACTAAAGTCATCCGTGTTGATCGAGAATAGCCAATCAGCACCGCAGTCAGAAGAAAAAACACCACCAGTGTAAATCAATAGCGAGTAATACCCTGCTAGGTAGGTTCAGGCTCATTATATATATATATATATATATATATATATATATATATATATATATATATGACCCAGAATTTGCTCCACAACACATCTGTCAGGTTATTCTCTTCAAAACGATTATATATATATATATATGCGTGTGTGTGTATGTGTATGTAAAGTACCATAGCCAAGATTGAATGAAATTAACCAGAAGCTCCGTGTGTTTATTTATTTATATAACTTTTTTGCGTGTTTATTTAGTTATATAATTATATATTAAGTCAAATTATGTGCTGGCTTGAAAATTTATCTATGTTCCCACGGCAGAAACCTTCTACGGCAAGCTGTATCTGGGGATAACACAAGACCAGTATCTCATGTCTCTTTTGCCTGTGAAAACAAATGTAGATCTAGGAAGTCATGTGAGAACTCATGATAGAGCCAAGCTACATTTAATTTAAGGAAGTGGTCATGCTCGAAATTAAATAGATAGCCATTATATATATATATATATATATATATATATATATAGTCTTAAGGTATGCTATATTTATGGGATAAAGTGCTCAATATCAGAGATAAAGCGTGTGTAAAAGTGAATATTGAAGTCAACACTTAGAGGTGACAGTCTGTTTCATGCTAGACGCAATCGTCAGGCATGATCAACTAAATCTTTTCCAGTCTTTTACGAGTGGACTGACTACGATCTTCACGGGATACCTCAATATTTGTGATCTTGTACCAGACGAAGCTAAGCGTTGTAAATATTTAGAATTTCTGATGGGAATGATTGGTAGCAAGCCAGTCCCACTGGCTACTGTTCATGTAGCGATTGACTGATTTATTTTTTACGTTTTATCAACCTTTTGGAGGTTATTTAAAGCCAGAAAATATTTTTTAGATTGTAAGAATTTTTTAATATAATAATGATTTACTCAGACAAACCCTACTAATTAACCCATAGCTGGGGGAAGGAAAGGTGGATTCATACTTTTCCCAGTAATATTTAGGCGTAAGTGAATATAATGAAGCCGACTAGAATTGGATCTCAACACTTCTGATTCCCAGTTTAGAGCTGTTAGCCATTACACCATCCACATATCCAAGTTTACAGCGCCTTATATTCCCAAGCGGTTACCCATCAAGTTACTGAGCTAACTAGACCTTGCTTTACTTCGGTGATCTTACGATAAATGGTGTTTCAACGTGATACGGCTGTAAGACGTTCATGTAGTGACTTCAGGATGTCTTACTAGTATTACTAAACTAAAAGAAAAATTCCTTGCTGAATTATGTTCATTGAGAAGGAACGAAAGTTTGTTCAAATAAATAAATATTTGTTGTGTAAAATCAATTAATTAGGCAACAGTCTTTATATTCTTTCTTACGTATATATGTGCATGTCTGTGTTTGTGCATATATATGCGTGCACGTTTCTGCACATCTATGTTACATTTGTACGTGTATACATTGTTGTGTGTGTGCGCCTGTGTGTTATCGTTGGCCATCGTTGTGTATGTATTTGTATGTCCCTCTCAAATGAGTTGAGACGGAGTTAGAGGCTTACACACACACAGAGAGAGAGAGAGAGAGAGGTCCTGACGACTTAGTAGAGGTGGAGTGGGAGAGAGTCGAGACACAAAGAGCAGATATAGAGAAGTCTGGGGAGAGACAATAGAAGGAGAGATAAAAAAAAAAAAAAGAAAAGATCTAAAATAGTCAAATCTCGGAGGCTGGAGTGTCTTCAAGGCGCTGCCGGTGGATCGGTGACGGTTTAGACAGTGAAATAGGACGAAAGCGGATCATAATAAAAAAAAAATAATGTTTAGAATGAAGAAGAACCTCTTGGAGAAAAGAAAAAAAAAGGAAAAAAAAAAGAAAAAAAAAAGGAAAAAAAAAAGAAAGAAAAAAGAAAAAAAAAGACACCCGGTAAGAAGACGGCGTTTACGTCGGAAGTGAAGGAAACGAAGGCGGTGGAGGAGGAGGAGGGAGGCGGGGGCGAGGGTTACTCAGATGAATGGAAATTTGAGGAAGCGTTTCGAACAGACCCGAAAGATCCAGAATTATTCAATAATTTCTTTGAGAAGACAACGAGACCTTCCGTCTTTATTTAGTGCGCGTGTGTGTGTATGTGTGTGCTTGCAAGTATATGTGTGTTTGTATTTATGCGTTTGTGTGAGTGCGCGTGTCAGAGTATAGGTGCGTGAAAATAAGTGCGTGTGTGCATGTGCGTGAGAGAGAGAGTGTGTGTTTGCGTGTGTATGTGTGTGTTAGTGTGCTTTCATGTAGGTGTGCGTGAGTGCATGTGCATGAAAGAGAGTGTGTGTGCGTGTATATGTGTCTGTGTGTACTTGCATGTATTTGTGTATGTATGTGCGTGTTTGCATTTATCTGTGTTTATGTCAGTTCGTGTGAGTGCGCGTGTCAGAGTGGATGCGCGTGAGAGTGTGTGTATGTGTGTGTGCATGTGCGCGAGAGAGTGTGTGTTTGTGTGCGTGTGTTTGCATGCATGTGTGCGTGTATGTGCGTGTTTGTATTTATCTGTGTTTCTTTATTTGTGTTTGTTTGAGAGCGTGTGTCAAAGTATATGTGCGTGAGAGTGTGTCCGTGTTTGCATGTGCGTGAGAGTGTGTCCGTGTTCGCATGTGTGTGTGTGTGTGTGTGTGTGTGTGTGTGTGTGTGTGTGTGTGTGTGTGTGTGTGTGTGTCTACTCTAAATTTATATTTTGTGGCGTTGAATTTGTATTTTTTTCCCGCTCTGCTTTTCATTGTTTCTAATTGTATTTTTCTTTCCGTGTTTTCTCCTTTCATTTTTTCATTTCTTTCTTATTCTTGTTTTCTCTCTCTCTCTCTCTCTCTCTCTCTCTCTCTCTCTCTCTCTCTCTCTCTCTCTCTCTCTCTGTTCAGCCCATTTTCCTTTCTTTTTTCTTCTTTCGTTTCTTCAATTATTTTCTTTCTTTTTCCTTTCTCCCCTCTTTTCCGTCTTTATATCTTTTTATATCTTTCTTTCTTTATTGGCAGAGAGGGCAAACCCAATAACTCAAATTTTATTTTCGTGTTTTGTCTTTCCGCTTCTATTTTTTCTTCTTTATCATCCATATAGATTTCTTTTTTCTTTTTCTTTTTCTTTTTTTTTTTTTTTTTCGTTCAACCCCTTTTTACTTTTTAATATTATTTTCTCTTTCATATCTTGTCATTTCTTTCTTGCTTCCTTTTATCTTGAATTTATATCCGGAGTTTTTCTTTTTCTTTCTTTCGCTTAAAAATTATCATTTTTTTTCTTTTTCATCTTCATTACTTTTTCATTTTTTTATTTCTTTTATTTCTTCCTTCTTTAAAAAAAAAAAACAACTTTTTTTCATTTTTCTTTCTTTCCTTTCATTCCGTCATTCTATCGCTGCTTTATAATTCTTCCTCTCCTGCTCACATCACTCTTCTTCTTCTTCTTCTTCTTCTTCTTCTTCTTCTTCTTCTTCACGTTTTATTTCCTTCCTGACATACTTTCAAACTCTTCTTTTTCTTTCTTTTCTTTTCTTTTCTTTATCGCCTCCATTATAACCGTCATAGCCCCAAATCTCACCCTCAGTAAATTACACCCGCATCTACCCATCCTAAAATATATATAGTTTACCATTACGAGTCATTCAGAGAAGCAATCATGTCCTCCAACATTAGATTTTTTACGTCCCTTACGGGATATCATTGTCGCCATTTTTTTTTTACTCTAGTTTTGTTTCAACTGATTTTTTTTTTGTTGTTGTTTTTCTTTAGATTTATCATTTTTCTTCTTTTTCTTCTTCACAATACATTTTTCTTTCTTTCTCTTTCTTCTTCATGCATCCATTTTTTCCTTCATTTGAAAAATAATTAATTTATATTATTATTAGGTTGGTGCAAAAATAATGACGTAATAATGTCGTTTTTTGACGTTAAAAATACGTCAAAAAACGACATTATTACGTCACTATCTTTGCACCAACCTAATAAAAGCATCGACTATTCGGAGGTTTGGGTCTGATTTTGTTAATCTTATCTTAAAAGCTAAACAGCTAATTTTTTATCACTTTAAACGTTATTATTAGTGAATGTATTTGAGTAGACGCTCCGTTTATTTATTAAACAGTATATTTATTTATTTTCGTCTACCGGCCTGAATGTTCGAGAAATCTTATTAAAGAAAAATTGCGCTCTTCGACAAAAATCGATCCTCAGGGCAGAGGACTTTAGCGTTTAACCCGGTACGCCTTACCGACTTGGCGAAGAAGAGCAATCGGTCAGGCAAGGCCAAATTTCATGCTTTTCAACGAAATTTTTCCCGTCATAAATCGCTCGTATCGTTCGTATCTAAACGTAGACACAATGGATTTTTACAATGGATTTTTTTTTATTAATCAAACAAATTTTTATAATTTTTTTTTAAATCTGTCCGATTAATAAAACATCCATTCTTAACAGCTGAATTAAAAATCTCAGATCATTGCATATTTTCCTGTCAAATTTTCATTGTTAATGACCGAAACTTGTTTGCTTTGGTGCTGATTTCTGGTGCGTTCGAGATTGAAACTTTTCATCGTTCAGCAAGTCAGTTTAATGTTAATGTTTTGTTCACTCATGAATGTCTTAAAGATGGAAGATGAACTGTTGCACTTTTGTTATCGTCTGCTCTATGAATATTGGAAAGGAGTCAGCTTCGGAACTGCGACAAACAAAAAAAAAACATTCATAATATTTATTGGATCCTGCTCCAGATCTTCAGATGGTCAAAAAATGGATAGGCAAATTTTGTCATGTAACCTAAACGATCAACCACGCCCCGTGCGACTTTTCGACGTCGATGAAAACACTCTGATTGCCTTTGTGGAAAATAAACCGAAGATTGAAGAGATTGCTAAGAGTTTGAAAAATCCATATATCAACTGGCTTTCGTCATTTGAAGAGATTTGTGTTCATTTCCAAACTCAATACATGGATTATAGATTCTCTCGCAAAACAAAGCAAGATGGATCGTTTTTCTACCGCGCTTTTTTTGGTGTTACGCCAAGAAAAGGAGCCGTTCTTGAACTTCGAGCTTCTTCCAGCCGGCGAAACAGTAACTGCAAAGAATTATTACGACTAACTTCCTATTCTCGATGCGTCTATTCAAGAAAAACCATCGATTTTGGCAAATCAAAAAGGTGTCATTTTCCACCATGACAGCACACAACCGCATATTACAAAAGAGATCTTACGGAATTGAAATGGAACCTACCCTTCAACACCCACCATATTCTTTTGACTTGGTTCCGTCGGATCTTCATTTATTCCGCTCTTTACAGAACAATTTAAATGACAAAATATCTGACTCTGTAAAGTCAGTCGAAAACTACCTCACAACCTTCTTCCAATAAAAACACAAAGTTCCTATAAAGATGGCATCAATAATGTTTCTATAAAGATGACATAAACAAAGTTCCTATAAAGATGGCATCAACAAAGTTTCTATAAAGATGGCTTCAACAAAATTTCTATATGATGGCATAAACAAAGTTTCTATAAAGATAGAATCAACAAAGTTCCTATAAAGATGGCATCAACAAAGTTCATATAAAGATGGCATCAATAATGTTTCTATAAAGATAGAATCAACAAAGTTTCTATTAAGGTAGCATCAACAAACTTGTAACACGATGGACGACAATTGTTAAAACAATGGAGACTACTATTCTTTTTTTTTCTTTTTTCTTTTTTTTTTTTTGTATGTAAAATTTTGTTTTTAATTTTCTAATCGATCCCAAACTTCTGCAATGATTTAATAACATAATTACCAAATGAAAATAAAAAAGGCCTTGAATTTGCAAACGTTCACTGAATCGTAACTAGATAAGAAGTACCAATGAAACATAAAAGAAATCTTTTATATGCTGTATCTCTTCAGATAATTATAGCCCTCCACAATTTCCTATTCCTTGTAGTCCTTAGCAACGTTTGTTTCTTTGCCAAAACTCTCATCCTCTGTTCACGCATCCATCCACACAAGCCCGTCAGGTAGATCGACCCCTAACTTTCTCTGTTTCCTTTGCTTTCAATATATCCTGCGATATGTGTTCAAGAAAATCTCCGCTGTCAATTTTGTTTTCATTTCCCTTCGTTGCTTACGTACTCTGTCAATGGTATTCTCGGTATCCTTCTGTAGAACCATATTTCTGCTGCGTCTTGTTTTCGCTTCATCTGTGAGGAAATTGTACAGCATTCCCTATCATACAAGAGGATTGATATTGCATAACAGTTTAGAACTTTTTTCTTTGTTTCCAATGAAATTTTCCTGTTTCTTAGTATTTTTCTTAGCTTTTGGAAGGCATCTTTTTATTATAATACGTGTTCGTATCTCGGTGTTAAAACATTTCCTAGGTATTTGAACTTTTTGTACTTGTCTGATGCTGACATCTCGAATTCGTAGTTCGCATCTTGGCCTAAAATAATAATCTACAGAATTTCAGCTAAGAAATTCGAAGGATGTTGCAGCATGCCTACGGGCGATAATGGGTATGTCCCTATTCCCATAAATACAGCAGTAAATACTGTTTGTTGGTCTGCAGTCGGCGATTTGTCTCCAGCTGTGCTGGTCAAACTCTCTACCTCCGGACAGAGAGGATCCCCAGACGAGACTATGTCGAAGTGCAGAGTCTCGTCTCAGGAAACAGCTACCCGACCCCGTATTATACGGGGTCTACAGGCAATTTTTATCCGATCCTCCGGGCTTGGATATCCGAAATTAAAATCGCCCTTGTGCCACATCTGACCACGTGGAGCGATTGGTAGATATCCTGCAGTTGGAGATTCATTGCGGAATTCACTTGACTCACTTCTATCAGTTGACTACTTCTACGCGCCGCTGGCGAATCTTATGTGTTGTTCTTGTCCTAAATATTATCGTTCATTACCAACGTTTGTGTGCAATTATCTTTATATTGAGTCATTGGTATGTAAATAAATGCTTTAAGTGCATATATGCAATCAATACGTAATTTAATTAAGGGGTGCTGAAAAGTTTCTTGTCCGACTCACCTCCCAAAATCTAACCAAACATTTTGTTTTTTAATCTCTTATTAGTCAGGCTGAAAACATTTTCACGCGGCCTTGTTACTGCATGTTCTTTCGATCAGATAAAAGAAACAATATTGCATTTATTAAACCATCGTGAGAGCGGGAAAAGATGCATTGAACTGACGAATTTGACGAATGATTCCTATTTAACTGACTTGTGATTTGACTGTCAGGCCGAAGCAAAAGAACCATTTTTATTTAATTTGGCAATTTGGTAATCAGCGGACAGAATACCGTATTGGAAACAACGGTGAGATCATAAAGATGTTGAGTTTGGATCGAATATATATTGTATTGGATATTGAAACCTCTCGTCTTATTTTGAGGGACGGTGAATAATTTTTCATAGAGAATAACATTGTAGGTGGTCCTGAAAATAGAAGCGACACAGAAAGCAATACTACTCACTTTATATGTGGAAAATTATAAAACCCGTCGTGATTTGTACACACTACACACTACAGAAATCCAGTGAGAAATAACTTTAAAGATAATATTTTTAAAAGATTTCAATAACGGGGTATTTGAAAGAAACTGCTAATGATCAATTTAAAAGAAATTCTTAAAGGGACATTTAAAAGAAACTGTTAAGGTGTCATGTAACAGAAACTGCTAACGGGATATTCCAAAGAAACTGTTAACGGTGCATATAAAAAAAACTGCTAACGGAATATTCAAAAGAAACTGGTAACAGGGCAAAACAAACTTCTAACGGGACAAAGTGGTTCGGACTATAAAAATAGCCACGATAGATCTAACAAGTATTAAACGGGTGAATACTGAACAGACTGCAAAAAATGTCTACTTCAAATCGAAAGACATAATGCAACGCACAGATATCTGCGAAATTGTGCTTTGGTTGTAAATGGCATACGACACGTGAATAATGTTCAGTATGGGAAATAGTGTTTTAAAGGAAATATTACTAAACAGTGTAAAAAATTGTAGCAAAAAAAAACAGATGCTCTATATGCAATGACACCACAAAGAAAATTGAGACGTAATCAATCTGCCACTATACAGAACGGATTATGGTATGCCTGAACATCATACATGTAAACTGGAGGTAAACAAGGTGGAAATTGATACCAGTTATTCATCGTCTTTGATATGTGATAAACAATTCATAAAACCATTAAATACTGATCTCTCTCAAAACGGCATTGTGCAAAAGTTACAGCCACCAGTTCAGACCTTTTCAGCTAAGACACAGCTTGCTACTTCCACAGAGTCGAATCATTTTCATTCTCTTTATATTCGATTTGTAAGAAGTTCAACTCAGCTTCTTCCCCAAAACTGCTACCTTGTGTAAAAGACTCCTGCGTAAGTGCTTTCCAAAACGCTACAATCTTAACCTCTTAGATCTATCCATGAATTTTTAATTCCAAAACTCAAAGATCAATCGTTAATAATCCTCCTTATCATCATATTCTTCCCTTTCTACTTCCTCCTCCAACGCTACCCCCCATTCAGTATCTCTCTACCTTGAATGGCTCTCGAGGCTTGAATTAGGTTAACACCAGTCTAAAAAAATAATCAGATGATGTCTTTGTACCGAGGAGGAGGCTGAAGAAATTATGTGATTTGAAAATATTATTTACGTGCGGATTATTGACATTATTTACATATCCTCATCTTTGTTGTTGTTATTTAAGTTGTTGTTTAAGCTCTTGCGCCCCCCGGCTTTAATCAAGTTTATGTCCATCCGTGTAAACTAAGAGAATTTCAAACTGCCCATGTCTAGTCCTAATTTTTACTGTTGCTCCATTATTGCTCGCTATTCAAGTACACACTTCCCGGCTCATGGATTGAACCACAATTACAATACCATCCAAATTTACGAACCAACGCTATATTGTCCAGTGAAACAATTGTGTGCAGAGAACTTGGAGCCTTAAATCTAACCTGCCTGCTGCTTACTGTCATGCTTGACAGAACTCACCGAATATTCTCTTTTGTTACAGCGGCTGTTGAAGACTTGCTAGCATTTGTTTTTCTTTCTTGATTAGCAAAAGTAGAGGGTACCCATTGAGGATCGAACTCACAACTCAGTCGTAATTGTTCTAGCGAGGCAAACTTGCTAACCATAACACCGTCTCGAGGTGACCCTGTCATGGTTTGACAATAGCAGGTGCCCAAGCTTTGCTAGTACTGCTGCAGTTGAAGGTTTGCCATTAGTTTTTCTTTCTTTATCAGCGGCTCCCATATATTATTTATTTCTACGCTAGGCCTACTAAGGAGATCCTCATAACCTAGCATATGCACTGATTCTTTCCGATCTCTAACTCTCCAGTGTTTTCATTTCATTCCCAAGGGACTGATGACTACCCTTTTTCCCTCCATTGTGATTAGGACAATTTGGCGTCATTAGTAGACTTTTTTTACAGACTTAAGAAACCCTAGTACGAGATTTACTAACAGCTTAATTTCTAGTTACAAAAATTCTTGAGAGATATTACTGTGATCTGAATATGAAATGACAATAAGTCTATTCACATTAATTTTTGGTTAAACATATCTTTGTTATTATCACATTTCTGTCGTCATGTTCTCGTGCCTTCATCGGGTATATGTCTATTCGGGAAACCTATAGAGAATTAAGAACTGAACCCTTTATTTAATCTACGGGAGTAGACTGTTCTCAATCCACTGTCCTGTTTCCACTGAATCCAAGTACACACGGAACTTACAATTACTAGGTCACCAAATTCACAAACCAACGCTGTAATCTACTAGGCACTCCCGTGGGACAATTCTCTATGGAGAACATGGAGCCTTAAACCTAACCTGCCTACTGATGATGATGCTGCTTCGTTTGACTGGATTCTCTGAAGCTTTTTTTTCTTTTGTTACAGCTACTGCTGCTGTTGAAGATTTGCTGTCATTTGATTTTCTTCCTTTATTAGGGGCTTCTATATCATATTTATTTCTATGATAGGCCTCCGAAGGAAATCCTCATATCCTAGTATATGCGCTGATTCTATTTTATTTTAATTCTAGCGAGATCAGGGACAAATCTCAGACCGAGATTGGCTTAAAAAGTTGTCAATTGAGGTTCCAAAATGGCGCCCAACAAAGAAAACCAACTGTGCAACGGCGAAGTTACATGTCAAACCAAATACTACGTCTTGTTTTAGGAAATCACAATTTATATTGTTAGCCCTACGAGAGAAAGTGGAGGCTGAACCGTATCGCATGTTACCCGATTTAATTATTATTATTTTTTTCCTGAATGAAATAGCAACATGATCCAGTGGATAAAGACGTTGGTTAGATCTAGTGACTAGACCCAAAGAGTTGTGAGTTCAATACCAGCCCAGAGCAGTGGTGATTCAAAACTTGGAGAGTTGTGTTAAAGGAAAATAACTGAGACATCCGGGAAAGATATGGCACGTGAAACTAGAAAAAATACGAAATAAAAGGTTCGATTCGAAATTCCAATCACCTAAAGAAAGCCGGAGTGTACAACGGTCGAAACGTTGTGAATATGGCAATGAAGAAGTCTGAATAATGCAAGTAGTAACAGGATTGAAGAAAATGTCCCACAACGGACATTGCGGCGATTTTAAACGGACCGTGAACCTTGTTTTGGAAATCGACATATCCTGTTTCAAACACCGATAATATATATATATATATATATATATATATATATATATATATATATAATATATATATATATATATATATATAATCAATTCACCAAGAAAAGCGATGACAGTGTATATTTCTGAGATGAGGTATTATGTACATTATTTACATTATTCGGACTATTGTCCTCATCTTTGTCGCCATATTTATTACAACGTTTCGGCCGTTGTACGCTCCGGCCTTCTTCTTCAGATGGTTAGAATGTCGAACAACCCTTTATTTCGCTCACTGGAGTAGACTGTTCTAGTTCCACGTGCCATGTTTAATGGATGTCAGTTATCAGTTATCTCCTGTTAATTTCCCTCTGAAAGTTCTCCACTGCCCTAACCGGATATTGAACTCACACTCTTTAAGACGTAAGGAATTTACTGAGAGGGGAAGAGAATTTTTTTTCAAAAATAGAAAGACCCGGAAAGACAATCCGAAATTGAAAACAAGACAACATATTCGCTTCTTGTAGCTTCGATTAAATATTTTGCGTTAATATAAAAAGGTTCTCTGTTTTTAGAAAGTAATAAGAGAAACTGATAAATATCTACTTTTTGTTTTATATTATTATCATTATTGTTATCAGTTGTTCGATCCTCATCGGTTTGAAGAAGGCAAAATGATCAAATTTCAAATCTAAACTGTTTAACCATTTAATTTTAAATTTTATTAGAAAATGCATATGAAATGTACTTTCTAAATACATTCAAAATAACTTCAAAGAGACGCTCATTTCAGCTCATATACATTTCCTATTACCCAAGGGTTGTTGCCAAACAGAAAAGGAAGTTACTCCTCGTTAAATAAATTTCCATTTCAGTTATTGCGTGCTACAATGATTACAGAATATGCAACTTTAATCTTGAAAGAGCACATGGGTTTAGGTCAGATCATTTTGAGGGCCTACAAAGAACTGGATGATAGGAAAATATATGAGACTAAGCAGCCAGAGTTGTTTTTATCGCCTTCTACATGAGCCATCGTAGACAGGAGAAAACCGACCTTCGATAGCAAAGGATGTCAGACATAGAAAAAAAGTTATTTTCAGACTTTGAGCATACTCAAATAATTTTCCCACATTTGATTAATGATAATTTCATCTTCGCTTTATGCAAGTTCGGCTGTCAAAAACGGAGCCTGTACTCATAGATGAAATAACACACACACACACATGCAATGTTCGGGTAATTTTAACACACTGATAATTTTTTCGTCTGAAAATGGCCCAGCGTTTCTCTTGTCTCGCCGAATATTTCATATATTTCCCTAAATCCTTCCGCCTGAAAATAACGGACTTCGTTTTCTTCCACATTTTTCTTTCTTCGAGAAAGCCATTTTCTGCTTAAAATTCCTCGAACTTTCGCTTGCACCTCCCCCCCCCCACACACACAGAGAAGCGCGCGTACATACACACACACACACACAATTCACAGATTCATAAACAAGAATGCATGCACATGAAAACACGCAAAGGCAGAGAAATGCCAAACATATACACATATATTCAAATACATACACACACATATGTATTATAAGATATTTCATAAAATGTCGTTTGTGGGAACTATATTTACATACACACGCCCACACACGCCCACACACAGTTCACAATTACAAACGTAATCTCTCAGACGCAACCAAAACACATATATAGACACACACACACACACAGGCACACGCATACACACACACGCACGCACACGCGCATGCATGAATAATCCGGGAACATCAGCTTGTCTCTCAATAAATGTTTCTTTTTTTTTTTTTCTTACCTTCTTATCTTGCCTGTCCCCCTGTCTCTGGGTGTGTCAGCCCCTTTCCCTTTCATTCTTCCTATCTTTTCAGTAATTCTTTGTTTTCCATTCTGCTTCCTATCCCCTAACTTGACTTCCTTCGCCTTATAGTCCCTCTCATGACTTTTGCTCCTATCAGACACATCTTACCCAGCTATTTATCTTTCGCAATTCGACTTGTAATCTCGATCCTCCACCCCTCCCCACCCTAACACCTTTTAACATCGTTTACTTTCCCAGACACGCTTTCATCTTACGGCTCGCCATCAGAGTTCTCTCCCTTTTCTTTTTCTTCTAAATTTTGTCATTTTAATTCTATCGATGGTTGCCCGCGACACACAAAAAAAATATAACAAGAGACAAAACGACAAATTTAGAAAAAAATATGGACATAAATTAATAATTGCAAGAAAATTAATATTAATAATACTTATTTAGTACTTACAGTCATTAAAGACAAAACTACTATCACAGCAGCTGCTACCATTCAATAATAGTTACATATTGATTTCAAAAACTACTAAGAGGATATTAGTACGAATAACAATAATCCTTGGTCTCGAACGTGTCTCAAATAGCCGCCGATTTCAGACTGATCGATATTGGAACTCAAATCAGAAATCATTTTCGATCCATGTGATATCCTTTGCTATTTGGAAGATGTCTACAACATAATCTTCTTTTTTATATACTATTGTTTGCTTAATATAAGTTCCAAGAGACACTTAAGTCAAAGTGTTACTGAATTAACTTGTTTTAAAGGCGTACAAGGACAGAGTAAGAGTATCTGCCTATATTTCTGAGATGAGGTATTATATACATTATTTACATTATTCGGGCTATTGTCTTCATCTTTTTCGCCCTATTTATTACAACGTTTCGGTCGTTGTACGCTCCGGTCTTCTTCAGGTGGTTGGAATGTCGAACTGAACCCTTTATTTCGCTCGCTGGGGTAGACTGTTCTAGTTCCACGTGCCATGTTTAATGGATGTCAGTTATCAGTTATCTCCTGTTAATTTCCCTCTGAAAGTTCTCCACTGCCTTAACCGGATATTGAACTCACACTCTTTGGGCCCTGTTACTGGACATCTGACATGAAAATAGTGAGAGGAATTTTCCTTATTTAACCTTTTTTTCCGGACTAAGATAGGTTCATGAATTATCCAGATATATAAAACGGAAAAGATATATATTAGGTTGGTGCAAAATAATGACGTAATAATGTCGTTTTTTGACGTTAAAAAATACGTCAAAATACGACATTATTACGTCATTATTTTTCCACCAACCTAATATTTATATATAAACGGTTGCGTCCAAGTATGAAACAGACTGTCGCTTTTGGGTGTTGGCTCCAACGTTCACTTTTATATTTGCATACACTTAATCATATATATATATATATACATATATATATATTATAGTAAAAATGGAAGGACAGTAAGATATGTAATCCGGTGTTCTTATTGATATTTTTATTTTTACAAAACAGTGATCATTGTAAATTTACAGAGCATAAATATGATAAATTAACTGATTTAAAAATGAACATGAAACAGAACTAATGCTTTTAATTTAATATAATTGAATTTGAAGTTTTTGGCTTCTGTTTTTGAAACATGATAATTCCTGTGTAGCGATGAAACCATATTCTTAAATCCGTTTATATATATATATATATATATATATATATATATATATATATATATATATATATATATATATATATATATATATATTTGGGTGTGGGTGTGTGCGTATTTGCAAAATGACTATTGGATAAATACAAGTTACGCTGTTTTTAACATGCTATTGAAAATAAAATACTACAAAGAAAATTGTAGACTAGCACATAAAATCGTTTGTAAAAATGTTTGTTAATGCCAATTTTAGTAAGCGATCTTAAAATCAGTCGTAAAAACATTTAAAATGCCAGTCTTAGCAATCGATCTTAAAATCACTCGAAAAACATTTAAAATGCCAGTCTTAGCAATCGATCTTAAAATCACTCGTAAAAACTTTTAAAATGTCAGTTTTAGTAAGTGATCTTAAAAATGGATTCTAAAAACGTTTAAAATGCCAGTCTTAAGAAGCGATCTTATAATCACTCTTAAAACCGTTTAAAATGCTGAGCTGATCAAATTTTCTAGTGAAACTCATTTTCACGATTACTCTACGTTCTCGCGCCAAAATTGCACTGTATACTCTTTAACTGAGCCGTTTGCCGAGCGATTTTAAGAGTCGATCTACATATTCCCCTCCTCTCTCCTCCTCGCACACTGTTCGTGTGCGTGTTCATGTGTGTGTTCATGTGTGTGTACTGGGTGAACCAATACATCAAATGTTCATTCAAACAGATTTTGTTAAATATAACAGCTACGTTATGTCCGTCATATTTTCTAATAAGTTGTCTTGCTGGCAAATTAGTTTCCGTATCTCTGGGGTTGAAAGTGTAAACTAACCGTCTATAGTTGGTGTTAAGCCTTGTTAAAGTTTCGAGCTTTCGACTGGCTTCCGCCATTATCGAAAAAGAAAGAAATTTGATGAAATTCAGTGTCCGTGCGGTAGCTTGTATTATTCCAATGATGGAAACTACAACAAACATTTGAAACACAAAATTAAAGTCATTCCCAAGATTCAAAATAGCAGACGGAATTTGAATTTCATCAAATTTCTTTGTTTCTTGGGAATATGCGGAAGCCAGTCGAAAGCTGGAAACTTTAACAGGAACTAATGACAGTTGCGTAACACCTTCATCACCAACACACGGAAATTAATTCTCTAAGAAGAATAACGTATTAAATTATATATATATATATATATATATATATATATATATATATATACAAAACTGGTATGGTACTTTTGTTTAATAATTTAAGCTTTCTTATATGCATGCAAGTGGCCTCTTTTCTGAACTGAATGTAAAAATTGTCCAAAGGTTTGTCGGTTCCGTGCGCTTTTGACAACTGTTAGCCATTTTCAAGGACTATAAATGCCGTGTAAGTGATATTGTAGACTGTGTACCTTCCGAGTCTTTTGAACAGGAGTAGAAGTTTATCCTTCGTTTCCGGTTTAGGACTGGGTTTCCTGTTCTTTCTAAAGTTTAATTCAACTCTATACGCCTCCGACTGAACTTTGAAATTGTATTTACTAATTACAATTTTAGCCACCAATGGGTACGGGTTTTGTCTACGTCAGCTTGTTTGGTACGGGTAGAGTATTGACCATGAACCGGTTTATCTTGCCATTTTTTCTGTATCTTGTCGGTTGCATTTGTCTTTGCTCTCTTTTTTTAAGTATTATTATTATTATTATTATTATTATTACTACTACTACTACTACTACTACTACTATTATTACTCAGTGAGAAATCAGAATACCTACAAAGGGATACTGGAATACAAATATAAGAAGGTAAATATATTCCTCATGGAGATCGATAAAAATATAACAATTAGCCAGACTATCCCTGTTTGCAGACACATGCGCAGTAATATTTCTCGCCCACACTTTACGAAGGGCTTTATATATATATATATATATATATATATTTGGCAGTAGAAAGTGTCATGATGCCATTTCTAACCTTAGGTCTCTGGGCGTGAACCGGAAAGAAATGTGCAAACGGCAGAAATCAAAGGAAATAATAATAATAATAATAATAATAATAATAATAATAATATGATAAGAACTTTATCTGTAACATGATTCAAGTGAATACTTTTTATAATCATGTTGTATTATTTCTTCCATTTTAAGAAATTCACTCGTGAATTTTTTTCAGACTGGTTCATGCCCGCCGTATCTCGATATAAAGAAATTAATTTAGGACATTTGACTTCGTGCTAGAACAAATACCGACGGCTTCCGAACAGTCTTGTTTGCCCAATTTCACTTCCAAGGATTGGGTCAACCAGTAGAATGGTTTCTCCAAACGTTGCCACATGCTGGGATCGTTCACCCAGGCCGATAAGTTTCCTCCTTAACTGGCTTTGGGTCTACTAGTTGGAACGCTAGCGCTCTAATCACTTGGCCACGTGCCAGTCCTTTTGCCACAGGTATGAACAAAACTAGGATATCAACTGGGAAATAAAATAAAGGCGTTTCGGTATTAATGGACATTAAAAAGACATTAGGGACGAGATTAGAGGAAAACAGATTCGAGAAAAAATCTGTCTCACCTACGTCGTTTATGCGATCGGCACGAACATTAAAAATTCTATTTGAATTACAAGGATGAAGAGTTCAATCCCTGAGATAGGTAATTGAGTCGCAGACTTAGTAGAAAACCAGAACCAGCTATAATTTTGAGGTACTAAAAAAGAAAAAAGAATTATCTCTCCTAGACATGGACAGCGGAAAGTGAAAAATCTACCCCTGTAGAATAAATAAAGGATTCAGTTCGAAATTCCTTGATGGTTATACAGATCAACAGACACTTGAAGAAGGCCAGGGGAACAACGACCAAAGCTTTGTGAATAATAACAACAAAAATGAGTATTGTAAATAATCTAAGTAATCAGGATTTCAGTAAATCAAACAAGAATATCCAGGGAGTTAATTTTCTAGCCAAACCTAAACATCGTAATGGATTTGGAGAGGAATTTTTGTGGAGGAGAAAAATTAGCTTTTAGAGGCGGGAAATATGATATGACCTTATTTGTATCGGAAATAGCTATGCTAAGAGTTTGTTTTGTTGTTGTTGTTTTTATCGCACCTGTCTCTTTAATAGTAGTTTTACTCATATTCTCTAACACTCAGTAAGCCCTTTGCGTCCTAGTGGCTTTATTGCCTTGCTTGGGGTGAAATCATTGAAAAATTATATCCTACCAAATGTTAGTTTTCAAGCTGATGTAAAAATCAAGTTATTGAATACTGATTTTCAAGTGAGGCAAATCTTCTGTCCTAATAAGGTCGGCGCAATACAGTCTTATTTTCTTCATTCCTAAAATTACCGACTTGTTTGGTAAACATCTGCTATAATGAAAATAATAGTCATTTAGTAAATATAGATTAGTCCGACAAAGGAGTATTAGTGTCGTATATTGCACTACTAATGATTTTCGATTAGCTTACTAATCCCGTCAGGGCGCTCACTGTCCATGTAAAGATGGGTATACCCGGCGTTGCACAAGAAAGGTAAAATAATTTTACAGGAACAACACATGAAATTTTTTTTAATATTTTTCTTCAACCATATCGCAACAAATGAAAAATAATCCCTTCCGTATCACTTCAGGACGTGGGCGATCAAGACACTCCACAACTTCCTATTCTTTGTAGTTCTAAGTAATTCTACCATGCATTTACGTGTACTCATTAGGTAGGTTACTCTCTGTTTCCTTCTGTCTCTCTCTCTCTATCTCTATCTCTCTCTCTCTCTGTTTTCTTTATGCCTTGTGAGTATCAAATTCTCCAAGTTTTCTTTCCTCATTATGTCCCAGAAATTTGAACTGTCTTTTTTCGATTCTCATTTTTCGCATGTTCTAACTGTAGTATTCTTAACATCTTTCCATACAACTGCTTCTCTGTTGCTTCAAACCTCCTCTTCATCTGTAATAAGATTGTTGCAGACATAGAAAAAGACTTAATATTACATAGTGCTGAACGCTTTTCAAAATTCTCCTGTCTCTTAATACATTGTTTCGCTTTTGGAAATCATGTTTCGCTTTTGTTAAATAACAGTTTAGCAAACTATTGTTTTTAGGGGAAGTGTATCTCGGCTCCGACTACCTCAGGTTGATATTCAGGGTCAGATGCGAGCCATAATAGGGAAGTCGATCTTAAGTAGCTGAGCTGGAGTGGAAAAGATTGATAGAAAAAGGTTTCAGTGAGTTGTAGTTGTTTCTAGCGATGTAGACGTGTTCTCTTTTGTGTCCGAAACGGCTCCCCAGAGAGGGGAGCGGCCCCACTGGATAGTTAGATAATGTACGTGTCGACATGAGTAATACAAATAGTTAAGTTAAAATTCTCTGTGTTGACGTCCTTCATTTCTGAACCAAAAAAAATCTCGAGAAAACGAGATGGGACCGACCCCACCAGGCAACACTATTCCGATGGGCTTTTGATTTCTGTATCGCACTTTCTGTCGTCTGTTCAAACATTTCCCGAATAATTCAATTTCTTACGCGATTCTGACATTTCCAATAAGTATCTATCATCTTGCGCTGTCCATACATTCTGTTAATGACCATACGTTTTGTTTTCTTACAACTGATAGTTTGGCTTTCGTTCTACTTTCTTTTAATATATAGTCTAAGAGTTTCTGCAGTAACAGTCATCAACACGGTGTCCTCTGCATGTTGTTAAGATTGTGGTCACCACTAATAAATCCTGGAAGGACACCTAATTCTAATATGACCGTCCCTTTGTATAAGTTAAATAAATCCGAAGAGAAGACGTACCTTGCATATTATTTTCTATCCGTATGCAGGCGGTTTGTTCTCAATATAGATTCTAGATTACACTTATGTCTTCCCAAATAAATCAAGTTTTCCTAATAGTTAAAATAAATCTTTGTGTTGCCCCTTATCAAATGCTTTTGCGTAAACTATGAAATATATGCGTATACATCCTGCATTTGTATTGCTTGGTCTGTTAGCATTCTGATCATAAAGATCACATTTCTTGTTCCAGTGTCTTTAGCGAAGCTACACTGTTCTTGCCCTATTCCATGAGTTT
>OZ010581.1:5840833-5925833 GCA_963932145.1 Acanthosepion lycidas
GGGATGACGCGGAAAAGGACAAGCAACGACGCTGGAGGTTACCAAACATGTAGCGGCCACAATGCAATTTATATTTGACGTAAAATAGCACATAGTATAAAATACAAGACAGAACTTAATGGTTCAAAATATAACAGGTTTATTAGTATTTTGATGTACATGCATATAAGCTGAAGGTTTGATAGAGTTACGTCTCTTAGATTTGGGAAATATTTGTAAAGGAGGTCACAAAGTTGAATTAATTATTAAACTGTAGTTTTAGAAGAATAAAGTTCCTGTTGCATGTTAGGAAAAGTTGGTAGTGTTCAGAAGAGTTAAGAGCGTACTTGCGTGAATGTTGGTAATGACCTTTAACGTCTGACCGCGTGGTTAAGACGGGCGCTCTTGAAGATTACATCTTGGCAGCAAGGAGAAAGATGAATGAAGAGGAACACGAGGGCTGACGTCTTATGGCAAAGTCGGTAAGTGTTGTTGGCAATGTTCTTTAACGTCTGAAAAATATTCAATCACCCACAAGGAAGGCTTACAAGAGTCGAATATGGCACCAGATGGGCAGGTACAGTGAACCGTTTATTTTTCTAGCATCTTTAACGATAGTACACAAATACCGGGTGTAACAGCAAAATTGTCCACATCGTGTAACAGCAAAATTGTCCAATTGTTAGATTCAGCTCTGAACCGTTGTATCTTGGAAATGATTAAATATATCTTACTGGAATTCTCCGGGGGTTTTATAACACTATTGGACTCTACTTTGAGCAATAAGAAAGTATAATTACTCTCTAAGCTTAACAGAAAAAACGTGATGAAATTGATCAAAAATGAAAATGAGATGTTCATAATTAATTAATCATAGCTAATGATCGGACGCACATGAAGTATTGATACAAAGTTCAAATATATATATAATTCCAGGATCATTTTCCACGTTATTCAACATCTTCGCCCTCTCTAACCTTCTAACTTTCTGTCCTGGATTAACAAGGTGCCTCACAGGTTTCACGTACGATTTCATTTTCAAGTCTTTTTTTTACTACTCTTTGGACTGTCAGAAGTGAAACTCCTCTCTCACGTGCCAAACATCTTATGAATTGAATTGGATCTTTTCTAATGGATCACTTTAGCTTGAAATAATTATTCCTCTTTCTGTCTTGACCTCCTGGTTCAGTTTTCCTCTCTACTGTTCCTTCTTTTTAAACTTATTCACCATTATTTTGATGGTTCTTGAATGGATTTTGAAGATGCAAGCAAGTGTATGAATACTGAAGGCCTAAATGATCTTTTTCCTCTCACCATTTCTCATTTGGGAAGGTAGTAGGGATCACACAAAACGATTTTAACCTGTTCTCTTTCTAGCTGAATAACTCAAAGGATTTTTCACTGATTCTTAGGACAAATTTTACTAACAGTGTCCCAGGTAACATCACCATACAAGTTGCCCGGAAGATTGCCCTACTAGGCACATCTCATATACTAAGAAAACTGCTATCAATTAAATGACAATTCTCCTATAGGGCCTAAGGGCCATAGTTTGGACCCGGCGCTACAGGAAACAATGCCGGAAACATAACACAGAAACCACAACAATAATAATGGCAATAATAATAATGATGATAATAATAATGGCTAGTCGCTATTCCTGTTTAAAAGAACGGAGGAGAAGTGTGAAACGAACGGTAGCCAAATCTACGAGCAAATCCTCTTTTAAAAGGCATGAATTCATTTCCTCACCTACCCTATAGTTTAAATAATACAACTTGTTTCCAGAAAATCATTGTAAAAAAAAAAGGAAATTATGCCTACAATAATATATGTTTCGTCTTTAAATAAGTCATAAAGGTATTTCTCTATATTTCTGAGATGAGGTATTATGTACACTATTTACATTATTCGGACTATTGTCCTCATCTTTGTCGCCATATTTATTACAACGTTTCGGCCGTTGTACGCTCCGGCCTACTTCAGGTGGTTGGAATGTCAAACTGAACCCTTTATTTCGCTCACTGGGGTAGACTGTTCTAGTTCTACGTGTGTGTGAATTCAATACCCGGTTAAGGCAGCGGTGAACTTTCAGAGGGAAATTAACAGGAGATAACTGATAACTGACATCCATTAAACATGGCACGTGTGAAATCTTTATGAATGTTTTGCGCAATAAAACCACCAACCAGTTTACAATGGTTGTTTTTTAAATGTATTTATAATTCCCACAGTAATTGTGACAGCTTTTGTACCAGGTTTAGTTTTAGATTGTTTTGGATTTTTTTTGGGGGGGGGGGTGGGGGGGGGGTTACGAAAAAAAAACTTATTTATTTATTTAAAATAATGCATGCAATTTGTTCTTGTCTGACCTACCTTAAAGAAACAGAAGTCAGTCATGGGATCGCTTCGGGCTGGCTCAAAAACCTGGTGAGGTCCGAGCCGTTAAGTGCTAACGAGACCCAATCGTGAAACCCATCTGAGCCTCACCACGAAACCAGCGGAAATAAGCCATGAATGTTTTGATCTCCTTGTTGGCTCCAAAACCCCGGGGGCTGCGTTCCGGACCCTCTGATATTCAGGCAGCTGTGGGCGTCACACGCTGAGCAACTAGAAATATCGTATTCTAATTTGCTAGTTTAGAAGGTCATTTTGCCGCAGGACTTTAGCGATATATTTTGCTGGGCCTTTTTGCTTAGTTTCAAATGGCAGGATTTGTTTTAGATATTCTTAAGTAAGGAATCTCTATACGTTTAATCTGATGATACTTTCGTTTTAATACATCGTTTTTTTTTTATTCTAGCGTTATATAAAATCTTAAGAGTATATGAAAATACGAGTATCCACTAAAAATAACGTTAAAATGATAAATGTGTGTGTGTGTGTGTGTGTGTGTGTGTGTGTGTGTGTGTGTGTGTGTGTGTGTGTGTGTGTGTGTGTGTGTGTTACTTATCTATAGAATCCGAAGAAGATTTTTGATAAATCACACAAAGTGGAAAACTGTTTTATAAACTTCGCGTTTCACCTACATTAGATAGCGGGTCAGTAACCCTCACCACCGCCTGGTGAGATATGATGATATTCATCGATACATGAATGCATTTATGTAGCGGTTTTACATATGTTAGAATGCAATATCCGATAATAAAGTATATATATATATATATATATATATATAATATATATATATATATATATATATATATATATATATATATATATATATATATGCCCTTGTGCAAAATAATAGAAACAAATCGAATAACTCTGTATTATTTCCTTTTTTTTCATATTTTTCCAATGAATCATGGCCCAGTTCACATATTAGTACTCCCTATGTCCATTCCACGAAGTCGTTCTTGCAGATTGACTACAGATTCTCGATTGGATTTAAATCAGAAAATTTCTGGTTCAGTCTATAGTACTTTGATTTGTTCACTGGTAAAGCTTGCCAGTGTGTTCGTGCAGCGTTACAATTTTTGAACTCTACCTTGGAGTAACGCCCATCGCAGACAATGGCCGTAGGACAACTCATCGAAAGTCGGGACAATAGTGTCTGGGCGTGATAAAAATCTGATGCAATCATGGATGAGGTAATATTTTTCAAGGCCAAACAAATTTCATCATATAGATGAAATTTACTGCACACCACTGCAAATGAACTAATCTGAGGAACAAATAGAAATCGATTACACCCTGTCACTCCAGTGGGTCTAAAACTGACCGTATGGCGAAAGAAAGGAAACTAAAGCTGTTGTTTCAAATAACTTGCACAAGGATATATATATGCCGTAGATATAAATGGTTTTGTAAGGAAATTATGACTGTGAAAAGACCCTTGAAAATAGTTTCTAATTAAATCATTATATATAACATGACAGGTAAAATGTTATAGAAAAATGTTATTTAAGCTGGAAGTCGTTAAAATGGTATGGCAATATTTTCTTTTATTTAATTTATGCGAATAAAATAAATAATATTATAAGTATTATTATAAATTAAATTGAAAATAGTTATTTTTTTCTATGACTTTTTCTTGCCAGAAGCAACAGTTATGACATTTTCCCATTATTTTTTTATTTTTTTTTTTTATTTTTTTTGCCTCCAATCAAATCTTCATCTGAAAAGAGGTTTTAATAAAGTAGTAATCTTCTAAAGAAGAGACAAGCAAAATGTGCACATTGCATTCCGATTAGAAAATAGAAGGCAAAAATAAAACAGTGTAGATTCATCGATAAATGATCAACTTCACATTAACGGCAATAAAAATGTTGAACTTTAACTCTTAAGATAAAGAGGCCATAAAATGGGACCACTTGCGTATTCGCTGCCAGAGTTCATTCACTACGCACCTGACAAATGATCTCTTGCCTAAATGAATCAAAAGAAATATTTACTCGTTTGGTACCTGTCGCTTCGCTTACGGTAAAATGATCCTCATTGATTTGTTGGGTATTTGCGTACAAGTGAATATACGAAACCCGACTGGAATTAGAACTCGGCTCCGTTATCGATTACACCTCCCGCACATCCATGATGACAGCACTTGGTAGTCCCAAGCGGTCACCAATATAGATACTGAACATGCTCGACGTTGCTTAACTTCGGTGATCGTACATGAACTGGTGTTTCAACGTGATATCACCTTAACACTGTTTTTAATCATATTTTAACACTCAGTAAACCCTTGTGTCTTAGTGGCTTTATTGCCTTGCGTGGGTAAAATGATTAAAAAACAAAAGACAAAAAAAAAGAAGAAACCAAGACACAAGCACATGCACACACATATACATGCAATTTGAAGGAGTTTGGAATATGACATTTTACCCACGCAAAGCAATAAAGCCACTAAGACACAAGGGGTTACTGAGTGTTAAAATATAATTAAAAACAGTATTAAGGAGATATAGCAATAAAAGAACAGGAATTAAGAAGGCAGAAGATAATGACTGACATGGTTTTAAAATGTTTAAGATCAAATTGACTTGGAAGCTAGAAGCCGGAGAGAGTTCCACAAGCGAGAAGCGCGATAGAAGAAACTGTTACCATAGAACTTACGGTTACTTCTAGCCATTTCAACTGTAAAATTGTGAGACCTTGCCGCCAATCTAGTACTGCGCTTAAATTCATAAAGTCTACGTACCATGGAGGAAAATTCATCAAAACAATTACCATGAAAATATTTCTTTTAAAAAATGGCACTGTAAAGTGGGAAAGTGGCTGAAGCCGAGATGCCAGGTCATGACCAATAACATTACAGATTCTTCTTTGGATCTTATCAAGAATCTCTAAATATAGAGCAGGAACACGATAACATTTGTGTCAGAAATATTAGAAGCAAGAGCAAATGATAGACTTTTAAATATATAAGATATATTCTGGCAAGGAAAAGACAATCATATTTAAAATCAGAAAGAGACAGTTGAAAATTCTGGGACATATACTGAGAAAAGAGGGTTTGGAGAATTTGACACTCATAGGACATACTAAAGAGAGAGAAAAGCAATAATCTACTTAACGAACTAGTGTAAAGGGATGGCAGAACAGGGGCTGCAAGGGTTAGTAAGGGAATAAACATAGGTTAAAGCTATAAAGAATAGGAAGTTGTGGAGAGTTATGATCAATCTACTGGACGAGATTGTGTAAATGCATGGCAGAACAATGAGATGGAAGGATAACAGAAAACATTGCTAAGAACTACAGAGAGAGAGAGAGAGAGAGTCAGGGTCGCCAACGTCCATAAACATAAACGCCCACGTAAAAGAAGAGTTGTCCATGGAAGAAATACGCAACTGCCTCGACCACTAATCCAGAACAACTGATGTGATTTAATATTCGAATGTTTCTCTAGCGGAGAACACGAAGACGTGTCAGGGATGACGGTGGAAAATATGATGGCGGAAGAAGGAAAGCGGAAAGGAAGGAGGATATGGTTGCAGATGCCGTTGGGAAGATGGAGGGGGTGGAAAGGAAGAAAGAAGAGGAAGGATGTAGAAGGGGCGGGGTTGTGGGTTGTTAGGGTATCGGGTTGGATAAGATTAGCGAAAGGTGAGGACGGCATCGTTGTCTGTGAGTAGGACGCCGGAGGATGCGGTCGACATGAGATACTAACAAACAAAATAGTAAAATAGTAATACAAAAATAAAAATGTAAAGATACAAAGTCAAAAAGAGAAAAATAATAATAATGAGAATAAAGAATTAAAAAAAAAAGTGGAACTGTAAACATTTGAAGAACACACGTAGATAGGCAACTTTGTTTTATCCGTCACGAAAGCGTATGACAAGAGAAAAGAGCAGAGAAGTAAAGAAAGAATGAATATAAGTATCTAATATATATATATATATATATATATATATATAACGTCACCGACAGACAGACTGTTTCGCAGCTCATCAGTGTGGCTAGACATCCGGTTGCCTCTAGCTCGGATCGAAACCCGACTAAATCGGTGTCAGCCGGAGATTCTACCACTAAGCCGTCGGAGCACGGCAGGGACGTAAGCGGATTTTTAGCGGATTTATTTTTAGAAACACGCCCAGTGACTATATATATATATATATATATATATATATATATATATATATATATATATATATATATATATATATATATATATATATATATATATATATATATATATATATATATATATATATATATATATATATATATATATATATATATATAAGAAATATAGTTTTAGGGTGTGGTATATTTACGGGATAAAGTGCTCAATATCAGAGACAGAGCGTATGTAAATATGAATATAAAAGTGAACTTTGAAGTCGACACTCAAAGGCGACAGGCTGTTTCATGCTAGACGCAATCGTCAGGCCGCCAATCGCCGGGCTCTTCGATGTTCACTTTTATATTTACACACGCTCTATTTCTGATATTGAGGACTTTATCCCATAAATATAGCACACCTTAAGAGTATATTTCTTCACATATATATATATATATATATATATATATATATATATATATATATATATATATATATATATATATATATATATATAAGAGGCGACCTGACGATTGCGTCTAGCATGAAACAGCCTATCGCCTTTGACTTCAAAGTTCACTTTTATATATATATATATGTGTGTGTGTGTGTGTGTGTGTGTGTGTGTGTGTGTGTGTGTGTGTGTGTGTGTTAATGACTGGTACATCCATCTTCTAGGGTGACTAGGCTATCCTTTTGCAGATGCCTGCTCAGATACATTTGTTCAACATCCACGGAGTCCATCTGTGTTTTAGGTGTTTTATGCTGCAGCTATGCTGAACAGACCTTAATTAAATTTTCTGGGACAGAGCTCATAATACGACGAGGTCAGCAGTTCAGGCAACGCCAATCCGCTGACGAGCTCAACCATCGAACCAAATAGTTCCATCTGGCGAATTTCACTTACAAACCTGTGAGTCAAATCTGCTGCACGCCTCACAAATGTAGGTATATGAAGAATGTGCATTCGAGAAATCTTAGTTAAAAAATGAGTTCTCCAGCTGGGATCGAACCTACCCACCCCTCACCGCTAGATATGTACTACATATTATATAATAAATAAAAAATGGATGTCTATTTCAAATAATAAGTGTCCACTTTAATAATATTTGAAGTAATATATGTATGTATATATATGTGTGTGAGTGTGTCACTTAATACAAGTTCTATGAGCCACTCAAGGTAGAATGTTACTGAATGAGGTTGTTGTTAAGGTATAGGAGGAGAAAGTAAGACGCGTATATTATGAGGATATATAGGATAACGGTTGAACCCTGACTTAAAGAGGTTAAATTCTAGTGATCAGGGAAGCATCTTCTCGGGAGCCTACTCCACAAAGTAACACTTCTTATGGGGTGCTGAATTGAACTTCTTCCTTACCTTTGCAACGCAATAGGGAATGAGGATGTGAAGGTCTGAACTGTTACTACTAAGGAATGTCGATCATCTAAACATCTGTCATAGGAATAGCGATAGATTAGAGTGAAACTAGCAACGTTTCGTCTGGGGGAAACGGGTTGTGGGGTAGAAATTAATGAATCACCCACAAAGCCGCGTGAATACATTTTTTTTAACCTTATCAAGAGTAAAGATTGGCTAGCTTCAGCCGAGCAATAGTCCATTTTTTGGTCCTGATCTTTTGGTCCTGATCTTTTAAGATAAAGCATGGGAGATACTTTTCTAATGGCCATAAAAAAACGACCAGTATTTTCCAGCGTTTTTAGTGATGGTTTTATGAATTCTACTTGAGATTTGCGGTGAGTTTGAGTCCCAATAGACCAAAGATTCCCTACGTGGGGCGCATGACCCACCAGTGGGGCATGGTAATATTTTGGTGGGGCATGCGTAGGATGTGCACCCTTCGGCTTACTATAGCAACGTGAGCTCAAATTTCATTTTGCATTATTATTTCCTTATTAAACAGATTAAATTATATTACAGAATAAACTTTCATTCAAATATTTTATATTTCTGCCTTTCAATTATCCATGTTTTGAAACTATATATATTTAACTGTCTTTTTGTTTTTTTTTAATTTTTCTCTTTTATGGACGCCATGTTCTTTGGAGGCTTGTTTAGAGACCAACTTAATGGCCTTTTAAGCTTCCTTCAAGTGAATTGCAGTAAAATTTTGAATATGTAAGAATTAAATATTAGAATGGGGCGCAAAAATTTTAGAAATATTAAAGTGGGGCATAGCTCAAAATCGGTTGGGAACCACTGCAATAGACGTTCAATGTAAGAAACCTCATTGAGGGTAAAAACAGTCCCTCATGACTGGAGAAAATTCAGAGTCTAATCGTTCATGATGATGGATTCTTGCTCGTTTCTTTTTTTTTCTTTTTATGTATTTATTTATATATTTATTTATTGAGGTCTTAAAAATTACAAGCCATTTCTTGGGCGGTGGGCATCCATAAACCGTGGTAGCGTCAGCATATACATTTACTAATAATCTGAGACAGTTTTTAGATCGTTAATATAAAGTTGAAAAAGTATAGGATCTGGAAAAGAGTCATGTAATGCGCCTGCATTGATTTTCATGGGCCTCAGAGGATTGGTCAGTAAAACGACCTTCATGGACCTATCTGATAAGAAGGATTTGATAATTGAGAAGACACTTCCAGAGAGACCATAGCTGGAGTGTTTGTAGAGCAAACAAATTATGACAAATCTTGTCAAATGGTGATTACTCTCGTGATTGATTTATTATCGAAAGCTTCACTGATTCTCAGTGTAATAACAGTTAAGAGGTCAAGAATTTGCTGATGACACTAAGGATATATATATATATATATATATATATATATATATATATATATATATATATATATATATATAATTATTTATTCGAAAATTATAACATAAAAAAATTATAAAATCGCTACAAAAATAGCCATTTTGTTTTAATACTTCTGGAACACACCAGAAGTGTTGAAACAAAATTGCTATTTTTGTAGTGATTTTATAACATATTTATGTTATAATTTTCGAATAAATAATCATATTTGCTCTACTCTGTATTCAGCACTCTTTTAAGAATAGTATTAGGTTGGTGCAAAAATAATGTCGTAACATATGTGAGAAAACGACATTATTTTTGCACCAACTTAATATTTGTTGATTATTGTAATTTATTCCGTATACACCAATCCTACACTTGGATATATATATATATATATATATATATATATATATATATATATATTGGTGCAAACCCCTAACGAGTAGATGGAATGATTCACGGAAGATCTGTCTACGAAACTCTGAGTGTCAAAACTTTTACTTTTAATTATATATATATATATATATATATATATATATATATATATATATGGCGTGACGATTATGTGAAACAGACTGTCGCCTCTGGGTGTTGACTTCAATGTCCACTTCTATATTTACATACTCTCTATCCCGGATATTACGTCCTTTACCCATAAATATAGCGTACCTTAAGACTACATATTATATATATATAGTGCGTAATATCCGGGATAGAGAGTATGTAAATATAGAAGTGGACATTGAAGTCAACACCCAGAGGCGACAGTCTGTTTCAAACAATCGTCAAGCTATATATATATATATATATATATATATATATATGTGGTGGCCTGACGATTGCATATAGCATGAAACAGACTGTCGCCTCTAAGTGTTGACTTCTATGTTCACTTTTATATTTTATATTATATATATATATATATATATATATATATATATATATATATATAGGCCGTAAGTTTGTTTTTATAAAAAAAACACCCTAACAATTACGAAGAAAATATTTACAAGGAATATTAATTGATATCATTTCATCGATAAACACCCGCCAGAAGCTTTTTTCATATCTTCCAACATTCAGAAAATCCAGACTTAAAGAATGTAAGCTGCAGATATCTTCGGTCAATGAAACCTAAATCTCTCATTCCTACACCCCTAACATCTCCCTATAAACTCAAAAATCACACATAATAACAACAATAATATCTGCAATAAATTTAAACCAACGCATACACACATACCCACCACAATCCTAAATTTCCCAATTCGTGTGATTTTTTCTTCAATCAAATAATTTACCACAATATTAATAGCGCAAATCCTACCAACAGTCAACCCGCGTACTGACACCACAAACCTCTTCCCACTACTCTCTTCAGGAATTAAACACGGGGACACTACGAGACAGACAAAAAATACCCACGCGCACATACAGACACACACACACACACAGCAACACAAGAGATGAAAACATGAGATCTACGTAACTAATGAAAACCAAACAACACGGACTTCAAATATGCCGCAAATCATTTACCAAAATTTCTAATGAAGCATAAATAAAAGCTAAACATGGTGTCTTATAAAAACTGACATCATTTCGCAGGCCAATAAGTTTGGCAGTTCTTGTTGAAATAACCTCAAATTTTTATAGAATCTATAGAAGCAGATCAAGATTTTATATTTAATGTTTTATTTTTGTTATCTCAATGAGAATCTGCCAGAAAGATGAATCGGTGGTCGTGGAGATGAAGACAGTTTTCTGATGAAATGGCCGCCGCGGTCACCTGACCTGTCCCCATGTGATTTCTTTTTATGAGAATATGTGAAGGGACTGGTCGATGGCCCCGCCCTCTTCCTGTTAGCATTGATTAACTCATGCAGAGAATTACTTCCGCACTGGATAATGTTACTGGAGACATGCTACAGCGTGTTTGACAAGAGCTTAACTACCGATTTGACGTGTGCCGTGTCACAGGCGGTACACATATTTAACACTTATAAAAACACTTATAAAATTGGTCCCATAATAAACTTATGATGTTCAACACCTAAACTGTTCAATTTTATTGAGCTGGACTTGGTAGTTTTCAAAATAATTGCTTTTAAAATGTCAAATTTTGGGGGACACCCTGGATATATATATATATATATATATATATATATATATATATATATATATATATATATATATATATATATATATATATATATTAACTGATTTAAATATATGGTTTTAAACGCTCTACAGGAATTACCATGTTTCAAAAGCAAAAACTAAAAAGTTCAAATTCAATTATATAATTAAATCAAAAGGATTAGTTCTGTTTCATCTTCAAGCGAATTTTGGTATAACTTATTTTGAAATTTACTGAGTTTTAATAACATATACATTCATAATTTTTGTTTCCAAGGATACAGAGAAATCCAATCATTTAGACAAGGCCGGTAGAGTGTTCTTTTTTATTAACTATTATTGTATCAATTATGAGTTACGTTTGAAAAGAGGTAAAGTCTAGGTAGGGTAGGGATCCCTTTTTTCAACGAATTTTGACATCCGTTCAACGCATATCGTCTGTTTTTTGTTTTTTTTGTTCTGTTTTTTGTTTGTTTTTTTTTGTTTTGTTTTGTTTTTTTTTATCTACGGCAAAATGTTTTTTTTAGGCATTTTATTCGTTAAATTCGTACTTGTATACATACAGATTCTATCTAAAAGGGGTGTTGTGATTAGAATACGTTGTATTAAACCACAATTTTAAAATATTATTTTATTATTTACTTTTAATTACTAATAGATTATATTTTTTTAAAACAAATAAATGTAAAAAAATAACTTAATTTTTTTAAAATTATTATTATATATCAAATATAAGTATGTATATTACCAGCTACGCTTTCTTTTATTTAAAAAAAAATATTATTTAAGGAAAAATTTTTAACAATGTCGGCAAAGAATAGCTATCTCATGTCTATGATTCAGTAAATTTTTATTTTTTATAAACTTAGTAATATATAGTTTCTCATGTATGCAGAAAGGACATGGGTCATTTAATGACCTCCATATTCTAGCTTTTCTTATTAATTTCCATTTTACCGTATGTGTTTTATTGATTTCATTTAAGTGCCAGAAATATTTGGATAGGGACGTCTGATTTCGGTATTTATTTATCCTAAATGAACTTTGACGTTGATTGAAACTTTTTTTGAAATCATGGCTTGTGCAACCTATATAAATTTTTATGTTTTCGGGATTCTCAATAATTGAGATATTGCATTGGTATACTAATGATTCCGTGCAGCATTTATTTTGTTGCGGACAGTTATGAGGATTTCTGGAGTTACATAATTTTTATCTTCGTCTTTTTTATTTTTATATTGTCTAAATTTTTTTGGTTTTGGTCTAAGTGTCTATTCAAGATATTAACATTATGTTTCTTAATAATTTTCTCTAAGTTTTCAGTACAGCTGTAACTTAATTTTAGTGTATTTTTATTGAAAATAATACTGAGTTTACTATCTTAAAGAAAATGTTTAATGATTAATGCAAGGAAATTTTGACCTAATTTATTCTTTACCATTTGGTTGTATGGGGGGTGTATGCCAAATTATTTTTCTGCTTCTGTTTCTTCTATGCTTTCCATTTTCATTTTTTATGTAAGTTAGTTTTGGGCTTTTGTAGCCACTATCTCTTAGAGCTTTATTATAGAAATTAATATGTTCATAAAAATCTTCTCATTTGCTGAATTTGTGTTTATTCTTTTCCGATAGATGAAAGTACATGATTGTTTATAGATGGAGGATGATTAGATTTAGGGTGTATTAGATTTAGGGTGATTGATTTAGGCTATATATATATATATATATATATATATATATATATATATATATATATATATAGTGGTACTCGTTTGGAAAAACCTTAGGTATTTCGGCATGTATTTGAACAAACCAATATCCAAGGAAAAATGACCATGAAATTGAGGCGAAAATAATCGTCCAGAATTCAAGCTCAGAATCTAAAGAAAAAAAAACACCAAAACGAGTAAAGTAACTACGTAAAGTGCTCAATATACTAAGTAGAGCACCCTGACGATCCGTTTAGGTGAAACCTAGGTAGGTTTACCTGGCTCTTTAGGTTTATATATATATATATATATATATATATATATATATATATATATATATATATATGGACAGAATACATTTTTTACATGTTCCGTTAAATATGACGAAAGAAAATTGTTGTAAGTTTTTATTACAATTTATTTGCAATATATTAATCCTCAAAAAAGAAAACATTACGGACGCAAGAAAAATAAATAAACACTTACAAGATATTCATTGGCCGAATAGCGAAACACATACATATTTATATATATATATATATATATATATATATATATATATATATATATATATATATGTATAAAATAAATTCACTTCACTTATGATTGTTTCTGTAAATTTTAAATTTACCATCAATCTCCTGACGAGTGGATGCAATTCCATGAAACTCAGAGTAGAGAGAGTCATAAGTTAATTGTATAGATTTCTTATATAATTAGTCCTATATCTCTTGATATCGAGCACTTTAATTGCAAAGACTGCATGCCTTTAAAACGTTATCTTCCAGAATTACCTTGGTCGACCTTTACATATAAGTGCGAAAAGTGCGATTGGCAGGGTTGAATTCAGACTATCCCGTTGCGATTAATTTCACACAAATACCCTAGGAAAGCACGATGACTCTATCTGTTCTTACTCAAGTTGGGTTGGTAATCAGCCTAACAGCAGGACATTTCTAAATCCAAAAACCAACCCGTAAAAACAGCGATACGTAGTGTATAGCGATCTAAACTCCACTCCATTCTAAACGTTCTTTTTATAGCTACACGTGTTTGAGTAGATGCCATTTTTTTTTATTTTAAACAGTGTGAATTACATCCCCCGAATCCACAAAAGTAACGAAGAACTTAAAAACTTTAATTTTTTTTCTTAAAATGTTTTGTCGCAACAGATTCCTGGGAACTCTCGATCAGTCCAAAATTGTAGAATGGTACTTGCCTAATTCTCATGCTACATGTCTTCAAAATGTCATCGAGGTAACTGCCCTAAGTGAGGGAGACAAAAATGTGCAGGAGTTTATTCCTATGATCCCAATAATTCTACCAGACTTTCTAGCTTTTTTTTTTTAATTTAAACACCTTCAATCCCCAAAGAGGCTCAACTTTACCATGGCCATGAACAAGGCATAAAAAATAATCTTTCAAGATTGCTGGCCTTAACCTGACTTGTTCATACTTTTCTGTGTTGCTTGTTCTAGGGTTGGGTCCTCAAACAGTGTCGCTCAGTGGGAGATACGTTAATGTTGTGTACCCAGAAGCCTTACTCAGCTAAGGGACGGCATCATTTGTTTTGTTTTGGGCATCAGAATATTTTTTCAACCACGGCTATTTTTTATGTCTAAATACTGTATTTTTTTTTTTTTTTTTTTGTTTTGTTATACTGTATGAGAATATGTTAAAGGACGTATTTTTACTGTGTTGTTATATTTGAGTTGTTTTTCCCTGGGCAACGCTATTTATCTCTGTTGTTATATATATATATATATATATATATATATATATATATTTATCTCTGTTGATATATATATATATATATATATATATATATATATATATATATATATATATATATATATATGTATGTATGTATATATATACATGAAACGAAATCTCTCTCTCATTCTCTCTCTCTCATTCTCTCTCTCATAGTAGTTAATTTCCTTTTATCTGTTTTTGTTTCTCTGAAAATACCTCTTTTTAATTTCTCTCTTCCCCTTTTTCTTCCTGTGTTTTTCTCATCCCTTTTCTTTCTGTCTTTCCCTTTTCTCTTTTTGACCAAACATCTTTCCCTCTGTATTTCCTCTTCTCTTTCTCAGATAGATTTCTTCTTCTTCTTCTTCTTCTTCTTCTTCTTCTTCTTCTTCACTATTTTCTTTTTCTATCTTCTCTAGCTTCTAGTCTGTCTTCTTCCTCTCTTCTCTCCCTCTCTCTACCTTTTATCTGCTCACTCTCTCTCTTTTCTCTCTCTACCTTGTTTCTCTTTCTCCCCATCTCTCTATGTTCCCTCATGTAATAATACAAGATAGGCAAAAGCAAGGAAAATCTTGTGAGAGAGAGCGAAATAAAAAGAGAGAGAGAGAGTGGGTGCAGAGGAAAAAGAAAGAAAAGGGAAAAAGAGAAGGAAAGAAATAGCAGAGAGAGTCAGGATGAAAGTTGGATGATTTTGTTTTTGGTGTTTTTTTGTGTTTTTGTTTGTTCGTTTTTGTTTGTTGTTTTTTTTTGTTGTTTGTAGGGAAGGCGTTGGCTGACGGGTCGGTCGAGTTTTGTCTCCTTCCCCTCAAGCTTCAGAGTATTGATTTGTGTCGCCAAGTGCGCTGCCGTCGCTGTCAGACAATTCCTCACCCATCCCAAACCTGCTTTCGTCAATCCTCTCTCTCTCTCCCTCTCTCTCTCTCTCTCTCTCTCTCACACACACACACACACACACGCACGCACACGCACACGCATACATACACAGGCACACATAGAGAGGAAAAACTTAAAAAACATTTCTTCCGTGTTTTTTAGCAATCTATCTACTGTGATATAGTGTTTTACATTCATTCTATCTCTCTGCTGATATCTCTCTCTCTCTCTCTCTCTATATATATATATATATATATATATATATATATATATATATATATAAGCAGAAGCAGTAACAACCATCACTCGTCTACTGCATGCAAAACCCATCACATCCTTCCATGACGACCGCGAATGTGCCTATTCTCTGCAATGTCTACCAATATACGAGAATCGACTGAAATGTTCATAGGCTGACCAAGATACTCTCATGGAATGTAATCAAATAAGGCTTTTTTTTTTCAACATAGTCCCCCTTTTTTTTCAACATAACCCCCCCACACACACACACACACACTTCATTCATCCGTGTTACAATACTTTACCAATCCCATTGGTTAAGAAGCTTTCATCCTGTTGGTCAAAACAGATATCAACAGCAAGTATTACGTCATCACAACTCTGATACTAATCCCCAGCAAAGTGTTTTTCCATGTTGGAGAACAGATGATAATCAGATGGAGCTAAATCAAGAGAATAGGGAGTTTGATCAACCAGTTCAAAGCCACAGTCACGCACAACAGCCATTAAAACAAAGGACATGTGTGCTGAAGCATTGTCCTGATGAAACAAGACACTTTCATCATTTTTCCTGGGCGTTTGGTCTTGACAGCCTATGATAACTGACTCAGCAAGTTGGCATAGTACTCTCCATTGATAGTGTGGCCCTTTTGAAGCATAGATTGTCTTATTGTCTCTGCCTGAAAATGATAAAGCTAACAGTTGTCAGAAGACGTGGTACCCACCGAGCAGAAACCTTCGTCGTTTATTGTGCAAAATATTATCAACTCTCTCACGGAATCTGCTAATAGCATTGGCTGTTTGATTTATAGTCAGTTGCTTGTCATCCATCACCAAGTGGTGAACAAGATCAATGTTTTCCTCAGCGAGGCACTTGCAGGACATTCAGAACTTGAGTCATCTTCAACACTATCCCTCCCCCTACTAAATTCCGCTGCCCGTTTTGGCACTTCTGATAAAGCTAGAGACTCGACTTCTAACGAAGCAACCATGTCAGTATGAAGTCCTAGACATTTTTTCTGCAGGTACTTGAGAACACTACAATACCAAATTTAGTCCATCCTTTAAACAGTCAGACGTTAGTTAACCAGGAAAGAAACAATGCAATTATTAATAAGAAGAGTTGAAATTAATGCATGCAGGATTTCACAACTCAAGTATCACTTCTTCATAGTCAGCCTATGAACCTTTCAGCCCACCCTTTTATCATCTCTCCATCTTCTGCCTCAATATCAGATTTCTCTTACTTTTCTATTGATTGTGCATCAATCAAGTAACCTTTGACCCCCACCCATGTTATCTTTTCTTTTGCCGTGTCCTGCTTAACTTCATTTTTGTCGTTTAAAGACTTGCATATTTTTTTCTGTAGCGGAGAAAAGGGCCAGAGTCGCGTGTATGTTTTGCAATGGAGTGTGGCGACGACGAATTGGCGAGCTTCGGACTGAAGGTGAATCGGGCAACACTTCGTGTGGACGGAAGTGATGGCGTCGCTTTTAGCCATTTTTATTGGCTGGTTCTGGGTGCTCATTGGTTGAGCGATGGTTGGCATCAGGTGCATAAAAGCACGGTACGCTCATTCAAGAGTTGAGGGCTTGTTTTTGTCGAGAGGAGCTGCAACTTGAGATTGATGAACGGAGATAATTGTGAAATTGATTTGGGCCTATTGGACTTGTATGTAGTTTTTTTTTGTTTTTTTTTTTCGTGTGTGTGTGTGTGTGTGTGTGTGTGTGTGTGTGTGTGTGTGTGTGTGTGTGTGTGTGATTCCGACCAATTCTCACACACTTTACATGATAAAATTAAAAATGCAGACTTAAACAAAACAGCTAGCAAAATAAAGAGACACAAAAAAGTAAGATGAACTTTGAAAGAATAGAAAAAGTTGTCAGAAAAGTAAGAGCGTAAAACATGTACTGTCCACAACCCACATAAAGAGCAATTACTTAGAAAGACAGAAACAAGAAAGTTACCAAATGTTGGAGCAATATGCCGAAGACATCTGAGGTTTTCTATGCAATCCTTTGAAAAGGAAAATATCACCAGCAGTCACTTATGAAAATATTATTGATATCCCTGAGAAATAAACAGATAAATTAAGGTATGCACTTCAAAATATTAAAAGCAAAAAACACCAGGCGAAGATGGCATGGTAACAGACATTTTGTAAAATACAAAAGAATTCCACAACGGTTCAGCATATTTAAATCGAGCATACGAAAAAGAACGTACTTAAAATATTCAATCTAAAAATAGTAATCCTATTTTATAAAAAAAAAATAATAAAGTCCTTGACAACTATCTCTCTATAATAAAAAATATACCCAAAGTACATGCAGACTGACATACTCTAGACGAATATCAGCCACATGAATAATAGTTCATTTATTGATCAATTAACAGAAAAAATGGAATACAATAAACCTTTGTTTAGCATTGGTTGACGTTGAAAAGGCATTTGACTCAGTTCAACATTCGGCAATCTCTCACTTATTGTTATTATTACTTTCAACTAATATCAGAATCATCGGATAAAGTATAAGAAATGCTAAATGACTTAAATGGGGAAAGTCACAGTGTTGATTTTAAAGTGAAAAGAAAATTAATATTCAATTGTACCGTTCTAAAAAAGGAAATCATCAGAAAAGGAGGAATGAAGGCAGTCAAAAACAAAAATCGGTACCGTATTTTCGGGCTTACAAGACGCACTTTTTTTCCTAAAATATACCCAGAAAATACGGGAGCATCTTCCAAGACGAATGTAAGGCAACGGCCAGGCTCAAGTAAGCTTGGACGGTCACCTTATTGGCTTGACTAATAGGGACGTGGATGTTAATGTTAGCTATCTATCTAATTCAGTCTTTTATATGATGTAACCTCAGTACTTAACTGTTTCCAAGACTATAAACCTTCCTGGAGTCGAGCCACAAGCTTAAACACTCTCTGTTTACTAGCAGCGGCGGGGGGCCTTTCTGCTCTTGACTAGAATGTCATTGCCATACAAACTCGGACGAATGATTAATGTCAACTATACGTGGCACCAGTATGTGAGGGGCGCATGGCGGTATGAGAATGACCTTTTTTTCTTAGAAATTTGTTTCCAATATTAGGGTGCGTCTTCCAATCCGCAGCGTCTTGTAAGCCGGAAAATACGGTATATAGTTAAAAGCACTTTGACAATACGCATAACGTAAAGTGCATAACAAATGTGTAATGCTATGACGGACGGGTGTGAAATATAGAAATTAAGAAAATCGCTTGTAAATAAAGAAATGCACAAAGATCAGGGCAAAGAGCAGTACTAGGGGTAACACTAAACAACGTGATGAGGCCACACACCGAAAGTAATGTCTCTTAATTATATCCTCTGAAACTACGACTGATGATAGGAGCAAAATAACACCCTCGGATTGAGCAAGTTTTAATAATATTTACTGGCCTGAATCAATAATATTTACTGGCTTGAATGTCCAAGAAATTTTCATAGGAAATATTCGTCCTCCGAATTTTTAAGTATGTATAATAATTTTCTATGAAAATTTCTCGTACATTCAGGCCGGTAAATGTTATTAATACTGTTTATTATAAACAGAGCATTTACTTAAATATTTGTATCTATAAAAAGAATATATAAACATAAAATGTCTTTAAAATAATTGTCGGACTTTGTTCATTTCATAATATATATATATATGCGCGTGTGTGTGTGTTTGTGTGTATGTACGCCTGCGTGTGTGTGAGTGGGTGTGTGTGTGTTTGTGTTTGTGTGAGAGAGAGAGGGAGATCGAATAGTATTTGTTATTATATCAAGAACAATATTGTGGAAATTTTATGACAAAGTGGAAAAAATCTGCTCGTGATACGTTTCGTCCTTCAGGACTAAATTTATTATGATACAAGGATTGCACATGTGCACAACAGAGCGGGGTGAGGGGAATTTTAGAATATATATATATAAATTTTTTTTTTAACAATCACTTTACCTATAGTCTCCTCTTAAATGAAAAAAGGAAAGACACAAAATATAGTCGAAATAAATAAAAGGAAAGAAAGACAAGATATAGTTTCATCTAAAAAAGAAAATAAGAAGAGTGAGAAGGAAAGAAAGACACAAGATATAGTCGCCTCTCCAAAGAAAAAGAAGAAGAGAGAAAGCTAAATATAAGGCTGATATAGAAATGTAATTGTTTTTATGTAAATAATATAAATTGTAATAACCTTCATGTACGACCACCTGATGAGATGCGATGATATGAATCGAAACATAAATACATTTATGTAGCGGTTTTACATATGTTCGAATGCAATATCCGATAATAAAGAATTATCGCTCTACTATCGTAATAAGCCCTATTTTTATATTAATGTTGTGAACGTTTGAATTTATATTTGATCCGTTCTCATTTCATTTGGATATATATTTATATATACTTGTAGGATAGATAAATGAAATGGCCAAATAAACATCCAGCGAAACTATAGTCGCACACCAAAACGTAGGTACATGTATATGTACTAATTATATATATATATATATATATATATATATATATATATATATATATATATATATATATATCACATACACACACACCCATGATTACACACTTTCTCGTTTGCTACTTTCGCACTCTCAAAGTCGTACTTAGTCCTTTTACTCTTTGTTTATTTCTCAGAGAAATTTTCTCTCTCTTTCTCTTTCCTCCGTCGCTTCTACGAGTTTGTGTGTGTGTGTACATGTGCGTGTGTGTGTGTGCGTGTGTGTTAATCTCTTTTTCTATCTTTCTTTCTTTCTATCTTTCACCTCTAATGAACGAACACCTTTAATTCTCTATTTCCTTTTCTCCTTTTTTTTAACTCTTTCTTCACCATTATTTCTCTCTCTCTCTCTCTCTCTCTCTCACTCACTGTGTGTGTGTGTGTGTGTGTGTGTGTGTGTGTGTGTGTGTACAATCTTCTACCCATTGAAATCCTTCCCACGCCTAACCAATCTCATCCGACATTTCCTTCCTGGGTTGGTCGTCTCAAAAGTGACAGCACCAAACTGTAGGTGGTCGGTAGCTATGCTAGAATCGTCATCTGACCTGACCAACGAGGCGACAAACTTGGGCAGCCAGCCAAACGACCTCTTCTCTCATCGTTGCATCTCTCTACCGAATCTTACTACAAGCTCAGTCGTTGCCTAACTAAGGTTTCCCGCCAAGTCATTGCCCAACGCTTGTCTTTCTCACCGCTACCCTGAACCCAGAGGCCTGCCACCAGACGCATATATTCCCAGGACACTTACAATCTATTTTTTGCTCAAATTAAGAGTGTAACAGCTAGGCGGGAGATCTGGGCTACAGTTTTTGGTAAAGGGTCGGGGTTAGATGTTAAGCTTCAGATTTAGGTAATGTGTAGGGGGGTGTAATCAAAAACGGAAACAAAAAAATAAAAAAAACGAAATATATCTTTTAAAATATAACAAAAAAGCTATTTAGAAAAAAAACTTTTTTTAATTCTTGTCTAATTTTAATAAAAAAATTTTTTGTACATTTTTGATTTTTCTTATCACTATTCCACCACCCTAAAGCAAAACGTTTTGTGGAAATGTTTTAAAATAAAATTTTGGGAGACAGGACGCGTGCGTACGGGCGTGTGTGCGTATGTGTGAAAGAGAAGGGTAGAGAACTTCATAAGTTGTCGATACCTCACTTTTTTCACCATTAGGTTGGTAGATATTAATATACTGAGATAGATAGATAGATAGATAGATAGATAGATAGATAGATAGATAGACAAAGCTGAGAGAAAGAAAAGGTGGGAGATTTATTATAATATGATTAGTTTGGCACAAGGTCACAAGAAAGGGGAACAAGTGAGAATCAAACTAACCACACAACTCCTGCTTTAGCAAATTAAGTGCTAAATTTTCAAGGCCGTTTGCACGGTTGTGGACTCAGTATATGAAACCTCCAACGCCAACCACGTCATCAATAACAAAATCTATATTAATTGCTAATAACATCCGGGTCTTATATCATACAGACTCACAAGATAGTTTCCATCTTGAATTTAAATCAAAGATGGCGGATTTCATGGATAGTATCTTTAAAGTCGCGGATTTATGGTTTTAGAAAACTAGCAAGCAAATTTCTGAAAGAATTCTAGTAAGCAGAAAACAGTGAAAATTGTATTAATAAAAAATATATCTTTGTGTCGAAAATATATATATATATATATATATATATATATATATATATATATATATATATATAATCAGTTCCCCGTAAGCAATGCAACAAAGCCAGTAACACGCAAGTAAGAGGGAGTGGTTACTAAGTGTGAAAGAAAAATCAAGGCAAGAGGACAATAAAAGAACGGCAATTAAGAGGACCGAAAATAACGATTTACGTTGCATTTAAACTTTTGAAAATCAAAGTTGACTCGAAAGCAAAAATCCGGAAGATAGTTCCACAAACGAGAAGTGCTATAGAAGAAAATGTTAACATAGAACCTACGGTTACACCTAGTCATTCACATTGTAATCTGATGGGATCTTGCTGCTAATCTAGTACCGCGTTTAAATTCATAAAGTCTCGGTACCAGAGAGAAAGCTCATCAGTATTTATAGAAAAGACACAGAGAAGCTACATTAAGGCGGTGGGAGTCTGACTGAAGCCGATATGCCAGGACAGGACCAATGACATTGCAGATTCGTGTTTGGATTTTATTAAGAATTTCTAAATATATAGCAGGAGCATCAGACCAGATGACAGTACTCGGACATTTGGCCGACGGACATTTGGCCGACGGACATTTAACCGAATGGATATTTAGCCGAGAATGTAGTGGTGTAATCTGCTACATATATTTATATTTATTTACTGTATTAATTTATAATTTTTCGTTTTTGGGGTTTTTGTTTTTTTTTGTTTTTGTTTTTTTTGTTTGTTTTTTTTGTTTTGATTTTTTTGTTTTGTTTTTTTTTGGACAGGCTTTTTTAAAAATCTATTCTATATACATTATATTTTACTTCAAATATTATATCAAATATTACTGTAAAATGATAAGTATTTTTTAGAAAAAGCATATTTTGCTACAGCAAAAATCTTAAGCTTTTACGATATGAAAGATCTTTTAATTTCGTTTTTAATGATCATTATCTTAAAGGGATGAACTAGTTTTTTTCTTATTGTTAAATATGAATTTAAATAATTAGGTGCTACTTTTTACCCAATTACACTCAAATATTTTTTTTTAAATACTAATTTCAATAAACAAATATTGAAATAAGAAAACTTTTAACTTTACGACTAGATTTAGTAATTTTATCACTTGAAATTCAGTGGTAATTATTAGCCCTTATTCTACCTTATAATACTGCTAATTAAAATACTTATAGCAGAGATTTTCCAAGCGTAGCTTAGATGTGGCACAAGGCCGAAAATACGTGATAACCAGGGAGGATCGAACTAACTACTCATTAGTAATTGTGTAGCGAGACAAGTTTGCTAACCATTACACCGCCTCGGGGTGTCCTAAAAATACTTATAGTATTGCTTATTTTTACTTGTACTTTTTCGTTAAAATGTCCGTCGGCCAAATGTCTGTTCGGCCAAATGTCCATTGGCCAAATGTCCGTCTGCCAAATGTCTCTCGGCTAAATATCCTGTCACGGATATGGCAACAATATTCAAGGCATGAAGGAATGGTAGACTTGGAAATATATAAGAGAGATTCTGTTGAGAAAACATTAATTGACTGCTACTGACGTCTCCAAAACAATTGTGCTTAGATTACCTTGGGGTCCGATTAATCTGTAAAAAAAAAAAATTACAACGTAAAAATTAATTGACGGCTACTGACGTCTCCAAAACAATTTTGCTTGGCTTACCTTGGTGTCGGATCACACATCATCGATGAAGAATTCTACACAATCTTTCATCTGTAAAATTCCTACAAAGCCATGAAGTCACTATGCTTGACTTGCAAGTGGAGAATGCTAAATGTTTTAATTTTCAACACATACAACACCAGAAAAATATTATCATCATAATGAAGATGAAGATTTGTGATTTTATTTCTGGTTAACATGAAAATATAATTTTTCGAGATTGGATATTTGCCGGTTGGGAATCTGTTCCTTAATTATAATAGACTATTTGATGACATATTAATCTCTAGTTCTTCAGTTTCTGTGCGTGTTTCGTCGTTGTGGGACGTGATCAGCATTATTTAAATTCGAGAAAATTGTCTGTTTTCTAGCTCGTCAATCACAGATACGCTGGTTGCGTGGCAAGACAGTCGCTGGCCGCTGGCCACATTCCCTCTTGGGCAACACGAGACGACAGGGAAATCCGAGCCAAATTGTTTGATATGTGACGACGACGGACGAAGTTCTGACTAGTTTCCAGTCATTGTCCAGCGGGAGGTCATTAAAAAATGCCGTCCGGACCCCCGAAGAGATTCAATGGTTTAAATTAGCTGAATTTAAAAGGTACGAGAACCAAGTAAATATGCAATTACACATCAACGGTAGAACGTAGGATACTTTACCGCTGATTTCTGAGCGGAATTGCTAGTCTAATATGTTTCTTCGTCTATATACTTACTTACCTACCTATCTACGGCATGCATGACACTGTCGGTATTTACACTCCATTCAAAAACGCACCGAATCCATTGTAATAAGTTATCTTATTACTACTTAATAAGTATTTTTTTAATATTTTTCTCATATTCTCTAACACACGCTTGAGTCTTAGTGGCTTTATTGCCTTTCTAGGGATGAAATGATTAAAGAAAGTTTATTTAATTCAAATGTAAAACTGTTCATTCTTTTTATAACTATAATGTTGAATTTTCAACAAATTTTAAATATACTTACCATTACCTGTATTTAGCCACCTACAAGTTGTTTTTTTATTTCTTAGCATATATTTATGTACATAAAAAGTGATTTGTACCCACAGAAATGAAACATAGATTTAAACAAAACGGACGTCATGTTATAACTTAGGTACCCTTTCGACCAACACTTTTTCAAGGTTGCAAGTTGCGTTGGCAAGTTTGAACACAGACGATGACACTCAATATAATAAAAGAGGAGGGAAAATTGGAACGGGATTAAAAAGATAACATTTTAATTACACACAATTAAAATTGAACAGAGGGGGATGAAAATAGCAAGTGTCCACAAGAGTATAAAGTATATTACTTTCCTCTGTCCCTTTGGCCTCCAATATGTACTGTGAGTGTTTACTTCTCCAAGCTCTCTTTTCTCATTTCTACTGTCTCTTTCAGATTCTAAGAACAAGCGTCATTTTTGTTTCCATTTTCCTTAAAACTACATCGTTACTCACATGTTTGGTTGATTGATTTTGGAAATGTCGTTTCTTTTCTGATCCGTTCGTTCGATTATATTTACTCTCTCTTTCTCTCCCTCCCACTCTTTCTCCCTCTCTCCCTCCCACTCTTTCTCCCTTTCCCTCTCTCCCTCCCACTCTTTCTCCCTTTCCCTCTCTCTCATTCGTTTTCTTATTTTATATTCATCATGTGTGACACTATTTACGACGCTAAAAAGAAAGAAGAAAAAAGAAAGGCGAGAATTAAATTTAGGTGATAAAAAGCCATCACGAAAAGGACACTGAGCGGTTTCTGGCGGGGAAAAGTGGTAAGATTTTTATTTCCATTGTCGAGAAGGTAAAACACAGAATTTAATCTGATTTATGTTACGGGGCGGCGAGTAAGATATATCCAATCTGCCCATGGCAATGATAAAAAAAGATTTTTTCAAGTTGGACAAGAGACCTCCCGCAGGGTGCTGGGAGATAAAAATTAATTAGGTCAAGCTTGACCGAAACCAAAATGTCCGTGGAACCACCTCTATGTCATTTGGGAAAAACACCTTTTTATCGTCAGGGCTGACTATGATAGCGAAATTATTTTATCAGAACAGTTAATTAACAACAGAATGCAAATACGTCCAATTGACAACCCACTTTTTTGGCGAAGACCCCGGGTGATAAAGTCCAAGTGACATTTGACTATGATAAGAGTCTAAAGAAAGAAAAAAAAAAGAAAAAGGAAGATAATTTTTTTTTCTTTGAGCAAGATTTTTTAAAGCGAGGCTAGTCTGGCCACACCCACGCTGCTGAGCGCCCATTGGCTGAATGGTGGCATGAGCGTTAGGCGGAGTTAATCATGTAAAGAAGGATGGGAGGCCTGTTGCGCCCCCCCCTTGAAGGGATAGGTGTGAGATGCCACTGTGAGAGAGAGGGGAAACCCGTTGACACCCTCTGAGGGCATGGTGAGATACCAATATGAGAACAGAAGAAGGTGGGAAGACGAAAGACTTCCAAAAATGGAAAATAATAAAATTTTCCTGACCGAAAACAAACAAGTGGATTGTGGGTTTAGAATTATCAAGGAACCTCAAACCCCGACAAGCCCACTCCAGTTTTGGTCGGCGTCCATATAAGCAGAGTCGCAGCGAGTGAAAATCAGTTGGGGTTGGAGACAGACAGGCAAGCAGTTGTAGTGAGCTGAGAGCTCTGAAGACCCGCCTCGCAGAAGCTGACTAAGATTCGCGCATTATCGACCTCAACTTCTAGCCAAGAACAATTTATTTTTGAAGAACGACTTAGACTCATACCACCAAAACAAGTTTTACGAATATCGCCTGAAGATACACCAAGAACCAGTTTCTTAAAGAACAAACAACTTAAGATGTTAAGACTCGCTTAACAAACACAAAGTGTCACGAATCCATATAGCGGGTTCGGAAGAAGACGCAGTCCTGTATTCAGAAACCAGATATAAAATATTGTTATCCTTTTTTTTAACACATTTGAACTTTTCGAGTTATTATTTTATTTTCTTTTACATATACTTGTACGGTATTACCCTTGATCGAACTCGGCTTGCATTACGGCCCGGCGACTGATTGATTTCGTCTGCCTAAGATCAATTCACAACGTGGGCAGGTTAGACTGGAAATCAAAACAGTTACTTCGGTAACCAGACGTTGAAGGCGAGCTGGGAACGACAAGGCTGATACCGAATCTAACCAGATTCCCATCTGAATCGCGAAAAAGGTTAGAACGTCACATTTGGTGCCGCGACAAATACCAAGCCAGTTGGTCGTCACAGGACAGGATAGCACGACGGACGCGGCTAGGCAGACGTCACATTTGGCGTAGCGACACCGGGGGGGGGACGTCACAATGAAATGTCTGGAACTGTCTTTGATTCGTTAATTGAAGAAGAAGAAGATTTATTTTGACTATCCAGGTTTCCGTATAAACTTAACACAGTCGAATATTCGAATGTTGCACTCCCATGAGATAGATAGATAGATAGATAGATAGATAGATAGATAGATAGATAGATAATTTATATTATATTTTATTATTATATTATTTATACTGTACACGATATGACTATTCCCAAAGATATCAACAAGTTCTCTGACAAGAACCTTACCGAAATGTTGATTGCTGTCTGTGATTCTATTGCGTTGTCAGCATGGATCAAAACGGTCATCAATTTTAAAGCATGTGATTACAAAATCTCAAGTGTATGCATTTATAATAAATATTGTCTTTATATTTATTATTTTTATTAGAGAGAGTTGGTCCTAGTTATTTCTTGAGAAAGCTTCAAAGTTTGTAGACATTTTTGAGACACCCGGTATATATATATATATATATATATATATATATATATATATATATATATATATATATATACTATTTACATTATTCGGACTATTGTCTTCGTCTTTGTCGTCATATTTATTACAACGTTTCGGCAGTTGTACGCTCCGGCCTTCTTCAGGTAGTCGGAATGTTGAACTGAACTTTTTTATTTCACTCACTGGAGTAGGCTGTTCTAGTTCCACGTGTAATGTCTAATGGATGTCAGTTATGAGTTATCTCCTGTTAATTCCCCTCACCAACCGGGAATTGAACTCACACTCTTTGGGACTGTTACTGGATTTAACTAACGCCTTTATCCGCTGTGGCATGTGTCCTTGTGAGTTCAATACCTGGTTAAGGTGGTGGAAAACAGAAAGATATCCTCAAGACCGTCACGCATACAGAGGTATCTCAATTGGATCCATCACGGTGAAGGTATTTATGGATATATTATCTAAGCTCAACTTCTCACGACCCAGTTTGTTTTGGTTCTGGTAAGGGATGTAACGGTGACATGTATGTCATCAAACAGCTATTGCTTACCTCTCTAATAGGAAACTGTATAACTGCTTTGTCGACTTCACAGCAGAATATGGTGGTCTTCTAAGCGTAGTTTAGATGTGGAACAAAGCCGAAAGTATAGAGCACCCAAAGTGGATCGAAATTACTATTCAGTCATAGCCTTACGGTAACATATGACCGCATCAATGGAGACTTCCTCTTCTCATCGATTACAAACCGCCTTCCAAACTCCGGAATACATCGAGATCCAATAAAGGAATTGAATCAGCCTACAATATCTTTCAGAACTGGTAAGGACCCCAAGAGAGAAACATTTCAAACCTCATCACGAGTACGACAAGGAGGAAATGAGAACCCCACACTATTTAATTTTTTGCTAGACTATGCTCTGCGCATTTCCAAACAGAGATGTGAGTAGATGGGCAATGACCATTTAAACATTCAATACCGCATTCCAAACAAATCTACCAATAGAAGACAATGATACTGCTACCCCTCCCGAGGCCAATAAACTGATGATGAGGTGGGCGGGGCTATGCTGATGACATAGGTATTCATAGGTGGGATAGGAAGGATTTTGAACAGGAAATCAGTATCGTCCATCAAGTATTCAAAAAATAAATTCAAATAAAACTTCCTAAACCAGAAACTATCATCTAGAAAGCAATGATGGCAGCCAATCAGAATCGATCGTAAGAATAGAGGAAGCGGACTTAGTAAATCCTAAACACTGCAGATAGCTCGGCTTATGAATCTCTTAAACTAATTAAGAACAGGAGAAAAGGAAATTGAAAATAGAATACAGGAAGCAGATTTACTAAATCCTAAATACTTCAGACACCTCGGCGTATGAATCATTTATACAAATTAACTACAGGAGAAAAGAAATTGAAAATACAATACAGGAAGCGGAATTGATAAATCCTAAACAATTCAGATACCTCGATGTATAAATCTGTGATACAAATTAACTACAGTAGAAAAGGAAATTCAACATAGAATGCAGGAAACGGAATTGGTAATTCCTAAACACTTGAGATACCTCGGCGTATGAATCTGTTATACGAATTAAGTACAGTTGAAAAGGAAATTGAACATAGAATACTGGAAGTGGAGTTGGTAAATCCTAAACAGTTCTGATACCTCGGCGTATGAATCTGTTATATAAATTAACTATGTGAGAAAAGGAAATTGAACATAGAATAGAGGAAGCAGAATTGGTAAATCCTAAACACTTCAGATGACAAATAATGCCTGAACTCATTCTTTTTTAACAATGTGGACTGTCGTTACAGAATCAGAAACAAGGATCTGTACCAAATAACTGAAACCACATCACTTGAAGACTCCCAACAGCAGAAACAACTGAAATGGATATCCCATGTAACTCGAAGAGAAATTCATGATACAAGGAAGATGTTAACATACCAGACTACTTCAAATAAAAGATTAGAAGAGAAACTCCCATCAATCCTGGAAAGAGCGATAACAGCCACTGGACTTGAGAAAGGTGTTTTCCTAAATGAATGTTTATAAAGATTTTATAAATTTCAACCGAAAACAGTACTGGCTGCTCGGTCAGTGAAGGCCAAATGTTTCCTTATAAGGAAACGGCTAATATTTCCATTGCCATTGACAGAATTCAAAACGACTTACGCTGCCTTGTGGGGGAATAGCTTATTTTCCAACTTACAGTTCCTATCCTAGACATTGCTACTAATGTTCGGACGATCTCCATTCTTTAGTGATAGCAGCTCTGACCTTTACCTTGCCACGTCCACAAGTTTGAATCAACCTGATTCCCTACATATACCATTAGTAAGGAGGAAGTTCCCCTCCGAAAGCTTCTTCTCAAGAACCGCTACTTTGTGGGACAGACTCCTACGCTGATGTTTCCCCAAAGACTAAAATCTTAAACTCTTCAAGAAACATAGTATCAGTGTGACGCTCGAATATAGTAGTAATCGTCTGCGAGTTAAGCACATCATCCATTATATGCCGATAAGAAGCCTAGAAGCTAAATGCAGTAGAAGAAAAAATACAAAGCATCAACCGTTTTTTCCCCCTTAATTCTCCACCCGACTATGACCCCGCCCAACCACCAGGCAAAACAAAAAGTAAATGAAAAAAAAATTCCGGAAGTCCTGAGGAGTCGACAGAAATCCTGGGACGCTAACTTAGTTAACAAAATAAACATCCAAGACAGACGATCAGTAAGGCGGGAGAATTGTAAACCGAGGCTTCATTCCTTCTCAAACTCTCATACCGGAAGAGGAAATGCTCGAATTGCTTCCGGTTAACCAATAAAATACCAGTCGCATAACAAATGTCATATTGTACGCGTGTTTGTGTGTGTGTGTGTCTGTGTGTGTGTGTGTGTGTCTGTGTGTGTGCGCTTGTGTGTGTGTGTGTATGTCAGTGTAAATACATAAGTTGCTGTGGGTAGAGGTAAGAGGTATATAGCAATCTTATAGTTTGATACAAGGCTAAAAAACAAGGGTAACTCTATAAAGATTCAAGCCATAACAACAATGGTCTGCGAGATAACCATTGCTTCACAAAGAGGCGACAATTAATATTTACGAGTTAAACTTAGTATGGTACAAGACCACAAGTGCAGGTCGCCTAGCAAGAATCGAATTCAATGGATAGCACTAATGACCTATTAGTTTTCGGTCCCCTGCTCTACAGTAGGACATCATATATATAGCAATTTACACTTTTCAGTTTGGGCACATGTCTAAAAACATGGGATACACAGCGTGGACAGAACTCACTCCAACAGTATTGATCTACGAAATTTGCTCTACAGATAAATCACATTTGATTTAGGCCAATATCAGTGCGTGTATGTGCCGGGGGGGGGAGAGGTAGATCGAGCACGCATATTTACATTTAGGTATACTGGTCTATGATTATATGTATAAATATATATAAATAAAAACAAAAGGAAAACTTTTCTTTACCAACGCGTTTCGTCCTCTGATGGACTTTATCAAGGTAAATGTGACGATTTTATTTTGCAAATTTTTAAATTTACAAATGTTCATAACATCAGGTTAACTAAAATATTAACATGCAGGTGGGGCAAATGTTCAGATGAGCTCCATCAGTTGAAACGTGTACAACTAGAACTCGCCATTCTACTTCCTCAGAGTCGAATCACCCACATTTCTTCCGTATTCCATTTGTAAGGAGGAAGTTCCACTCAAATAGATTTTTTTTCTCCAGAAGTGATACTGTGTGGAACAAACTCCCGCGTTGATACTTCCCTCAATTACAATCTCAACTCCTTCGAGTCAAGGGCCAGTCGTTATCTATCATTCCTATCGTCATAATCTTCACTTTATTCTACCTCCTCTTACATGCATACCACACAACACGGGCACTTCGACACCTTGTATTGGCTAGCGAGCTTATCCCGGTAGATCAATCACGACCGAGTAGTGAGTTCGATCCTCACTGGGTACTCCTTAATCTCTACCCCGTAATCTATGCTTAGTAAATCACTGCTTAGCAAGCTTGTCTCGCTAGAACAATTACGACTCAGTAGTGAATTTGACTCTCACTATCTTCCTATACTTTCGGCCTTATGCCACACCTGAGCTAAGCTTAGAAAATCACCATACCCCACAACTCATTCACTTACCCTCTACCAGGCTGTGGCTGTTAAACCTTGCATTAGATGAAATTTAATATATCAAAAAAATTTACTTCTATATAAATAAATGCGAATATCAGTGTGTCACACTTTTTCAGCTTTACTCCTAAAGTCCGTAGCCCAACATATTCACTCAACTGCGTTGGGAGAGAGTCTATTTACGCATGCGCAATAAGGTTCTTCCTTGGTTGCCGAATTGCATGGAAGTCGTGCAAGCAGTTCTGAAGATATTTATAATGGCTAAATATATTCTTGAAAAATCTCGAATATATAAATGTGCGTGGAGATAATGTGACAAAGTAGAAAAGCTTTTAAACAACAAGTTTCGCCGACGTGTGTTAGGTCCGACTTCTTCAGGTTTGAATGAAAGACGATATTTTTGAGTGTTGTGAAAACTAAATCTGTGTAAGTCCACTTAAGGAACTTTCTTTTCTGAGATAGTGACAAATTTTCCTCTGGGGTCATGGGTCAGAATGCCAAATGCTGATTTTCCAAGCATGCGGGCTTTATCAACTTGAAGCTTAACACAGTGACAATTTCCCCATTCAGTTTTTATAGTAGAGGACCCAAAAGAGGGTTACTGAATGACGTGTGTAAAATGAGCGTAAAAGGAAGAAGTAAGAAGTAAAAATTATGAGGATATTTAAGATAGATTAAAACTGACTCTAGACTTGAAAATTGAGATTATTGTGTTCTGGGGGGGGCCGTATGAGTGGAACATCCCTCTTATCAATAGAATACGTAGAGAATGAAAATGATTCAAATGTGTGGACATTTTTTTTCGTTTTTTTTTGTTGGTGGAGGTTGTTATTGATTTGTGTTTTACGGTTTGTCAAACTTTTGCAGGTTATTTGTTTGCAGAAAATATTTTTTAAATTGTAAGAATTTTTTTCGATAATAATGATTTACTGATACAAGTCCTACTAATTAACCCATAGCTGAGGGAGAAGAGGTGGATTCATAACTTTCCTAAGGGTATTTAACGTAATTGAATATAGCGAACCCGGGTGGAATTGGAACTCGGTTCTCCGATTTTCAATTCCGAGCAGTTATGCATTACACCACCTGCACATTCAAGCTGGCATTCCTAAACGGTCACCCATAGAGATACTGACCAGGCTCGACGTTGCTTAACTTCTGTAATCTTGCGAGAACCTGTGTTTCAATGTAATACGGCCGTAAGCCGTGGACATAGTAAGGCTTGTACTGGATGTAAAGGTCAAAATTTGTTGCTGGTAAGAATGAAACTTGGAAGCCATGGAAGTAGCAATATGCTTGCGACATTACGTTTGTCATCGGCACGCGTAAACGATTTTGGACTTTGTCAAGGCTGGAAAGTGGCCTTGTGCCACACTAACCTCATTATAATCTTGGGTTTTCTTCTTTTAAAAAACAAAATATAGGTAATAGGAAGGCAATGAGAAAGATGGTTAAAGAATTGAAAAATCCCAATGTATCCAAAAAAAAAATATATAAAAATAAATAATCAATCTCTTCCTCTCCCCCTTTCTTTTCTCGCCTGTTCTCATTTTATACAATAATTCTTTCGGATTACAAAAGTCATCATCATTATTTTACCACAAAGTTTCGACCGCTCTATCCTCTGGGCTTCCTTAGGTACCTATCACATTTTGTAATCTTCAGGAAATTGTAAGCGGAATCTTTTGTTTTGCCCGGGGAATGCTTTCGCTTACTTCCGGTGTGCTTTCAAGAGCTTGCTGAACTCCTAATTGTCAAGTTTTCCTAATAGCGCTCCTTTGCTTTTCTGCAGCGCGCTACTGAAATTCTTCCTACATTTCCTACCCTACGACTTCCTGGGAACAAGACACATTTTCTACCGCTTTTATCCGCTAGGTACCCTGAAGATTATTGAATGCGACAGGCAACTGTGGAGCCGAAACACTGTGATAAAAACAATCCAGATAAGGATACTCGTTTGATAGAGCCACTATATAATAATAACACATCATCTCAAAAATTCAGTTATCGGTTCCTTTTCCTTTGGTCGGCAAATCCATGCCATGTTGACTCTTGTCTGACACATCTTGTCTGTAAAAAATCACGCATAGAAACCGAGAAAATTATTTTGCTATTCAATGTTGAGTTCGTTTTAGATGCGTACAAAGTATTAGGTTGGTGCAAAAATAATGACGTAATAATGTCGTTTTTTGACTTTAAAGAATACGTCAAAAAACGACATTATTACGTCATTAATTTTGCACCAACCTAATAAAATACTTCGTAATTTTTTTTTATTTTTTTTTTTTTGTGTGTGTGTGTGTGTTTTGTTCGTTTTTACAGGCTTTATTCGATCTCCAGTTTTTTTTGTTTTTTTTATGCTGTGGCTGGATTGGTCAGATCTATGTCCATAAAAGATCGATTTTCAAAATGCGAATACAAATCTCATCGGAAGCTATTTCCTTCTGATTTTGCACTGTTTACCCCCCGCCGTCGAAAAGTTGACGTCGACCCAGAGTGACGCGATAAAAATAATCAGAAATCAAATCCGTATAAAACGACAAGTGTTTTTGACAATAATGTCTAAAACCTTTTCCTGTACATGAGTTATCTCCCTTGCACTGGCAACACCAGACGACAGTACCCGATTCCGTGAGAGAGTCAAGTTCAACAACAATCCTTTTTTAAAAAATCAAAATATTTTTCACTATTATCCTATCACTAGCTTCTATAAATTGGTAATAAAATGATAGTAATAATGAAGTGTGTAGCTAACCTAGAAGTAAATTTCTTAATAATAATAATAATAATAATAATAATAATCATTATTATTATTATTATTATTATTATTAAAAGTTAGACATGTTCCCTTCGAACTAATACACTTTGTATCTCTGTTCATAAACAAAAGTAGTGAACAAGCCTCATAGACGCGTATCGATAGTGGTTTTATGTTTAAGGATAGGGCAGCCAACGCGATTTTGGAGTCATCTAAATACGAGGGAATATCTCCAATCAGTCAGCATCTCAGTAGACTGGGTTATCTGAACTGAAGGTATTTCTACTTGGACTCTTGTTGAGTTATATGGGTTGCTTTTATCAAAACCTGTCACCATGTCGCGTACATTTGGCTGTGATGCATGTGCCTGATATACTCTTATCAGACTAGGATCAGGACTGTACTAACCAAAATGAAGAAGACCGATAAAGTTTTTCATACAAACTTTTGAACATGTGATGTCATACTTCATGGAAGAAGTCGTTTCTATGAAATAATTTGCCTTTTACCAGACATTCAGATCTGTTAACTGCTTCATATAATCAAGTTTCTGTGACAGTTTCTAATTGTCGACTGACAACACAATATAACAGTTTTACCTGGAATTCAACGAGGTGCTATAATTGAAACAACGAAGATAGGTTGCTAGAAAAAATGCCAGAATGATTCAATTAATTCTAATTTTGCGAGCAGAAAAATAATTCTGTTCATGTTTGGAAGTTATAAGAAATTTGTAGAAAATTCCTTCGTCTATTTTCAAAGGCGACATGAACATGCGCCCTTAAAACTGACAATGCAAAATGTTTCATTTTTCATTTCTTCATCTTTTACTGTTTTATAGTAATTTCTTCACTGAGACTCTTTTTTTTTTCAAAGTTGTATGTAAAACGATGAAATTAAAGTGAAATTTGACATTATCTGTTATCAATCGTTAGCTCTACAAACGAGAAACCCAGGCTCACCGTTGAACAATGATGTGTTATTTAAACAAGATTTTTCTGTCTTAATTTTAAATAATCAAAAATCCAGATTTATTTAAGAGGTTGTGAAAGATACCAGATATTTGCTTCCAGTCTTACTAATTTCTGAGCATTATTTCCAGACTTTCAGCCATAATTCCGCGAATACCAATCTTTAAGGAATCAGCACACATGCTAGGCCACAAAAATCTCCTGAGCCGACCAACTATAGAAATGAATACAATATGGGAATCAGTAATGTGGAAACCTAGAAAAAATGAATAACAACAAAAATTGCAATATAAGCTCTGGTAAAAAAATGGAATAATAATAACAAAAAATTGCAATATGAGCACTAGTAAAAATGGTTACTGAGACATTAGGTTTATAGTACGAAAAATTTATACACAGATATCTTCAAGGACACATGGCCTGGATAAAGACGTTGTTTAAATCCAGTGACTAGACCCAAAGATTTTTTAGTTGCAGTGGTGAACCAAAACTTGCAAGGAAATAACTGAGAAGTAGAACTTAAACAATCTACACCGGTAAACGAAATAAAGTTTCGAAATTCCAATCACCTGAAAAAGGCCGGAGCGTAGAATGACCGAAACGTTGTGGATATGGCAATGAAGATGAGGATAACAGTCCGAATAATGTAAATAATGCAAGTAATCATAATATCTCATCTCAGAGATATAGACAGATATATAGAGAAAAATAGGCGTAACGGCCAGAGCGTAGAACGCCCGAAACGTTGTGAATATGGCAATGAAGATGAGGATAACAGTCCGAATAATGCAAGTTAATATGGCATGTTACAAGTATGGAGTACGCATTAAAAATCGAACTCGTTACAAAGATTATTGTCCATATTGTTCTATAATATTGAGCTAGTTATTACACTGACATAAAGCTACGAATTTTGGTCTAAGTAAGAGCTGAATTAACTAATAGTCTTCGATTAATTAACAATTTTTTTACGGCTTATCAACACTTTGTGTTTATTAAAAGCTGAACATATTTGTATTCGCATCTTGAAAGTCGATCTTTATTTAAGAGGCTGTGAATGATACCAGATATTTGCTTCCAGTTCGACGAATCTCTGAGTATTGCTTCGAAACTTCCTGTTGAATATTGGTTAGCTTGCTTTTCCAAGAAGACACAAGAAGACAGCCATGTTAGCAGATAAGTCATTTGACGTCTACACTTTCAGCTATAATAACGCTAACACCAATCATACATTTACTGAAATGCACTTTTTAAAATCAAAATTTATGAAGTAAAAAAGTTGATTTTAATATGAAATTTGACAGTTTATTTGATATAAGCTTATAAATCGCTGCTGCTACTACTGCGACAAAGGAGTTGAGCCCACGAAAGCCACGTTCTCTCTCCAGCTCTTACGGTCTTGGTAGGGCGTCGGAACACTAATCTGCTGGAGGTCTACGGACGATCTTCTTCCAGCGGCTTCTGTGTCTGTCGCGAGGTCGTCTCCAGTTTACAGATGGCCGGTCGAACTGGTTAACGACTCGTAGGATGGTCATCAGGATATGACCGAGCCAGCGAACACGTCGTTGACCGATGGTGCAGAAGATGGGCGACTGGCCGGTACCACAAGCAGAGCTTCTCCTTGAATATAAGATCGGACCGGTGCATCCCCTCGATGGTACTGAAGGCGAGAGAGTCGAAACTGTATAATAGTATAGAGAGGACGACGGCGTTGTAAACTCATAGCTTCATATGATAATGATGATGGGCGGTGGACCGGAGCCGTCTCCCACGCGTGTCAGTTTGTTCTTTGACCAGTTAACGCGGAGCCTTACCCTTGTGTCTTCCTCCTTAAACACGCAAAATGCACCCTCCAAACTCCTGGCTTGAAGGAAAAGCTCATATTCGGAAACAAAAAAAAATAACTCGTAAGCGAAAGTTTCGATTCCAACAAACTACTTTCTTTTTGCTGCATTAAGTAAAGTAAATTTTATTGCGACACAAAAATCATTCTTTTGGAAACCCAAAATTTGGTGTGCGTGAAGAGGTGGGGTCGAGAAACACAAATTAACCTTATGCGTAGGGGAACTTACTACCTGCCACACCCACAATATAAACTGTAACCTTTTTCATTTCCAACTTCTAGCTGACGTATCGTTTCCTGGTTAAGCGACACTGACATTTGTAGATTTTACAAGTTCATTTAAGTATACGTGTCAGAAAATAGACATCTCTTACCCGCACCCCGTCCTTTCAATATGTGCCATTCATTTATTGCCCACCCGCAAATCTTCTTTTTATTCATTCAATCTGACACACGTTCTCTGAATCTATCAATAATTCCAGCTTTTCCTTTCAGTATTTCAGTTAGACATAAAATGGTGATCCATTAATTAAAATCAAAGTTATATTTTCTTGAACTGTGGAGTTAAATTGTGTAACCATGGCAACTGTTTTTAAAAGTTAACTTTTCTTCTGAAAGGGACTTGAAATATTTCCTTGTCTGAGATTCTCCCAATCACAACATCTGGTCTTCATAATCAATACGAGCAATTCGTTCTTTTTTCTTCAACCTTTCTCCAATCTTTCACTCCCTGGTTTTCATTGTACCATTTCCTTCTTTTTCCGATCTTTCGCAGACGTTTTCTTCCTCTCTCTCTCTCTCTCTCTCTCTCTCTCTCTCTCTGTATATATATATATATATATATATATATATATATATATATATTTGTCTCTCCTCTCTTTCTCTTCGCTCTCTCTTCTTTCTCTCTCTCTTCTTTCTCTCTCTCTCTTTCTCTATCTTCTCTTTGTCTCTCCTCTCTCTCTCTCTCTCTGTGAGTGCTTTTCATTGAATTCTCTTTTATTTAATCGGATGGATAGCTCGCTATACCCGCTTTGTAAACACAGGGCATTCTGCCGCCGACAGTAACATCCTGTAGAAAATGGAAGATGTCTGCGAAGCGTGTTGTTCCTTTTCCTGTGCGAGAAAGAGTTAGAATCTGACGCATGCGCGAATAGGCGATGCTGATAGGATAAAAAGAAAAAGAAAACGGGGAATAATGGATGAAAGAAAGGAAAGAAAACAGCAACAAATACGTGAAAGAGAATGAAAGAGAAAAAAAAGAGATATTTCTTTGTTCTCTATTCGATGTTATAATAAAAAAAAATGAAGAGGAAGGATGAAAATGATAATGAAAGAAAGAAATGAAATGATGTGAGAAATGGATGCAGAGGTAAAAGAACGAAGTAAAAAAAGAGAGAAGGAAAGGAATTTGGTGGTAAAATGAAAAATAAAAGCATTAATAAATTAAGAAAATGAATGAACGGTGAATAAAAATAAAAGTCACGAGAACGCACAAAAATAGATGAAAGTGTAGAAATAGATCATTGGAAAGAAAGAAAGAAAGAAAGAAAGAAAGAAAGAAAGAAAGATAGAAAGAAAGAAAGATAGAAAGAAAGAAAGAAAGAAAGAAAGAAAGAAAAAAGGAGGAGAGCTAATAACAAAAAATAAGACCAAAGCTAAGGAATGAAAGAAAGAGAATAAAAGAAATAAACAAAATGGAGAGGTAAAAAGGATGAATATAAAAAGGAAAAAAAGCAAGAACTAGAAAGAAAGAAAGAAAGAAAGAAAGAAAGAAAGAAAGAAAGGAGAGCTAATAAGAAAATAAGACCAAAAGCTACAAATAGGAAATGATAGATAGATAGATAGATAGATAGATAGATAGATAGATAGATAGATAGATAGATAGATAGATAGATAACGGAAAGGTACAAAGAAAAAGCTACAAAGAAAAAGAAAAAAAGAAAGAAAACAGTGAGGTACAAAGAAAAACTATAAATAAGAAAGAAAGAAAAAAAGAAAGAAAGAAAGAAAAAAAGAAAGAAAGAAAGAAAGAAAGAAAGAAAGAAAGAAAGAAAGAAAGAAAGAAAGAAAAAAAGAAAGAAAGAAAGAACCCACAAGTAGAAAATCTAAATACGCTGTCGCCAACCGAAACGACAGTCTTTGTGTTGTGTCACATACCTTCGAGTAAAAAAAATTGCTGTTTAAATCTTTGGATTTCTGCCAAGCCATAGGAACGAAGGCGACGGTCGGTCGGAAGAGTGTTTGGGTGTTATCGAAAGCTTAAGTGTAGGACAGAGGAGATTGTGTAGGGGGAAAAAAATTGTTTACAACTCACGGTTTAGTTCTGTCTCTTGTTCCTTCCTCCCTTTTTAAATATCATCTTTTCTTCCTCGCATCCTTCGGCCTTCCTAGAAAAAAAAAACAGAAGCACCCCCCACCCGCCCGACAATGACGATACATCCTCTTCCACACACACACACACACTAACAAACAAAATTAGATCAACCCTGTCTTCCATAAACATCTCAGTTTGGTAACGTTTTCTGTAATAAATTTTTCTCGGAATACCTATGGCTGAATAAAGCGAAGGAGTGGCCAGGATTCGTACATATTTTATTTATGTAACAAACATATAATGGCGTGTGTTTTAGAATGAAATAATATGTAGCGTTAATCAACTGAAATTAGTGTCTAACTTGCCGAATGCCCCTCAAATCATCATCAAAATTTGACATTTATACAGTCGATAGTGTAATGGACTGGGGATCAGATTGAGGAATCGGAGAAGCGAGTTTGAATTCCAGTCGAGCTCATTCCATTCACTTACGTGCTAATAGCCATGATGAAGGTAAGTATCAATCTCTTCTCCTCCCCCCCATCTATGGGTAAATAGCAGGATAGACATCTACATTGCCAAGAGCAGCATGCTTACATTTGGGGCGTAGAATTCCATTAACAGGTTGAAGGAAAGCCTTGTGCGTTCATATATATATATATATATATATATATATATATATATATATATATATATATATATATATATAATATCGCACAATGAAATGCTAGTGTTACTAAAATAGTGTTCGATGCAATATAACATACCTATAAACTATATATTAATAAATATACATTTACTCGGGGTTTCATGCACAAGCACAACGCAATCTTCAGGTGCTGAGTTATGACACAACTCATAGTGTTCTTCTCGATCAAGGATTCAGTTGATTTTGAATGTTGAGATACTTTGCCAGCAAGTTTGCTACGAAGCTGCAAAGTCTGAAGGTGTGATTTCCTGATTTTTGTCACATATGGCTTGAGAATGGCATTAACGGGTTCTTCGAACGGCTGTTTCTGCTCTCCAGATAAGCGTTGACGGCGTTAGTCAGCTCTTCGTTAAATAGTCATCTTGACATGCAGTTCTCTCGCACTTGGCTGATATGGCCGACATAGCGCGGTTCTTGCTGGATAAATATGGACTCCATGCTTGTTACAGAATCATGAGATGAAGAACGTAAGGGGCACGTGGCCGAGTGGTTAGAACGTTCGAATTCTGACCATGAGACCCGGGTTCGAATCTCATCATTAGCCAAGAGACTTCCTGATGTTATCGGACTGGAGCGGTCGATTTTCCCTTTGGAAAGTGCCTGAAAAGCATACCACGGTTAAACCCAAGCCTTTAGAGCCATGCCGCAAGCTCTCGTGGCCGAGGACTTGAGCATGCTAGTCCCGTTGAAATTGTTGATCACGCTAGATAAGACGCTCTTTCCCAGAAACTGTAACTAAGATGCAGTATAAACCATATGTGGGGGGGGGTGAATAAACACAAATGTGCCTGAGCAAGCGTCTGCAATAGAGAATGACTACTAGATAGATAGAGATTGACTACTAGCCAGTATATATATGATTCATGTATACAGAATAAATTCCAATAACCAAAAAATACTATTCTTAGAAGAGTGCTCAATACAGAGTAGAGCAAATATAATTTATTCGAAAATTGTAACATAAACATAACAGTGATTTTATATATATATATATATATATATATAAAAAGAAAGAACGAGGCCATGCCTGTTTATGAAAATTTACAAGCGGTGTGTGTGGTGTGCGCGTACTGATTGTTTATTGTGATTACTAGATGTGGAACAATAATTTAAAAATACGCAAATGTCACACTAGCCGTTATTCCATAGATTTGGGAGATGACTGTTTTCGTCCTTGTTTTAACACGTATCGGCTGATTTATTCTTCGATCTTCCGCAGCAGTATCGTACATCCAGTCTTTAGTGTTTGCTTTTTTTTTTTTACTTTCTTTTCGCCTTTACGACGACAATAAATGAGACTTAATCTCAGGACTGTGTGTTAAGGTCTCGTGTTAAATAGAGAACACGCGAGAATGGAATTTATCTTCCAAACATTCTAAAAGTAACAAAGATGAAGACGGTATCTCGAATATAGATGGGATAATCCAAATTCAACATTTGAAAACTTCGGGAAACAACACAGGAAACATAAGTTCATCACAAATGAGAAGAACGTACCCTATTCCTCTCGACCCATCCCCCACGCCCCAAAAAAGGTTTATTTATTGATAGTTAATATGGCATGTTACAAATATGAGGGGTGGGGGGGGGGCACACTAACTCGCTCCAAAAATTATTGTCTGTATAACTATCTCTCTATTGTTCTGCTACGAGATGTTTTTTTAGCTGACATAAGGCTATGAAATTTGGACACTCAGTGAGAGTTGAATTCTTCGATTAATTAACTTGTATTTTACGGCTTATCAACCCTTCAGTGAATATTGCATTAACACTTTTTTTAGAATAACAATGATTTTTCTAGATACAAGTCCTACTATTTAACCCATAGGTCGGTGGGAGATAGATTTATACCTTTCCCGATGGTATTTGTACATAAGTGAATATAACAAAACTGACTGGAATTCGAACTCAGCTCTACGATTTTCCGAGCTGATTACACCATATGCACATCCACCAATGGTCTTTGAGACGATCTTGCAAACCACAGTCACAAGTAGAGCTTCGTAGTTTTTATATTTAATCAAATTCGCCATGGTTCTGTAATTGGCGATACTGCCGGTCAATGAAATAACTATGGCTTATTCTGGTACTGTGTCATAAACTCGAGGAACTTAGTGAGAATCAAATTCACCTCGGTAATGTAACTGTAGATACTGGTGACCAATGAAATACAAGGGAAAAATATGAAACGTGTTCTTGTGGATAAATGCGCTTCATTTTAATAATGATAAGCAAACAAAATATTACGCTATTTCCGTCTGCGAACTCATGTGAGCTATTTCTTTGAAGGGGGAGAATTTTAGTCATTTGAGATTTTCAGGCTCATGCATCCTTACAAGTAGCCAGGCTTAGGATAGATAGGAGGATAGATTTTTTTTATGGAGACACCATCTCTTGATAGATTACAAACTAAGGTTAAAAATGCTTCTAGCTGCTTATTGTGTGAGGATTTGACTACGACCGTCGGCAGCTTGCGAACAGTTTAGCCGAAGAGGTTACGTCAACCTGTGGTATCGTTTTCAGACAATTTAAAACGGGGTAATGCATGCTGGGATCGTTTCTTTAGGCCGGTATTTATCAAGAGGTCACCTGCTTGACCACGGTGAGATCCAAACATAATGTCGAATAATCATTATTCCTTTTGTATACCATTGGTAAGGAGGAAATTCCAGTCTGCTTCTTCAACCGGAACTGTTTTAAGTGGACAGGCTCCCGAAAAGTGCTTCCCTGATCCCAATGATCCTAATCTCTTCAATTCAAGAGTCAACTTTTATCTAGACTACATATCCTCATAATATGCACTTCATTCAGTAACCCTTTATCTTGAGTGGCTCTTGGGCTTTGAACAATAGCATACAATAACCGGATCTCGTAGTCGAAGTACTAATGCTCTATTTGGTCATATGTCCATACGTACTTGATTCTGTAAGTTTTTATGTAGTAGCCCATGGCGCATGAGCTAATTTGTATTCTATTGTTTCTATTAATCGATGCAAGGCAATAAAGCCACTAAGACACAAGTGTTTATTGGGTGTGGAAGAATTAGAAAACCAAAACATTAATGAGGAACGAGAACAAAAGAAGAGTAATCAAAAGGACAGTAGCTAGCGATTTATATTGCATTTAAATTTTTGAAGATTAAAGCTGACTGGAAAACATAGAGCTGGAAGAGAGTTCCACAAGCGAGAAGTGCGAGAAAAGAAAGTTAGCATAAAAATTACGGTTGCATCTAACCAACTCGAAAGTAAATTGGTGAGACCTCGTCATCACTCTAGTACTGCGCTTAAATTAAATGAAGTCTCGGTACCATAGCAAAGAGCGCATTTGAACAATTACCATGAAAGTATTTCTAGAAAGGCAGACATCTTTACGACGGTGGGAAAGTGACTGAAGCCAAAAGAAAAATAACCTGGCGGAAAAATGAACAAGTCATCGTTTACAAAAGAAGAAAATCTTTTACATGCCGTGTCCCTCCAGGATATAGGTGATCACAGCTCTCCACAGCTTCTACTCCGAAAACCTTTCATTCCGATTAGTAAATCCAAATAAACGGACAAAAATTCGAATGATCATATTTGTCTCACTTGAAAAGGAGTTTCTTTTACAAAAATGACAGTGAGGTCAGATCTGTGTCGGACATATATCAGTCCCTTTCTTATTTGGCTCAATACTCGATATTCGCAATTTGTTTGTTCATCCCATACCGACACATATCTAAGTATTTATAGCGGACCAGTCAGTGGATAGTGTCCAAGTCTTGATAAAGATGAGGATTTTCCAAAAGGCCATTTCGTAGGCAAATAAAACAAAGTCATTTGCCTCACCAGTTATTGTTGTCCTGTAAAAGATGAGATAGGCTAAGAAAATATCACTATTTACATTTGTATTTGGCTAAAATAATATATTTTCCTCATAAAAATATATGTAAAAATCAAGACATAGGTAGACACACGGATATGTGTGTCATGACAAATACGAATACGTGCATATATATATATATATATATATGTGTGTGTGTGTGTGTGTGTGTGTAATAATCCGTTAGTATACAATCCAAGTTAATCCTAATGATATAAAATATTAAAACTAATCCACAAAAAGAGATCAATGCATTTATTATAACAGAGCATACAAATTACATAGAATGTAAATCCAAATTTACCTCATTCTAATATCTATTTCAACCAAAAGGTTCCATGTTGGCATTGTCACCTCAGAAGTACTTCTGAGTTGATATTGCCAACATGGGACTTTTTGGTTGAAATAGATATTAGAATGAGGTAAATTTGGATTTATATCCTATGTAATTGCGCAAGCCTCTTTCTGGCTAATGTTAACTTCCTTTATACTAAGAGTTTGTTTTTTTGTTTTCCATGTCGACCATATAGCAAAATTTCATAGAATAATTCTGTGGATAAGACAAATTGGTATAAGAATGAAAATTGGAAAAAATATTTGCTTTTGCCGACGCGTTTCGTCTTCCGACTTCATCAAGGCAAAGAATGAAAGCTAAATGTTTTTTTTGTCATAGTTATATTAAATCCAAAATTGATTTTTTTTTAAATTTTGTATTTAATGTAACTATGACAACAATATATATATATATATGGAGAGAGAGAGAGAGAGAGAGAGAGAGAGAGAGGGGGGATGGACGGATATGCCTGCGAAACTCTGGAGTCGGAATGTTGAAGTTAAGACCAATCAGCTGACAAACCTTTACTATATAAGTTAAGGTTTGTCAGCTGATTGGTGTTAACTTCAGCATTCCGACTCCAGAGTTTCGCAGACATATCCGTCCATCCTCTCTCTCTATATATATATATATATAGCTATATATATATATATATATATATATATATATATATATGTTAGGACCCACTTGGATTATATATTTTGTGGATCAGTTTTAATATTTTATATTATTTGGACCCACTTGGATTTAAAAAGATTTGCATATGCAGAAAAATGATATGATTGAATCAAACAGATAAATGGCTCTAAATATTTCAGTAGCCATGATTTTATATACGTCACGTAACCATTTGTAATATTAAGAAATGTCAACATTCCTTACTTCGATTTCTACATTACTTACTTCTCGTCGCCTCCAAGCTGTGATCTAAATGCTGAGATGGTTATAACTTTCAGCTCCTTTATCTTTTTTTTTCTTTTGACTAATTAAACAATAAAATTATAAATGGCATCAACAAAACAATGGCTTAGTTAGGAAAATCACAAAAGACCAATTTAGAAATGAAGAACAAAACACTTATTAAATTGCTTTTTAAAGATGAATATGTAAATTAGATATCTCCATTAGAACAGCTAAGTTATATACTATGCATCGAAATGTGTCAAGTTACCGACTTATTGATACATCCTCGAGGCTGGATCATTCACTCTATAGCCTGACATAAATATTAACTGAATTTTTACTGAATTTCATATATATATATATATATATATATATATATATATAAGTAAATAAACCTAAAGAACCAGACTAACCTACCTAGGTTTCACCTACGAGGATGGCCAGTCAGCCCTGAGGATCCGCGTAGGTGAAACCTAGGTAGGTTAGTGTGGCTCTTCAGGTTTATTTACTTAATTTGCTCTAGTTTACGTATTGATCATTTTGTTTAGTTATTTTTACTTTACTTGTGTCGGAGGTTTTTTTTTTGGTTTTTTTTTTGGGACTCTGAACTTAGATTCTAGACGATTATTTTCGACGGAAGTAAATGTTCTTAGTTCTGTTTTTTTTTTTACCCTTTTTTTTCTTGCGTATTAGTTTGTTCATTTACAAGCTAAAACACCTAAGGTTTTGCCGGGCGAGTATAGCTGCTTATATTTATAAGTTTATTACTGTTATATATATGTTCTTAATATATATATATATATATATATATATATATATATATATAGCTGCTGTAACAGCAAAATTGTCCAAATAGTATAACAGCATGGGATAAATCACAATCTCACATAATGTTTAATATCTAAAAATCCGTTAAAATAATTGAGTTTCTTTTTTTCAGGTATTCAGATGAGACCTTTGTCCATCTTGACATCATTTGTTGTATGAATCAGAGAAAAACATTTTGAGATTTTCAGCTAGAAAGAGGACAGAGGTTAAAATCGTTTTGTGTCAACATTTTGCGCTTTCTTGAACTCACGCTTTCCACTGACATGAAGTGGAGAATATTGAATTAATTGCTACGTCTACTACAAGGAAAGTTGGTTCGCTGTGTCGTGCCAGAAAATCTTTCTCGTCAGAGTCCATCTTGCACATTTAGAAAATCTACCATTCAGCCGTGCATTGAATATTGCTGCTGTTATATCTGGTCTGGTGTTCCTACTACTTATCTACTACTCATCTCGAAATTCTTGACAAAATTCAAGGAAGTGTCTGTAATTTAATCGGTCCTGACCTAGCATCTCGACTTCAGTCAATTTCACACCGACGTGGCTTCCCTCTGTCTTTTCTACAAATATTTCTGTGGCAATTCTTTTGATGATATGTTCTCCTTAGTGCTGCGTCTGCCCGTACTTAATCGTCTTACTAGATTGATATCTGGGTCTCGCCGTTTTACTGTCCAACCAGCGATAAAACTGCAGGTTCTATTCTAATAATTACTTTTCTATCACTTCTCGGCTGTTTTATTACTTTTAAATGCAACGCCAATCGCCATCTTCGGTTTTCCTGAAATTTGTTTCTTTATTGCCCTTTGGCTCATTTCTCCTAACTAAAGGTTTTTTATGCTCGCCCTATTTTTCTAGAATGCGCAGACCGGTAGATGAAATAAACACTGTTTAAAAAAACGGGGGGACGTGCTACTCAAACACGGGTATCCACTAAAAATAACGTTTGAATTAATAAACGTATGTCGGATTAAAATTTAAAAATCCATTAACTTTATATATACATATATATATGTATATATATATATGTGTGTGTGTGTGTGTGTGTGTGTGTGTGTGTGTGTGTGTGTGTGTGTGTGAAGAAATATAGTCTTAAGATGTGCTATATTTATGGGATAAAGTGCTCAATATTAGCGATAGAGCGTGTGTAAATATAAAAGTGAACATAGAAGTCAACACTTAGAGGCGACAGTCTGTTTCATGCTATATGCAATCGTCAGGCCTGACGATTGCATCTGGCAGGAAACAGACAGGGATTTTTCAAGCCAGTCACTGGATGATAAATTATTGAAATCTAATAATTCAATCATTTATCCTCCACCGATTGGTTTGAAAAATCCTTGTAAATTTTATTTCAATTTACATGGTGAAAATGATCATTAACCTAATGCAATCTTAATTCTTATTGCATGAAATATGTTGCCCTGTTTGATTAAAACATTGAGCACTATGTATGAATCAGTTTTAACATTTTATATTGTATTAATAGGATTCACTTGGATTATATACCAACGGATTACTACCTATATATATATATATATATATATATATATACGTCTTACCAGTTTGTGACAGGAAGGGGTAATTCCGAGGAGGATATAAATCCAGGGAGAGCTCAATGTAGACTAAAGAGCATTATAATGATAATAAGAAGATGGAGACATTAATTATAAATTTACGGAGGAGATTTCGATCTGAAGAATTGAACACCTCGGAATTCACGAAATAAATTATAATCGAAATGGATCATTACAGTCTCCGTCTTCATATTATCATTATATATATATATATATATATATATATATATATATATATATATATATAATTGTGTGTGTGTTTTTCTATGCACAATTATATATTTATGTTTTTACTATATAGGTAATTGTACATGCATCAAATAAATCCATAGTACTAACTGTCTATGTATGCGTCATAGTTTTGATATGAACATTCAGTCATATGAGATGGTCTCCTGACCTTGTTAAGGTCAACTCAAGATGTCAGCCGATCAAATAATTTGGGCCATTTTGTCTTTAATCCTCTTTCCTGTGTCACTGGATCGATTTTGCAATATTTGTTTCATTGTTCACTCTTTCTATCCTCCTCTCTCATCTTGTTGTCTCTTTATCTCTTTATATATATATATATATATATATAGAGAGAGAGAGAGAGAGAGAGAGATTTATTATTAGATATATTATGTGTGTGTTTCATTATTTTATTTATTTTCTCTCTCTTCTTTCATGTTTTCTTTCGCTCTTTCTTTTCATTTTTTCTTTTTTTTTATTTCTCATTCCTGTTTTCTCACTTTCTTCTTTTTCCCTTCTTTTTTTTTATCCTACGCTCAGTCCTTTTTCTCTTTTTTTTCTGAGCCTGTTGCCCGTTCAATTTCATCATCTTCACATTTATTTCTCTCTCTTTATATATATATATATATATATATATATATATATATATATATATATATATATATATATATATATATATATATATGCATGCGCACACGCACATTCTATCAGTCTTTTATTGTAGCCCAGGGAAAAATGTTTTCCCTTTGTTTTCTCTCTTCAAATATTTACGAAACAAATTGATGCAGCTATAAAAACAGGTGGGGGTGTCGTACTGTTAATAGACAAAGGCAAGAAAAAATGGCTTTTTTTCATGATAAAAAAGAAAAACAAGAATTGTTAAAACATTTTTAAGGGGAAAAGACGTTAAGAAAGAAAGAAAGAAAGAAAGAAAGAAAGAACTTGATCTTCATTTTCCAGTGATTTAACGCCAGAAAATGATTTTGCTTTTTGTAGTTTTCTTCTCTTGAACTGCTTGGCTAACTCGATCGTTAATGTCGAGGATTCGAAACAAAAAATGGAATGACTTCATTCTCAGTGTGAATTTCTTTGTTCTCTTTCAAAAAATTCAGCTCAAAAAGAAAAAAAAATGAGTATTTCAAACGAGTGCAAAAGACTCCAAGTCAATTGCCAATCATATAAAAATAAATATCATTTGACTAAAGTATTTATGCTTATTGCCCCCCCACACACCCCCATACAAACCTGTAGGAAAAGACATGAAACATCAAAGTCCCTACATCTTGACACATCACTACAAATCATGTCCACCTTACCGTTTTTGTCGACAAAAAAGAATGAAGGCGGGCCTGATGATGTTTCTACTTTATAAACTTCTTCAGTCCCATAATCTGACCAAATCCATAATCTGACAAAACTGATAATCCGAGCAAGATTTGATCCAGAAATTCAATTCACCTTTATTCTTCCTTCTATCAATTCATTTCACAGATTCAAGCATTGTTGTCTGACTTTCTTTTAATCCGACAAACATTTCATTAAATGATTTTCTCCGATTTATTATAATTTTGTCTTTCTATCAATCCAAATATCTTATATATATATATATATATATATATATATATATATATATATATATATATACATATATATATATATATATATATATATACATATATATATATATATATATATATATATATATATATAAGCAAGTATATGGATATAGATCCGACAGTATGAAGAAAAATATACGGAAAAAACAAACAAAAATCCTTATATGCATTTATGCTGTTTTAATGTTGATATAATGTCAACGTCGGACGTTTCGGTCTAATAAACCATCTTCAGGACATATTCATAAAATATAATTAACATTATTAATTCAACATGACAAAGACGATGGACATAAGAACAAGACTTATCCAAGCAGATAACTGAAAGTTTTATATGATCAGTTATCTGCTTGGATAAGTCTTGTTCTTATGTCCATCGTCTTTGTCATGTTGAATTGATAATGTTAATTATATTTTATGAATATGTCCTGAAGATGATTTATTAGACCGAAACGTCCGACGTTGACATTATATCAACATTAAAACAGCATAAATGCATATATGGATTTTTGTTTGTTTTTTCCGTATATTTTTCTTCATATATATATATATATATATATATATATATATATATATATAAGAAATATATATATAAGATATATATATATATATATATATATATAATATATTACCCCCACCTTCCTCATATTAAATATTATAATAAAAAGAAATATAAAAACAGATTTTAAAACTCTCCCTGCCCTCTCTAAGCTCAAGCATGTCTCTCACACCATCCCTCGCCATTCTATGTCACCTTATATAAGCTTAATACTACATCTGTGTGTGTGTGTGTGTGTGTGTGTGTGTGTGTGTGTGTGTGTGTGTGTGTGTGTGTGTGTGTGTGTGTGTGTGAAGGAAAAAATCAAAACAAATATATATAAGCAGTAAGTCAGCCTACGATACTCTGGAGTCGGGATGCTGAAGTAAACAACAATCAGCTAAGTGACAAACTTTTACTGTCATTAATCCTTGTTATAATAAATACGTTGAACATTTTTGGTGGATCAATTTTAATAATTTATATTATTAGGATTCACTTGAATTATTTACCAATGTATTATTATTAAATATGTGTGCGCATGTGCGTGTGTGCGTGTGTGTGTGTATTTGTTTAATTGTAAATCTAACCTAAGCTTTCGGCTTACATAAGCCATTATCAAAGATAACAATTACTTTTCAATATATCAACCAATACACGGACGAAACAATAATGATAGTCTGTTTTTGTTGCATGAAAAATTTCAAAGCAACGACAAACTCGTGTATACAAGACACGGAAGCAAAAATCGCGTCGCAGCACGTGACGTCACACATGACCACGCGAGAAAGAAAACGAGAAGTATGGGAAACTGTTGGTTTGCTGCCTATATATATATATATATATATATATATATATATATATATACACTATTAGTGGTCAGTATATATACATACATACACACACACACACACATATATATATATATATATATATATATATATATATATATAAATTTCCAAGAGGATAGGTTTCACCTACGCGGATCGTCAGTCCGCCCTGACGATCCGCGTAGGTGAAACCTTGGTAGGTTAGTATGGATCTTCAGGTTTATTTACTTATTTTGCTCTACTTAACGTATTGAGCACTTTGCTTAATTATTTTTACTTTACTCTTGTCGGAGTTTTTCTTCTTTGGACTCTGAACTTTCATTCTAGACGATTATTTCCGACGGAAGTACATGTTCTTAGTTCTTTCTATTTTTTTAACGTTTTTTTCCCTTGGGTATTGGTTTGTTCATTTACAAGCTAAAACACCTAAGGTTTTGCCGGACGAGTATAGCTGCTTATATTTATAAGGTTATATATATATATATATATATATATATATATATATATATATATATATATATATATATATATATATATATATATTATAATCCGATTTAACTACTTAACAGATTATGGAACAATGTGTCTCATACTACAGGACTTGAACATCATTTAGGTATTTACGCTTTTTTATCGAAGACTATACTGCGCCAATCTGACCCTAAGATATACATTCTCTTCCAGTCATTAAAAATGTACAGGAAAATTCCAGTTCTGATTCATCTTTACTAAGAAACACATGATTTATTTCTTATAGAAACAAAATGTTTAAAACAAAAATATAATCAATTTGAATTCTGAAATTAAGTATTTACTCTGAGAATGTTTCATTAATATTTTCTTCACCTCTTTGATCAATCTAGTTTATTTTATCTTATTGTTACAACAATTACATAAAGAAAGCCTTCGTCAAAAATTCAATAAACGTATATCTTGACTAACGGATTCCATAGAAATCTTGATGCAGTATTTTTAGAAATTTCTATAATTTATAGATTTTCTGAATACAAAAATATTATTTACATTATTCCACAATTTCATCCGCATCTTCGTTGTTTTCTGCCAAAATCTCGTCCTTCCTTCGATTTACTTCAGCCTTCATTTCAGCCTTTTTTTTAATATCTACAAAGTCCTTTGACATTCCTAAAGTGAACTGAAACACTACAAACTTAGAAATAATCGTACACTGGTCAGTTTTTGATATCTTCCTTTTGTAAAAATAAACTCAACCGGATGACGTCTGTGTGACTGAATAGGTAAAGAAGTAGTGTAGCCGTGGCAGCAATGAAACGAGGACAGGATTTAACACTGACCGCAGAATGATTACTAGTTCTAGAAAGATGAGGTACTCTATTTCTGGTGTATGTTTTAGACGGGCTAATAGTAGCTCATGAAAAATACCGGTTGCTCGTAAGATAGGCAAGAAGGTGAACGCCGCTGACTAACAAGGATGGTAAAGGGAACAGTATACGGCATCAGATTGCATCCCAATTCAATGCTGATGCAGTTCACTTTATTAGTGCACTTTACAACGCCCACCTCATTTCATGATATTGTGACACTATTTAGCGGTCGCGTGAAAATTAAAAGCGAGAAATAATTAAGCCGAGAAGAAACTGAAATAATTAAGGCGATAAGAAGCTATCACGAAAAGACAGACTGAGCGATGTTATTTTTTTTAACAAAGAAAACTGGTAAAGATTTTATTTTCATTTGCCAAGAAAAGTATTTTTTTCGCAGAAGATGGAAATTCGTAAGATCTCGGATCTGTCGAATTAATTTATGCTACGAGGCGGCGAATAAAAGATAGCTATCTGCCCATGGCAATAATGAAAATTTCAAATTGGTCAAGTGGCCTACGAAACAGAAGCTGGGAGATAATGTTAATCAGGTCACGTACTGACCGAGAAAGACATTAGCTGAAGCCACCCAAGAGAGAGAGGGAAAGAATAAACCATTAACTATCTTTCGGAGATGTCATTGTTTTTGGAAAGAGACCACTTGTTTTATTGTCCAGACCTGGACATGATAAAAGTTTGTTACCGGAATGGATAATTGGATACAGTGTGCGAAGGCGTCCAGATAACCACCCATTTTTGACGCTGGCGAAAATCTCGTTGATAAAGTCCAGCTGACATTCGGTTAAGATAGAGGTTAAAAACCACACTACGAGTCGTAGAGGTCTGGTGTCGGGAAGAGAAAAAAAAAGAAGATAATATTTTTTCCTTTCAGCAATAATGGTAAACATATGAGAAGGAGGGGAGGCCTGTTGACGCCTCTGAGGGGATTGGTGTGAGATACCATTGTGAGAGAGAAGGGAGGCCTGCTGACGCCTCTGAGGGGATTAATGTTAGATACCAATATGAGAAAGGAAGAATTTGGGAGGACGATACCCTTAAGAATCCTTCTAAAGCAAAAAGTAATGGACTTCCAAAAATGGAAAGTGATAAATTTTCCTGTCCGAAAACAAAGAAAATCCTTATTGTGGATTTAGAATTATCAAGGAACCCAAACCACGACAAGCCCACACCCGGTTTTGGTCGGCGTCCATATAAGAAGAGTCGCAGCGAGTTAGTTAGTTGGAGAGTTGCAGTTGAAGAGACGCAGACGCAGACAGAGTTGAGCTGTGTGCTCTGAGACCAGCCTCGCAGGAAGCTGACTGAAGATCCACGCATCTCGACTTCGACTTCTAACCAAGAACAATTTATTTTTGAAGAACGACTTAGACTCACACCACCAAAAAAAGTTTTGCGAATATCGCCTGAAGACACCAAAAACCAGTTATCGAAAAACAACTTAAGATATTAAGACTCGCCTAACAAACGCAAAGTGTCACGTATTCATAGAAGCGGGTTAGGAGAAAGACGCAGTCCTGTATTCAGCAACCAGATATAAAAATATTTGTTATTTTTTTTTTAACACATTTGAACTTTTCGAGTTGTTACTTTATTTTCTTTTACCTTTGCTCGGACTCGATTTGCATTACAGCCTGGCGACTGATTGATTTCGTCTACCTAAGATCAAATCACAACGTGGGTAGGTTAGACTAGAACTCAAAGCAGTTACTTCGGTAACCAGACGTTGGAGGCGAGCTGGGAACGACAAAGCTGATACCGAATCTAACCAGATTCCCATCCGAATCAGCCAAGGGTTAGAACGTCACATTTGGTGCCGTGACAGCAGGATCACGTCACATTTGGTGCCGCGACCAATACCAAGTCACATTGGTCGTCACAGGATAGCACGACGGGGGCAAAGAGAGGCCGGGGTGACGTCACAATATTTCGGAGTCGTCGACCTACAAGGATAGCATTACTGACATCATGGCATTGATGATTGCACCTCACTTGGGCCAGGAAACATTGCCATTGGACCATAGGTTATTAGCGTTTTGTCGCTTGGTCAGAAGAGTCCCATTTTCTACTCTTTCAAGCAGAAGATAGGAGACATACAAAGTTAAGGATCCAGCCAGTAATCAAAGTGCTGTGCAAGATGGTGGAACATCTCATTGTACTCTATTGAAATTCACAAAGACCGCAAGTGAAACGGAATTCTTTTTTAACAGGTGTGACATAAACAAATCATGTCGCAGACCATTTCCACCACTTTATGCTCGCTATCTTTCCTGACAACAACTTCATCTTACACAGACAACATGAAACGTATTTGAGAAATACTCAGGTAACTCCAAGGTAATTGGCCACTTCTCTCTATTTTCCCTTCATAACGGTATTTCATTAGTTCCCCACTCGCCACCATATTTTAATCTCATTGAGAATGTATGGAACATGTCGCAAAACTTATTAAAATGTCTCATCAATTTGCAAATGAATTATCTAAGATGTAACTTCTTATTTGTAGAACTTTCTTCTGGTTCCATGCTTTCCAGCCAACTTTGATCTTCAAAAATTTAAATGCAGTGTTAATCGTAATCTTCTATCTTCCTAATTATTCTTCTATTGTTCCCGCCTCTTCATAATATTATCTGTTTTCCAATTATTTCACACCCAGTAACCCCCCTTGTGTCTTAGTGGCTTTACTCCCTTACTTTTTAAGAAACAAATTTCGCGAAGCGAAAATCAATAATAGGAGTCAAATATGGACGGCCCTGGAACATGACTTGATAGCAATAGTTACAGTAGATCAAAGATTTCATGTCATCATTGGCTACTGTTATTCAGGGGAAAGTAAGTGTTACACGTACTTTGGCAGCTATCTTTTAATTTTCTTCTCACTTTATTGCATATATATATATATATATATATATATTATGAAATGGACAAAGCCCGACAATTATTTTAATACATTTTTATGTTTATACATTCTTTTTATAGATACAAATATTTAAGTAAATGCTCTGTTTATAATAAACAGTATTAACAACATTTACCAGCCTGAATGTCCGAGAAATGTTCACGGAAAATATTCGAACCTGTATCCTATACGGAAAAGTTATTTAGCTTGACGTGCCTTTACCGATTTGGCCACAAAGGCACGTTCGGTTAGCAAGGTCGAATTATATATTGTTCGGTTTTACTCACATGTACAGAGGATAATATATAGTGTTTCTTTCTTTTATCTCTTCATTAGAAACAACGTTTTAAATTGTATATTTTATCAATGCCCCGTTCTCATTCTGAGGCAAACTTGAGTTACAATGGACAAAATGCCGTCCGTGTATATAAACCATCTAAAAATCAGTCATTTTAGTTCATTTTATTTCGGAAGTGTCATATCTGTTTTGGGAAATATTTTTAATTTTTGAAAAGTACTTCAATAATTTAAATATCTCCTTTGAAGTTTTAATTTTATCTTTAATTGAAAAAGTTAGTTAAAAAATAGAAAGATACTTTTATGAACACACAAAAAAATTTGAAATCATTTTGAAATCAATATTTCCTACTCACAAATTAACCCGAATATTATGCCATATTACTGATCTGTCAACACCTGTCAAAGTTATTTATTTAAAGATTAAGTAGGTGGGAATGTACCCAGCCAAAGTGAAAATCCGATGAGCATTAACTAATTTAATAATTATTGAATATTGACAAAATATATTCTAAGTATAAACGTAAAACATTCTACTTAGAATTCTCACTGAAAGTATTTGTATTAAAATTGTCATCTCTCTATTTATACTTTACGATCGAAAGGTTTTAAAAATATTAAATCGTTTAAATTCATACGCAAATCATGTGACCAACAATGTACAGGAGACCAAAAATAACAAAACTGAAAACTGGTTTCGTGGTATCAATACGAGATAATTAACTCAGGTTAAAAATATATACCAATAATTGGTATATTATAATCGTTTTCGCTGCAGTAGTATTTGACTCGTTTTAATATTATAGGAGTCGAAATATTTCATTCCAGATGAATAATGGGAAGTGAAGAGTAGGTTCATTCAACACAGATTGCTGACACTAAAACAGCCATCGAGAAAGTGCGTCTTTTATTGCAGGTCTTTTTAGAAAAAGTAAGACATTTTTTCAGCTAATTTTTTTATTTATTTATCATGTGAATAAATTATTTTTCAGTTAAGAATCTTTTTGTTGCCTATTATTTTATTTTTCGTTGATTTTTAGCCCTTTGAGCCTTGCGTTCCTGAACAATTTTAATTCTTCTGCCTCCTGAGCTCCTGAGTCAAAATTCACAAATAATTGGTATGTAATGTTTCACAGTAGATATAAAAATAATTACAAGTGTTTACCCACTATTCAACCGAGAGTATTCAGTCATTTTACGCTACCACCGTTCAACCGGTGGTTTGGCATTACGTCATTTTTTTCTACCAACGTTTAACCGATGGCAGAGCATTAAGTCATTTTTCTCTACCATCGTTCAACCGGTGGTTGGCATTACGTCATTTTTCTCTACAACCGTTCAATCGGTGGCAGAGCATTAAGTCATTTTTCTCTACCATCGTTCAACCGGTGGTTGGCATTACGTCATTTTTCTCTACCATCGTTCAACCGGTGGTTGGCATTACGTCATTTTTCTCTACAACCGTTCAATCGGTGGCAGAGCATTAAGTCATTTTTCTCTACCACCGCTAAACCGATGCCTGGGCATTACGTCATTTTTCTCTACAACCGTTCAATCGGTGGCAGAGCATTAAGTCATTTTTCTCTACCACCGCTAAACCGATGCCTGGGCATTATGTCATTTTTCTCAACCACCGTCCAACCGGCAGCAGAACATTAAGTCATTTTTCTCTACCACCGTCCAACCGGTGGTTTGGCATGACGTCATTTTTCTCTACCACCGTTCAACCGGTGGCAGTGCATTAAGTCATATTGCAACCGGTGACAGAGAATTAAGTCATGTTTCTCTACCAACGGTCAACCAGTGGCAGAGCATTATGTCATTTTTCTCTACCACTGTTCAACCGGTGGTTTGACATTACGTCATTTTTCTCTATCACCGGTAAAGCGGTGGTCAGGGCTCAAAGGTTTAAAAGACAGAAAGCGGTTTCCTTATCTGCTAAATGCATAATATTCATACCTCTTTCTCCGGACTTTTTTCACAAAATTTGATCACTGATTGATCACTTTAACGGTAGACATCGTCAATTGATGCTTCATTGGAGATCAATAGATATGATCACCTGATCAATTAAATTTTTTTCCTATGACATAGGCATCATACATTCATGATTTGAGTCTAAAAGATGAATTAGCAACTCTAGGATTCATGAAGTTACATTAATTGCTACAACCTGAGAATAACGCCAGAAGAACAGGTCAAAACAATTCTATGCCTGTATGCATACTTTTTAAACATTTCAGACTAAGCAAGGCAATAAAGTCACTAAGATGGAGGGAATTTATGATAAAAATATACTATTAAATAATTATATCAATATACAGTGACTAGATGAATGAAACTTTGATCGAGAAACATCATGACGACGTTCACAACAACGATGACTCAATGGAGATCCAACGAAACTGTGTTCAAATTTATACAACTTTGATTTTTAAAGACAGATTCTGTAAACTCAAGCTCATTGTCTTGCCAATGTCGGAACTCGTTTTTGATTACATTATCTGGCTTGTGGCGCTACGATTTCTCACCGATTTCAAGTCCATATTTCCTACTTTATAGGCACCAATTCAGGTGAGAGGCCGCGCTATCTATTGTCTTCTTTCCTTGCAAGCAATCCACAAGTGCTAAGCATATGGCTGACATTTTATGCTTCCTTGCTACGCAGCCTGCATTTGTCCGAATACACTTGATATTCATCCGGACAGAAAATCTAACACCAAATTATTATTATTATTATTATTATTATTATTATTATTATTATTATTATTATTATTATTATCATCATTTCCTTTCATTTCTGATGTGTACTCATTTCCTTCCGGGTCCCGCCCAGAGACTTAAGGTCAGAAATAGCATCATGACTTTTTCCACTGAGCAATTAAAAAAAAACATTTTACATAGATAAAACCATTCTTAAGGTGTGGGTGTACTCGTGAGAACAGTTTTTTGTATTTCTTTAAGACATGGGCTTCCAAGAATTCCTTCAATGAATCTATTGGAATGTTTTTCAATCGATCGGAGGACTCCTAATACAACAGGGTTTGTTGATGTTCTCATGTGTCACATTTTTGAGATTTCGATTTCAAGGTCCTTGTATCTTGATAGCTTTTTGAAGATCTTCAAAGATACATTGCAGTCTGCAAGGACTTCCATATCAATATGGAGACATTTTTTTTTTTTTTTGCTGTCTCTAATAACGATGTGTGGGCGATTAGTTTTGATTTTTCTGTCTGTATGTATTGTGTAGTCCCATAATTGTTGCGGATCCTATCCCCATTATTATTATTATTATTATTATTATTATTATTATTATTGTTGTTGTTGTTGCTGTTGTTGTTGTTGTTGTTGTTGTTGTTGTTGTTTCACACAGCTAGGACCCGGTTCCTTTTACTGAAAATCAAATGACAGCATGTCTTCTCAATGCTCCAGTGCCACAACTCAGTAGTCATACTGATTTTACTAATATTGTTGTCTAAATGCTTTTGATTCTTCCATTTATTTGCAATTCTCCTTCATTAGAGCTCGTTCAAGCAGAGAGCATGCGACCAGCTTTTCACTTTTGTATTCCGCAACCTTTTACGATTCGCTCCAATGTCCCAATATTAATTTAGATTTTCATCATTTGAATCTGTTGTCTAATGTATCAGCGACATACATTGATAGACACATTTTCTTCTTGTTTATGATGACCTGAATTGGATGAGCGTTTTAACTTCAACATCCAATTATCATTGCCAAGAATATCTTCTACTTTATGCATATATATGGTGTCCATAAAGTTCATGTGCAGTTTAAAAAATTTATAACATTATTTGTATTTACAATAGAAATAATTTATAAAAAGGATTAGAAAGAAGTAAATCTATATTTTTTAAGGTTTTATTGAAATTTTATTTAAGGTTCCACGTGTCCTCCATCATTAGCAATACAAAGGGGAATAATACGATTTTGCAGTTCACCGAAAAAAAATTGCCAACTGATTTAAATCACATTAGTTATTTTAGCTATACTTAAAACTAGGTACATTAAACTTTATAACAGTTTTTTACAGATTATTTCTATCGCAAATACAAATATATATATATATATATATATATATATATGTGTGTGTGTGTGTGTGTATGTGTGTGTGTGTGTAACTAGCAATTTAAATAGATTACACTAACACTAAACGGATCAATAATTTCAACTTAAAGATTACAGTTTTAATTAAAATATTTTTTTACTTACCTAAAAATTGTTGCAAATTTTGTGGTAAAGAATTATTCAATAACTATACTTAAAACTAGGTACATTAAACTTTATAACATTTTTTACAGCTTATCTCTAGCGCAAACACAAATAAAATTACAATTTTTTAAAGTGCACACGAACTTTATGGACACCCTGTATTTTAATTATAATAATTTATAATAGTTTCAAATTGTATAAATTTCTGCATTGGTCTCTTTCCTGGATGTGATATAGTAATTAAGTGGAAATGAAATTTACGAATCCAAAATTGAAAAGATTCATTAATAAACGTAGTTACTCTATATTATATTTTTAAAATAATAGTTCGAGATGGAAGTACCCTACAGTCTCAGCTACCCAACAAGTCTATTTAGATTTTTTAAGAAAGTTTTCTTATTTATTATAAGAAAATTTCACCGATTAATATCCACTGTTTGGACTCGTTTTTTTTGTTTTTGTTTTTGTTTTTTTTTCATGAGCTAGGTAGATAAATAGATTTTAAATGTAGACACTGAACAATATATTACGAAGACAACAAGAGTTATCCCCCTTACATTCCAAAAAAAGTCCCGTAAATGTTAAGATGGAAAGATTTACCTCCCTTGACGATACCACAAATTTTTTCTTAACAGTTTCAAGGTTTGTTTTATTTTGTTTTTTTCATTTTATTTTTTAATCATTTCTCTTAGACGACAGTTCTATTAGAGCACAGGGGTTTACAGGAATCGAAAGTGAATGCGGATGACTGAGGAAAAGGCAATAAAGGAACATGCTTCAAGAAAAGAGGGGGCGATTGACGTTGCATTTAAATATTTGAAGATTTTAGTTATCAGGGAAGTAAGAAATGTTCCACAGGTAGGAACTGCTAGAAAAAAATTGAGTAGAAATCACGGTTGCATCTAGCTAGTTTAACAGTAAAACGTAGGGCGCTTAAATTCATGTAGTCGGGCACCAGGAAAAAACGCTCGCCATTAAATGAAAATATGTAAAACAGGCAGAAGGAAGCTCCGTCACATCGGTGAGAAAGTGACTGGAGACGAAATGCCTGGTTAGGACCGATTTTATTGCAGACCCTTCTCCGGATTTTTTCAAGTCTCTCTTAAACAGTTATTATAAATGGACAATAATTATTTCTTGTAAATTAGCGAAACATAGAATTATATACAATATGGACAATGACATTGTTCCGATTTCGTCCCTCTAAAAGATTCTTTTTCTTTTTATTATCCTTTGGAACAGATTTACAAAAACGAATAACAAAAACTTTCAGCAAAAAAATCAAAAGTTAAGTTGACTCTGTTCTGCAAGTATTTTGCAATTTTTGCTTCCTCCGCAGACTTTTATTTAAATTCATACAATGTTAAGTGTTGTTTTTACAAACGCTAGACTTTTAGTTTTAATTTGGAATTAGTGTATATAACGCCACATGATTTCTTTTGAAGCAAACAACAATTTTACCAACCATACTAATTTTTAGGTGCCTTCTTTAATTTCCAAATGTTCACAAATCCGATTTTGATTTCATAAAGTATTTTACTATGAAATCAAAAAGATAGTTCAATTTCTTTCAATTATTACTGTAGGCGAGTAAATAATTATAAAACCCCTAACATTTATATATACAAAAATACTCGTAGAAAATGAGAAATAGCAAAACGTGGAGCCAACAAAACGAGACTTATTTATTATCTGGTTGTTATGTGATGTTGGAGAAATGACAGACAGTAATACTGAGTCAAATTGAGGTCAAATGTAGATCAAATATGGATCAGAATACGACAGAAGAATAAGATAAAGAATAAACAATTCGTATAGAGTCTTTCTCTTATGTTTTTTATAAATGTGTGCAATGAATATTCAGATAATTTAGATGGAAAATACAAGTGTCTGGGGTTTTCTTACCTCGAATTTTTGTTGAGCGTTAAGAGATAACTTTTACTATTATTACCTTAAAAAGGAAAAAGAGACGAAATTTTCGCTGTCGGACGTGTTGACGGCCAGTCCGTGTTGACTGCTTGTAAAATCAAATTGTGAGTATGACATGTGTTTGTGTGTAGAGGAGAAAAGTGGGGTCGATTCTCATGTGTATAGAAATAGTGAATTAATGATAATTATAATTTTTATAATTATTTTATTATAACTATTTTATTTATTTTCTCTATTTTATTTACTTTTTTATGGACACGACACAGAGACAGCATAATTATTTTTTTTTATTTATGTATTTCTTCATGGGCACAAGTTTACGAACAAATTATGTCAGAAATAGTTTCACTAATACCAATGAACTTTTCAGAAGAATTAAAGGAAAATATATTTCATATTAACGGTGCAAACATTTTGATCAATCCGCTGCTAGAAGACGTGTATTATGTCGTGTGCATTTAAATATTTGTTGGTTCTAAATAAAAAAATTTTCTTACCTGCACCAATAAGAAAACACTTCTACCGAATCATTTTAGTCGGTAGATGTCGTTTTATTGGAATACAATATGTTTATTGAATATATATATATATATATATATATATATATATATATATATATATATATATATATATATATATATCCAAGATCGAATTTTTCTCGCTTATTTAAAGATTCGTGATGTCGTAATGGCGTAGTGTACATAAAATTAAAAATTGTAAAAGCTTGTAACGTAAATTTATCATCATACATTCATTAGAAAAAAATCTCTGCATCAATAATATTAATTTCTTGACAAAGAAAATTACGTAGAAATATGAAAACAGTTTCGTTCTATCGAATGCAGATTATTTTGGGGATGTGAAAAACACCGAGGTGGCATTATTGGCCACCAAATCTAAAATACCATAGCGCACCAAAAAATTGCTTGAAGTGTTTGAAACTTTGAAGGATTATTCTTTTTCCTTTTATTTGAGTATATAGAGCTCGATAGCCCAGGAAAACAGTTCATCTACGGCATTGGTTAGTAACAATTTTCACAGAGTTCCAGATAATTGAGAGAATGACGAATGCGGACCGCATAACCATGCTGTTCAATATAATACACTGAATGCACAAAAAATAAAGACAAATTAAATATATTTACCTTAAACAAATATATTTACCTAAAAGTTGAAGGCGATATTAGGCAAGTGCGCACATATCCGAATCTCGCAAACTAAACAGTAAAAAAGGTCAGTTAGATTTGTGAAACTGGCATTTACCTTTTAAGATATCATCAATATTTGCTATGGAATTGCTGCATCCAACTAAGAGAATTGCTTTCAAATGTTCATCAGTCAACCTCGTGCTGACTTTACATACTTTAGATTTCATAATCATTTCAGGCAAAAATATATGACATAATTCGCAGTCCTTTTTATGTACGACACTCTTCAAACCCGTTTAAAAATGGCAATGTAAGTTAAAACGTAATCTCTGCAGCAGGCTCGTAATCGCTTTTCTTAGAAACTTCATTGTAGGTACTTACCCAAAAAGCGCTCGGATATCAAAAGTCGCCGAATTTTTTTTATTTCACCGATTTTCCTAAAACTTATATTACTGTCAGATTGACCAAATTTTGTTATTTTTACTTACATTTTTTTTAATTTTTTCTGCAGAGTAAATTTAACTACAATCTCTTGATAATTAAATAATTATATTTAAGCTCATTTGTGATTCACTGGGCTGAATCGGACAATTTTTCTCGCCAGAATCTATCTTGCCCGTTTATAAAGCGACCATTCGTTCGTGCATTGAATGTTTTGCTGTCATATCCGGTCTGGTGCTTCTGCTATGTATCTATAGATATGCAACAAAATCTAAAGAATGGTCTTCTGTTATGTTATCAGTCCGGACCTGGCACCTCAACTTCAGTCACTTTCCTATCGACGTGACGTGTCTTCACTTTGTCTTTTCTATATATATTTTCATGTCAATTGTGCGAATGAGCTTGACTCCATGAATTTAAGCATACTACTAGATTAGTAGTTAGGTCTCATCGTTTTGCTGTTGAAATAACTCAATGTAACCGTACGTTCTATTACAATAGTTTATTTTCGCGCACTTCTCGCATGTAGAACTCTCTTCCGGTTTCCTCCTTCTATAGCACCATCTTTTATCTTCCTGAAATCTGTTCTTTTATTGTCCTTTCTTCTCACTAACTTTTTCTCGATTTCTTTCATTCCAGTAACCCCTTGCAACTTAGTGGCATTATCGCCTTACTTGGAGTGAAATGATTACAAGAAAAAAAATCATTTGCACAGTTTCCAGTTGATCATCCTTCCTACCCATTCATGTCTACTTTGTACTCCTTCCGTCTAATTTTCTACATTCGGTCATTCTATGACTGACGATATTATCGCTCTCCACATAGTCAATACTTGCTATTTTTCTGAGTCTTGTTTATCTTGGTTTTAATATAGTTGATCCCTATAAAATTGTCTCGAATGTTTTTCACTCTTTAAATGTCCTCTTCGCAACCATACCTATATAATATCATTTCTTTTGTAACCCTTGAAAAATGTAGGTTTTTTTTCTATATTTGTTTTCTTCTCAGGTATCTACAAATATTTTTAACGGAGCCTTATCATTGTATAGAAATTCGTCCACTATCACACACGTGACTCAAACTTACAGACAGCAATATGGGTAATTGATTGATAGAAAAGATTCTATATAATGCATTGCGTCCTCGAAGAGCATTTTATCAATCGGACTAAAGTTCTTATTGATGGAATTAAATCCACGTGTGTGGTGGAGGGTTATAATGATACATTGAGGGAAAGCTGAAGAGATAGGGTCGCTAAATTTTAAAATTTTGGACGTACAATGTGTCTAGACAGACAGCTTAACCGATCTCATTCACTTTTCAAATACTTTTCTTTTTGTTTTTATCGCTGTTGTTTCTAATGATCCCACACTGTTAATGACACAAGATTTCTTATGAAAGGTGAAATGTTGTGAGAAGACGAACGCAAATTTACCGTGGAAGATTCAGAAATTAGCTCACACTCTATACATTTTAGCCTGAGTAAAATACTTTCTCTTTTAATTAAAGCGGCATTTTTTAATCGAAATTATGGTCAGATTCATCACGATGAGTGATTAATGTATTGGATGTGTCGTTTAGAGGACAAAAAGCGTAATATAGAATATTTTTCATTTTGTTATTTAACATTTTTTTTGATAAATAAAAATTTATATATCACATTCTACCAGATCGTTATATGTAAACTACAACAGTAATCTGACTTACTCGTGATTGAGATTGTTGCATATTTGTTGTCTGGGGATAGGATTCGCGCCCAGGTAAGTTATTATATCGAATTCTAATTTTCAGAATAGGCAAGTCGTCCTCACTGAAGCGGTTTAACGCTTTATATTCCGATTTCAAATTCCTTCCTTGAAAGTATCATGACTCACAGCAACTGATAATTAAATGTTTCTTGTGTTAGAATCCATTTGAGAAAGTAACATTTTCGCACTCCTTTCTTATTACGGTCATTATCGTTCTATATTTGCTAAATCAATTTATCCAATATTTTGAAGATAGGTTGTTGGCACACAGAAGTTCTTTTTTTTTTTTTTTTTAAATATCGTGCAACTCTCGAATATTTCAAATTAGCTTGAATGAACCTGACTAAATCAATCGAGTTACCTCCTCCCTTACAATTTTACATTACTCGTTTTACTTTTCTTTTTAATTCATTTAAAAATAATTGCTATGAAATAGAGATTATTTTAATGTTAGGTATCATAACTTTACTTATTCTGACAAAAAAAAAAACATAGACGTGGAGTGTTCACGAATGATTATCTTAGCAATATATCAATCAATAATTAATAATCCTAAAATAAATAAAAACTAATTTATGTTACATCAAATTCAGAGACAGATAAATTTAACTTAGTCTGCCACAGATAAAAAAAGGGGAAACCTGGATTAGTTAGAAAGATTATGTTACACCAATCTCCCACTGGCGGAGAACCTGCAAGATGTCAGCATTTCTTACCTTTCCCTTGTCTTCTATCGACAAAGGGGACCAGACAATTATCTCAAACAAAAGTGAATTCGATTTATTTACAAGCCGTAAGGCAATTTTTAGTGAGACATGATGCGGATCAAACTTCACTACATTAGCAAAATTTGATATCGCGCTACGGCAGGCACCTGGAAATATAATGTATGACAAGAGATAACAGATTTAAATTGGCACAAGGCCAACATTAACACTCAATCTCACTACACTAATAAATGAATAAATACTGCGGCAGATTGAGCAACTCTCAATATGACTTTGTTTCGTTATTCTGCGTTTTTATACAAGCAGACACACACACACACACACACACACACACACACACGAATGGCCCAGACTACTCACCATTAATATAACTGAAACTTTTATCTGTCAGTCTTAAAAAATTTCTTCCTCAAAACTGACCTTCTCTGCCGTAGACTATTTCTTTTCATATGCGTTTTAACTTAAAATGGCAAATGTTTTTGTTAACAATAAATGGGGAAGACACTTTTTTACGAGATTCACTTTTATGGACATTGTAAAACAAACATCTACGATAGTAAAAGGAATAATTAAAAACTAAAAATCATCGAAGAAAATCTGTAGGAAACTAACTTTAATTTTTATGTTCCCTAAAAAATAAAAATGCTTTTGTATCTGGCTTCTGCAGAAATCTAATGTTGTTATCAAATTCTATAGTTGTAAGCAAATGTAGACTACCGATGTTTTAAAAAGAAACAGTTATCTCCCTTACATTGAATCTTGTTTTTCTTTAAATGTACCAGTGAAGTTCCTAAATCATCGAAAAATAAAAAATAAAATAATTCTTTGTTCAAAACTAGTGTAAATGGATTTTATTGTGTAACAAAAGTTTTTAAAAAATTAACCAATCGTTATCCATGCTAACACTAATTCTTCAGGCAGAGAAAAATTGTCTGATTTCAGAAATTCTTCAATATTTCATAATGTCGCTTTTTTTTTTCTATTATTTCGATTTATCCATATTTCTTTAAAAAAGAAAAAAAAGAGAAGCTCGTACATTGATTTTTTTATTATTGCATTTAATTATTCTAATTTGTATATTTTCTGCTCGAATTCACAAGCCATTTTTAACTATTTTATACTGAAATGTCAAAACTGAAAGATAAATAAATAAGATTATGTTCGACACTGACTCACTTGACTTACCATTTTTCTCCTTTAAGCATGAATTCCTCGAAATCTAAATTATTTATTTTCAAAAATACAAAAATTGATATTTTTGTGATTTTAAAATATTTAATTTTTTTCTAAAGCTTCTAAAAGGCTCAAGAGCCACTCAATGTAGACGGTTATGTTGTTGAACTAAGTTGTTGTAAAGAGGTAAGAGAAGGAAGTTCAAATTATGAAAATATGTTGGATAAAAAACGGCTGGCTAGATTTGAAGAAGTTAAAATTGTAGTGATCAGGGGAGCATCATCTTGGGAGTCTGCTTCACAAAATAGCCGTTCTCGAGAAGTTAAGTAGAACTTCTTTCTTGCCAAGGGAATAGGAATAAAATGAGGATGATTCGATTCCGCGTGACGTATCTTAGCTGTAAATAATATTAGAACTGGTCGAACTAAGGAATGTAGCGTGTCTGAACATTAGCCATGGAAATAACGATGGAGTAGCGATAGGTCTCTTGAGAGATTTCGTGACAAAAGTCGATTGTTGACGTCATCATTTTTTCAAATAAACAAATTCTTTTTCCTTCTCCGACGTCAAACTTCCACTCCTTACTTGGCTAAGCTTTTACATTTATAATAGTTTTTCTACGAAAGGCTAAGTTTTTTCTCTTACGTTCAAGCATTTACCACAATTACATCTGATAATAAAATAAAGTACTATTTCTGTAACAGTAAAGATGAACTGTAAATCATTAATAATTAATAAATTTCACTATAAAACAATAATTAAAAATCTCATCTAGCAGACCATTTACAACTCTAATGAGCTCGATCGCCAATCAACACCTTGTTGTATTCTGTCGGCACTCCATAACCAGATGAAAAAGCTTAACCAGCAATCTTTGTATAACTGGTTCAAGATATATAAAAAAAAATTTAAAAAAAGGACCTCAAAATGGCGTCAGCAGTCGACAACCGGCCTTCGGTCCCAGGCATCAGTTCCAGCCAGCCATCATAATTCGCAGTTCCAGCTCCCGTCAGCCAATCTCGCCAGCAGCAACGATATGTGATAAACTGTCCTTTTCAGAACAACTCTCTTCAGCGACTACAAAACTGTTCTTCTAAGAACAATATCATTCTCACCCTCCACATGAACATGCAGAGAGATTTTTTGTTTAGTGCACTGTAACCTTATTTTTGTTGATCTATTTTCTTTAACGAAAATAATTTTGGCAATATATTTTTACTCAAGTTTCCGTTTTGTTGTTTTCCATCAATCACTATCTATTTGCGGCCAATATACCACCCATAACAATCTCATACATCTAAGCTATCTTAGTTTATATCAGTTAGGTCGTTTCTCCGAGGAACAATTTAAATTATTAAATTTCACAGTTACAGGTTCTGTCATCAATTAAAGACATACACCAGAGTAAGTGCAGAGATCTGAGTTGAGACATTATTATAAATAAAATAAGAATAATGAAAATTATAACCAAAATGACATAAAAACTAAATTAAATAAAAAATAATTAAAATTCTCCCATCATGCAACTGAAACTGTTCGTCGATTTACTTTGATTACAACACACGCGGATTTACGAATCTTCTGTTAGCTGAAGACCTAAAACGCGAATTACTTTCAACGGCTTCTCGGCCATGTTTGAAGCGTTAATACCAATACTGGAATGGCTGGTGGAAATAAATGTATTTTACTATCCCAACATGGTATTACTATATCCGTAATAACATACGTATAAGTGCACTTCGTTGTGGTTTAATGGTTTGTAATCTTGTTTTGATCGATCAATTACGACTGAGATCATCTTGTCTTGCTTGATTAATTACTCACGGGATCTTCCATACTTTCAGCTTCGTGTCACATCTAAGTTACGCTTACTATATCCTTGTATATGAGCGAATAAAAACAATGGCATGGGTATAATATCAGAGAAAAACATTTGCCTACATACTTAACAGAAGCTATAATTAGACAATAATTTGTTCATGCAGCAAATCACGGAAAAGAGAAGTAAATTAAGGTTTTACTTGATTGTTGAATCGGTCGTGAACGACGAGAGAAATTAAGATCCCGAATAGACAGTCTTTCAAGAGTTTGGCACCAGATGGCGCAGCGACTTGTCGGAGTTAGTTCCTCCTTAATTCCCATATTGTCACCAGGGGGTCTCTCTCCCTATACTATAAATACTGGGAAACTTCTTGCCTCTTTCTCTTTTTTCTTCACGCCTCATGTGGGGTTCAGCGTACCCGGATTAAAGGAGAATTTAATACGGGATACCCTGCCCACAAAATACAACGCAAATTTCAAGAAGAAACAACACGATAAGGAACGTTTGTAGAAAATAGAACATTGTATATTTATTATCTTGTGAATAGGGTAAAAAGGATTAATGTTTTAGTTAGTTTAAGCAAAATGTGATTTTGATAAAAAGGTCTGTGTTCGCTGTCTTTCAACAGAGTAGCAGAATAATGTCTGTTTCTTTTGTTTTTGTATGAGTGTAAAGGAAAAAGGGGCGATTAATTTAAGTTGAAAAAGAGAGTGTGAACGAGGAATAAAAAGATAAAAGGAAAATGTACTTATGAATTGTTTTGGAGTCAGTTGTAAATTATTATCAGTCAGTATTTTTGCATTTTTCTTCTTCTGTTTTTGCAGCAAGCTTGTGAGTGGAGTCAAAATTCTGGAACAACCTGGAATAAATCTACGGTAGTAATTTATTAAACCGAGAAATCGTCTTAATTGACGCAGTGATGTCGGCTGCTGAAAGTTTTGTATTGCTGCTACTTTCTCTGGGACAGGTGTGATTCCGTTTTTGTCGATCACATGGCCCAAGAAATTTATCTTTGAAACAGCAAAATCGCATTTGTGGACGTTTATCTTTAAGCCAAAATGTGCCAGTCTCTCGAAGACTTGTTGAATATAGTATAGGTGTTCTTTTCCATCAGGACTGGCGATAAGCACGTCATCGATATATTCAAAGGTAGAAGGCAATCCTCTCAAAACTTCATCAATGAGTCTTTCAATGGTTTGGGCGGCATTACGTAACCCAAATGGCATCCTGGTGAATTCATAGAGTCCAAAAGGAGTGGTAATTGCAGTTTTCTTTATGTCTTCTGCTACTGGAATTTGGTAGTACGCCTTAACCAAATCCAATTTTGTAAAAACTGTGGTTCCTTGCAAACCTATGGCGAAATCATGTAAGTGCGGTATAGGATATTTATCAGGAACAGTTTTTGCATTGATATTCCTAAAATCCCCACAAGGTCGCCATGCGCCAGCTTCTGGTTTCGGAACCATATGTATATTTGAAGGACGTATGATGCCTAACTGCAACATATGTTGAAATTCGTCTTTTGCTATTTTATATTTGTCCGGATGTAATCTGCGTGGTGATGTGTGTGTAGGTAGTCTAGCTGTGGTGATATAATGTTTAGCAGTGTGACGGATTTCATCTGTATGTGTTAAAAGCGTGGTTAGTGTAGGAATTTTTTTTATCAATTCATGTAGGCCATTAGCCGTTGGTATTGCTGAACTAATTCCTGTTGACTTGTAGATTGAGGTGATTCCCTTTGTTCTTAGGTTTGTGTTACTGTCAATGAGAGAGTGTGTAGCCATATTCACCGATAAATCGAAATTGGATAGGAAATCCGCTCCTAGGATAAGTGTTTTCACATTTGCTTGTGTGAAAATCCATGGAAAGGATCTTCTTAGACCCAAATCGAACGTTAGTGATATCTCACCGTATGTTTCTATCTTTGATCCATTTGCTGCCTGCAATGTGTATGTGGAGAATGTAGGTTTTTGTTTTGTATTTGGTGGGATAACATTGATCTGAGCGCCGGTGTCGACTAAAAATAAATATCCATTACTTCTGTCCCGGATGTAAAATAGACGACTCTCTTGTTTTAATCCAGCAGCTAATGTTGTCTTTACTTGCTGCTGGCATAGTCGTTTCCCTGATGTTGTGTAGAAATGTGAGAAGTTTTCGAATTGAAATTGCATGGTTCAGTGCACTTCCTTGCATTTCTTCCAAATTTATAATGATACCAACAGGTATCGTGTGTAATTTGCTCTCTGGAGAAAGAGTTCGATCTACATCGACGTCAGTGTGGTGAATAGGATCTATTTCTGAATGTTGGACGAGAACGCTGAGATTTCTGTGCTTGTATCAGACTCTGTACTTGTAAGCTGAGATTCGCCATTTGCTTATACAGCTGCAACAATTCAGATGATTTGTCTGGTAATGTTGCTGTATCTGTTGGTGGATGTGATGTGGCGTATACATTTTTGTCTTGGTTGTTGTCATGTATTTTGTCTGCTATTTCTGCTATTTTCTTTAGCTGTAAATCATCGGGGAGTGATGCGAGTATCTGTGTTGTATGTGTTTGTAGTTTATCCGTCCACAGTTTCTTTAACACCACTTCAGACATGGTGTTGTCTTCTAATAAATATCGCATTTTTCTTAAAAGTTGTGAAGGTTTCATATATCCCTGGTTCGCGTTATTGAATAAGTCGTGTAACCTTCTTTCCTCCGATTTACCGACACGTCTAATAATTGCAGCTTTCAACGTGTCATAAGGTTTTTCCTCTGGCATGTCATTAAGTAGATCCACTACCTCGGATGCTACATCTGCAGGAAGTTTTTCGACATCGTAGGCGTATTTTGAACTTTGCGATGTAATTTTCTTTGCATTGAAAATTGCATTTAACTGTGGAAACCAAATTTGTACGTTAGTTGAGTTGTAAGTCGGTAAGTTAATTGTTATAGCAGCTTCCATAGGTTTCGTAGTGTGTGTATCCATTTTCTATGTGTCTTGATGATTATGGTTATATGTTAAAAAAATGTGTTGCTTATTTTGTTGAAGCTTTTCTTTCAGTTGGAAATTTGCGAGTTCATTTCACGTCGATTGGTCACCACTTGTGGGGTTCAGCGTACCCGGATTAAAGGAGAATTTAATACGGGATACCCTGAACACAAAATACAACGCAAATTTCAAGAAGAAACAACACGATAAGGAACGTTTGTAGAAAATAGAACATTGTATATTTATTATCTTGTGAATAGGCTAAAAAGGATTAATGTTTTAGTTAGTTTAAGCAAAAATGTGATTTTGATAAAAAGGTCTGTGTTCGCTGTCTTTCAACAGAGTAGCAGAATAATGTCTGTTTCTTTTGTTTTTGTATGGGTGTAAAGGAAAAAGGGGCGATTAATTTAAGTTGAAAAAGAGAGTGTGAACGAGGAATAAAAAGATAAAAGGAAAATGTACTTATGAATTGTTTTGGGGTCAGTTGTAAATTTGTTGTTGTTGTTGTTGTTGTTGTTGTTGTTTTCCTTTCCTAATCCACTTTCGGCTCTTAGTGTCGGGTTGAGACAGTGATGAAATTTACTGTCAGTCTTCTGTGATTTCTAAGCACTTCTGACTGGCGACTGACTTGAAACTCTTTATTTATTGTTGACTTTTTTTTTACACTGGCTCGTTATCTTTTTTTTGGTTTAGCAAATCGCCTCCTTTCATTGGTCAGAAAATTAATTCCACGCCTTATTGCGAAATCTGTTTTTAGTCGTTTTGATCCGATTTTGCGGTTGTGCAAATCTACTTTGTGTTTTTTAGTCATTTGTTGGAATGATATAGGATTTGTATCCTATAAATCCCACCTCGCGTGGAGGTGAGGTAAATCTCTCTTTCTTCTTCATTTCAGCGACAAGATGTAAGCTCTTAGAAAACGCTATGAACATTACAAACATACACGTACGTACGAACATTCACCAAAGACCAGACACAAATATTCACACACACACCAATATTATCTGTCTATGAGCTTCGTAATTTGATGTTAATACATATATTTGTTGATATATATATATATATATATATATATATATATATATATATATATATATATTGTGTGTGTGTGTGTGTGTGTGTGTGTGTGTGTGTGTGTGTGTGTGTGGAAACTTCCACGTCTGCTAGTCACCCCTGCGGGGGGAATATACTCTTCACTGTAGTCATTATCGTCACCATCAAACATACATACGTAGAAATAGTACGACAAGCATTCATTGGTTAATCTACTCAACCGAATCGTGAGTGTTAAGCAAGAACACACACACACAGCTAAGAGACAATGGATAAAAGGATATTTTGATAAGTAACAAATGGCGAAAGAGTGTCATTACAATGACAGGGAAATTCTGAGTAAAAAGAAAGGGAAGGAAGGAAAGAATCAGATATGTTTTGGCATCGGCCGTGTTATCTAAGGGTATGAAAACAAACTATTGGTACGGGAAGACATCTTATTATCAACTACAGACCGACTGGCCAGAGAGGGAGAGAAAAATTCAAATGAAAATGTTATTTCGTCAAGTGACGAAAACCAGACAACTACAAAAGACTTAGACAGATATGAAAAATTTAAAAAAACACCCACGAGCATCCTTGGCCTGCGATAATAAAATTTGGTTATCAGAAATTGTGCCGAAAGAAAATAAATGTGTTTTTTTTTTCTTTCTTCGAGGCGACAGACCGACTGGAACTTTGGAGATGTTCCTTTTTGAGACCATATCGAGAAGACCACACATTCTGATAATTAGCGATAAAACAGCTGACGTAAACCACGTGTAGAACAAGAGTTATGACCGCCATTGTCATATTGTCCCGTTCGCGGCTGGAGAAATGATAAACCATTAAGGGGAAGAAAAAGGAAAGAAAAGAGAGATAATTTTTTTTTTAAGCAAGATATTTTTTTTCCTGAAGCAAAGCCGCAGATTCGTCCACGCCCGACTAAGACATCATTAGTCCAGTGGTGATCACGTGATGCACGAGGGAGGCTGTTGCCGCCCATCTGGAGGATGAGTAAGAGAGGTTGCCACGAAGATGTGGGGAGGGCAGTTCACGCCCCTCTGAAAGTATGATGAGAAGATGGGAGTGAGGAAAGGTTCCCAAAAATGGAAAAAGGTGGAAATTCCTAACCAGAGAGGTGGATATGTATTTAGAATTATCGAGGAACCCCCCGGCGCCGACAAACCCACCCCGGTTTTGGTCGGCGCCCATATAAACGAAGCCACAACGAGCAATTCCGAGAGTCGAGACCCAGCAGTTCCCAGAGTCAGTCTCCGGTTGAGGCAAGCCTCGCAGATAGCTGACCAGATTCCCGCACATTTTCCAGACCCACATCTTCAAACCAAGAACAATTATTCTGAAGAGCGACTTAGATCCAGATCACCGAAATAAGTTTTTCTTTTGACTTTCGTCCAAAGACCCACCGAAACACCAATTTCTTAGAGAGCAGACAACTTGAAGTGTTAAAACTTGCCTAGCGGAAAACGACGTGTCACAATCCATAATCCAACGGGTCGGGAGATAGATGCAGTCCTATGTATCGAACAACTAGACATAAAGTTTGTTACCTTTTTCTTTGATACTTTGAACTTTTGAGTTTTCATTTTATTGCCTTTTATGCGTATTTTTGTGGTATCACCCCCGTTGGACTCGGTTTGCAGTACGGCCCCGATGACTGATTGGTTTCCTCTGCCTAGATCAAATCACAACGTGGGTAGGCAGACTGGGAATCAAAGTAGGACGTCACAGTTGGTGCCGTGGTAGACTGGGATACAACGACACGGTTGGCGCTGCGACCAGGGGACGACGTCACAAAAGGTACACAACTCATACCAGTTTTGGACAATAATTCAAACAAACACACACACATACGCACTATTAATTGAACTGCCACAAAAGACATACAGGAGACCCTGTATCTGGCATATGATGCCACAAAGGGGAAAGCCTCTGAGTTTATGAAGGAGCTCTTGGAGAGTCAACCCCACTTGTCTTGGGAAAGATTAAAGGGACTATTGACCAAAGAATTCAGCGACGAGGGCACGGCTATAGAGGCCATGAGGGCCCTCTTAAAGCTGACACAGCTGCGGGACGAAACCCCTGGAGAATTGGGGGCCCGAGCGGGGAAGCTGTCATCATTGGCCTTCCCAGAAGTGGTTAGAGATAATGCGGTCATGCAGGCCCAGTTAGCAGACCTGTATGTGGAGGCCCTAAGTGACGAGCGTGTTCGTCACGACGTGCTGAAAGAGGGGCCGGTGAGGCTATCGGCAGCAATAGCACTGGCCAAGGAGAGCCAGGGCGTATGGGAAAAGGTAAAAAGGTGTGGAAGGAACCAGATACTAAGTCAAGAGGTCGGAAAAAGGGGGAAAGGCGGAAGACCCCCCGCGTGGAATCAGAGGGTCAAGCTAGAAGTAGATCAGCCTGAGGTGTGGGAAGAAGACCCCAATAGAAAGGCATGGTCAACCAGGCATGGATTTTATAAGCCCACGCCGGGTAGATACGGGCTGGTCTGCTGGACCTGTGGGCGTGAGGACCACAGAGCGGCGGAATGTCCGACGAAGTGGGGTTTTCCCCAGACTTCGAACAGGACAGGTGCACCAGGTGTGGAAAGAAAGAACACCTGGCCAAGTGGTGCGGGCTGAGAAAAGGCGCCCCACCGATATTAACAAAGAAGGGCGAGCCCAAGAGACAAGACCAGGGAAAAGCCAGCGGGCCACCCCGGAATTAAGAGGGAGGGTGGCCCAGTTAAAAAGAAGGGAAATAAAAGCTTGGACCAGTGGTCGGGCGAGCCGCTTGGGTAGAGGACAGGTTCCCCCGGGAGTAAACGAGAGGTTAGCCCAGTTGAAGAGAAAAAGAGCAAAATGTTGGACATGTGGTCAGGTGGGCCACTTTGCGGCGAACTGTCCGGCAAGAAGGTGCTGGTTTTGTCGGAGACCAGGGCACTTGAAGAGAAGCTGTATCCTTAGGAACAGCCGCGGGAGACTGGGAGAGGTCCAGCCGGGCCCGCCCAGGTGCGAAAAGCGCAGAACTTCCCCCCGTAAGAATAATGAAGGTGATTTATTGCTGCCGGCGCCTATGGCTGGGATGACCCAAGGGTGGGGGCCCAGGAAGAGGAAAGCCCAAGTGTTCTCTTCGCTGACGCAAGAGAAGGAGCTATCCTGTAGAGCAGAGATAGGGGGTAAGGCGATGAAAGCTCTGATAGACACAGGAGCATCTGTGTCATTGCTGAGAGAGGAAGCATACAGGCGGGTGAAACGGAAGAGTAGGTTACGGGAAGCGGACATAGAGGTCACGCAAGCAGATGGAGCCCCCCTGAAGATAAAAGGGATGGTGAGGCTCCCTGTGAGGATTGGGAAATTAAGAAGCACCCAAAATTTTTACGTAACCCCCGACCTGTGTACGGAGTATGCCATAATAGAGGAAAGGCTGTATTATCTCTCAGGCAGGGATGAAGAAGTCAAGCCCAAGTTGTATGTGCCCAAAAATTTAAGACCAGAGGTATTGGAACAGTGCCACGAGAGGTTGGGTCACATGGGAATTGATAGAACATGTGATCTAATAGGAAGAAAGTACTATTGGCCCAAATTGTACGGAGAGGTCACTATGTTCGGAGCTGCGTAGTGTGCCAGTCGCAGAGCAGAAGGCAGGAGATGGCACCATTGGAGGAGACGGACGTGCCGAACTTCCCCTTCGAGAAAGTGAGTATGGATGTATCAGGACCATATGGGAAAACTGCGCAGGGAAACAACTACATAGTGAGTTTTGTCGATTGGCTAACAAATTGGCCTGAGGCATTTGCAGTACCAGACAAGAAGGCTAGAACTGTGGCCGATTTGATAATAAGTGAAATCTTCCCTAGGTATGGCGCCCCTGTGCAGTTGGTAACAGATAATGGCACGGAGAATATAAACAGCATAATGAGAGAAGTGCTGACAGGTTTGAATATAGAGCATGTAAAAACATCTCCATATCACCCCCAAGGAAATGCTAAAGTGGAAAGTTTTCATAGAACCTTGGGAGCTGTATTGGCCAAGCTGGTCAGAGAGAACACTGGAAACTGAGACTTGTATTTGACACAGGCTCTGGCGGCCGTGAGGTTTACGATAAACGAAACCTCCAGATTTTCTCCTTACTTTATGTTGTTTGGCAGAGACGTGGTCCTGCCTGTTGATAACCTATTGAAGCCCCGAAGAAAGTATATGATCATCATCAGCTGTTGCTAGAACAACAACATAAAATATTTGTTCAGGCCAGAAGAAGAATAAAGAGGGCCCAGAAGAAAAGAAATGAGAGAGTGAATGCTGAAAGAAAGGTAGTAGAATTGAAGGTTGGAGACCCTGTCTACTACAAAATCCACCAGAGAGAAGGAAAGCTGGACCAAAGATGGGAACCGTACTACCGGATAGTAGAGCAGACGGGTCCAGTATCATATGTAATATGGGATCAAGTGGCAGGACGAGCAAGGAGGGTCCATGCCAATGATCTAAAGAAGGCTGAAATAGCTAACATGGAAATGAGCGAGCCGAGGCCTAAGAAGACAAGGACAAGGAAGGTAACTCTGGTTGAGCCGGAAGAAATGGAGACGGAGGAAGATTCCGAAGAAAATGAAGAGATAGATCGACTTGGCCAGATAGACGAAGCGATCCGAGTGACGGGGTTGGAACCCTCGGCGGATATCAGCGGTGTTCAGTCGTCGACTGAATCGGTGCAGAGAAGACACTGCGAGGTCGCCATTGCACCCCCATGTCCAAAGGAAAGGAAGAGAAAGACGAGGAGATCCAATCAAGCAGCCAAGGGCTCTAAAAGGAGGCACCCTGAACAGGACGAAGGGCCCAGCGAGTGGGAGGAAGAGGATCAAATACCCCTTTCCTAACTCAAGGAAAAGCTAAGGAACAGGAGAGATCTAGACATAGAGTCAGGAGGTATTAAAGACGTCCAGGACGAGGACTCTAAACAGAAGGAAGAATCAGGGGAGGAAGAAGAGGACAAAACACCTCCTGGACAGGAATTAAACACAGAGGGAAGGTTAGAGGTTGAGCAGGGACCACCTCGGAAGATGAGATCAAGAAGGGTGAAGAACCCCAAATCTCAGTAGAACAAAGAAGGCTGTGCAGAATAGAAACATTCGGTGTCGACAGGTAACGACACTGGCTCATCCAAAAAACCTGCTGGCTGACTGTGGTGGATGTGGATGGAGGGGATGGAGTCGCGGGCTGCATCTCACGAAGGACGGAAGAAGATTATTGGCATTGCTGACTGGCCATCAGTGGTGTCATGAAGTACGACCTCTGGGAGTGAGCGCCACGCACACCTGTCCGGGCCATTCTGTCTGCTAGGAGTTAGTTAGAGGAGGGAAGAGCTGAACTTAGTAAGAAATTATGGAATACTTGAGTAAAGAATTGAGCAAAACTGAATGGTTATGAAGAATAAAAACAAGAGAATCTTGTTGCAGGAAAGATCAAAATGAAAGGGTTGATGATGATCATGATGATGATGGTAGCTACACGAATGATAGCAAGGTACAAGGTGGAAACAGAATACATAGCTTTAAATTCAGGGAGAACGAAATTCATGTTGCTAACAGCTGAAGAAGCTAGAAAGTGTAGAGATGATGCTCTAGGGACTTGTACCTCGTTAAGCCCTATCTATATAACTGGTAACCGCAAAATGTGCATACTAGAATTGTTTGAAGGGAAGAGAGACGGAATTAAGAGAACCTGCCAAGTGGAGGTATTAGCAAACACGGCATTACCACAAGCTATCAGTGTTTCAGACGGGGTGTGGGCAGTGGCCACACAGAAACCTATCAGCTTGTCTAGGGTGTGTGGGGGAGAGTCCACAAGGACATTAAGAGTAAGGCCACCATTATCCCTGTTAAAGTTACCCATGGGATGTTCGGCATTTGGGATATCTATGTCCTTACCCCCCTATTACCAGGAAGAAGAAAGATATGAAGAGAAAGATTCAGTCATAGAAATGATTGGCAGAGACTTAGTCAATTGTACAGAATTATAGGAGCCAATAGTGAAGGGATTCTCCAATGTTACCTTGAATAAAATGCCAGAACTAAGGAAGCCGATAGAAAAGATCGATATGGATCAATTGAGGGACAAGTTAAGTGCGTTGGGAAATGAAGGTATGGCTTGGGAAGGCGATGAGCAGATCGCGATAAGTTGGTCAATAGTGATGGGTACATTCATAGTTATAGCCATCGGGGGTATAGTAGTATGGAAGATTAAGAGTAAGAGGAGATTAATGAACGACAATCCAATGCGCATGCAGCAACTCGAGAGGGAGATGCCGAGCAGTGTTCCTTACTCATACAGAATCGGCGAAGAAATTGCAGGAAGACCAGCGGAGGAGGCTGGCGTGAGACCGCCACGTGCGGCGGAAAAACCTCCCACAGCGGAGAGGAAAACATTGACCAAGAAGAACAAGCCATAGTAACCACATCTGCACCCACAGGCACACGCACACATGACATTACATATAGAATAGAAGAACTTGAAAAAAGAACATTACACTTGCATGTAAAACGGAAGAAGAAAAAGAACATTACATTGCATGTAGAACAGAAGAAGATGAAAAAGAACATTACACTTGCATGTAAAACAGAAGAAGAAAAAGAACATTACATTGCATGTAGAACAGAAGAAGATGAAAAAGAACATTACATTGCATGTAGAACAGAAGAAGATGAAAAAGAACATTACATCGCATGTAGAACAGAAGAACTTGAAAAAGAACATCACGTTGCATGTAGGAAAGTAGTATAGAATTGCATGGGACAAATGCATGATGCATGTTAAATGGTGTATTTGGGTTTAGGTGTCATTTACGGGTAAATGACAAATCGGTTAGGGGAGGATTGTGGCACCATTTAACGAGGCAGAAAAGGAAAAGAAAGAAAAGAAGAAAAGGAGAGGCTAAGAACCGAATCGTGAGTGTTAAGCAAGAACACACACACACAGCTAAGAGACAATGGATAAAAGGATATTTTGATAAGTAACAAATGGCGAAAGAGTGTCATTACAATGACAGGGAAATTCTGAGTAAAAAGAAAGGGAAGGAAGGAAAGAATCAGATATGTTTTGGCATCGGCCGTGTTATCTAAGGGTATGAAAACAAACTATTGGTACGGGAAGACATCTTATTATCAACTACAGACCGACTGGCCAGAGAGGGAGAGAAAAATTCAAATGAAAATGTTATTTCGTCAAGTGACGAAAACCAGACAACTACAAAAGACTTAGACAGATATGAAAAATTTAAAAAAACACCCACGAGCATCCTTGGCCTGCGATAATAAAATTTGGTTATCAGAAATTGTGCCGAAAGAAAATAAATGTGTTTTTTTTTTCTTTCTTCGAGGCGACAGACCGACTGGAACTTTGGAGATGTTCCTTTTTGAGACCATATCGAGAAGACCACACATTCTGATAATTAGCGATAAAACAGCTGACGTAAACCACGTGTAGAACAAGAGTTATGACCGCCATTGTCATATTGTCCCGTTCGCGGCTGGAGAAATGATAAACCATTAAGGGGAAGAAAAAGGAAAGAAAAGAGAGATAATTTTTTTTTTAAGCAAGATATTTTTTTTCCTGAAGCAAAGCCGCAGATTCGTCCACGCCCGACTAAGACATCATTAGTCCAGTGGTGATCACGTGATGCACGAGGGAGGCTGTTGCCGCCCATCTGGAGGATGAGTAAGAGAGGTTGCCACGAAGATGTGGGGAGGGCAGTTCACGCCCCTCTGAAAGTATGATGAGAAGATGGGAGTGAGGAAAGGTTCCCAAAAATGGAAAAAGGTGGAAATTCCTAACCAGAGAGGTGGATATGTATTTAGAATTATCGAGGAACCCCCCGGCGCCGACAAACCCACCCCGGTTTTGGTCGGCGCCCATATAAACGAAGCCACAACGAGCAATTCCGAGAGTCGAGACCCAGCAGTTCCCAGAGTCAGTCTCCGGTTGAGGCAAGCCTCGCAGATAGCTGACCAGATTCCCGCACATTTTCCAGACCCACATCTTCAAACCAAGAACAATTATTCTGAAGAGCGACTTAGATCCAGATCACCGAAATAAGTTTTTCTTTTGACTTTCGTCCAAAGACCCACCGAAACACCAATTTCTTAGAGAGCAGACAACTTGAAGTGTTAAAACTTGCCTAGCGGAAAACGACGTGTCACAATCCATAATCCAACGGGTCGGGAGATAGATGCAGTCCTATGTATCGAACAACTAGACATAAAGTTTGTTACCTTTTTCTTTGATACTTTGAACTTTTGAGTTTTCATTTTATTGCCTTTTATGCGTATTTTTGTGGTATCACCCCCGTTGGACTCGGTTTGCAGTACGGCCCCGATGACTGATTGGTTTCCTCTGCCTAGATCAAATCACAACGTGGGTAGGCAGACTGGGAATCAAAGTAGGACGTCACAGTTGGTGCCGTGGTAGACTGGGATACAACGACACGGTTGGCGCTGCGACCAGGGGACGACGTCACAAAAGGTACACAACTCATACCAGTTTTGGACAATAATTCAAACAAACACACACACATACGCACTATTAATTGAACTGCCACAAAAGACATTTTTCTACGTGAACATTCACTTAGTTTAATTTCACACAGAAATCTTAATAACAGCTTCATACACATTGAAACTTGACATAAATATTCTACATAATTCTATTCAACCATTCACACTTATTCAACAACCTTTGATTCATTTGTGTATACTTTATTCTGTATAAATCCATGTTATTGTTATATCTTTAACTACATTGTTTTCACTCTGATTTATTTTGAATGACTTGTCTTCAATACTCATGTTTCTAAATCTGTTGTGGATGAATGTTTAAGAACACCAACATCATTGACCCGATCGATAAAATAACCTTCTGATACCTAAGTCACATTCGCCAGTCTGCAACATATCTGTCTTCTTGTTTGTTTGTCTTCTTTATCTTCAGTTGGACTTAACTTGAGTCCGGCAATTTTCTTGTAGTTGGAGCTTTTAATATTCTACCAGGAGTTACACACGTGTTTCTAATACGACAACACGTAAATACACACACGGTCCTCGACAGACTTACATTTCGCGCCTATAACCACTCTGTCACGTGACGCATTATCCTTGCAAGAACTTCAGTTTTCTATTTGCTAATGTAATTGGATACTTATGTATTTATAACGCATTTAACAGTTTATATAGCTATAGACATAGTTATAAACATACAACCTTGCAAATATAAAAAAATGCAAAGTTGCATACGTTATAGTTGATAATTAAGTTTTGTAGCACTACAAATGTCCCACCCATAAAACAGGTTTTATAAAAATCTTTCATTTAAGGTTAAAGCTACGCAGATGTAGAAAATCACGTAAGCTGAATAAATTTTCGCACCTGAAACTGAAAAACCAAAGGACATGTATAAACACTACCGAAACGAAATCAGCAGGTTTTAAAAGGTCTATTGAAAGCAATTGAGAAAGAAACGTCGTTGGTGAGTTCAAGTCAAGCAGTGAGCCTATAAGAGAATTAGTTCTGGTATATGTAAGGAGGCACTGTGGAGTAATGGATTGTGGAATCAGTGGAAACAGGGCAGGAAATAACTGAGCAATAGTAAAAATAAGAACTAGATGAGATATCTCTAGACATGGTCAGTGGAACGAGAAAAGTCTAACCGTAGATTAAATAATCTTTAGGTATAGGAGTGCTCATGAATATTCATTAGGTTAGTGGAAATGTTAGGCAAATTCATGGACATTGAATTGTATCACCTCATGTGACTTACATGACTTTTTCGTTAACCTGATTAATATTCATGAGCACTTCTCTATACCTAAACATTTTCGAAAAACAATAACGTTTTTGTTCTTGTATATATAAATACTTGTCACAAAATAAATTCCTTATATTTGTCTTGATAAAGTTACTCAAAGGACAAAATTCGTCGGCTGAGATAAGTTTTCCTTTTGTCTTTACTTATATATATATATATATATATATATATATATATATATATATTATAATAATAGTAGTAATAATAATAATAATATAAATGGCTCAAAATTTTCCGATTTCTTTTTGAATTTGTAGGTCTGACGAATTGGATCGTGATTACGATTCTAATGTAATAAATTATAACCATGGACTATTAGTGTTTGAGCTTTTTATATTATATTCTTACTCTGTCCTGGACATTCAGTTCTACATGGATTCTATCCTCTTGGAAATTTATATATATATATATGTATGTGTATATGTATGTATATATACTGACCACTAATAGTGTGTATATATATATATATATATATATATATATATATATATATATATATATATATATATATATATATAAGTAAATGCTCTGTTTATAATAAACAGTATTTGACAACATTTACAATTTTTATTTAATTAAATATTTGTATCTATAAAAAGAATGTATAAACATAAAAATGTCTTGAAATAATTGTCGGACTTTGTCCATTTCATAATGTGTGACGTCATTTGTTTACATTTGGATACGCCATGAGCAGATATGAATGTACATAAGAGAATCATGGAAGATTGTAGTTTAAAGACAATAAAATCGACCTTGCTAACCGAACGCTCCTCTGTGACCAAAACGGTTAAGGCACGTCAGGCTATATGACGGTTCTGTATAGGATACAGGTTTGATTCCTGTCGGAGGACGAATATTTTCTATGAAAATTTCTCGGACATTCAGGACGGTAAATGTTGTTTAATACTGTTTATTATAAACAGAGAATTTACTTAAATATTTGTATCTATAAAAAGAATGTATAAACATAAAAATGTCTATATATATATATATATATATATATATATATATATATATATATATATATATATATATATATATAAAATCATGGCCTGAAGATTGCGTTCGAGCATGAAATATACTGCCATTTGAGCACTTTTACCCCTAAAAATATAGCATAACTTAAAACTATATTTTATCATATATATGTTTTTGTATGTGCGTGTGTGTGTATTTCTGGCTCTTTTCTAAACTCATCCAAAACCTGCTTCGTGACCCCATGGATATATTAAATAGTAACAATTATATCTCAGAGCTACATAATTACAAATCTGCCAGAAAACTCGGTTTTCAAACCGCACTTCATCTTATGGAAGCAAACTTGCTATATCGATGTTCTCCTCAAAGCACGTTCTTAAAATCGTTATTTTCCAACTTGGTCTCTCGAATCGATTTCTTACTGGAAGGAATATTATTATTACTCAAGCTGAGACTTATCCTCTGGCAATAAGCGAACATACAACAAATTCGCTGCTGCGCTGATGGTTGCCTGATTGTTTACGATGTGAGCGTTCAATATTTAAATCCAGACTTGATTTTCTCATTTACTGACACGTTTCATTTCCACTACGAAGCGATAAGCGATACACACAAAATTTCTAAATCTTTATCACGTCTGTGTACTTATAAAATGACCGAACTGTTAGAATCTTAGCCTTCCGACAATGAAACCCGAGTTCGAATCTCACCAGGGTCAATTTGTCAAGGAATTGTCTTCTTCATAATATCAGCCTAGCAAAATGATCTCAACGTGCCTGAAAACCATACCCTACGGATTGACCCAAGCCTTTCGAAAAAAAAAATATGGAAACCACTAATGGCTACGTTAACGCAAAGCTCAAAAGTCATCGAGGGTTTCAGCTTACTGGCTTTGTTCAACGAGTGATCCCCTCAAATTGTTCGCTGTCTACCAGGGTAGATGGATCCCGACAAACCTAAGGCGGAAATGACAAAATATTTCAAAGATCTGTGTTGTAGCTTCGCAAGACTGACTCAATTATATAGCGAGCTAGATGCTCTATTATTGTGACCTTATACCAAACTTAGCTAAGAGATTATCAACATCACAATGTTGATATAAATCCCCTTGACGAGCGTCTGTGTGTTTACCTCTACTGGTTATGTTATATTGCTGATAAAAAAAAATTTACCTTAGTTTAACACAAATTAACCGAAACTAGGTGGGTAGCAAGATCATGTCACACTTAATTTCTAAGTGAGGAAGACTTGTTTGTCTG
>OZ010581.1:5930833-5970833 GCA_963932145.1 Acanthosepion lycidas
ACAGGTTTAGTTAAATAATTTAGACGTATTCTATTTATTTTAGTTTAAATTCTTTCAAGTCTTTCTTAATCAATTTTCTACAGCCACCAAAAAAATGAATTCATGTCCTTGAAAAGATGAAAACTAAAATAAATAGACATCGTCTAAATTATTTAAACTAACCTGCTATAATATATATATAAAAAATATCTTAATATATATATGTCCCGGAAATATCTTAATGATATGTCCCGGAAAGGGATATATTTGAACGAAGTAGCTAAGTGGTTTCTTTCAAGTAGAATACGGTAGCAGTAATCGACTGGTACGCATCTTAGTCGCAGGTAAGAAGTGTAGATCAATGGCGTAGTCCAATGGGCGTCGTTATAGACTAAGGGTCAATATTTATTATGTAAAATTACATAATTAGGGCACAAGGCCAAAAAGGGGAAGGGTTGAGGCTGGTCCACACTATCTATCTTATACCTAGCTAATCCGATTCACGACCCATTCATACATTACAATTTACTCATTCACCATAAGAACTCGTCCATCACCAATCAATCCTCCGTGCACCATAATACCACATCCACTCTAGGGGGACCTACAAAACGCGTCCCATACCATAAAAATTTAATGATGATAAATATTATACATAAAATTCTAATAATGCAGAATGAGAGGAGAGGGAGATGAACCCAATAATAAACTAAACATAAACACAAATCAAACTAAACATAACTGATTTTAGTAGGGCCCGTCCAACCCTCAAAACAGAGAGGACGCCGTATTCTGTCCATGGGATAAAATCAAGCAGCTCTCTCGCTAAGGGAGTGGGAAAAAAGGATAAAAAATCATACAGGCATGGGAAAATATAAAGCTGACCCAGTCGAGATAAAAGGGGGCCAAAAACAAACTGGGGAGGTTGAGAATCTCAGGCTGGATCACAAGCAAAAAAGTGGCCAGGAACAGGCCGGGCACAACACTTACTCACATTAACTAGGTACGCAAAAGCTTGTCTAACCTAACCAAGGGGAGGGCTCCACGGGAAACTACCCCGATGTGACGTAGGTTTGACCTAAAAGAGAAAATCAAGGCTAGCCCCGTTCACCCACCTTTCGTTGAAGGCTGTCGAATGCAATCGTTTTGTATCAGTTCTAATCTTCATCTCGTGCTGATGCTCAAAGAATCGGATCAGATCCTGATGAGAAAGACGATTACCCCGCAAGACTTCCTCCATTCGCGTCGTCCAAATCACCATTTGTGCCGCGACTAGCAGCGTCAGAAAAACACTCCGTTTCACCCCAGAACACGGGGGCGACACATTGTCACACGCGTATGCGCGATCAATGGGCAAAAGCTTTTCGGGAGCGAGACGAGCCGTCAGCTCGCCGACATGGTCCCATAAGGGGTGCTCTCAGACTAAGGCTCTTTCACTCACCTACACATCCGTCGGTATTTATGACGGGCACCAGCCAATCACATTCCAGTGAGGGGGAACACAGGTGTCTGTACGCATATTCCATTACATATATATATATATATATATATATATATATATATATATATATATATATATATATATATATATATATATTTGTGTGTGTGTGTGCGTGCAGCATATTTTCATTCAATCATGTTTCATTGAATAATATATAGACAAAATGTGTTTACTTATTTTTATACTATATACAATTACCTAATCAGTTTCTTGATGTTAAGATGAAATTCATCAAAGAAGGTGCCGTATTTGTTTTTGAGAATTTTTTATTTGCAAAATTTTAGAATATTAAAATTCGAAGACATTTCAATAACTTCAGTAAAGAAATATTTATTGAAATTTGCCTCTAATAGCAAAGTAGATGATAGTTTTTTATTACTGCCTTTTTATTGGGTTTGAGACGGGAGACGGCATTTCCCTTTGATCGGGAGACATTGTCCTCAGTCAGAGATTTTTCCCTTGTCGATTAAGACGCTTTATATTCTGGCTTCGTGGTTAACTAATTTAGTCTGCCACGTAAAGTAACGCGTTATCTCGAATATTCGACTTACAGTGTCGAATTATTTTCTTTAATATAGTTAATATTTAACTTTAAATGCTATATATCTGGTTTTATTTAGTGAGGGGAAGAAGGGAAGAAAAGTTTTCGTGTCGAATGACTTTGGAGAAAAGATTTTATTAGCTTCGGTAGAATTCCATGGCTGAGATTTGTTTAAATTTGAGAAACTTTCAAGAAAAGATCTTATTAGCTTCGGTAGAATTCCATGGATGAGATTTGTTTAAATTTGAGAAACTTTCAAGAAAAATTTTTATTTTGCTTCGGTAGAATTCCGAAGCTAAAAGAAGTAATTCCAAAGAAGAGGATTTATTGCATTTAATTTGTTTGTTGACTCGGGGAGTCAACTTTTGTTTTTCATGGCAGAGTCGTTCAAGGCGGGAATTCGGTCCCAATTCTCATTCTTTACTTTAAAACCAGATTTTAAAATATTTTAAAAGATACTCATCTTGGAATCAGATTTTATTAGCCTAGGTTAGGCGCTATGTCTTTATTTCTCACTTTCAGCTCCAAAAAAGGTGAAAAAGAATTTTGAAGAAAAGAAGATAAATGTATGTAAAGAAATTGACTGTTAAGAAAAGATTTTAAAACAAGATTTACATTGTAAAAGAAAAGGTTGAAAAAAGAAAAGATATTTAAGTTGTCAGTTTAAAGAATAATACTTTCCATACACTGACAAAATTATTAATGTAAGTAAATCCCTTTGTTTATCATTATGTTTTGTTACTATTTAGCATATGGAACAATACGTATGGAAATTTTGTTTTATTGAAATAGATATTTTATCTGTGAACATTATATTTTGGTTTTTATGTACTAAATTTAAGATCGTCTGCTTCTTTGAGTTGTTTTGCTCTTACTTTTCTATGAAGAAACCGAGAACAAAATCAGCAGTATAGTCCTGTGTCTTAATATATTTATTTATAATTTAAATGTATTAATTTAGGATTACTAATTTTCGATTACTTTCGATCTTTTTTCAAGATCATCTTCAGGGGCAAATTACAATGACAAACATGATGGAATAGTCCATACATACCTTTTCACACGTCCGGAATAATACACTCTACCACAAAATTACCTAACCAATCAACACCCTAGTTCCAGTGAACTAGACTTTTCATTGGCTCAAACCTCTAAAACTGTAGCAAATTCACGCGAAAATGTCTTTTCGCGCCTAACCGTTTTGAGCCGATTCCTGTAACCAGAACTAAATAAATAAAAGCGTCCAAATCGATTCAAGGCCGTCAGAATTTCATTTTGGAGAAATACCAAACTAATCCACGACAATCAAAATCGTAAGCAGCTACATTTTTGCCGCTCAAACTTTCTCTGACTCAACACATGCAGCATTTCGCTCTACCAGGAACAATTTCTTACAATACGTACTAAAAAAAGTGATAATAACTCACTATTAACAAGTATTCGTAAACATTCAAATCAAACATCAAAACAACTAAAGGTACACAACTCATACCAGTTTTGGACAATAATTCAAACAAACACACACGCATACGCACTATTAACTGAACTGCCACAGAAGACATTTTTCTACGTGAACAATAACATTAGCTCCATACACATTGAAACTTGACATAAATATTCTACATAATTCTATTCAAGCATTCACACTTATTCAACAACCTTTGATTCATTTGTGTATAAATCCATGTTATTGTTATATCTTTAACAAACTACATTGTGTTCGCTTTGATTTATCTTGAATGATCTCTTCGATATTCATGTTTCTAAATTTGTTGTGGATGAATGTTTAAGAACACCAACATCATTGACCCGATCGATAAAATAACCTTCTGATACCTAGACACATTCGCCAGTCTGCAACAAACTTATTGTAACTTCGATAAAATCTGCATTCTGTTGTGATGCCGATTTTTTAAACAACGCGCGAAAGGGGTCTGTTATAGTTATTTTAAAATTTTAAGTTTATCCATAGTAGTTATAGAATTTTTTGCAAAACAATTGTTTCAATATAAGGATGATGGAATCATCAATATTTGTTACTCACCCCCGTATACACTCTTCTACCAAACCGATCCTAACCAATTCACTTTTGACTTCTCATTGGTCGAGACAACACAAAAAGTGTAGCAATTCTCTACAAATCTGTTTTCCCGCTCAACGCTTTGGAGCCGATTTGAATCACAGAAAATAAATAGGATCGTTTGATCCGATTCAAATAGGCAATAGCATAATCTTCATGAGATGCTAAACAACTCCACGCGTGTCATTTACACTGACCCAACGAACTTTTCGCGCGTCAACTTGCTGACTCAATCAATAATCACCATTTCTCTCTCAAGAACTCTACAATTTACGAAAAAGAGTAATAATATTCACTTCCAAGTAGAAATTATATTCATCAACCAACTATTAATACAGTTAAAGGTGCATAACTCCTTGAGACTTTAAACAAACAATTACTACTAAAACACGCATACACATTAACTTTTGAACTTACATATGTGACAATTTTCACCCTACAGAACTTGTTTAATTTCATCAACAAACCTGAACTGTAAACTCTTAGACGCCAAATCATTATATGGTCATTCCATACATTTTCTCCTATCATGTCACACTCAAACATCAAACATAAATTCACTATATGTATGTTATTCGTATATAAATGCCTATTGAAACCTCTAATTCTAATTCCATTGTTTTTCTCCTTGAATATTCTTTGCAAATGATTGCCTTTTTAAATGCTCATTGTTTATTTGTTGTGGATGAAAAATTATTGAACGCACTCATTTCTGAATTTTCAAGCAATTCAACTTTCTGTTACCTTCTAACACACCACACATCCCCAACAAGGACGCTGGCCGGAAATTGGTGGAAATGTAAAATGGCATTAAAATTTAAATTCTATATGCACTTTAATATGTTGTTATATTCGTAATAAATTTTGTTGAGTGTTGGTTAATTGATTTTTATTTAGATGGCTTCGTGAAAATTTGTTTATTATTTTCGTGGTGTCTTATATTGGTGTTTACAACAAATATATTCCCGTATTGTGAAGGTGGACAGGAATGTGTTTTTAGATATTGTGCAATGGAACTTGTATCCGACATATATAGATATATATAGATATATATATAGAGAGAGAGCGGGAGGGAGTCGATGAAAAATAATATCTCTCGGGATCTCTAATTTCTTCTTTTTTTCTATAAGCCATAAAGACTTACGGCCAGCTTGGATGTGCGGGTGGTGTAATGGTTGATGGCTTGGAATTATTAATTAGAGAACCGAGTCCCAATCTCCGTTGGGTTCAATATTATTCACTTACCCGCAAATAACCTTGGAAGGTATCAATTCACTTTGTTCGACCCCCAGCTATGGGTTAATAATTAAGACTCGTATCATTAAAAACCATTATTATCCACAAAAAAATTTCCTGGCTTTAAATAACTGCAAACGGTTGATAAGCCATAAAGTATCTAGAAAGATTGATTGATTGACTTGTTTTTTACGGTTTATCAACTTTTGCAGGTTATTTAAAGCCAGAAAATTGTAAGAAGTTTTTGGAGATAATAATGATTTTACTAAAACAAGTTCTACTAATTAACCCATAGCTGGAGAAAGAAGATTCATACCCTTCCAATGAATATTTCCATGTAAGTGAATATAATGAACCTGACTGGAATTGAAACTTGCTCTCTGATTTCCAATTATGAGCCATTAATCAGTTACACCACCGGCACATCCAAGCTTACAGCACCTGATATTCACAAGGCTCAACGTTGCTTAACATCAGTGATTGTACGAGAACCGATGTTTCAGTGTGATGTAACCGTAAGCCAATTAAGTAACTCGAAGTCCAGAGGAAAATGTTTGTAGAGTCAGATTCTGTTTCTCTCTTTTGAATATGGATGATCCTCTGGATACACAGAGAAACAAAGAGAGCTGTCATAGAATTTCAGTTTTTGAAAGGAGAAAGTGCTGCAAACCTTCACAGCAGATTAGCGAATGTTTATGGAAAGGCTGCATTTAATGTAAAAACAGTAAAGAGATGAATCAGTAGAGTCAATGGTACTTCTTAAACAAAAGGAGAAACTAATTTCAGTAACAGGTCTGGCAGTTGCAGGATAACTGCTACTATGAATAAGGAGATGTCTAAATCGGTTGATCTTCTTATATAACTGACAGAAGAACCTCTGTTGAAAAACTACGTGATAGATAGATAGATAGATAGATAGATAGATAATGAGTGGAATTAGATACATAGATAGATATGTGTGTGTGTTGGTATAAGATAAAATTAACACCTCGCTTTCACTTCTGTTCAAAGAGTTTAACATTCATGAAAAAAATGTTTTTGCATTTTACTAATAATTAAAAATTAAATTGCCCAACAAGAGAATCCACAAATTTAAAACGTTAATTTTAAAATGTTGCTTCTCTCAGCACAAAAGCAAATATTTATTAGTTTATACTTCTGACATATTTTATTTTCAACAGATTACAAACTCATCCTTGATATTATTAAAAAGATATAAATTACTCTCTCTCTCTCTATCTATCTATCTCAATATATATATATATATATATATATATATATATATATATATATATGCACACACACACACATATATATGCCTGTGTGTGTGACTTATCTGTTTGTTATATCTATCACTATATATATCAGTCTTTTCCTGTCCCTCTCTCTCTCTCTCTCGATATATATATATATATATACATATATATATATATATATATCACAGTCTGTTCCTATCTATCTTTTCCTCCTCTCTCTCTCTCTCTCTATATATATATATATATATATATATATATATATACACGAAGATTATCAAATCGTCTCTGCAACGTGCATTGTTTAGTGTCTCACGTCTTTAACCCTTTGGTGGTGGGAGCCTAAAATTCAAGAACAGATCTATTATCGGATAAACGATAATCCTTTCTTATTTGCTAAATAACCTGTTTTAATCAAGGTCAGTGTATCAATGACAAAAATAATCTTAAAACATCTTCTCTCCCCACTCCCATCATTTTTATTTGGTTTTAGTTTTTTTGTTTTTTTTTGCGGGGGGGGGGTGTTTTTGAGAACAGCAGACTTGCAAGATTGAGCGCCGACTGTAAGTATAAAAACAACAGAAAGTTATCACGTCCCATCGACTATTCGTTAGAGTTTGTGTAGCGCCATTGACAATCAATTAATTATTATTTTTGATAAAGTTTTCCCGTTTTCCGTCAATAAAAGTATGGCGTTGTGATAACTGAGCGAAAACAATGCAAAAAAGGACAAAAGTTGTGGTTTCAATCACACTTGAAATAATTATTTTTAAGAAGAAATTACAGTCAGTCGTTGAAGAAAGCAAATGTATAGGAGGAGAGGTAGGTTACAAAGTTGACAGTTGTGGACGGTCTGTATGTTTGGTGAGAGACTGCATATGTTTGCATAGAGTGCTTTTTCTATAGCATGGTGAAGAGATGAACAGACTCGACTCTAACTTGACTGGTCTCCCTAAATTCTAGTTGGATCAGATCATTTTTTTAAAGAGTCGTTCTGATTGGTCCTTAAATCGAATCAAAAGCTTTCAGTTGGAAAAGATTTTTTTTTATTGGCTCTAAAATAATTGTTTATTAGATTTCTATTTACATTTATTTCTAGATACTACAAAAGGTCGATCTTTACTGAAATCAATCGAGCAGTAAACTCATTTTTAATATCGCTTGTTTACGATAAGATGTTGAAGTGTATTAGTCTGTCGTTCATCCAAGCGGGAAATGTAGAGAAATGCTAAGAAGAAAATAAAAGTAAATGGAGTGGAATAAATTATATGTAGAAATTTTGCCGACGAAAGTTCAAGAAATTTTATCGCTGAATTGGGCTTTGTCGGTTTGCCAAAATTAATTTTTTATTTATAAAACAAAAGTCACCTTGAACAAGGATGTGGAGGGTAATATGTGACTTCGTGTCGCTAACAGGAGTTGAATGTCGGTAGACCTCAATAAACAAAATGAAGACTTGATCAGAAAATGAATTTCCAATGTTTATTGAGGCACGTACGTACAAGATGCGGAGGTATAGAGAATTATTGACCACTCAAGTCAGCCTGACGTGGAGTAAGGATGACTGAATCTCCATTGCGTTGGAATGGCTACCAAACAGGCCCGAACAAAATGGTTGGGAAGTGAGTACAGAACGCTCATGTGTTTTCCGGAAGTGGGGTCATATAATTCACACGTAACCGGAAACCCATTTTGGTTCCCTTTTGCATTGTGGGAAAATTAAATTCTTTATTCTTTTATTATTATTTGATTTGTTATTCTATTTGTTAGTTTATTTACATTCTCCTACAAAGAACTAATGTCAAATAGAGATATTTATTTACATTTTTACAAAAAAGTTTTCAAAGTTGTGTGTGAGTTGAGTGTATATTTCAAAAAATAAAACTTTGTATTTGAAGTTTATGGTCTATAACAAAAGAAATAGCTTTTTTTTGTTTTTTTGGACGGGGCGGGGTATCAGATTTCGTGACAATGAGATTTGCCGGAAAGGTTTATAAATAAAATCACACCCTGACAATAATCATTTAACTCACAGTTTCTTCCTGTTCACTGTCGTCGTTAGAAAGCTGTTATACACTGCTTCAAATTAGATCTGGTTTCAAAATTAAGATATTGTGCTAAATTTCAATATTGTTATTATTTATTCAATTGGAAAGCAGCGTGCTGTTGCGGGGCGTCAAGCAGGTGCTGTTAACCCCCCGCAAGCAGAAAAATTACGTAGGGTAATACGATCGAAGCAAGGACACCAAAGGCGAGGATTTCAAAATCTAAGCCAAATTTTATTTATCAATCTGGCAAAAGTATGTACAGGAACTGTTTGTAGTTGTTCAAACGTGAAGTCAGCGAGTGCCAATCGAAGGATCGTTTTTAGTTCAAGGCGGCAGCTCAGAGGCAGGTAGATGGAAAAGCTGTATCCGAGGTCCAGTCGATCCTCGGATGTTCACACTTAAGAGGACCGCGTCGGCGTTCACGAAGAGAGACGATCGGCGTAGGCAGTGCTGAGGTAGCCTGTTCGTCCTTAGAAGGACTATCGAATGTGGCTTGGGCTGCTGCTGAGACTTACAAGACTGGGAGCGGCTGCTACTAGGTTTGGCTTCTTCAGTGGTCAGCGACGAGATTCGGCCAGGTGAAGGTGAAAGAGGGGAACCGTCTTATTGGTGGAAGTAATCGGCTGTGTTGTGTCTCGGCCGCGGTTAAAATTTAAAAAAAAAGGTGTATGTCTTTAATTTAGCCGGAAAATGAACTCTTCTGTCTGATTTTGTTCGTACGACTGGTGTGGTTGTTTCATGTTGGTAAGTTTGCGTCGGGAGGATTTTCCTCTAACCAAGCTGGTTTGAGTCGGTCGATGGAGACTGTATCTTTGTCTGTGCCACGCATGATCGTGACAAATTTCTCGGAACGCTTCAGAACTTTAAAATGACCTTGGTAGCTAGGTGTGAGAGGTTTTTTACGGCGTCGTTCCTGACGAAAGAACTTGGTGAGGTTGAGCACGAGTTCTGCGGAATGTTGAAATATTGTCCTGGTAAGGAGAGAGGCACGAGCTCCGCTGTCTCACACCCTAAATCGGTTTTGAGGGTATTCCGCAAAAAGAGCATGGTCATGGGGAGGTTGTAAACCCAGTTGTGTATGTCGAGTTTGGTTGACAAGGACGCCTTTAAGGATCGGTGAAATCTTTCAACGTGGCCGTTTGCGCAAGGGTGGTAAGCAGTCGTTTTAATATGCCTGACGCCCAGAAGTTGAGAGAATTCTCGGAAAGGCGAGGACTGAAATTGTGGTCCCCGATCTGTAGTGAGAACTTGGGGTTCGTAATCTAGTTGGCAAAGGATGGCTTTAGAAACTGTGGTAACGGAAATGTCCTTAATCGGCACAGCGACTGGCCATCTCGAGAAACGGTCTATGACTGTTAGAAGATATTGGTACCCCTGGCACATTGATAGAGGTCCGACGAGGTCAACGTGGATGTGACAAAAACGTGCGTTGGGTGTGGCGAATGTTCCAACTGGTGATTTTGTGTGCCTCTGAATTTTGCATTTTGACATTGTATGCAGGTTGAGACCAAATTCCTGATGTTTGAATTCATGTTAGGCCACACGAATCGATCGTCGATAAGCTTGACGGTTGCTCGCTTGCTCGGATGGGATAGATTGTGGAGATGGAGAAATACTTTTTTTCTAAGAGATGGGGGAATGTACGGTCTCGGAGTATCCAGCGCGGTGTCGCAGAAAAAGAGTTTTATCGCTGAACGAACACGGGAATTCCTGCAGTTTCAAAGAAGCCTCCTTGATGAGATCGGGTATCGTCGCATCGCCTTTTTGTTTGTCGGCTATCAGCTCCTGGCTCAAGATATCGTTATCCAGGGTATTAACGTCTGTTCTGGACAACGTGTCTGCGACGGTGTTGTTCTTTCATTTGACGTGTCTGATGTCCGTCGTAAACTGTGAGATGTAGTCGAGGTGACGTATTTCACGGGATATGTACTTGTCTGCGTTAACATTCATCGCGTTGGTCAGCGGTTTGTGATCCGTGAAAATTGTGAAATGTCTGCCCTCCGGAAATGACGGATGGACAGGTAGATCGCCAGGAGTTCTCGTGAGAAGGTGCTGTATCTTCTCTGGGCTGCGGAGAGTTTAGCTGAGAAGAAGGCTATCGGCTGTCTCTTCCTGTTCACTTGCTGCTCCACTACTGCTCCGATTCCAACGTCGGAAGCGTCTGTTGTGAGGAAGATCCTGGTTTCCGGGTCGTTTAAAATGAATGTGAGTTTTGTGAAGTTTATCATAGCTCTCTTTGCCGTTTCGAAAGCCCGCAAGGATTCTCCTTCTAGCGTAATTTGCTTATTCTTTCGCTCTATGAGATTTGTCAACGGGGACAGAATTGTCGAGCAGTCGGGGATGAACCTGCGGTAAAAATTTATCATACCGACAAATCGCCTGATTTGTTTTGTAGATGTAGGCGTAAGGAAATTTCTAATTGCGTCGATTTTCTCGGGTAACGGTGTCATCCCTTTGCGTCGATATGATGACCTAAGAAATTCACCTCAGATGCCCCGAAAGTGCATTTGTCGATGTTCAGCCGGAGCCCATAATGTGCTAACCTTTGGAAAACTTCGTTTAGGTGTTGCTTGTGAACGTTCTCATCCTTGCTGGCTACTAGGATGTCATCGATGTAGGCATATGCGTACGTTAGGCCGCGCAGTACCTCGTCCATGAAGCGTTGAAAAGTTTGTGCTGCGTTCCTCAGGCCAAAGGACATCTTGACGTATTCGAAAAGACCAAAGGGAGTGGTTACAGCGGTTTTTGGGATGTCCTCCGGAGCTATAGGCATCTGATGGTAAACCTTCGTTAGATCTATTTTCGAAAATACGCGAGTGCCCTGTAACCCTGAGGCGAAATTATGTACATGAGGGACTGGGTAGCGATCGGGTTTGATTGTGACGTTCAATCTTCTGTAATCGGCGCATACCCTAAAGTCCGTGCTTCCAGGTTTAGGCACAAGATGTAGGGGTGAGGCGTATGGGCTATCGGAGGGTCGTATGGTCCGTCCTTCAGCATATTGTTGAATTCCTTTTTGGCGTATTCAAGTTTATGAGGAGGGAGTCGTCGTGGGTGGGAAAATGTTGGCTGTCCACGGGTCTTTATATGATGCTGAGTTTGGTGTTTTGTCGGACCAGTACCCGCGAGTGTTTGAATGATGTCTGGGTATCTATTCAGGATCTCGACGTATTCTCATCCGTGGCAAGTTATTACACAGATTCTAGTGGTGTTGTGTCGAGAGAGGGTGCCTTTAACAGAAATGTTCGTGGTGTTTGATAAGGTCCTCGTGTTCTTGTGCACAGCTAGGTCATAGTGGGCCAGGAAATCTTCTCCGAATATTGGCATTTTTACGTCTGCCTGTGTGAAAGTCCAGGTAAAATCACACTGCATGCCGATGTTAAGAGTCAATGTCATGGTTCCATATGTTTCGATCGTCAAACCGTTTGCTGCCTGCGAACTGCACAGTACAGTAAACCAATTCGGAATTCGTTTACAGTACTGTCCAGTTCGCACTCTCCATTTCATTTGCGGGTACTTGAGTCTCTGTATATTCGGTGCAAGGAGCCGTCTCTTTGCAAGCAAAAAGACTGTCTCCTTGGGCTTCACGTTATTAGACTCTAGTGTGTATCATAGATTCCCCTCACACTCCCCAATTTTTTTTCTCCTTTGTGCTGTGCAAATTCGCGCGGTTTGATTTTTTTTTTCCCCTCATACCATTAATCATTTCATTTTTTAATGTTTTAATTGTATATAGGGTGTTTGTGTGAGTCAAAATATTTATTGCAATAATTGTTAAATTGTTCCCAGTCGACCCTGATGAGCTTGGGAACGAAACCGGTTGATCTGATCTGTAAGTGTTATCATCTCTTATTTTTTATTTTTCATAATGCCTTTAGGAAATAATTTGTATCTATTCCTTTCAATATTACGGTTCTGTACCTTCAACAATTTATTTAAATATATATATATATATATATACATATATATATATATATATATATATATATATATATATATATATTGTATATGCCCGGTTCTTATTGGAAAGCGCTCAATATCAGTGACAGAGCTAACATATTTAGATGGATTGATGTGAGTTTGTGACCCTAGGTTTCACGCTATTTGCGATCGTCAGATAAACTGATTAATTTTTTAAATTTTGGATTTATATATGGTTACATATATCAGTGTTTTTATGGAAGTGGGAGGAAAAATTGTCGTCGGAATGCCCCTCATACTTACGCAAACATACATACACGCACGTACACTCATTTACATACGCAGACACACATCCACGCACGCTCACTCACTGGAGCTCACACAAACATAAACATATGCGAACAGTGTGAGACTGGGCATATATGCGCATCCATGTGTCGTTGCGTACATACGTACGCATTTGGTCGCTGTATTCAATGTTGGATTGTGTAGCGAATATTTTTTGTGTCTGTTGCGCTGTCAACGCGCATACAGTTATTCTATTTTGTTCGCTGAATGTTTTCTCGCACACACGTCTATACGTATGATGGGGTTTGTGTAAGACTATCGTAGGTAAAAATTGCTATTATTTAAAAACATTTTTAAGGCTGTTTTGTTATTATTTAAAAGTTGGTTATTTGCTTGTTTTTGGCGATTGCGCATATGTAAATAGTAGAAACTCCAATTTGTAATACTTATCAGTATTTATGGTGTGGTATTTGCTGGGGGAGGGAGAAGTAAGTATAATTGTGGACTGATACGGTAATGGTAATGGTGGTGCCGTAGTTATTGTGGACTAATGCGACAATGGTAATTGTGATGTGGTAATAATGGTGGGAGCGGGTGATAATAACAACAATTGTAGCAGTAAATAGTTATTGTAAAGTGGTAGAAGTGATCGTAGTAATGGTAGTGGAATGATAATAATTATAATTATTATGATGGTTGTTTGAACTGGAAAATAATTGATGGTCTTATGGTGTCAATGGTTTCTCTTATCATGTTCATAGGGTCAATGGTGGCTTATGCAATAGTGTTGGTTGGTGCTATTTTTTTATCCGTTTGGTATAAATTCTGATAATAGGTATTTGTTTTCATGTCTGCATGAGTGAGTTTAAGGCCCAATAATCGCTCAAGGCACGGGACCTTCACAAAGAAGCATCTATTCATCGTGACTAGTAGTAGTTCGTGGTCAGATCGGCGATGATAGATTGTAACTAGTTTGGTTATATATATATATATATATATATATATATATATATATATATATATAATTTTTAACGATATTGTAATTATATATATATATATATATATATATATATATATATATATATATATATATATATACACAATATTGGTAAAAATGAACAAGTTGAGTTCAAATTACAGTCAATTCTGTTTCATCTTGCATTAATGGCCTTGGAAAAGGCATGAATCCATCATCTCCAGCTATGGGTTAAAATTAGTTATTTTCAAATTCTCTTTCAGTTTTACCCAATGGAATCAGCAGCAGGGCCGGAGCTTAATACTCCCTCGAAATCTCCCCCCCCCCCACACCGATCGGGGTGGGGTGGCAGGGTTGATCGGGTGCCCCGGGTAGTGCTTTGTGTCTCCTGCGCACACACACACTTATATACACACACCTATATATGATAAAATATAGTTTTAAGTTATGCTATATTTTAGGGGTAAAAGTGCTCAAACGGCAGTCAATTTCATGCTCGAATGCAAGCTTCAAGCCAGAAAATGATGTATGTATGTGTGTGTGTGTGTGTGTGAGTAAAGACAAAAGGAAAACTTATCTCAGCCGACTAATTTTGTCCTCTGTGTAACTTTATCAAGACAAATATGAGGAATTTATTTTGTGACAAGTATTTATATACAAGAACAAAAACGTTATTGTTTTTCGAAAATGTTTAGGTATAGAGAAGTGCTCATGAATATTAATCAGGTTAACGAAAAAGTCATGTAAGTCACATGAGGTGATACAATTCAATGTCCATGAATTTGCCTAACATTTCCACTAACCTAATGAATATTCATGAGCACTCCTATACCTAAAAATTATTTAATCTACGGTTAGACTTTTCTCGTTCCACTGACCATGTCTAGAGATATCTCATCTAGTTCTTATTTTTACTATTGCTCAGTTATTTCCAAAATAGAATTAACATCATAAGTTGGGGTAAAAATCTAGTGACGCCCCAGCCCTTCCTGTAGTGTCGGGGTCTGCAAACCTGCAATCTCCTGCCAGGGCTTTGTGACTCTCGCTATAATATCAACATTTGCTTTTTTCTACCTACATTTATATTACAAATTAAACTAAGCACAACTGATTATTAAAGGATGAAAGGTTTTCGGGATTTTGATGTCATTTTGTGGTCTTTTTTTTTTCGTCCAAATCCGTGAATTTATTTATTTATTCTTATAACGGGTTAACCGCGACATAAGTCTTCTGTGCCCCTTCAGCCGCAGCCTTCTGCCTTGCTCTTTAATTTGAAACTTTGTCTCAAAAATACAGAATACAACTAGTTGACAACACAAGCTCCACCTAAGCACTTGGTAAAAATATCACTATAATATTAGGCTGAATTTCAAAATAGAGGCCGCATCGTTTTTTAAGGGATTGGGGGGGGTTTGGTTTTTTTTATCTTTTTTGGTTTGGACATTACAAAAAATGTTGTTACTGAAATTTGAAAAAACGGACAAAAGCTCACCACAAGCAAAATACATTAAATAAAAAAATTATAAAAAATTTATTTTTATAAATTTTCTGTAATTATTAATGATTTTTTATGATAATTTTAATGATAATTATCTTATAATATTTTTATTATTATATAGATATGACATTATTTATATATATATATATATATATATATATATATATATATATATATATATATATATATATATATATATATATATATATATTAATAATAATGATGGTGATTTCGTGAATAAATACTGTACAGTAGAACCTCAGCTCACGAATTTAATTCGTTCCTGAAGCCCATTCGTCATCCGAAATGTTCGTAAACCGAAACTATTTTTCCAATAGGAATCAATGAAAAATAGATTAATCCATCCCTGGTCCCAAAATGAGTGCTTATTTAAACTTTTACAGAAGTACTTTGTGCACAAGTTTATACACAAAAAACTAATGAAAACCATGAACTCTAAGAAAAAATAAATAAAACCAATACTAGACACATATAGACGAACACTTCAATTTTTTTACCGTACTTAGTGTACTGTAGTAAGTAGGAGTGATGATGGCTTACTAAGTGGAAAGGGAAGGTTAGAGATGTTATTGTTTGGAAAAGGGAAGGACAGACATGATCGTCTCTTTATTTATAATAGTAGATCGTTAATTTTTTGCCATATGAAACTGAGTAGGAAGAGACAATCATCAACAATTGTTTTTTCCCTTAACTTTTCTTTGTCCTTTACCAGTATCCACAGATCACTGCTAGCTTTCTTTGGACTTTGGAGCCATGACTGAGGACTAATGAAGATAAAAAAAAAAAAAAAAAAAAAAAAAAAGTCACAGTACAATTAAATTGGGAAAGCACAGTTCAACACACGAGTGTATACAACACGGCGGTCGACTGAGAAATGATTCCGTTCGGTTCGGCAATGTTGTTTGTTCGGGAAACAAAATTTTGTTTGATAACCGAGGCATTTTCATCTTGAATTTTCTGTTCGACATTTGAGAACCGAGGTTGCTCTGTATTTTTATAAAGTTTACTGCAGTATTTTTATTCATTTACTTTGGAATTGGGATTGTTAATACGTTATATGATTCTGATTCATTAAAGAAACGTTTTGGAATCCTAAATACGAAAAAAAAAAATCTGCTATATTTTCTTTTTATTACTGCAAATAATAGATTTTCTTAAAAATAACATAAAAAAAAAGTTCTAGGTAACTCCTCACAAACGCGATGATACCTACCTAAGTTTTTAATGTTGTTTTTTTTTTTTTAATGAAAAAAATCTTTCTTGGAGTTTTTAGGTTTAATTTCAAGAAATCCAATATTTCTAATAAAATAAGCAAAATATTTCTTTAACACTTAAAAAAACCTCAAATTTTAACAGAAATTTCATACGATATATTTTTTTCTTTTGCAGTTGTTGCGTAAAAAAGTTAAAAAAAAATTCTAATAAAAATATTTTGTAAAAAAGAATTAAAACTAAAAGTTAAAATTAAAATACAATAGAAAATAACTAAGACAAAAATGGTTAAAAAAAAAAAAACTGCTAAAAAAAATAAATCAATTCTCGTCTTTTAAGTCCATATTTGTTCCTTTTTTAATTTTACTTTTTAAATTTTACATTAAAACCCAGTTTCTATGGATTCTTGAAATCAACAGGAAAAGCTTGAAGCCAAAGTTTCCACAACTGTGTGAGATGACAAGTCTATAAAAACTTTGACATCTCTTTGTATCTCGTATAAGTAATTTTTTTTTCTCTTTTTAGCTAGTCAGCATTCATTTTTCTACCTAGAGTTTAAATTAAAATAATCTTTATATAAAATAAAAATGTACGTCCATATTTACTAAAATCAGCACATTTACTTTACAGAAAAAAAATTAAATTCTTTTTAAAATATTGAGGGTAGATGTAAGCTTTACCACTTATGATTAGTAAATATAGTTTTTTTTTTGCTTAATAATATTACCTAATCAGTACATAGCACAGCATTTTAAAGATTTAAAACTGAAATTTAACAACTCTCAGTATTTAAAAAATATTTTAAATTTGTTTTATGTGTATAAACATGCTGATTATTGTACCTAATTAGGTTAAAATAAAATTTGTATTTTTTTTTTATGAATACTACCTTATGAAAATTGAAATGTAAAAGAGTCTGGGGACCTGTATCAGCAGTAACAATTACATATCATATGAGAGGGTTTACTTTCTTTACTTCAAATCAAATCTAGTTGTCTTGGCCATGGATAGGGTAATCTATCTCAATTCCAAAGAGAAAAGTCTTAGTTCTACTTCTCTTAAAGGCATATCATAGTTTATATTATCAATCCATTAAAACAATAAGATTTTATATATTCTTCATACAGCTTGATCTCTCTCTATCTTCTAATCATAAGATATTCCGGTGTTATGGTAACAAAAATAAAAAAAGCTTACTTAATGCTAATAAGCAAACCTACTTTGTGTTACCCTAAAAGCAGAATATCAAATTAATAAGTAGTGAGAGCAATTTGTTAATACATTGCTTTTTATTTCTTTTGTTTTACCTAAATTTTCTTTGGACATATATATATATATATATATATATATATATATATATATATATATATATATATATATATATATATCATAAAGAAAAAATTTATATAAAGAATTAAATAGCAATGTTAATATGATTAATGGCAAAATTCTTTGTATAAATTGTTTCTTTATAAAATATAAGCTGCACATTCTAATATATATATATATATATATATATATATATATATATATATATATATATATATATATTGTTGTACACGACAGAATCGTAGACCCCATATAGGTCCCATATCAATCAGCTGGATGTCATCCACAGAAGTTGTCCCACCACGATCTGTGTCTATACTTTTGATCTTCTCACAAAATGCAACATTGGTGGAATTGAGACTTTCCCGATGCAACATTACAGCCAATTCATTCTACAGCCTTCTTTCAGTGTATTGCACAAAAAAAAATTTCATTCAAGGGTCATGAATATAGCAAATGGCACAGTCCATTTTAATATTTCACTTAGATTATTAATGACCATTTTTCTGCTACCATTCTGAGGTTCTTTTTCTTTCTTGAATTAAAAAGTTTCTTTCTTTCTCTTTTTCCTGACAAAATATATCTGATGACAACTGAAGAACAGACCAGGGAAAATATTTTATTAACAATAAATATACAAAGAAAGGCTCAGCTCTTTGAACAAAATTTGATATTTCAATGATTTTTCCAAAATTTATACATCATAAATAATAATAACAATAATAATAAACAGTAAGATGTGAAAGGTAGGTCCATTCCCATAATGATTAGAACACTGAAAAAGTCCCCAAAAGAGACTGAAAGGATTAGTTCTGAGAAGGAAATGCCACTCAATACCAATTAACTAGACCAAGTGGGCATCAGTTAATAATCACCAGTTTTATTCACCTTTGTGGATGTGATCATTTCTTCCATTCAACTTATATGATTTCAAGTGACTTTTCAGTACTATCAGACTCAGGTATTGAACTCTGCTAAAAAACAGTATAATGTCCTTAAAGATAGTAGCAGGAGCAGCTCTAAAATAAAACTTATCAGTAGCAGCTCTAAAATAAACCTTGTATCAATAGCAGCTTTAGAATATAAAAAAACATGTGAACCCTAAAGTAACTTTCTTTCTTCTGGGTTCCCTCTTTCAAAATGCTAACATGAACTTTCCATGCTAAAGCTACAAAGGCTGTGAATGCTTCCCATAAAACACACCAACAAAGTTCCCACTATAAATCTGATATTCACAGGACATATTGAAGACAAGAAATAGGAAAACAACACATAACATACCTTGTTGAGCTTAAGTAAATGGATGGCAGGACAGGGTTTAGGAGAAATAACAAAAAGACAAAATTTATTAAGAGCTACAAAGGAGAGGAAATTGTGGAGAGCCATGATCGCCTATATCCTGAGTGGATACACTAAGAAAAAAGAAGAAAATTTTCATTGTACAAGCAACATCTGAAATATTCTTAGTCCATAAAAACTGGGACAGATCAACATAAAGCGATTATTAAGCCATGTAATAAGGTGTAGTGACCTTAAAGATAGTAGCAGGAGCAGCTCTAAAATAAAACTTATCAGTAGCACCTAAAATAAACATTGAATCAGCAGCAGCTTTTGAATATAAAACAAAAACAAAAACATGTGAACCCTAAAGTAACTCTCTTTCTTCCAGGTTCCCTCTTTCGAAATGCTGACATGAACTTTCCATACTGAAGCTAGCACTAACCCTATATAATTCTAATTGAACTGTTATTTAGCACTGACCATATAAAATTCTAATTGAACTGGTATTTAGCACCTACCATATAAAATTTTTGAATGATAATCTGTTACATATGAATTTCTATTGCTCAAAAATATGAAACATTTAATTCAGTTTTTTGGTCTATTGACACAAGTTCAGAAACCAGCCCCTAAAGGGAGTTCACTGACCCCAGGTTGGGCACTCTAGAGTCTATCCCAGTGTTCACTACCTTCAGGTTGGGAAATTCCAGTTTCCCCTTCCCATATTTTAATTTTAGAGAGTTAGCTACCCTATCTAAGGATGATACAAATAATATAGGGCATCTATGATAGCACATGAGTTAACAAGCTTTTCGCCAAACAATGTCCTAATTTATCAAATTTGAACCGGAGTGTGTCTATTACTACTACTGTGTGCTAGATTTGCTGAGCTTAAATGGCTATATACGAGACGTGGTGTAATAGTTTGAAAGCTTGCCTTGTTAGATCAGTTATGACTGAGTAGTGAGTTCGATTCTCAGTAGGTGCTCATACTTTCGACGTTGTACCACCTACATCTAAGGAAGCTGTGCTTAGAAAATCATTACGAGAGGTGATTTATTTTGGGGAGGATTTGTTGGTCGTCTGAGACCTCAACACTCCCTCGTAGTATTATTAATAAGATATAGTTTATTTAATTTTATTTTCAATCATGTTGTTTAGTTTTGTCTTTGGAGTAAGAAGTCCTAGGCCAGGGATTGAACTTGTATTCTGCGTCATAGCTTTTTAGTTTTTTTACTCAAGTGCGTTTGCCCTGTCACAGAATTACAACCAATCAGAAAGCGTTGGTTATTTTTTACCGGCCCTGCCTAACATGGCTGCCTCCACTGTTGAATGACGACTTGCTAAAAGCTGAGTTAAAAATCAGGTGAAGGACGAGTGTCTTCTGCTTTGTTTTTTTTTTTTCTTTAGTTTCTTTTTTTTTTTTCTTATATTTTTCTTTCCTCGCATTTTATTTTCTGTATGAAATTATTGTTATTCAATGCCTAGGGACCTTGTTCCGTTTTTCTCTCTGTCTCTTTCTTTGTGTAAAAACAAAAAAAAACGGATCCAACTGATGTTTTGTTGTATTATTGAAGACTCGGTTTCTTGTGAAAGTATTTTACTTTATTTCTTGTTATCTGTGCCTTTCATCTGCTTATTCAGCATCTGCTTGTCTTCTGTAATTTTTAAAAATTTGCAGCATCTTGAGAAAAAAATGATGGGCATTTATTATTTTCTGAAAGTTAGGCATTTCCTTTTTTCTTTACGAAAAAAAATCAACAATAAATTAATAAACAAAGATTAAGCATTAAAACCCTATTTTTCCTGCGCCAATCTGTAAATGCCTTTTACCAGATTCGAAACTCTGACTTCACCATTTAATTTCGTACAACAGCAGCTCATGTGAAAGTTGACTATTTGTAATTTACTTTTTTATCTATTTACAAAAAAAAAAAAAAACTTGAAATGTCTACAACTTCTTTTTTAATGTGATGATGACAGCATTTCATTCCTTCTTTGTCGGTAATTGTGATTTATTTTTAAATCTTAAAAGAGAAAAGAAGACTTTCTTTTCTTTACTACTAAATTAACCAACAACAAATCGGCCATTGGTACCTTTTTAAAAACTGATTGTTCTTCAAAAAGATTTACAACTAAATTTTGTTTAAGTAAGTAAACATAAAAAAAATATATGTATTTTTAAATGTTTTCGTAAAATAAGTATTGTTTTTTTTTTTGTTTTTTTTTTGTTTTAATTATTCACTTCGGCCGAACAAGTTTTACTGTAAAATGAATTGTTTTTCTTTTTTCATGATGAAAAAAAAAAAAAAACACTTCTAGAAATGAAAACTAATTTCATTTAATTTCAGTCAATGTTTTAAAAATAAAAACAATTTAAAAATAACACTTCCAGACGGTTATTAAACCTTCTGGTTTAATGAAATTGCTTATTGATATTCAAAATTTAAATCGACATGAAAATATACGAGGACGTTTAAAACCGGAATTTTTACTATGCAGCTTTTTTTCTGTACTACTTACGGTAAAAATCAGTGTCACCAAAAATCCTAATTCGACTATATATAGTCTGCATTGCTACTACTGTCGTTAAATAATATTTTATTACTTCACTAAACTATTTTTCTAATTATTCAATGACCTTCAAATGACTATAGTGCTGTCAAATATGTTCAATAATGCTTTATCGTTGTATGAGGCATGGTAAAAAAGTGTTAATTACATTAATTACTTACAGTTAAAACTAAAAGCCACCATATTTCAGCTTTGCAAGGTTTTTTTGTAAATGTGCCAATCCAACTGCTTTAGCTTTTGTTTGACATAAAATTTCCCTTTTTTTTTTTTTCTTTTTTTTTTTTTTTTTTTTTTTGAACAGTGATAAAAAAATTTTATTTCAAAAGTTCAAGAGAAAAAAAAAAGGTTATTTTTGTTTGAAAATTTGTTTCCGTCTAGAAACCTCATTCACCATCCTTAAAATAATTTGAAAAAAGTGAACCATATTGTGAAGTAGTAAATCTTGACAATCCTTTCAACAAATGTAGTTATTTTATTAAAGTAAGGATTTTTTTAGTCAATTTAAAGTACATTGTACAAAGAAGACTACGTGCTCTGAATTTTTAATAAATTTAAAAACATAGTCGTTTGTTCAATAGAAAAATATGGCCGGGTCCAACACTTGTTACTTTATTATTAAACAAATAAAAATAATCAGCTGAGACTCCAGAAACATATATGGAGGGGGGAAAGAGAGATAAAAAGGCCTAAAGGGTGGATGGTTGCATGTGCTTTGTTGTGTAGTTTTTTTCGTTTTTTTTTTTTTTTTTTTTTTTTTTTTTTTTGTTTCTTAAAAATCCAGTCGGGCCATTATTGTTCTTCACCCCTATCGCAACATAAATGCATATATATGTGACTATTGTTTGTGAAAGATCTCCACCCACCTCACCGCAACTAACACAGCATTTATTTTATTTAGTACACGTTTTGAGACAATGACTTTTTTTTTTCTGTTTTTTTTTTTTCTTTCGCTTTTTTATAAAGATGAAAAAAAATACTTTTTGTCCACCGGTTTGTAACTTTGTAAGCCTTAGTTAAAAAGAAAAAAAGTGGGGGCACCCACCCCCGTATAATGATCTGTGGTCCTTTAACTCTCCGACTGTTGGCGGGGGGACAAAAAGGTTTTTGGCAAAAACCTTTTTGTCCCCCCTTTTTGCCAACTTGTTCACTCATAAATTTTTTTTTGTGTGTGTGTGTCTATCTACTTCACAACCATATTTTCTCTCTAATTTACGAATTTATATGGTTTATGTGTGCAGTGCACTGTGCACACGTATAATGTGCATTGTATGCTCGTACACAATATTTGAGATTCTATCAAGTTTAATTTTTGTGTGTATGGATACGCACACTTTATTGTACCTATTTTGTAAATTTAGACTTACAGCGTGTGTATATATTAAAAAAAAAAAAAAAAACTTGCATGTTTTACATAAAAAGCGTTTTTTTTTTTTTTTTTTTTTTTTGTTTAAATGTATCCATTAGCGTTCTTGTATACAAATCTTATATATTTTTAATTTTTTTATTGTTCAAAATATATACACACACACACACACGTTATTTTTATTTTATAGATAGAAAAATGTAAGTAAATGCTCTGTTTATAATAAACAACAGTATTAACAACATTTACCGACCTGAATATTTTCTATGAAATTTATGACATTCAGGCTGGTAAATGTTGATACTGTTTATTAAGCAGAGCATTTACTTAAACATATTTGTATCTATAAAATAAAAATAACGCATGAACAATAAATATATTAAAATAACTGTTGGACTTAGTCCATTTTAAAAGGGATCATCAGGAATATATTATATGTAAATAAAAGGTGTACTACACTGAGGTCAAGGGTCACATATATATATATATATGGGAATAGGTATATGAAGTTTTATATATTAGAACAATTTTAGAGAAATCTATGACAAAGTGAAAATAAAGTTTCTTAAGGAACAAAATGTGTTACATGAAAAAGTTTTTACACTTTGTCATAGATTTCTAATATTTTTTTTTTTTTTCGACATGGCATTATTTATTTAATGTGGTACATTCTTTCAAGTGTCATTTACTATATGAATAATTGCCAAGCATTATTGATACCACTCTCTTTGGTTATCCTTAGCCATGATAGTCCCAACAAGCATCACATATGCCTGTGAGTAATGTGGCATTCAACTTCTCTCTCTCTCAGTACACTACAACTACATTTGCGACTATTTACATGACTTCTCTCGCCACTAGTGAATCTGAGTAGTAGGTTACTTCAAATAGTTTAGAAGCTTGAGATTCAATCCAAGTGCCAGAATAGTTAGGCTCCTTACCACAAAATAAGAAGGAAATTTTAGTGAAACTTTAAATACAGTAATTAATGCAGTATTGCTTAAAAGCAATTTATACTGAACTTTAACCTCATTTGATGTTTCATAAAAATACAAAATTTTGCTAAATAATGTTTTGTTCATATTATTTCAAATTTGAAAGTTCAGATAATTTATAAAATCTGATATTAAGCAGATAGAATTATTTACTGACTTGAAATTACCAGTTGTTCTTATTTCTCATATGTGTGTGTGCGCGCATATGTACCTCCAAAGAAAAATGATATCTAAGTTTTAAAATGTTTTCAAAAATGAAATGTTTCTTGAAGCTTTTATTTTAGTTTTCCAATAAGCAAAATATTTGCTATATTTCAAACTGAATTTAAATTGATTAAAAGGAGTTTTTTTTTTTTTAATTTTTTATTTTATACAAGTAAAAAATGTCAAAATCGTCCATATTGACAAATCTGTCAACACAATGTAATTCTCTCTCTCTTTCTCTCTATTAAAAATTCTTTCAAAAATAAAATATACTTTTCTGAAACTTTGAGGAAGATTAGCTGATTTAAAGTTTAATTCCTCTCAATTAAAACAAATTTTTATTTAAAATATCACAGAAAAGCATTTTTTAACAAGTTGGCTGTTTTTATGAAGTATTGACAACTTTCTTGATAGACATATGTTTGGGAATTTTTTCTAAGGTGGACACAACGGACAAATGCTTCAATGTATAACATAACTCCCTCTTTTTTTTTTTTCTTAACTAAAATATTCTAAGCAATTGAATTTTAAGTATTTGAGTTTTATAATCTAACTTTATGAAGATGCTTGTTGAGGAAATTATTACAAAATTACCAATAAATTTGAACTTTACTATAGTTACCATTTTTATTTTCTGCTAATTTTCAGGTTTGGACATCAGTATTTACAAAAATTGACATGTTTATACACGCATAAATTCAAAATGCTTTTTAAAATATTGGAGGTTGTTGAATTGTAAGTTTTCAAATTTGACTGATACAAATTAATACAGAATTTTAAGATTTAAAAATTATTCTAATTAAAATTTTTAAAAAATGTTAACAATTTTTGTAAAAATATACTATGGATACTATTGTCTTTAGAAAAAAATATTTTTGATGAATAATTCATCAAAAATATTTTTTTCTAAAGACAATAGTGTCCATAGTATATTTTATATATAAAAGCAATTAAATGCTTTTCTAAGTAAATAATGGTGTAGTTTTATTACATTTTTTTATTTTCTGATTCAGACCAGATTTTCTGTAATGGGGTCAGGGGTGGGTGCTATTTGACCAAAAAAACATTCAATGATTTAAGTTCTCCTTATAACTAATATAAATATTAAGCACTACAAAAAGAATTCAGATGAAAAAAATATATATATATTTTTACAATGATTTTTGGAAGAAATATTTAAAAAATAATTTCATTCATTTGTAAATAAGTCCTGAAAGTTTTATTAAAATCTGACAATTATCTGATTTTTGCTAGAATCAGTGTTTTCTACTGCAAAAAATTGCTACAATTTCTCATACTAATTTATGATCACCCACTGACATAAAAACAAATTTTTAACAAATTTAAAAAGTTCTAAAAAGGATGAAATGAAAAATAATTTAATAGTCAAAAAATCCTATGGTCTTTCCTTTTAATAATGACAAAGATTTTGATGATAAAACTTTGTTTTATTATATTTTGGGAATTTTTTCATGTATGTCATTTTTTAGCAGAATATGTGTGTATGTTGTGTGTTTTTAATTTTTTGTTTTCATGTCCCTAACCCAGCCAAATAATTCTTTAGAATATCTTGTCAAAACACTGAAGATAATAAAGGGTTTCATTTTTCCTACCTTCTCTCGGTAGGCATTACTGCTCCATCATATATCATGACGAAATTACTAATGTTCATTTATCAGGAGGATTAGTTTTAATTTTTCTATTTTTGTAACCAAATTCTGTTATTTATAACCATTTCAATGCTTGTCATGCCTATAATTTTGCTTGATGCTGTATGAAACCATTCTTGCTATTTTAATTCACTTGTAAATATAAAGCCGCAGAGGTGCGAGATTGAGACTTACGTTTCTTGACATTAAAAAAAAAAAAAGTGATATATATATATATATATATATATGAAATAGAAACCAGAAATGTTTGTCTGCTTTGATTTATTTCATTTTTCCAATCTGTAATTTGTGTATGTATGTATATGTGTGTGTGTGTGAGCGAGAGATAGAAAGGCTGTTGCATATCCAGATGAGATTTATGTGTAAACTGCAAAAATGTATGTAGCAAAAAAATGAAACTGACTAAACTTGTGTACTGATTTCAATAAATTTTAAATGAATTCTTACTACCTAAGTTTGTTATTGATCTTCAATATCACTGCATTGTTGAAGAGGATCTTTCTCGTGAAATCTTCATGTTTCTATCTTGACTGACTTTTCTCAGCCACAGAACGCTCCATTTCTGCCTCTGCAGCTAAATACAGGATATATACAATTCATAATTTGTCTGTCCCTATTTTTAGTTTTACCACATGAAAAAGTATAACCCCTTCTTGGTTTCCTTTACTCAGCCGGTGGTGTCGCTCATCTTGCAAAATTTTTCAAGGGAAGGGATTTACTTTTATTTTCAGAGCTGCTTTGCGCTCATTAGTCATCTGTGTTTATTCCAACTAATTACAAAAATTTTCTTCTCTTATCTACATTATATATAAAAATTACTCAACTGTATTCATTCAGTATTTGATATATAATGCCAACATATTTTAATTTGTTAAAGGACTAAGTTCCAGATACCCAATAAGGATTTAACTGTCTATATTTGTAAATTGTCTAACAAGATTAGCCAAGTGTCATATATTCAAAATTGCTAAAAAAATAATTCTAAATGAAAACTGACTATACAAAATATATACTCAAAATATATACTTATTAACCATATACATATGGTTAATAACTAATTTTGTTTTTCTTCTACTCTGTGGTTAACAGAAAGTTAGGGGGTGATGGTTGTACTTGTGTTACCAAACATGTACTGAAGGATTTTAAAGGAAATAAATACAAATATTTACCTATTTATATCTTTATATATATAATTAGTTACCTATATCGGTTTCCATTTTCTTATATTTTATTGTTAAAATGGAAAATTAACAATTTCAGGATGAATATAAGGAGCCCTTCAATCAAAATAAGTCTACTAAGTGACTTTGTTTTGCATGGTATTGTTGAAAACTTATCAGCTCAATCCCAAACCTGACCCAACATCAGTGTATTTTTTCCTTCTAGTTTTCTTGATTAGGTCAACAACTTTCAGCACCTCCTCAAATCTATATATCAATCCATTTCATGCATATAAAATTGTCAGGCACAAATGAAAACTTTCCACCCTAACATCTTTATTTATAGGCTACTGGCAAGATAGTGGAGTAGTCCATTTTCATGTGGTAAAAATAACTGGGTAAAAAATAAAATAAAGGTAAATGATAAATAAAAAAAAAATTTTTTTCTGTTTACCTTTTTATTTTATTTTTTGTCTTTTAAGCTAGAAAGTTTTTTATGAATTCTACTTGACTTACCAACCATGTGTGGAAATTAAAGGAAAAAAATAAAAAAAGATCCAATTATAAACTAGAAAATTTTTAAAAAAGCAAAACCTTACAACAATCATAGTAATATCTGCAACCTTTCTCAACAAGTTGGCTATAATAACATTTCCAGACTCCCCAAAATACCTTTTTAATGAGAGATCAGAAATTATTACCTGTTGTATACATACTAAAAAGTTCCTTTTCAGTTCATATCAAGTGGGATGAAAAAGTATGTATGTTTCATTTATAACAAAAAATACATTTACAATACACTTCCTTTCCTCCTCCCACCACACTTCATCATGTGCTTATTTATTTATTTTTAAATATAGCATTCATAATTTTTTTTCTTTTTTAATAAAGTGTTAGGAAATCAATTGACCAAAGTCACCTGAAGATACCAAAAGGTTGAAACCATGGTAACAGAATTGGCTGATTTTCTATACTTAAATATAGTATATATATATATATTTTTATTCTTTTTATACATGTATTGAGCACTTTTTAATACTACTGTTTCATGGTCTAATTCCACTCTGGCCATTAACTTTATATATATAATATGTGTGTATATGCAAAAAAAGGCAAGTTCATTGTTATTTCTCACTTAAGATTTATTCTTGTGTACAAAGGAACAGTGATCTATGTATGATCTATATTCTTTGACCTTTTATTATGTTTGCATTATAAGTTTTTCCTCTTTTTATTGAAAATAAGCAACTTTTTATTTTTTCTAATTTCAAAGGTCATGTATTTTGATATTAAAAGGTTACATAACTGACGTTTGCATTGAGCGCTTAACTTCTGTTTTTTTATACCAACAATTTTAATGAGCCAAGCCTTCAATATGTTGACTTGTCTGTTTTGGCTTTGAAAGATAAATAAAAATCCAAGCTCACTCATAACTGAATACAATTAATAATAAAACTTATGTTTTTTGTTTGGATACCCATTTGAAAATAGGATATTTTGAAGGAAAGCAAAAAGCTATTTACCAATGGTCATATATAAAGAACGGATGTTAAGATTTCTAGGCACAAAAATAATACAATTATTTTGTTTTTAGTAAAATCCACAATGACTGAAAAAAAAATGACAAGAAAAAAAATTCTCAAATTGCCATATTAGTAAAAAAAAAACTCTCTTAAATTTTCAAAAAATTCAACCTTAGCGTTGCAACTGCACGCTCCAAAAGTTTGTATCCATTAAGAATAATACATTTAAAAAAAAAAAAAAAATTTTGACTCATTTAATTTTTTCGTCTCAGATGCAGCCTGGATTTTACTAAAAACAAAATAATTTCCATGCCTGAGGATGACTGGATGTACAGTTGAAAGTACTTGCATATTAAAAAAAAGACCTTATACAGCTTATGGGTATTAAAAATAAGGATCATAACATTCATCGAGTGATTTGTAGGTTAATGCAGCTTTAAAATTTTGTTTGCAAAAGGATTTTGCCATTTTCTATCATTTACTTTACCAATCTACTTTTTGTATGAATGATTCATTGTTTTTTATATATATAAGGTTGTTCCAAAAGCTCGTAAACACTTGCAAAAAATTGTAATTTTATTCACCAAGTAATAACAAAAACAACAAAAATTATTCCTCAAAATAAAGACCATCATTTTCCAAGACTTTCTGCCATTGATCTGCAAGCTTTCGGATCTGGTGAAAGTACCATTCAGCCAGCTTCGAATCAAAGAATTCTTGACACGCTTCCTCAACTTCACCAAACGAGTCGAATCAGCGGCTCTTCAGAAAGTGTTGCAACTCAAAATGCACGATTCCTTCAAAGTTCCACCAAACACCCAACATGACTTTCTTGCCGAATCGATCTTGTTTTGGAACCGACGGTGTCTCTTGCCCTTTCTGAACCCATCACTTGTCTCGATTGTGTTGCATAAAAATTCAATTTTTTGCAAATGTTTACGAACTTCTGGGACAACCTAATTGATATATGAAACTTTGTCCAAAATCTACTTTGGTTATATGATTTTATTCTTGATATTTAAAAAAGAAAAAAAAATCCTAGATTTTTTTTTTTTTTTTTCTTATTGATCTCGAGCTCTGATTATAAACATGTACTGAAGTAAACCATTACTGAATGGCAAAGTTTAAAGCCCAACTTGTTTTATTCATTAAATTTTATAATCTAAATCCTAAATGAATGTAGCAGAAACAATGGCCATTAACATAATTGGCTTACTATAGCCAAATCAGACTTGTTTATGTATATAATGAGGTCAGATGTATTTAAGGTTGTGAAAGTTTTAGATTTCCACATGATGCTACAATCAACATATTTTTTACTATACAAATTCCAAGTTTGTTTTTTATTTTCAGTTGTGTTAAATGAATAAATGAGATTCTGTCTTGATTTTTGGCACATGAAAGAGCTATTTGCCTAACACTGAATATTATAAGCATTTTTGTAGCATTAGTAAGTGCACCCTAATCACTGGATTTAGTTTGCATGATTGATTTTTATTTATATCAAAATCAAGTTTATCCTCCATGACGCTAAACTCTTGTAATGTAAAAAAATTCTTATAAGACTATAAATGCAAATAGTTCATTCCATAGAAAATGTGTAAATGTCTGCACAACTTTTTATGTAGAAAGCAGATTTTCTGCAAATAAAACTGCAGTAATGATAAGTATTTTTATTTTAAATTAATTTTCACCATTTCAGTTTCCCAAAACTGAGTCTCAGTTGCTGTGAAAGAACCTGTTGGGAAAATTGGTTTTGCTGTTTTGTAAATTTGTTTGTTTTTTTGTTTTCTTAGATTAATAAAGCCTTAATAAATTTCTGTTCGGTGTAAGCAATCTTATTTTCACTTTTTGTGATGATGATTACTGAATTGATAAATTTAAAAGTTCAATATTGAAAAAAAAAAGCACAATCCTGTTTAACATGAGTTTTGACGGCAGTTAATTCTGTCAGCACTTAATTTGTTAATCTTTGAGATTAGGAATTATATCTTTTTCCATTCAAACTAGTATCTTGATCTTGTATTAACTGATTAGTTACCTCCCCTAAGCATGGAAAGCAGAAGAATCTACCCCTGTGAATTTAATAAAGGGTTTGATTCAAAATTCCAAGATGATTACATAGATAGCTTACTGAAAAAGGTTGCAGAATATACCAAAATGTTGTGAGCATTAATACGGAACATAAGTACTAGTCTGAATGGAATATATAATAAACACATTTTTCTAACAGCTAAATGGTAGGTGGGGAGGGGAGGGGGAGAGCTTGTAACTTTCAATACCTTAAACACCAACCAAGTCTCATGAAGTATGAGTTTTCACCAGTTATGATGGGTAATTGCACTCTCAATGAGACTACAGGCTTTAAATATCTACTGTGACCAGCAAATTCAAAATCCTGATTTCAAGTTGGATGTATACATGTAATCCATTTTTAAAGATGCTGGAAAAAAGGTTTGTTCATTCTATTGCAGCAGGAAGCACCTGATTCCTCCTGCCTTGCTCTAAGAGTTAGATTAGTCACAAAATAGTCCTCCAATCTTGATAGAATTCAAAATCTTTTATGCAGTCTTGTCGAGTATATTATTTTTTACCCTACAGCCTCTTTCCCACAGATGGAACATTGCAAACCAATCAATATTTTATTGCTATTTCCATGGCAAATGTTCAGATGAACTCCATTCTTTAGTGCCACCAGTTCAGACCTTTACTGCTAGGACATAGCATGCTATTTCCACGCAGTTTAGTTTATTTCCCTAGTGTTACAAATATGAAGAGAAAGTTCTACAGTTTTTTTTTTTTTTTTTTTTTTACCAAAAAAAATCCATGTGGAATGCTCCCTCTGAACATTGCAATCTTAACTTTAAACCCAGGGTCAGTCGTTTTCTATCCTCCTTATCCTTATAATCTTCACTGTCTACTATGTCTTCTATGATTCATATCGCCCACACCTCATTCATCATAAGAATTTTAACAGTAACTCTCTGTATTGAGTAACTCTTGAGCCCTTTTAGTGAGTGAACTTTATAAAAAAAACTTAAGTGGTTTTGTAAAAACCTGTTGAATATTTGCAGAGCCATTTTTGCTTTTGATTAGTTTCTCTTTCAAATGCTGACAAGAATGAACTTTCCATTTTGATCCTAAGTAGAAAGAATTGTCAAATGAAGCCCAGTTGGATAAAAAACAAAAGCTGAGGTTTCTTAGAGATTTCTAAGACAATTGGGGAAAATTTGACTTTGTTGATACTTTTCATCAATGAAAACGGTTTTATATGTATATTTACAATTCTATTGAACTCTCATCCTACTTTACTCACAGAATATAAATTATATACATGTGTGTGTATGTATGTATGTATGTATATATATATATAATGAATCTGTTGGTATATAATCCAAGTGGATCCTAGTAATATGAAATGTTAAAACTGATCCACAAAAAGAGCTCAATGTATTATTACAGATCAAATAATTAATAAACAATAAAATGAAAAAATCACCATATATGGGGAATAACCTACTTTGGCAGACAGATATGAGTTGTCAGTTTTATCGGTGTGGACTGAGTTCGTGTCAGAAATAGAAATTTAACTGTGAAAGCAAAATAAAAAATACACACACACGCACAAATGTATACAATATATCCAAGTGTAGCACATCCAACTTATTTATTTTACTACAAATGTTTTTTTATGTTGCTGTGGAAGTTTTAAATTTTATGTGACCTTTGTTTAAACTGCTACAAATTTATTGAAGAATGAACATCATGCTTTTTGTTAAATATAACAAAAGTTTCTTTTTCTTTTTCTTTTTCTTTTTTTTTTATATACAAAAGTTGAATCTTTTAACAACTTTTTTTTTTCTAAAGGTGAAAGTATCCAATATGAATAAGACCAAATCCAACAAGCTCATTTGTATACATATGAAATGTTTTTTTCCATAGTAATGAACATCTTGAGAGGAAGGTTGGGAATATGAATAAAAGCTTAGCTTTTATTTGTATCTACACCCCCCCCCCCTTTTTTTGTTTTTGTGGGGAGGATCTCGTATTATTAACATTTATTTTATTCATAAATTTGTATTTCGGCTGTAGTTCCTTTTTTTTTTTTTTTTTTCCCCTTCCCCCCCCCTACTCCTTACATATTTTCTCTTGTAGTGAAAATTGTATTTCCTTTCTGTCAATGAACTTCGCTAACATGATCTTCTGGTGTGTTAGCCAAAAGAGATCTCTTAAGAATGCCTTTGTGAATCTTCACATTTGTGTGTAATGTTTTTATATATCTACAGGATTAATGTGAGTAAAGATTATCACTTAGCTGATTGATGTTACCTTCAGTAGCCTGACTCCAGAGTTTTGTAAACTGGCCTGTCTGACCACTCTTCAGAGTATATCAGCAATTTACTGCTTATAGTTTTTCTTTTTATACACATTTAGCACTGGTGTAAATTTTATTCGGTATTCTGTGTGTTTGTGTGTGCACTTGTCTGCATGCTATTTCTAAAGAAGTAATGGGTTTTCTATTAATTCAGTAGATTTTATCGCTTAAACATTTTTAGTGGATACCCATATTTGAGTAGATTTATTTATGAAAAAATATACCATTTAATAAATAAATATAGCATCTACTCAAATTTGGATATTGACTAAAAATCCCTTTAAGTGATTAAAATGTGTGCAGACACCATTATAAATATGACTTGGTTTGTAATTGTTCTTAAAAAAATTTACTTTTAAGTTTGTGTTTTTTTTGTTTTTTTAGTTGATATTAAAACTTTATAGAATTTTGATGAAACTGTTATATACTTTCATATTAGTTTTAAATGATGTATAAATAATTTTATCTTTCCATGTATGCTATAAGCAGACTAAATTCTAATTTAAGTTGGTTTATACTTAATTGAACTAAGTTTTTTTTTTTTTTTTTTTTTTTCAAATCTTTATATTGATTTTCATAATTATTAACATGCCCATGTAATAACCATTTGTCTACTTGTAAGAAGTAATGTGTGGTTTTTGCTACTTGTTGAAAGAAATTCAACTAATTGTGCTATTTGAATGTCAAAAGGTTTTTCTCCACTTGACAGAAATAAGACATTTGGTTGAATGCTTTGTCAAGTTTTTCCACCTTCAATCCATTGTTAGTTTTAAATCATCTTCACTAATCACTGCAGAGACTGGCTACCTGAAATATTTCAAGTAGAACACACCTGGCCTACCTATATAGATAGGGGAGGGTAATTGTCCAGTTTAAATCTTTGAAAATGGAATTTAAAACTATAATTCATAATCTTAACTAAGGAGCTAATATCCTTGTGTGATCACTGTTAAAAGTGCCAGTTTTTCTGTCTCTAATCCAATCTGTTTTGTGAAATGTCTGCTTATAAATGCCATTTCATACAGCAGTCCTCCCCGCTTGCTTGATGGTTAAGCTTTGTCGTCTTTGAAGGTCACATAGTCAATGTCATTTGCTGAATGCTTGGAACTTTTTATTAAGCGCCACCAATTCCATTAGTCACCTCAACAAGCTGCTCAGGCCACTAACCTCACCTCTCTTTCTTTAATGGTTAAGACACAAATTGCACCAGCTTCTTTTTATAGTGGGAATATTTCTTTTCATACACCATTCAATTTTTAAGATTTTTTTTTTTTTTTTTTTTTTAAATATTAATTACAACCCAACCTGCTGCCTAAAATTTGAAGGCTGACTACAGTTGTCAAGCATTGAACATTCAATTCAAAATAACATTTCATAGGGTTTTTTTTTTTTTTTTTTTTTTTGGGACTTCACCCAATACAAGGCCCAAGTGCCTTTCAAAGTAGAGGGTTGTTGAATGAGGTGTGTGATATAAATATAAGAGGAGGACATAGGAAGTGAAGATAAGGACAATAGATAATGATGAACCCTTGACTACATTAAGGTTATAATCTTCAGGGAAACCTCTATGAAGCACTGAGTTTATTTGCAACTGATAATAAAGCAATTTTCGTTTTGTTTTCAGAAAAAGGTTGCAATATACAAAATTTCTCTGCATTCTTAACATCTAATCTTTAACATTGTAATATATTTTAACACTGCATCTCGGTTATACCACCAACACAAAATTGTATAAATCATCTTAAATACAATTATTAAATTACATTTGCAAAAGTCTTATGACCTGTCATTTTGTAGTATAAATGAAGGCTTGGTTTAATATTTGCAGGCAAATAGCATCAAATTTGTCAAGTCTTCTTAACTGCTAAAAAATCAATTTTCCACAAATATTTAAAAATTACAGAAAATATTTTAAGCACACTTTGGGGCTGAATCACAGATTTTGGTAAATTTCTAGGTAACAATTTTTTACAAAATATATCTGAATTGGTAAAATTTTTGTTGATCAATATGATAAATAATATGCAACAAATCAGAAATCAGGTAATTATGATAAAAATCAAATAAGGTAGAAAATTCTAATTAAAAATGGTGATAGGATTTGATTCCTGTTAATCTGAAGATTCATTTTTGTTACCATTGTCAGTGGTTTCCAAAGTTTTTTTTTTTTTTTTTTTTTTTTTTTTTTTTTTTCCTTCTAGCTGCCCCTCCCCTGCAAAGACACTTCTTGATGTTACACATACTAAAAATTAAAAAAAAAAAAATCTTGCACTGTAAATACATTCATAGGTTTTGGCTTTTCTTCAGTGCCATTCGATGTCACTAGGTGAATATCCATAGTCATATTGCTACACTCTACAAACTTAGAGCATTGGCCCCCATCAGACATCAGTTCTTTCATCTGGTTTGTGTATGACACCTTCTGTTCAAGATATAAACAAAACATTTAGACTTTAACTTCATATAAAATGAAATAAAATAAAACCATGCTAAAAAAAAACATATGTTCCTTAAGTGTAAGTGACTTAGATTTTATCACATAGATTTTGTTAAAAAAAATTTTTTTTTTTTTTTTACTTAGTTTTAATGCCCCCCCTTTTTATGTTTTAATTGTCTTAGAAAACCTTTGTTGCTCCTCCATCATCATGGCTAATGCTAACCTACATAGTGACCTCGTACCTTCTCAGGCTAATGTTTTTCTACTTATATGAGGTGGAAAGATTACGTTGCTAGTAAAGTTGGTTCACTGTGTTGAGCTAGACAAGTTTTTTCATCAGAATCTATCTTGCACATTTATAAGTCTACCAGGAAAAGTTGAATACTGGGAAATTAGGCTAAATACTGAATATGACCATACCTAAACAGAGTAGGAAATGCCCAACAAGATGTCTCAGCAGTGAGTTCCATGGCCGTCATTGTAAATGAATTCAAAAATTGACTTTGGCATGGTTGATAGAAGCGTCTGCATAATTCTTGCTGGAATGTTATTCTAAGTGATGAAGGTAGCTTCACAAAGATCATACACTGTTTGGAATTGACATCCATTTCTATAGACTTCACTTGCCATCCACCCACCACCCCAAACATTTTCAATTTGTTTCAGGGGCAAACATACTGGATGGTCTAAAACAGGGGTCAGCAACCTGCAGCACACGTGCCACCCATGGCATGCCAAGCAATTTCCAATGGCATGCAGCCGCAAATGACATCATGAAGTCCAAACTAATAACTACTACAATGCAAAAATCCTTTCTCTTTGACATTCCATCTTGTAGTTCTTCATCCATAAGGGCCTTAATCTGGTTTGATGATCAGCTGGTGACCTTCCCGGCAACCCATCAAATCCTCTTACTCAGTGTTGACAAAACTTTCTTACCCCAACCCCTTGAAATTCTTGTCCATGTCCCTTAGTGTCTTTTAAGAAAGTTACAACGGCTGTTTTACTATGTCCAATCTCATCAATAACAGCAAGACCATACTTTTGCAGTTCAACAATTCAGCCATGTTCAGACTGTCAACCTTTTAGCCTGTGAAATGTTTTTATCTAATCTAACGCAAGATATACAAGTGAGTGATGTTGACTGTGCTGAATCTTGAACATAAATTACTAAATTTCATTACCTGTTTACCAATTAAAGCTTTCTTTAAATCTGCTTTTAAACTTTTGACCAGATAGTATTTAGCCTAATTTCCCAGTATTCAAATTTTCTCTATTCAATTCTAAAAAAGTTTTTAATTTTTATTTTTCCCTTATCTTCTTTTTTTTTTTTTTTCTTTGGTTTTAATATTTTGGCCAACAGCATATTGTATGGAATTCCCTTCTTCCCAAGAAAACTTTAAAAGCACACTATCATGCTTAGTCCCTTGGATAGTAAAATAACTTAGATCCTGCCAATAATATGGTGTAGGTATAAGGTTTCAAATATAATAATGGCTGTAATTTCATAGAACTTCCATACACAGAAAGTATTATATTGTCTAATTGTGGGTGATAAAATGTTTGGGTTATACAAGTTTTTTTGTTTTTTTTTTTTGTTTTTTTAATACTAAATTTCACCCAGTACAAGGCTTAATAGCCACTCAAGGTAGAGGGTTACTGTTAAAATATTTATGATGAATGAGGTGTGTGACATGAATGAAAGAGGAGATGATAGGAAGGGAAGATAAGGAGGATAGACGATAATTGTCCCTTGACTTGAAGAGGATGAGATAGTAGTTCGGGAAAGCATCTCTGCATGATTCTGTTTTACAAAGTAGCAGTTCTTTGGGAAAACACTGTGTGGTTGATTCTGTAAAAATGATTTACTAAAATTAAAAAAAAAAAGGGGGTGGGGTCAAGGGTTATGCAAACTGAAAGTGACAGCTTTTTATCTTCCAATTTTCAAAAAAAAATGTTATCTAGATCTAAAGAAACATGTCTTCCAAACAAAAAATCCACCTTTTCATCCTACACATGCATATTTTGGATGAAGTCATTCGTCTCTGTGTTGTACTTTGTTTTTAGTTTTCTTTTTGACTGACTAAATTTTCTATTCTTGTCTTTTTCAGACAGTGAATATCATGAGTCGGAAAAGAAATTTAATACCTGAAATTTACAAAGCGAAAAAGCGTGCATGCCTGGCCTTAGCAACTCCTCAGGATTCTCCTTCTGATGACGATGACGATGATGAAGATGAAGACGATGATGATAAACATGGAATCAATGATAAAAATGGCAAGTAGATGAACTTTGCTTTTTGTTCACCAGATTTTTTACAATAAAATCTAAGCATTCAGCTACTTAATATGAATCCTGCTATGTCTCATTAAAAGGTAGATTTAGTAATTGGCAAATAGAATTATCTTTCTCAACATGCCAGTTCATTAACATGTAAAAGTTTCTACAGTCATGTGTGTCTCAATATATAGGCACAGCACAGTGGAGTAAATGCATAGTGGCTCCCGATTAAGGAATCAGAGAGCAGGGTTCACATTCCAGTAGAGTTCATTATATTCAGTAATGTACTAATACCCTTGGTAAAGGTATGAATCCAATATTTTCCCTCCAACTATGGGTAAACAGCAAGATAGAGTTGGTCTTATAGCCTTGAGTGGCAACTGGTCTAGAAGGACAACTCTGAAGTCAAAACCTGCGGATGGTTGTTTGGTGACCTTGTGGCCATACTGTGCATTAGTTCTCTGTATTTGGCTCTTCCAAAAAGTGTGATTCGTTCTGCACAAAGCCTCTTCATAACTATAATCAAATCCTGTGACAGTTTGGCTCTAAGAACTGAGCTGCTGGATGCTCATGGGTTGAAAAACGACAGGAGTCCTGTCTATCTACCTATTCTATCTGTCTCTTAGAGTGTGTGTGTATATATATATATATATATATATATATATATTATTATTATTTTAAGACATTTTTTTATGTTTATACGTTCTTTTTATAGATATAAATATTTAAGTAAATTCTCTGCTTATAATAAACAGTATTAACATTTACCATCCTAAATGTACGAGAAATTTTCATAGAAAATATTCATCCTCCAGCAGGAATCAGACCTGTATCATATATATATATATATATATATATATATATATATATATATATATAATGTGTGTGATTAAATGCAACCAACAATGCCTGCCTATTGAATTTTTTTTATTGTTTTCAAATAAGTTGCTGCACAGCCAGATGATGAAAATTGTAGATGGACTGTCCAAAATTTTTTCGTCTTTGTTTTCAACCATCTCTGTCAGGAAGGAAATGTCAGCCTGTAAGCAATGTTTGTTGGCTAAATCCTCTTTCTCTTTATATCTCATATATATATATATATATATATATATATATAATTATTTATTTAAAAATATGATTCCAACACGCTACATAAGAGGTCTCATGTTTCAAAACAAGAGCCGAAAACTTCAAAATAATATTTGAATTAACTTGAGTTAAAGTAGGCTCTGTTCCATTTTCAAGCGAAATTTTTTGGGAATGACTTATTTCTGAAATTTACGAGTTTTAATAGTATGGTCAGAATTGAAATCAAAAATTTCCATGGTAACATCAAGGGCGGATTGTTTGGAATCGGCAGGGGTGGGGTGTTAATAATTTGTATCAGTATAGAGTTACTTTCATAGATGCTGGGTCACGGTAAGGTGGGGGTGGCTAAATTTACGACAGAGGAAGTTTTCGCATAGTCTGGCTTGAGCGTCTACGGAGATTTATTTATTTATTTTTATTTTATTCTTTTATTATATCTCTTTATGAAAGGGATTTGTGTATATGAAAAGGCCGTAACGTTTGTTATTTGACGACTTCATAAAGGGTTATCAATTTTTGTAGGTTATTAAAACTATGTATATGGGCTATGGATTTTAAAATTTATTTTTTTGTATGCGTGTTTTTAGCTAGTTATTCAGAGCGTAAGTTCGGTTGTGTCGGCAGAAAACCGTTAATTCTTGCCGGTTGTTTAATAGGTTTTTATTGTTTAGAAGCTTAATAATGTGTAGTTTCTCATGGAGGCACATAGGGCATGGGTCATCCCAAGTTTTGCAAGTTCTAGTCCTGTTAATGATTTTCCATTTTACTTTAGGGGTCCTATTTTTGTCTTTCAGGTGGCAAAAATATTTAGATAGAGAGGTCTGATGTCTTAAGTTTATGTTGTTGAAGGAGCATTTATGCTGCCTCCATCTGGTTTTAAAGGCATTTTTCGTGGACCCAATGTATATCATATTATTGTTAGGGTTCTCCGTGGATGATATAGTGCATTGGTATACCACAGATTTGATGCAGCACTTATTTTCTAATGGGCAGTCTACCGGGTTTCTACAATCGCATAATTTTTCCCTATCATTATCTGATTTGAGTGTAGAGTTATTAAAACTATTCAGGTAAGGGGGTTTGTTCAGGATATTATTATTGTGTCTTCTTATTATACCTTCTAGATTTTCAGTGCAGCAATAACTCAATTTTAGTGTGTTCTTATT
>OZ010581.1:5978333-5999567 GCA_963932145.1 Acanthosepion lycidas
CTAACCTTTTGGGGTATGGTATTAGTGATCCATGTCTGGAGTTCTTGTTCATAGTCATCCCTAACACCCTTTGAAACTGGGTACTTCAGCACCCTGTTGCATAACTGAGCCGCATCTGCTGTCCACTTCCATTTTGTAGTCTAATATATTTTCACATATATCTCTGAATGGGTAAATATAGGTAGATGTACGAGTGAGCAATCGAATACAAATACATATAAATACTCTATAGTACAAGAAAAAACAGTGCTCAATGTTAAATAACAGAGCCATTTTATATATATATATATATATATATATATGCGTATGTGATCAGGACGGTTGCTTCTTGGTGTTATTCTTCTTTGGGAGATGATTCCAGCATGTGTCACCTTTGGAAAGTGCCTGAAATTCAAACCACAAGTTAACCCAAGCCATGTGTGTAAAATTGGGTAGACTGAACACCTTGTGGGGGGAGTCAGTGGTTGTACTAGTCTGAAGTCACAAGTCATTGTGACCAAGGTATTGAATGTGATGGGCTTGATCAGATTGTTGATCTCGCTAGATAATGCTCTATCTCCCAATAACTTGGGATCCGCTCAGCATGGTTGCAGTATAAACCACAGGTGGGCTCTGTGGGTGTTGAACAAATGCAAATGTGTATGAGAAGGCATCTACAATGGGGATTGGCTAGCCGCCATTGTAGACACACATACTTGGATATGAGTGGTCAGCCTTTGATCAAGAATTCCTACGTAGCCCAATGGTCAAGGCACATCAGATCTAATGATGGTTTCCCTTAGGGGTCGCAGGTTTGAATCTTGCTGGAGAGTGCATATTTTTCTAATAAGATTTTTTAAAATATTCAGGCCAGTAGATTTAAATAAATAAATATACTGTTTAATGATAAAAACAGAACACCTACTCAAATATGAATATCCTATAAAAATAACACACACACACACATATATATATATATATATATATATATATATATATAAAATATAATTTTAAGTATTTGATATTCATTAGTTAATAATTTTGCTCTGTCTCTTGACATAGATCTCTCCCTGGATCTATATCTTCTTGGAAATTTCATATGGATTACCATTTTTTATTATTATCATTATATATATAATGTGTCTGTGTGTCATTCGCAGACAGTACTGTTTCACTATATCACAGCTCCTCAGTGCGACTAGATATCCAAATGCCTCAAGCTAGGTTTGAAACCCAACCAATTTGGTGTCAGTTAGTGCTTCTACCGCTGAGCTGTACACAGCTAAATCTAGCATATTGTTTTTACAAATGTAAACAAATGCTAGTCAGCTAAAGTGCTCCATTCATTTTACTGAAGAGCTTTTCATTAGCACAGGTGCCTGTTGTTTATAAAATCACGCACACACACACACACACACAAAGTATTTTTTTTTTTTTTTTTTATTTCTGTAGTAAACATTAAGAAAAATCCTCATCTATTGCAAAATTGACACTTAGCTAAAGCCTAAGACGGATTAAGTCTTTAGACATTAATATTTCAGTGCAATTCATTTCTGAAGAATTTACTTGTTCCCTTGTCTCTCTCGTTTTCTCTCGCACAACTCAAAAAAAATTGAATTAACTGTCTAAAGTGTTTTTTTGTTTTTTTTTTTCTTTCTCCCTTTCTCTGATTAACTCTGGGTGATTTCTGTCATGTTGACTTAACTGATGCCTCCTCATATAACAAATGGGTTAATCATTTAATTGAAAGCTTTAAAGAGAAAATCTTGACTGAAAAGAGAGGAGACATTGCTTTTTATCCTGATTCGTACGGTGTCCTTTTGATTGCTATGAGTGCACTGTGAAAAAGTGTGTAGCTTTCCTTATATCTCTCTCTACTTACAACTTGTCTATGCCTTCTCTTCCCCAACATGCAGGCACATCTTTTAAAGAGGACTTTTATTATATTCATAATTTAATTTTTATTATTTCCAGTTGAAGACATTCCATCAGACACAAAAGCCTCACTCCTCTATCTCAAGTCTTTGTTTCCTGTAGAGAAGTTTGAAAGCCGTCTACCTCCTGTGATTCTTAAACATCAAGTCTACAGTATCATGAAGAACCGCACTTTAGTTGACAAGCAGTTGGTGAGTTTCTAACAGATCCAAATTTGTTGAGAAGCAAATTAAATCAACACTCAGATTGTAAAGGTTTAAAAGGAAAATGAATAACTGCCACTTTTTCTTATACAAGTGTGCAACTAAAGCAGCTCTTCAGTTTAACAAGAGAAAAATCTTTAAATACAAACTGAAATATTCTTTTTCACTTTTGAATTATTTGCACCTTTTGATGATTTGTGTATTTACAAAATAATCAGAATCTTTGTATCTGAGATATTTCTAGAAATCTAGTATTTTGTGAATATAGTAATCACTCCTTATCCACAAGGTAGATATTCTAAGACCCCCTCCTCCACAAACACCCAATATACAGGTTGTGATGGATAAATTGTCATCTCAAGTTTGTATTAGAAACGTGTGTGTAACTTCTCGTAAAATATTAAAAGGTCCAACTACAAGAAAATTGCCAGACTTGAATTAAGTTGTGTGTGTAAACATTGGTGTCTGTTCTTCGGTGAATGTTTGTACGTACATGTATGTGTGTATAATGTTCACAGCGTCTCCCACAAATGGGAAGACATGAATTTTCTAAGAGAGCTTACAAAGTAGTCGCTGAAATGAAAAAGAGGATTTACCTCACCTGCTTGCGAGGTGGGATGCGGCACGAGGCCTGAAGGAAAGAGAACGAGGCAAGAAGTCGCCCAGTACTTATAGTATAGGGAGAATTCCCCCTAGTGGCAATTTGGGAATTAAGGAGGAGCTAACTCTGACAACATTAAAATGAAAATAATGCTGACATCTCATTTTAACAGATATATTTACCAAAATGACACAAAAATATCTTGAAATACCAAAGAATAAATTCATTCAATAAAATTGATATTGGCTTCAACTACAGCCTTCAGACTTCTTCAGAATCTCCTGCAACTATTCTAGATAGTCTCCTTGTTTAAGTTGATGAATGCTGCCATAATCCTTGCCTTCAGTCCATCTTTGATGTAACAATGAGTTTTGTTGGTCTCGTGTTCAACTGTGCCCCCACATAATAATCGAGGAGGGTTGCAGTCTGGGGAATTAGGTAGTCAGATGTAAGGGATGATGTGATCCCTGAAATCTGACAGCTAGGACTGGGTTCTCCTGCTTGTGTGGCATGGTGCAGAGTCCTGTTGCCAGACATAGGGTTTTCCAGTAGCCACCCTCTTGACTTAGCACTACCTCCTCAAGGAACTTGATGTAGGCCTCTGTGTTGAGTCCAAGGTCCTCACCAATGTATTTGGGAGTTCCTTTCTTATCAGAATGATCAGTGAGTTTTCTGAGCAGCCATACCTTTGTAATCACCATTAGACTCGTCCAACTCTTTCTGAATCCTCTGCCCTGTCCTCAGATTGATACCCAAACACTCTCTAATGTTTGTATTAGAGTTTCCAGCACAAATGCAGTACAGCATGACATTTCCAAATTGGTGCTCTTTTTTCCCTTACAGATGGTGCCCAACTGACCCTACAATACTGTGTAGTGAACAAAATCAAAGACAACAAAGTGCATGCACAAAATTAAAAATATAAAATTGCGACAATTTACCCATTGCACCCTGTATACTGTTTTCTCTCTCTCACACACGCATATATGAATAGAATTAACTCTAAAGTCACATGATGAATAATAGATTTGTCCGTATCATTTTTTTTTTTTTTTTTTATTTATTTATTAAGCAATGATCTTTCATGTCTCCACTTGACAGCTTTTCTTTGACTTTACATAAATTGACAGCATCACTATATTTGAATTTTGGAGCCAATATTAAGTAAAACTTATAAATTGCTTATATTTGGCGGGGGGGGGGTCACAGGTAATTGAAATTAGGTGTGGTAGAGGGAATCACAGTCGTCTATTTAAAAAAGAAGGATTTATTTTAATATGTGAAATAATGTAAATAGTTACCTTAGAATAGCAGATAATTTGACCGTTGCTGCTAAGCGGTCAACAAAATCTATGCAGAGTAAGCATGAATTGTTTTAATGGGATTTAATATTTTATGGAAAAAAGGGTCTAGTTACTGGCTTTTCAATGGCCAAAATTGTATGAGCATTGTTACATGATATAACAAACTCCTGTGGTAAAGTGTTAACAAAAACTTTTTTTTTTTTTTTCTGAATTCTATCTACCAAAAAAAATATAAAATAAATAAAAACATAAAAAAGAAAGAACAATACAAAAATGTAAATGTGAGATTTTCTTGTCACTTCTTCTTCATTCATGTCAAAACCTTTCCTTGTCAGTTTTCAGCATTTTCCATTATGAACCCGCTTCCCTCAGCTATGTACCACAAAGCTAATTTTGTACCTGATATTGTTAGAGATTAATTCTTTTATTAACTTAAAGTAGATAGATTTTAACACAAGGCTGTTGGTATGGATCATCCAGTGTTGGTCTACCAATTAGCTGTCTCTCTCTCTCTCTCTCAACTAAGGGAATACAATTGGAAATACTTGCAATAGTGAATTATAAAATTCTACCTCTGTCTTAGAATACCAGGGACTGTTTTAGAAACCTTCCAGATAACTATTTTATTCTGAAAATAATGGTGCCAGAAGGCTATTTAGAGAACATAAGAGTCTGCTCAGGAGTAAATGTGCATGTTATTTTACAGCGGTAATATGATTTTCAAGAGTTGTGGTTTTATTTAATAGTCACAGTATTTTCTAAAATTACAAATTTAGAATTTTCCAAATAACCAAACCTACAGTGTTTCCTTCAAAAAAAAAAAAAGTAAGAAAGAAAGAATTAAGCACTGATGTATCTACAATCTGATCTGCTTCTATGACCATTTGCTTCTATTAATGGTAAATTGCTCTGTATTAAACTCCCACCCCACCCACAATTGTCATAAAACGGTCATCCCTGTATGATAATGATGATAAATTTGATTCAGCAAAGTTAATTTCTCATTTGATGGCATATGAGACGAACCCCGCCTCTTCTTTCTTCCCCCTTCCTTAAGTTTAACATTACATTAATCTGTAAATGGTGGTCTTTGGAGCATTTCTGAATTTGTTCAATATTTTCAGTTCTTTCATCTTCCACTGTCATTGCTCTGAACTTAAAAATTTGTATTTCAAAACCTGAATCTTGATTGTCTCCTGAATTTTTTTTTTTTTTTTTTTTTTTAATTATTTTTCTTTCCCCTCATTCACTTTTCAGGCTGATATGAAATCAGCTGGTGAAATCAAAGTTTTCAAATTAGGGACAGAATCAAATGACTACAGTATTCTGTTTACTGAAGACTACCAAAGCCATATTGCACGCACAACAGCTGACAATTGTGTTAGTAAAGCTGCCATCGGTAAGTGTTTTTTTTTTTTTTTTTTTTTTTTTTTTTTTTTTTAATAAGTGGTTCTTTGACTATTAAGACAAAAGTAAAACCTTTGCTAATCTAATTCAGATATGACATGCTTTTTTTTTTTGCTTTTTTTTTCTTAAATTAAAAATTAAAGCGTACTGGGTATGACTATAAACTACATCTGTCATCAGGAGCTTTTGAGGAGTGTGGAACCACCTCTTAATTGCTGGTGTTCCCAGGTCCACTGTGGCCCAGGGTGGAAGCACCTGTTGGGGGTCTCAGCAATGAGTAAATAGTTAACCCCAAACTGGGGACAAATCGTCATGAAAATGTAAAAATAGGTTTTAATACCAGCAATGAATTTTTGGAGAAAAAATTATTACCAGCAATAAAAATATTGTTAGCATTAAACAACCCTTTGAGGTTGATATGCCATAAAATAAACAGATTAAATATTTGATTTTATTATTGAAAATAATATCGAAGGAATGATCTGTGCAAAGTGTGAGATGTTGAAACGAAAACCCGTATTATGTCTTCTGATAAATAATGTATTTTTTTTTTTCTCTTGATGGCCCATTGTCTAATGGTTTAGTTTGTTTTTGTTTTTTTTTAATGAATTTATTGGAATCTTGACAATATTATTTCTATCCATTTGTCTAGAATTGAAGAGAAAACAGTCATGACACTGACCATGAATCCATAAAAAAAATTCAGTATGTGGAATTAATACTAAACACTTCAAATACATTTGGGTCAGTTATATAAAATTGAATCTGAGAAAATTGAATTGAACATAGAATAGTCTGTACTTGGAGGGGGGAGTTTTGCCTATCATCACAAATTGGTTAAAAAAGCAAAACATTAACCTAAAAACTTGAGCTATGTTCTTAAATAGTCTCATTAGATTGAGACACTTTCATACGGATTGTCCTGCATGGTGCCAAACTCTTTCAGAAATGTCTATACTATCGCCTATATACAACTGTTTTCTTAGGTGATGGATTAAAAATGACTTGCAGAGAATGAACCCTGCAGGTCTTGAAGAGGACAATCCTTCATCAAACTGTAAATTGGCACTGCAGAATCACAAAGAATCTTACCAAATAACAAAAACCACATCATTTGAAGACTTCCAAGAGCAACAACAACTAAAATGGATAGCACATGTAACAAATAGAAAACAATGATCTTTACACACTATCTTAAACAGATAGTTAAGAAGGAAGTCCCCCATCAATATTTGACAGTGGAAAAATTGTTTTAAGAGAAAGATTTTATGAATTTCAACCAAAAGTAGTAATATTGTTTGACATGGTTAATGCTGAGCCATTTTCTCACCTCAACCATCAACTCTCTTTACCTTTTTTGCTTTGATCTCTGGATCCATATTTTGATGGTAATTGATGTTAAGGCAGCCACAAGTTATAGAGACAAATAAAATTTGATTTTCTTTCATCTTTTTATTTTTAGTTGCTTTTTATTGCAACTAATTCAGTCGACAACACAAACCTGTAATGATAGATAAGTTCTTTTCAGTTGTTTATAAGAATTTTTCATGTCTTTTCTGAACCATTTATGACCAAGAAAAGCTCAAACCTTGTAAGGCTTGACCTCTCCATTCTTTCTTGCATCTCTCTTGGCACACAATGTTTGTTTTTTGTTCTTTTTTACTTGTAAAATCTGAAGCAACATTATTAGCTGAGATAGCCTGGTTAACAGTTGCTCTTACTTTCTTGAAGCAAAGGGGATATGAGTTCAAGTCTCACAAGGAACTTTTGTCATTTTTTATCAACACTTGCTGTAGAGTGGTCAAAATTAGTAAATGGTTGACAATGTTTCATATTGTTGCTACTAAGACTTCTGAAGAAAACATTTTTGGAAAAGATTTTTTTTTTTTTTTTTTTTTTTTTCATATTGTTTTTGTCTTTTTCTTTTTTTCTTTTTTTTTTTTTTTAAAGACCTTTTATATATTGATTGTGAATAGTTGGAAGAGGAGAATTTGCTTCCTTTTACCATGTTTGTTGCTCTTTTCTGCAAAGCTGACTAAAAATTGTTATACAAAAGATAGAAGCCATTTCTCAGATTTTGGCTTTCCTTCTACTCAATATCTGTTGTCAATTTTTTTGTTTGTGGAAATTTTCCACTTTTAACATTAGAATTATTTCTCAATAACTTATTTCAGTTGAAAGAAAATTTGTGTATATGATAAATTTAAAAAAAAAAATTTTTTTCTCAAAATTAAGACTTTGCATATTTTTTTTCCCCAGATTTTTAAATGTATAGAATATAACAAACTTTTCAAAAAATACTTTAATTGATGAAAGAATATAGAAATAGGTTTTTTTTTAAAGAATTTAATCTGAGGACTTTTCTATGATGTATAAAGCAAAAAAAAAAAAACATATCCAATAAGACTGCAATTCAAATTCGTTTGCTTGGGTGAATTGATAAGCTTATTTTTAACAATATGTGTGTTATTCCACTTGGGTAGTTGAAGTTGTAATACCATAATTGGTTGATTTGTAGAATTGTTAATTTTGATGGAACACATTTCAGACTATTGGAAGCTGTAATATTTTTTCTTTTTTTCTACTTCCAAATGTTTCTAATCTGATCTCGGATAATCTGTCTTAACCATTTTATCAACCTCTTCCATTTATGATAATGAAAGGTTGTATAGCAGGGTTCATAGGTTTACTGCATGATTACATATCACAAGGTGGTAACCATGGTCCATCTTTACAAAGCATGAGAATGCCTAATGACGAAAGACTCGAGGAAATTGGAGAAGGCTCCAGGAACATTTCATCTCGAAAAGAAAAAACCCAAGAATTCATTATAACTTAGTTAGATTAGACCCCCCCCCACATCAACTGCCTCAACAAATTGATAAGTGGGTTATAGCTGTGAGAATGAATAGGTGTTTGCTTATATACAAAGCAATATATTCAGCTGATATGGCTTTTGATATGAATTTGAGTTTCTCAAGATAATTATTACCTTGTGGATTTTGTTTCCATTTAAATCAAATGAAGATCAAATGTGCTATGATAAAACCTTGTTGAACGTAATGTTTGGTCTTATTTCATGTTCTTTTTCAGAGAAATTCCTGAATACTGTTGTGAAAAACTGGAATGATGTCAGTGTCAACAAAGATGTGATGATCAACAAATTTCACTTTCAAGACGATGAGATCACGTAGGTGAAACCATTTTTAATTTCTCCCTTTCATAACCCTTACAAAACTAAACAATTAAGAAACAAAATTTAGCAGTAAAGGTTGTCGGCAGATGAGCTTACCAAGGCTTTAGCCTGTTGGCTAGTGGGCAGGGGTTATTGTTAGACAAAATATTTGACTTGGGACTCTCTTTACCCCACCAACAAAGATTTTCCCCTCTCTTGCCCATCCCACTCTCAAAAGAGTAGACAGGAATTCCCCCAGACCATTGAACTTTTTTTTTTTTTTTTTTTTTCTTTTGCTCTTTCCAAAATCCATTTTATGGATTCCTACAAGTTTCTGATCTCTAAGAGGGCAAAGAAGGTCATTTTTCCCAGAAAAAGGATAGCAGACACACTCGAGCCTAATACCTTGACTCCAATATTTTCCCTCCTATACAGGTCCCGATTCTGACTAATGATTTATTTTCATGGTCCCTTCACAGGCATTTCATGTCAAAAAAAAAAAAAAAAAAAAAAAGCTTATTTTATTATTTATACTACATATGATTAACAATTTGTATTTTATAAATGTCTAAAGCATTTGCTTTTATTTCAGCAAACAAAATTCAATGAAACCTGACTGTACCTTGTAACATTATCTATGATGCATATAAGAATAACCAAATCTTTTCATAATTTGAATTTTATTTACAAGATTTTTTTAAAAATTTAAAAAACAAACAATCTATTATTATTACTGATTTAAGCAATGTGATCTTTGTCACAAATGCTTAACTATGTTCTTTTTAATATCTTGCTTCAATGCTTTCGGTGATAGACGAAGATCATGTCCTTTTTACAATATCAAATCGGTGATGCCATTTTGAAAGTGAAATGGCTTGCAACCCTAATCACATTGAAGCCTCAATTATTGTATGGTCACCAAAATTAAGCAAAAATATATTTTTTGATAAAGAATTAATGTCCATAAATATAATTTTTAAGCTAATTTGGAAAAAAACAAATGTCTTTAAAAAAAAAAAAAAAAAATATTTAAGTTAATTAAATAAATTAATTTAAAGATCTTGCACAAACTGCATCTCATTTAGACAATTTTTTGCTTCTTATTTCTAATTTGGCTTAAAAACTAAATCCCTAAAAAGAATATTTAAAAAAAAAAATGTAAAACTTAAAAGAAAAATACTTAATTTCAAATGTTGATTCAGTTTTAAACTGTTCACCCAATGAGTAAATGTACTTTCACACAACAGCCTCTAATATCAGCCATTTTTTTTTTTTTTTTTTTTTTTTTTTAAAAAACAAACTTGCTGTCAGATGACAGATCATCAGACTGAAGACCAATAGGTGTGCTTAAGAGAAAAATATGAATAACAGCCACTTTCAGTAAACAAGGGAGAAAAATTCATGATTACCTATACCATTTGCCATACATTAAGTTCAGAACCGTTACATGCAAATAATTTTCAGTAACTTTCGTGGTTCAGTGAATGTATTTAAACATGACATTTTTTTTTTTTTTTTTTGTTTAAAACTCAATTTTATTAAATGTTCAATGATTGTGTTAATCACTGAACATTTTATAGAAAGCTAAATAGTTTTAATGGAAAAATATTTAATTTTTAGTAAAATTGTAAAAAAACATTTTTAAGTAAGAAATTTCTTTTCTAATTCTTCTATAACTTTAAAGATTACAGCTTCCTTTTAATTAAGGAGTAATGTATGAAGCAGAGGGACAAATAATTTATCCTAAAAAAATTTCTTGTTCCATTCAATGTAAATTTTTGAAAACTTTAAATTTTCTGGGGAGAATATCTTTTTATTTAAGAAAAAAAATTTTTTTAATGAAGATTTATTTGAGATTTTGATGAAATTAAAAAAGGGAGATTTGACTAAAAGGGAAATTTAAAGGGGAGATTTGACTAACTTAAAATACTTTCAAAAACTTGTCATTTGAAATTCTTTATAAAAATAAATGTACCTATAAATTTTCATTAAAATCTGGTAATTCGTTGATTATTTTATTTTTTTAAATTGAAATTATAACAAGTCATTTCAAAATTAGTGCGCAAAGTTGGCCTCCTGTGTCACAAGTGAAAATTTTGAATTCTGTTTTTACTTTTAATGTATAGCAGATAAATGGTGGGTTAAGTTTTTATTCAGTGCCCCACATTTTTGGTCTTGTACCAACCAAAGATTATTATGACCTGTTCACTGAAACATTTTCAGCCACTCACTTCCCAAAATAAGTATTTTAATGACCAATTATCAAAATATTGATTTTTGTCAGAAGTGGGTCAGGTCTAAGAAATTCATTAAATTCTTCAACATAGCAAAGTTCACACTGGGCACTTTCCAGTTTTCTTCAGACAGGCTTTACCTAATATAAATCTGAATGTCAATTCACCCATTAAATGATTTCGACCTTTGCCCTCCCAATCAATGCACCATCTGACATCTCTGCAGGAATAAACACAATTTTTCCTTATGCCCTGATTTTTCTGGGCACTTGACTACCAAATGTATCTTGTTAATGTTTTAAATCTGTTTAAAGCATTTTCATATTGACATTGAAATTTTTTTTTATTTTTATTTTTTTTCAATTCCAGGCAACTGGTGAAGGCATCTGTATTAATTGTACGTGATGCAGGTACATGGTGGCTGTCTATCCCAAATGCTGGCATTTTTATGAAGAACTTGATACGCGGAAGAAAAGCTGCAATCACAATCATAAAGAAAACAAAATACAGAGAAATCTTCAAAGATGTGAGTGTGCAGAGAAATTGTCTTTTAGCCTTTTTGTTGTTTTCAACAAAAAGGCTAAAAGACAATTTCTCTTAATTTCCTGTTTAGCAGGAGATGGGTAATAAAATGGGGGGGGGGGGGAATGAGCCATTTCCCAGTGACAGAGGCAAGACTATTCCTTTTCTTCTTTTTTTTCTCTATTTTTTTTTCTCTATTTTTTTTCTCTATTTTTTTCTCTATTTTTTTTCTCTATTTTTTTCTATTTTTTTTTTCTCTTTTTTTTTCTCTTTTTTTTTTCTCTTTTTTTTTCTCTTTTTTTTTCTCTTTTTTTTCTCTTTTTTTTTCTCTTTTTTTTTCTCTTTTTTTTTCTCTTTTTTTTTCTCTTTTTTTCTCTTTTTTTCTCTTTTTTTTTCTCTCTTTTTTTCTCTTTTTTTCTCTCTTTTTTTCTCTCTCTTTTTTTCTCTCTTTTTTTTCTCTCTTTTTTTCTCTTTTTTTCTCTTTTTTTTCTCTCTTTTTTTCTCTTTTTTCTCTTTTTTTCTCTTTTTTTTCTCTCTTTTTTTCTCTCTTTTTTTTCTCTCTTTTTTTTTCTCTCTTTTTTTTCTCTCTTTTTTTTCTCTCTTTTTTTTCTCTCTTTTTTCTCTCTCTTTTTTCTCTCTCTTTTTTCTCTCTCTTTTTTCTCTCTCTTTTTTCTCTCTCTTTTTTCTCTCTCTTTTTTCTCTCTCTTTTTTCTCTCTCTTTTTTCTCTCTCTTTTTTCTCTCTCTTTTTTCTCTCTCTTTTTTCTCTCTCTTTTTTCTCTCTCTTTTTTCTCTTTTTTTTTCTCTTTTTTTTTCTCTTTTTTTTTCTCTTTTTTTTTCTCTTTTTTTTTCTCTTTTTTTTTTCTCTTTTTTTTTCTCTTTTTTTTTCTCTTTTTTTTTCTCTTTTTTTTTCTCTTTTTTTTTCTCTTTTTTTTTCTCTTTTTTTTCTCTTTTTTTTTCTCTTTTTTTTTCTCTTTTTTTCTCTTTTTTTTCTCTTTTTTTTCTCTTTTTTTTCTTTTTTTTTTTTTCTCTTTTTTTCTTTTTTTTTTTTCTCTTTTTTTCTTTTTTTTTTTTTCTCTTTTTTTCTTTTTTTTTTCCTTTTTTTCTTTTTTTTTTCTTTTTTTTCTTTTTTTTTTTCTCTTTTTTTTCTTTTTTTTTTTCTCTTTTTTTTCTTTTTTTTTTTCTCTTTTTTTTCTTTTTTTTTTTTCTCTTTTTTTTCTTTTTTTTTTTTTTCTCTTTTTTTTCTTTTTTTTTTTTCTCTTTTTTTTCTTTTTTTTTTTTTCTCTTTTTTTTCTTTTTTTTTTTTTCTCTTTTTTTTCTTTTTTTTTTTTTTCTCTTTTTTTTTTTTTTCTCTTTTTTTTCTCTTTTTTTTCTTTTTTTTTTTTTTTTTTTTTCTCTCTAACCAAATAAATGCTTAGCATAAAATTCTGCTTTGTTGCCTGTGAATTAAGGATTTGAAACTAAAAAGTTCAGTCATTTTAAAGTAAGCCATATTTGCCATGCAAGTAAACTAGGATTTGATTGTCTTCATAGTTCAATCCAAAGTTGGAATCCGAACTCGGTAGTCACAAGGAGGCATTGCATTCAAATTCAAAAGACAATAAAATTCAAATTTCTAATGCTGTCATAGAGATAACGGATAACAGAGATAAAAATGACAAGTGATGATTTCATTTCTCTTTTTTTAAAAAAGCTGCAATAATTTCTTCAAATTTGCCCAACTAGTATTCTTGTTGATCTTAGTCTCTGGGCAACGTCTTGATTCCCATCCGCTATGGTCCCCTCCTTCTAAGTTGATACTGCAAAACAGACACAATTAATATTAACATTGTACACAGTAATTTGGTCTATTTTTGTCAACAGGTAAAATCTACAATACCTACGCAATTGGGAGCACCCAACTAGATGTGTATATAAATTTTTTAATCGCTTGCATCTTATGTTGAGGTATTGAGTCAAACCAGATAAGAATTCAAGATAATTAATAAAAAAATTGATGTGTGTCTGGAAGCGGCTGGCAAGATATTAATGTATCAAAAAAAAAAAAAACTCTGTCCTACGAAAAACGTCAAGATGAATTCCTAAAAGCTGATTTCTCTTTTGTCAGGATCTGGAACAAAGGAAGTGGCCGCGTCTTGCCCGATTAGGAATAATTTATCACATTCATGATATTATTGGTGCTGATCTTGTAGACTGGTGAGTTGTTTTGAACTTTTCATTTATTCCATTCTCTCCATTTACTTAAATTACATTCATTAGTCATCTCATGCTACAAACTGAATTATTTTCACAGTGTAACTGAAAAGTATTGATTTCCAGTCAATCCTTAGAGTAAGCTGTATTTGTTACAGTACTTAATTTTGGCTGAAGATGATTGAATAAAAGCTTTTTTGCTGCTTGCCAACTTCATCAGTATTTCTAAACAATGTTCATTATGGTTTTAACTTGTGTGAACTGTAATGGGCATTTGACTGCAGACATTAGGTCTTGCGCTGTGCATGTGCAGCCTATTACAGAATTTAGCCTTTTTCTGACGGCCAGTCATGATTCACTTTAATTACTTGACAACCCATCTGCTTTACTGGAGGGTCATTCCATGTCAATTCACCAGGGCCTTACACCCACCGACACCGAATTACTTGAAATTTGGCACAAATGTTCCCCTTCATGAGTTAAGAAAGTGTGCCAAATTATTTTGTGCTAGACTTTACCGTTCCAATTTTAAAGGGGGTTGTATAATTTTCCTATTTTGTCTCTAAATTAAGGCCACGCAACGTCACCAAATTTCAGTGTTTTTTTGTTTTTTTTTAAATTAAAGAAAAATACTTCCATACCTTGAATATTTCTGAAATTTGGTATTTAGGGCAAATAAGAAGTGTAGAATCCAAATATTTAACTATTTCAAGCCTACACTTGATAGAAAATTTTATTTTGCTCATCCTAATACATGACCCCAAAATCAACAACTTTTCACCTATGTAGCTTACGGTCAGTCTAACAAAAATATGTCCAATTTTCATAATATTTTTGGCCTAATATCTACAATGCCTGCTTAAGTTCACCAAAAACATTTGTGAGGGTTTTATGTCTACTTTAGAAGATATGACCCTGCCAAGTTTAGAGTTTTTTCCTACGTATGTGCAAGATTTCCAAGAAAGATTATAATTAAAGACAATCATCCTAATGCTCCATGACCTTTAAAATGTTGATATTGTGCTAAGTAACTTCTTAAACTATTCAATAGGATTGTTTTTATTAATTAAAAAAAAAATATATGAATATAAAAGTCTTTAAAAGATTACATTTAAACTACACTATGTACTAAATTTTGTTGTGCATATAGACTAAATTGTTTTGGATATAATTTTTTGCAAAGATAATTGCACAAATGACAATCTCTACCATTTGCTGTTGTAGGAACATCAACAGTGCACAGAATATTCATTAATGGTACAAAACATATATCCTTAAAATCTTCTTTCCAGTAAAATGAATGTGATGGAAGAGCTGGGTGCATGGACTTAATCAGCAAGTCCTTATTCTCCATATTAATTTCCTGGACCATGCCAATCCAAATTTTATTGTCACACTTGCAACAAACATATCCTGAAACAAAAGAATTTACTGGTTTTTCTTCAGTCCCAATAGAAAAGTCATACATTAGGTCATAGTTTTCATCTTCGCTACATTGTTTCATAGCTATTTTATCTCTGGTGAGTGGAATAAATTACTGAAAACTTCTTGTTCCTGTGACTATGGATGCATTTTTGAATCTCATGGTGAGACTCCTCCTCACTTCCTCAACTTCTTCCTTTTCAACCTGATACCTTCAATTGCAGATTTACAACATTCAAACATAGATTCTGTGGAAAGGATTTGTTTGGTAGTTGGTCTTCAGAGACTTTCTTTTGACACTATCCTTTTCACTGTCCCACCTATGCCATCACATGGTTGTTTACCATGACTTGTTGCAAAGAAATTCCATTTTGCATTGAGCCCAAAATCTTTCTGATGGTTGCACAAATTGGCAAAGTTCTTATAATTCTTTTATTGCGCTGCACAACCATCAGTAAAATACTCAATATTTTGTGTTTGGCAAGGTAGCATTGATTACCTCAATAATTTTTTTTCTGTACCATATAAACAAATACTACATCATGTGAGTTGTCACTCGACATAATACAGAAACATTCACTTTGCATTGCATTTTTAAGCTTAAAGTAGAGTACCACTGGATGTAAAGTACATTGTGAAGTATTCCAATGATAACTCTGGATCTCATATTGAACTATAAATTTGTAGTTCTCAGCAAAATCTCCCAGGAACCTCCTCTTTTCTTTGCTTTAAGTACCTTGATTGTGATTTAGCCAAGTAAGAATGAGGTGCTAATTTATTCAGTTGCAAAACAACTAAATCAATGTAAGCTTGACAGGATTCCTTTTGTGTTGTCAAAGTCGATCGGTCAGTTGTTGTTCATTGGGAGAACTTTATTGATTCAGCATTATCAATATATCCTTCCATGGTGTCATAAAGAAATTTTTCAAGCTGCCCTGATGATTTAGGACAATTTGGGCACCCTCTGCTACTGGTATTACAGACAATATATTTGCAGAGATCTTTATATGATACATTCAGTGGTTCCAGTAATAATTTCATATTTTGGTGGATACAACATGCGTACATGCACTATCAGCAAGGACACACCATTTCGGCCTTAGACTACAAAATTTTGAAAATCCCAAAGGTACTGTTGGATTCTGTTCCCTGAATGCTCTGAAGAGCTCATTTAGGTTGCACAAGATGAGTCTTTTCTGCTGATAAATATGTATTCTTTCCTGCCTGGCATCAGACGAGTATATTCATCACCTTGGTAAAATGCTTCCACTAACTGTGCAATATCAGCAGGCAAAGACTTACCCCTTTTTGGTTCTGGCACAGCTAAAATACCTCTTTCCAAACACAAATTGCAAGCCTTGCATACAATGTGTTCTGAAACACCAAATACATCCATGACTTTTTTGTGTGATCAGTTGATAGGGGCAAGTGTCAAGATCTGTATTTTGAGTTTAGTTGATTCCACTGTCTTCACTTTTGCTACAAGAAGCTCTATCGTTTTATCAAAGCACTTAGCTTTATCTAAAATCTCCTTTTTGATATTTAAAGCTTCATCATTCAACAACTCTTAGTCAACCTTTAATGACTTGGCTACTTTACATTGCATTGCAGAAAAATTTTTTTCTCTTACCTAAAGTAGTTTTTCCTGAGTAATGAAGCCCTTTTGTTTTCAGTGGAGAAATTCCAATAGCAGAGAAACATTCATTGATATTTCTCTTTTCTGATTCTGTAGAAGTACCTGCTTCAAGTTCTGGTATTTCCTCATCCAATACATGTCTTGGTTCTTCATCGTTAAGTAGTTTGTGGATTTGTATTCGACAATTACGGCAAAATATCTGCAAAATATATTTAAATAATTTTTTTTTTTTTTTTTAATTAATAAAAACAATCCTATTGAATAGTTTAAGAAGTTACTTAGCACAATATCAACATTTTAAAGGTCATGGAGCATTAGGATGATTGTCTTTAATTATAATCTTTCTCGGAAATCCTGCACATATGTAGGAAAAAACTCTAAACTTGGCAGGGTCATATCTTCTAAAGTAGACATAAAACCCTCACAAATGTTTTTGGTGAACTTGAGCAGGCATTGTAGATATTAGGCCGAAAATATTATGAAAATTGGACATATTTTTGATCGACTGACCATAAGCTACATAGGTGAAAAGTTGTTGATTTTGGGGTCATGTATTAGGATGAGCAAAATATAATTTTCTATCAAGTGTAGGCTTGAAATAGTTAAATATTTGGATTCTACACTTCTTCTTATTTCCCCTAAATACCAAATTTCAGAAATATTCAAGGTATAGAGGTATTTTTCTTTAATTTTTAAAAAAAAAAACACTGAAATTCGGCAACGTTGAGTGGTCTTAATTTAGAAACAAAATAGGAAAATTATACAACCCCCTTTAAAATTGGAACGGTAAAGTCTAGCACAAAATAATTTGGCACACTTTCCTAACTCATGAAGAGGAACATTTTTGCCAAATTTCAAGTAATTCGGTGTCGGTGGGTGAAGATTTCAACGTTTTGCTGGTGTTTTGACATGGAATGACTCTTCTTGATGTCAATGTCATCGGAAGAAAGTTAATGTTGTAGCATACCCTACAGACGATAATGGGTATGCCCCATTCCTATAAATACAGTAGTGAATACTGTATATGTTGGTCTGCAGTTGGAGATTTGTCATCAGCTGGGCTGGTTAAGCTCTCTGCCTCCAGAGGCAGAAAGCATCCTCAGATGGGGCTATGCAAAAGGGCAGAGTCTTGTCTTGGGGAAATACTTACCTAACCCTGTTTTATACAGAGTCTACAGGGAATTTTTGTCCGAGCCTACATGCTCGGGAACCCCACATTAAATTCAGCCTTGTGCCACATTTGACTGTGTGGGGCAGTTGGTAGATACTGTCTGCAGTTGGAGATTCACTTATGAAATTCACTTGAGTCACTTGTAGCAGTTGACTACTTGTACGTGCTGCTGACGAATCTTATATCTGCTGTTTGTGTCCTAAGTATTAACGTTCATTACCATCCTTCGTGTGATTATTCAATTCAGTAACCTTCCCTAGGTTACGACAGTTAATAATTCTGTGCTTAGGAAATTTAACCTTTTGAATCTTAATAGCAAATGAAATATGGCACAAGAACATCTGCAAATAGTACATTTATACTCTTTAATAAGGGGTACAAATGAATGGCTAAAGAATAAAACACATTGGAAGTGTTGTGAATTCATAAATACAAAAAACAAAAATATTTGAACAAAATTTTGGTTGGAAATAATTAATTTTGGGAATTATTTATAAATCAAAATCCTCTCTCAAATTCTCTTTTAAATATGTAACTAGATGTACAGCCCTATCATGTTATCACAATGTTGAGCTTGGTCAGTACCTAGATGGGTGACCACTTGGGAATACCAGGGGCTGTAAGCTTGAATGTGTGGGTAGTGTAATGGATAATGGCTCGGAATCATTAATTGGAGAGCAAAGTTCCAATTCCAGTTGGTTTCCTTATGTTCACATGCGGTGGTGGGGGGGGGGGGGATATATGTTGAGAAAATGCATGAATCCACCTCTTCTCCCCAGTTATGGGTTAATTAATAAGATTTCTATTACAAAATCATTATCTCCAAAAATGAATAAAATTTTTAGAATCTAAAAATATTTTCTGGCTTTAAATAACCTGCAATGGGTTGATAAACTATAGAGAATGAATTAATCATTCAGAAATCTGTAATTTTGTCAAAATCATTTCCACTCCTTCCTCCGCAACACAAATCTATATTTTAACTATCGTTAAAGCTGACTTGTTTGGATTTGAAGGATCTGTTGCTTTGAATCACTGGAAGATGTTTTATTTATCAATTCTGCTGGCCTTTCGACATTTCATTCTCACTGAATTCTTTGATTAGAATTAGCAAATAAATTCCTGAAAGCAACAGGAAAAAATTGGTACCTCTTACTCATTATTGCCTGAAGTGAGAGAATATTGTATTTCTGAAGTTAAATTTGAAAACGCTCTTTGCATCCATTGAACCTACTAAAAGCTGCCTTGCTAATTTTACAACTGCTTTGAGAGTTTAATACATCTGCAACACCTTTTACAATCTTGTTTTAATCTCTCCATTATAAAGGTAATGATTTTGTAAGTCTTTTATGATCTACCACTTCATCCCCAGCCCCTCAACCTCCGGCGTCTTCCTCTCTGGGTTGAGGTATCCATTCCGTCTGAACCGAACTTAGGGGTAACTGGCCGTATGCTCCCTGAGTATCTGTAGATTATTTTGACCGGTCAACTGGTCAAGTCCTGCTCGCTGCCAACGCTGTGTTAGTTTTTAGATCCAGTAAGCAGGGTGTTGTCCATACGTTCACGGTCGACTGGGGATGTGGACACGGCTGTGAGATTTGGCGCTAAGAAGTTTTAGAATAAAACAAGAAATTTATATCTGCAGAAGCCAGACATCAATGGGGGAGATATTGACATCTTTTATACAAGAAGATAACATGAGAACAGAGGTTACCGGGAGAATAAAAACATTTAACATAAATGAGAAAAGAAAAGTAAAAAGAAAATGCATCCAGCGAATTCCCAATAGAGAGGGTTTGTGTGTGATAAACGCGTATTGAACCACCTGGGGTAGGTTTATGACTAATAGTCTAGTCTCATACAGACTTCCCAGAACAGGGGGCAGTCTTCTTTCTCTCCTCCAAAATTCTCCCGCAAATCTCTCGACTCACTACGACGATAGTCTTGTGATTCTCTCGACTACAGTCTCTTTCCCCAACTCTACTTTATTAGCAAAAACTCGAGTTAATATAGAAAAAGGATCAGCTGATCACAATTGACCCTCGGCCCGGCACGCAGCTACCACGAGTGCCAAAAACTATCCCTTGACATGTAAACCTATTCTCCAATTATTTACCTTATCTCAATCACGAGTTCTTCTCGCTTCACCAAAATTATACTTTGGGATATCTAAGCATTGATTCAACCTTTTAATCAAAACAAATACTGTTAAACAAAGCCAAGTATCTCGCCCATCCCCAGATTTAAAACATCGCCTCCTGCCCTGAGATCGTGTTTCTCATCGGTAAACACACATCTCAACCCAAATTGTACTTTGATATATAAACCCTGTTTCCATTTCCAGTCAATAAGAGTTATTTGCGTGTGTGCATTCATGTGGATGTGTGTGTGTGTGTGTGTATGTACCTCTCTCTGTTACTTTGATCTCCTTTATATATGCTTTCCTTTTGCTAATTGACCATGAAGGTGACTTTTCTCTGTGTTTGTCTTCTAAGTTGAACAATGTTTTTCAGTTAGAGAAAGAAGGGAACTTTTGAAAGTAAACAAGAGATATTCAAGAAAATAACTTCCTTCCTTTTTCTTATAATAATCTCAAGAATTGAAGCCGTTTCACCTCCAAGAATAAAATAAGGAAATCATCTTTTAGATACGTTCTACTCCCTTCCAAGGTGTTAGAAATCAGAATTGGATCTTATCACACATTTTCTATAACAAATGTTTTTGGACGTCTTCCAACAAAATCATTGCCTGTCCCTTAAATAATGCTTATGTATTCTTTTCTTTTCTTTTCTTTTCTTTTCTTTTTTTTTTTTTTGTAGCATTCAAACTACAAGTGGAATGTTGCTTCGACTTCGTGAATAATGCCTCCCAGGAAGTATGTGTGCAGCCACCTATTGAACAGCAATGACACCCACCATCCTAATGCCCTTTCTTTCCCTCCTGCCGCCACCACCTAACCAACCAGTCAACTGACCAGCCAATCGGAATACATGGGCACTGGAGGTGCGGACCTCCACTTTGATAGTTTTCCTTTCTGACAGTTTTCAATCATTGTTGATACTGCTTAAAAAAAAAATGTCTTGGGATTTTGTTCAAGAAACCCACCCTTCCAAGCCCTATCCTTCAATCACAAAATCTCACTCCTCCCAATACTCATATTTTTTTTATTTTTTCTTTGCTCAATTTTCTTTAAAAGTAATTTATTTTTTTTAAGTTAAGAAGAATAACTTTTCTGCAGTTTTTAATTTTAAATTTTATTTGAAGAAATTAGCAAAAAAAATACGATGTATTTTTTTTTTCCTTTATTTATTTTACAAATCTCGTCTCCAAAGTTTTAGTTAAATTTAATTTTCTCTTCAGTAGTTGAAAAAAATCAAAACCAAGTGCGTCATTGCTTTAAGAACTACAAATTTGGTGGTTGTAGATGCAAAGAAAATGAAAGGAAAGAGAAAAG
>OZ010581.1:5999767-6147267 GCA_963932145.1 Acanthosepion lycidas
TTGGTTTTGATTTTTTTCAACTACTGAAGAGAAAATTAAATTTAACTAAAACTTTGGAGACGAGATTTGTTAAAAATAAATAAAGGAAAAAAAAAAAATACATCGTATTTTTTTTGCTAATTTCTTCAAATAAAAATCTAAAATTAAAAACTGCAGAAAAGTTATTCTTCCTTAACTTAAAAAATAAATTACTTTTAAAGAAAATTGAGCAAAGAAAAAATAAAAAAAAATATGAGTATTGGGAGGAGTGAGATTTTGTGATTGAAGGATAGGCTTGGAGGGTGGGTTTCCTTGAACAAAATCCCAAGACATTTTTTTTTCTAAGCAGTATCAACAATGATTGAAAACTGTCAGAAAGGAAACTATCAAAGTGGAGGTCCGCACCTCCAGTGCCCATGTATTCCGATTGGCTGGTCAGTTGACTGGTTGGTTAGGTGGTGGCGGACAGGAGGGAAAGAAAGGGCATTAGGATGGTGGGTGTCATTGCTGTTCAATAGGTGGCTGCACACATACTTCCTGGGAGGCATTATTCACGAAGTCGAAGCAACATTCCACTTGTAGTTTGAATGCTACAAAAAAAAAAATTACAGTTGGGTAAAAGAAGAAAAGAACCCCATTTTTATTTTCCTTTCTATTGTTTCAAAATAACTGGTTTCGGTTTTTAAGACATTTTGAGGAGGAAATGTGTGTGTGTGTGTGTGTGTGAGAATATGTGTGAAAGCGTGTGTGCACAGAGAAAAACACTTTGCCATTTGCTTATGGCACTCTTTGGAAATCTGAGATTGTTGTGTCTTAAGGAAATCCTTGTTGGCCAAAACAAAAAATAAAAAATAAACAAAAAACCCAAAGTGGACACTACGTCAACAACAAAAACATCTCAACAAAAGTGTCTTATCTATTAAAATGGAGAAAAACAAAATCACAAAAATAATTGCTATTTGGAAAATTATAAACCAAAAAATATTTTTTTCTGATTCTTGCAAATCTTTGCTTTGTTTTTATTTTTCAGTGAATTTTGCTTTTTGTCTAGCAACGACCAACTTTATTGCACAAGTATGTGTATGTTATTATTCAGCCTTCGTCAATGTTAGTTTGCATCCAGTGGTCTTTTAATAGAGATTATGTATATTTGCAGAACAAAGTAACTGTCTTGCACTCAAAGTTTTACATGAAATGTTTTGTTTTCTCTTAAAATAACAGCAGTGCCATTTGATGGGAACCAGTACATTGGAAAATTATTTTTTTGCCATCGACACCTTCGTTTAGAAGGGCCAATGACAATTAAAAATGTATGGATCCTACAATCTCCAATTTCTAGACTTGGCTGTTTTTATTGACAAAGAGGAAAAAAAATGCATTTATAAAGACAACCAAATGCAACCTATTCTTGAGGAAGGGTGAAGAATATATTGGTTTTAATGCTGGAATGAAAATATTTTGCACTTTGTCACTATTTTTCCTTCAGGTTAAAAGATTTTCTAAAACCATAAATGGAACTAACTTTTCAAGAGGAATTTTTTTTTTTTTTTTTTATGTCTTGCCTCGATTGTGATAACATTGAAATTAGGTTTCATACCTAAACAGAATTTAAAATTGTTCTAAGCCCAACTTTGAAAGAATTCTTTTCTTGATTCAATGTCAAATTACAAGACAATGCAATAAAATTTGGCAATTGACAAAGTTTATGGTCCTGTAAGCAGTCAACCAAAACCTGTCTTAAGGAACTTAGGATTTTTACTGAGTTGCTCAATTTCTTTATTTGTTCATTTGAGTTCTCTTTAATTATTTAATGTTAACTGTGCCTTTCTCCACAAAAAAAAAAAAATGCATTTCAAGTAATTTTCTGTAACTTACTTTTTAAAGAGGGTGGGGGGGGGGCTGAAGAATTTAAGACTATCCTCAAATATGAGTCTAAAATCTCTTAATATCAGGTGAAGTACACTTCAAAATCATAAGAAACTGATTTTATATTAAAACCAACAGGTTTGTTTTTTTTCCTTTTAGGATTTTAATTTCTTGCTTTGAAATTACAAAGAAAAAAAAAGTGAAAGGACTTCACAGGAACTTGGTAAATTTTTTTTTTCTTTCTTAACAGTTTGGAGAAAAGGAGCTCACTCAGTTTCATTTTCTTATAAGACAAGATTTTGTTAATCACACTTTATACAACCTTGGAACTTTCATTAAATCCTCCTTCCAGGATTCATTTATTGCTAAAAGGGAAATTACTCCAAAAAGAGTTAACATTTTGTAATTCAAAAACTGAATAAAATGAAAAAAATATCAATTTTGAAACTGGTCCTTTAAGTTGAAAGATGAATCAATTTTGTAGGAAAAATATCAATTTGAATGATAGCTAAAATGTCCCAATTTATTTGATTAAAGAAAAAATTCTTACTAATTAATGCCATTAAAGCACACTACCATTTTTACATAGCAGTTCTAGATATCTCACTAGTTTTCCGTGTGAGTAGATAAAGAACTTATAGTCGTATACCAAAGTAGATTCCGATTTCCACTTTCAACTAAGTTTTTTTTTTTTTTTTTTTTTGTACTGCTTAACTCAGAACATTTGGTGCTTCCAATCATTTTTTTATGGCAGTTCTGTTCACTTACCTGAATTGTGGCCATGTTACTTTTAGAAATCAGTTTCAGTGTTAAACCTGTTTAAATAAAATTTATTTTATTCTACAGTTTTGAAAATGATTTCCCTTTCATTAACAAAATAAAGTTAAACCATAATTGATGTTAAGACATGGCAGTGATAGATATATTAGGGCAGGTGAACTTTGGGATCCAGAGTCTTGGACAAATATGCATAAAGGGGGCAGGATAAAATAAAAATTTAAAAAAAAAAAAAAAATTATTTTAACTTCTCCCATCATTTGAGGAAATAAATTCAAAAATTGAAATTTTAATTCTTGTGAAATGAAAACAGGGCTGAAGTATTCTGTACTTTTGGTTTTTATAAAGCTTAATGTATCAAAAATAAAAATGCAGAGATTATATAAATGATCCTAAATGATCAAATTGCAGGCAGTGTTAACATCAAGTAAACACTTGTTAGAAATTTATTTTTTTTTTTTTATACTGAATTGTCAAACTCTACTCGATCATGGATGCTCCTTTATCTTGGGCCAAAGTCTTTGTTTCATTTTAATTTCACTACTTAATGAACCCCGCCCACCTTGAAACCACTTATTTTAACTGCCTTCACTCCCTCAATAATTTTTTTTTTTTTTTGAAACTCGAATTTTAATCAATTCAAACAAAGTGAATTTTATGCATTTTTGTTCTTTGAGAATTTACAATGTCACAAAATACATTCAAATGCTTGAAGGTGGTCCTCAGTGGTGAAAGCCGTCTTCATTGGTGATTTCGGGGTTCTTATTCATCATATCAGCTCCGACAGCCACCCCTGACCTGTTATCTTATTCAACAGGTCGCCACTGTGTAAAGGATTGTGCTAGTACTCATGACAGAATTTACACTTTCTGCTCTTAAAAAAAAAAAAAAAAAAAATATAACTAAAATAACAACCAACGGAAGCGTCCAAAATTGCTTGCTCTGTCCCAATCAAAACATTGACGATACATTTAGCTGTTCACTAAAATGGGGGCGTCTTGTTTTTTTTGTTTTCTCCCTTCCAAACTGAATTATATAAATTGCTTGCTTCGCACCAATTAAAAAAAAAAAAAGTAAAGTAATCTTTTTCAAAAATAATTTATACTACTTAATTAAAAATTCTTATCGAATGGAATGGATTGATTTTATGTATTTACAGTTTATATAAACCTCTCAGTGGTACCGGTAGGGACGCATGGAATATTAAATTAAACTATATATATATATATATATATAATGTATGTATGTAATTCAATATTAAAACATATATATATATTGTTTATTTACAAGAATAATTTCATAATTACATTCTAAAATGCAAACCAACTCATTTGTAAAGAAATAAATATGAAGATTTTTTTTTTTCTTCATAAATTTAAATCTGTCAAACATGAGTAATAAATTGAGAAAAAATGCATTTTCAGGGCATTTGTTCATGCAGCAATTCATTGATTTTTTTTATATATATATATATATATATATATATAAAAAATGGTAAATTATAACTTTCATTGTAGATGGTTTATATATTTTGTTAACTTTTGAACAAAACGATTTCTTTTCACATGTATTTCTTTATAAATTTTTAAGTAAATATCACATTTGTACTGGGTTCACAATTTTATAATCTTCTACATAAACATTGCCAAAGTTGTATAAAATAAGAGTTAAGTGGGGGGAGAAACATCATTTTGAATGTATGTGTTTTTTTTCTATTGTAGACTTTACAAGTGTAATGAAAGAAGTTTATTGCATATTTTCTTTAATTGACATTTAATATGGAGTTTATTATATCTTGTATTCAATTTCTATTTCTTAGATATTGGATGAAATCGGTTTGTAAATGGCCTATATCCATTACTGGGGAAACTGGAGATTAATATCGAGCAAAAAAAAAAAATAAATAAATAAAAAATAAAACATTGCCTTAAAATTTCACAAATAATTCCTCTCATCCTGAAACTTTATTAAGCCTAGTACTATCTTTAAAAACAAAAAGCAAGAATGAAAGTGATGACATTAATAAAAAAAAAAAAAAAAAAAAGTGAAAATTGATGGCACAACTGAGAAAGACACTAGTTGGGAGGAGGGGATAAACTGAATGAAGGTCATTTAAAATTTACTCAGGAAATAGAAAGTGAAAGATCTTAGTTGGGAAATTCCAATTACTGGTGTAGTATTTTGTTGAAGAATTTGAGTGTAAAACCATTCTTCTAGACAAAAGTATAATGATTGGATTGAAAACAGGTCTGGTGAAGAAACCTGCAAAGTTGTTCATTACTATCAAGATTTGTCACAAATCAAATCTGTCAACAACCCTCTAGATAACAAAGTACCTATTGTAATGACAATGGACAATCTGAGTAATTTCTGGACCTTAAGTCAGCTCTAGATTTGGAAAATTAAGCCACTAAATAATTTTAGTAAGTCAATGTGTAAACCAGAGATGTATGACAAATATCACCAACTCCTCAAGTTCATTATTGAAGATCAAATGCAATTAACCAGTTTGAGTTTAAAATGGAGAGCAAATTGCATAACCAATTTTATTCAATATGTGCCAAAGAAATCCAGAATATTACATTCAGGAACTTCCAATATAATTCTTTTGCTCTATATGCTAAGAATAGGCTTGATGCTATGGTGTAGTCAGAGGAATTGGAAGTAGTGGGAGGGGGATCTTAAAAAGAAAAGAAATATGTTGATAAATGAACATATGGAAAGAGATTAAATTTATTTTAATTGTTTCTTTTCAAATTCCCTTCCTCAAAAATAAAAACAAGTAGGGATAAATTTTGAAATTAAAATAGAAATCGAATTTTATTCTTTCAGACAAAATTACAACCAACTTTAAAGCTACAAACTGATCAGAAGAAATCTATTACAATGTGGCATTTGTGAAATATTTTCACATAATGAGCTGAAATCACTACTAAATGGCATAAAATTAGAGTTGTCTGATCTCCCTTCACATTCTTAATGTTGAATGGGGCAGTTAAATTAACATCTGAACCTTTTCACAATTTAGAAGCATCTTGAAGTAAGATATAGTCAATACTAAACAGGAAAAAAAACAAAAAAAAAACAAACAAACAACAAACCCTTGTCAACTTGTTTCTCTCAAAAACACATGCACACAAAAATAAAAAGTTAAATATTTATTATTCATAATTAATAAAAGATGTGCTGGGAGGATTTTTAGATGATAATTTTTATCGTTTCCTCAAATGGGGGTAAAAGTTAGGAATCTGTCAGGATTTTTGGATGTGGAGAGAGAACTCTTTTCCCACCACCAGTCTCATTGTATATATGTATAATAAAAAAAAAAAAAAAGCAATGTGTTCCCTAGAAATAATTTTTGATAGGGAACATGTTTTTTTCCACTTCATGATTATTATAAAGAACCTATTTACATGTCTAGTCAAAAATATATGCCCATCAGAGAAACCAAATTATCTTTTGATAAATAACTAACCTCAATTAACCCCATTACATGAAAATGGGGTTAATTTAACTGAAATTGTTTATGATGCCTGGAGACAAACATAAAAGACTTTGAACCCTTAACCCATTTTATACACAGTAGATCATTTCCACCAAAAATATCGAGTGATTTTTTTTTTTTTTTTTTTTTTTCCTTTCAAGTGATGTGTGGGTGGGAGTAGCAAATTTGGAAGTTCATCTAAATTAGGATGACTGTAATATAGCTGCATGAGAGTTTGATTAGATTAGAATTTATATACAAGAGGAAAGGTGAGAAACAACTCTTAAGCAGCAAATATAGTTACTTGTTAAAATTAAATGTAAATAGAAAAATCAATGGTAACTATTTTAATTGACATCCATCAGTTTATTATAAGATTTTTTTTTATTTTTTTTTTAATTTTTATTAGTGAAATGGATTTTGGAACTTCTTGTTGAGTAAAGTTATAAAAAGGTAACTTATAAACAAATCCCTAAGCGAAAGATATTACAAATGATAGAGAGGACAAAAGAAATGCCTATTCTTATTCAAGCAATCCCCCCCCCCAAAATGCAGTAATGCCAAGTTCTGTATTTTAAGAACAGTGAAACAAAGTTTTACAATTCCTTTCGTAAAGCAGAAATGGAGTTCAATAACCTTTTTGTCACTGTCTACACAGAATGTATGCTTGTAAAAGCCATAACAGCCAAAAGCTTAAAATCATAACATTGTTGTTATTTAAAAAAAAAGATAAAAGGTAGGAGGGTATCATCAAATGGTACAACTTGAAGAGCAAAGGTTCAAGAAAGAAGTCTGGTGTTTTTTGCAGGTTTCTTTGACAAAGTCTGAATGAATTTTCAGCCAATTTTTGCTTATAATAAAGAAATAAAAATGAAGCATATATTTATTTAGTCTACCAGGGAAACATTAAAGATTTTATTTTAAAGTCAGTTTTGTAAAAGCAAATTTGCTTTTATATTGCAAGGAATGTAGTTATCAAAACACTTTGACAGTCAATGAACATAATACAGCCTAGATCCTTACAAAGATTTTAGTACATCACTTGGAGAAATCTTTCCCAAATCATCCCACTTGTGGTAAATGAAAAAAAAAAAAAAAAAAGGTGAAAGATCAAATTTGATTATTTTTTTTTCCCTCTTTTTACTTGCACCCATACAATCACAGATTTTGGTCCAAGAGAAAGTAAATTCACACACACACACACACACAAAAAAAAAAAAAAAAAAAAAGGGGGCCATGCCAATACAAAAAGTTTGGCCATTTTTTCTTCTTTTCTATACTGTTAAAGAGAAAAAAAAAGGGGGGGAGAGAGAGAGAAAAATTTCCAGTGTAAGCAGAACAAAAAACAATTTTATTTATAAAGGAAAAAAAATAATAATAAACAAGAAACTATTCAGTTACACATTACCTGCAGTTATTCATATAAAGACGGAGAGAGAGATTTATTAGTTTGGGAGGGAGGGGGTTAGTCCCCCGCCCAATCACACACACAGACACACACAAATTTAAAAAAAAAAAAAATTTTTTTTCAATAAGTCGTCGTCGTCATCAGTATTATACATCAACAAGTAGATATAGAAAATAGTTGGGGTAGGGGGAGAGTTCATATCCATCTGATTGGGTGAGGGTAACACTCTTAATTATTAGCCTTCACTCAAAAGAAGGAAAGAAAGAGGAAGAGATTAAAATATCCAAACAAAAATTTTTTTTTTTTCTCCTTCCTTATAAGTTGGAATTTATATTTAAGTCTTTGTATGTTTGGCATTTGTTATTTAAATTTTTACAATTTTGTTTTTGCTTTTATTTTATTCTCTGAATTTAAAACTTCAATTTGGTCTTTTGACCAAAATTAAATTTTTTTTTTTGTGTTTGTTTTTTTTTTTTGTTTTTTTTATATAACAATCATTTGGCCCCATCCTTTTTGATATTTAAATTTTTCCTGATGGAAAAAAAAAAAAAAAAAAAAAAAAAAATCCCACAAACAAAAAATAACATTAGTACCCTCACCCACCTATTCACCTTCCCTTTGTTGTTGTTGGTAGTCATTGTGGGCCGAGGTGGCGTTAATAACATTAATAATAATAATAATAATAGTTGTAGTAGTTCTTGTAGAAGAACAAATACTCCCCCCTAACAAATCTCATCTCGTAGAGGGGATCTGGCCTCCTCTCCACACATTGTATTCCTGTTTCGTCGGTGGTGTTTTGGGAATGGGTGGGGGTGGGGCGGGGTTTTGTTGAGTGGTTACGATATCTGAAACTTCACTACCAAAGCAAGTAGTTGACATTTATACCACAAGAGTCAGTAACCAAATGACTGACTGCATTGGACATGGATATTCTTAACAGGACTTGGCCAAAGTCTAAATGGACCCAAGCTATAAACATGTTATATAACTAACAACAAGCCTGGTCAAAAGAACTAATGTCTTTGTCCAATGAAACTGGCCATTCACCTTGAGAGAGAGAGAGAGAGAAAAAAAAAAAAAAAAGAAAGAGAGAGAGCGAAAAACAAACAATGTCTTTTGAGGATGGGAAAAATGGGAGGAGGAGGAAGAGGAGAAGGAAATGGTGGCTGTGGTTATTGATGACATGTAAATTTTGTTGAATTTCTTCTCCCCACCTCATGGGAAGGTGTGTTTAATAACGATTGTTAGAGCCATACTGTTGGGCAGCTCCACGGGCAGCCCCAGCAGCAGCATTGGCAGCGGCATTTTGCACAGTCTCATTACGCATCACACCCTGAGCAAACTCAGCCTGAGCTTTCTGGAAACTGGCACCAGTACTGCGATAGATTCGGTGTACCTTCAAAAGAAATGAAAACAAAAAGCAGTGTAAGAAGATGGGGGGGAAAAACAAAAAAAAAAAACAAAAAAAAAAAAAAAAACAACAAAATCACCAATAACAAATTTGAAAAAAAAGATACAGAAAAAAAATTAACATTTTAATTTCTAAAAATAAACATTCTTGAAATAAGAATAACAAGGAAATCTCTAAAGATTTAAAAAAAAATTTAAATTAAAATCTGATTTTAATATTTAAGAAATATATTATTCCACATTATTACAGGATGCGATGGGTAAATTGTCGCCATTTTATACTTTTACTTTCATGCACATTCCTCATTTGTTTTTGATTTTGTCCAGTGCATAGTGGAGTCAGTCGGGCATCACTTGTGAGAAAAAGAGCACCATGACACAATTCACTCTGTTAAAAATTTGGAAATAGTATGCTGTACTGCTTGGCATTCACACTGGAAGCTCCAATACAAACATTTCAGACTGTTTGGGTGTCAATTTGAGGATAGTGCAGAGGATTCAGGAAGAGTTGGATTAGTCTAAAGAAAAAGAACTCCCAAAAGGACCTCAACTAAACACTGAGGTTTACATAGAGTGCTTTGAGGAGGTAGTCAACAGGGTGGCTGCCGGAAGACCCCATGTCTGGCAACAGGACTCTGCACCATGCCACACAAGCAGGAGAACCCAGTTATAGCTGTCAGACAATTTCTGCGACCACATCACCCCTTACATCTGGCCACCTAACTTCCCAGACTGCAACCCCCTTGATTATCACGTGTGGGGCGCAGTTGAACAAGAGACCAATAAAACTCCTTGTAACACCAAAGATGAACTGAAGGCAAGGATTATAACAGCATTAACCAACTTAAACAAGGAGACTGTCCAAAAGAGTTGCAAGAGATTCCAAGGTTGAAACCAATGGCAATTTTATTGAATAAATTTACTCTTTAGTATTTCAAAATTTTTTTGTGTTATTTTGGTAAGTATATTTGTTAAAATGAGATGTCAGTCTTATTTTTATTTTTCTGTAATTTAGATGACAATTAGTCTGTTGTCCTCTGTATTTTGGATATTTTTGCTTTTTTTTTTTTTTTTTTTTAAATTTTAATTGCAATAATTTTGAACAAAATTCAAGATTTAAACACAGAATTTTGTTTGTAAGTGAGAATTTAAATAGGGTTTGTTTTACGACATATCAACCTCAATAGGTTATTTAATGCCGACAAACTTTTTATACAATGTATAACTGTATTGCTGGTATTTTTTTTTTAAAGTATTGCTGATAATTTTTCCTTAATAAATTATTGCTGTTAATAATTTTTTGTTTTATTACAAAGTATTTCTGGTATTAAAACCTATTTTTACACAAATTTGGGCGTTAACTATTTTCCCATAGCTGGGACCCTAACAGGTGCTACCACCCCGGGTCAGAGTGGACCTGGAAACACCAGCAATTAAGAGGTGGTTCGATGCTCCTCAATACCTCCTGATCAGAGGTTTGGTGCTGGACGTAGTTTATCATCTTATCCCTAACCTTATTTGAATCCATCCTGGGTGAGAAGACACTAAATTATGACAGTCAATAGCTTTTCTCTGCCTACAAAATGAGAACTGGATTGAAAGAAACATTTTTTTCATCCAATTTCTGTAACTTAATCATTAAAAAATATAAAAAATTTAAAAAAAAAATAAAAAATGATGTAATTAAAAAGATTTTAGACAAGTTAATGTACTTCAGAAATGTTGCTCAACAAATGCCATTTAAAAAGAGATTATTTGGCAACAAGCAAGGCTACCAAAATAGGTACATTCAATGCCTGAAATATCTGAAGGTTTTACATCTTTTTGACAAAAGGTTTGTTTTGTTTGTTTTTTTTTATCCATTCATTTCTTGTTATTTTCCCATATGAATTGAAATCCACAAAAATTGCCGGATTAAATTGGGGGGAAAATATCAGACATTAAAGAAAAAAAACGTAGGATTTTTAATTTTTTTCTATTTTAAAAGAGGAAAGATATTTTTGCAATGTTCTCAATAAATGATATGCCAACTTCTTATACTTCTTGCCAAATAATTACATACTACTCATTTGGTACATTTAATATTTTTATTTAATCATTACTTTTGAGTATTTGAACGAAAATTAAAATTTGACCAACATTTTAAGAATGTCATGAAAAACATTTTAAAGCATTTATTAAAAAAAAAAAAAAAAAAAAAAAAAAAAAAAACGAAAATGGAAGCTTCAAGAAAGTAATCAAAAGCAACTACAATAATTGGATAAAGTATGCCCTTGAAAAAGAATTTAACCACTCAATTTCCCCAATTCTCTTAAAGAATCTTTAGTTGATTTCAAAGAAAAATCAGTTCCGATTTCCAAATACCTAATCTGAAAATGAGACTGTTGTAATTTTCATCTTTAACTTCTTAAGTGACACATCTCCCCCCCCCCCGTCTAAAACATCAATGAAAGTATCTCTGGTTGTTTGAGTGAAAAACCCAAGTCTCAAGTCAATTGATTACATAGAGGAGGAAAACCCCACCAAAAAAAAACAGAGAGTAGAGAATTACTTAATCAATAAGGACATTTTGGCTTAGACTTCCATTTTCCAAATTACAAAATAACAGAATAACAAAATTCCAAGGAAGAAAAAGAACAACAACACAAACCAAACTAGAAAGAAAGAGGAAAAAAAAAACAAAAAAAACAAAAAAACAAAACATGCATGACATTTACAAAGCAGCAGCAGCCATCTGAAGCCAAGCTAGAATAGCCTTGTCCCCAACCCCATAATACAAACACCAGTTTTCAACAAGCATGCAACATATAATCCTAATAGCTGTCGGTAGGAGAGGAAGGCGGGTGGGGGTCTAAAAACGTAATTAATAAGAGAAGAATTACTTCAGAAATGTGATCTCTTCTAAGCAAAATGGTGATTAGAAAGCCATAATAGTCAAATCATACTGTTCACAATTTTGTCAGGTGATCACACCTGAGATCAACACCTGCTTCTTAAGTAAACACCTACTGTGGGAGTATGTGGGTGGGGATTTGATAAAAATCTTCACTTAAACATAATTGAAAGTTAAACTCTTAACTATTTAAGAGAGCATCTTCAGATCTTTATATCTTGCTAAATATTAACCAGGATTTTTTTTTTTTTTAGTACAGCTTTGAAAATATGCCAATCAATTCTAATACATAAACAACTATAAGACTATCATTTGAAACAATCAGATGACAGAGGCATTTTACACTCACTAACTTGTCAAGGGGATCAGTTTACTTAATAATTTTAAAAAAAAGTTTACAAAAATAACTTTACATTTAATGTATTTTGCTCAACTATTTTAAGTCTGGTACAAGGTACAAGGCCAAAAGTCTTTTATAGTACCTGATATTCTTAAATAGTCACTCAGGTTAGTATTGATCAAATTTAACACTGCTTAACTTAAGTGACAAGGACTGGTCTTCTCATTATTATTGTATCATATAAAGAACTTTATAACTGGTGTTTCTTTTTGCTGGCCTCAACTACCAGTTTCAGGAGTGCTGAAATGCACATTCATTAGGTAAACTGTGTGTGTGCATCATCAACTTGTCTTTTACAAAAATAATGTCCTCACAAAACTTAATGGCAAAAATCAGACATCAACAAGCAAATAAATTTTTCTTCAGCAAACATTGAATATAAATTTTCATAAAATCTTAAGAGCTAAAAAAAAAAAAAAAAAAAAAAAAAAAAAAAAAAAAAGAAAACATTCATGCATTCATAGATTTTAATGGTCTAAATGAATTCTAGAAAGAGGAAAGGAAAAGAGAACCACCATTGTACTTAATTAGTAGAAGCCATGGAAAATGACTCCACTGAAGAAAAACAAAAAATGCTCTATAAACATTAAATAAAATTATCTATTTATTCTGTCTCAAGTTGTTCTGTTCCAAATGAACATAAAATGCAAAATAATGAACAAGTATCGTTAACATTTTCTCCATTTCTGCCTCATCATATTTTAATTCCTTGTTATTTATCTTCACAAATTAAAGCAACTCACAAGACATTTTTTTTTTTTTTTTTTTTTTTACAAAGCTCAATATTGCAAAAGAGAACAAACTTTAAGGAAGGCCAGAGTGCAACAAATATCTTAAATATTTTCCCAAATGCACCAATAGGCAACAATTATAATATTTATCTTAAGAAAACAAAAATTAAAATTCCAGTTGAAAGTTTTATTTTATTCATTTACTTATAAGAAATAGAAATATTATAGCATTTTTGCTTTCTTTTTATTTTATCCTTTCTAAATGATAAAAGATTTTTTAAGAGAGCATCTTAAAAAAAAAAAAAAAAACCCAAACAAAAACAGACTAGATTAAAACATGATCTTTTTTATTTGTCTTTTGTGATGCATGTTTTTATTTGTCTTTTCTAAAAGGTTTTTCAATTTTAGCAAAAATAAATATTTTAGAAGATTAAAATTAAGATTATTTACAAATTAGGAAAAAGGTAGGGGAATAAATTGATTATTAAAGAGTTGGGCATCAAGATAAAAGGGTAACAAATAATGTTAAGGTACAAGTTGTCAAATTAACAATCATCTTAAGATTTTATTAGTGTAAAAATAGACTTGAGAAATTCAATTTTTAGTCATTTTTAAAGCAAACTAGACTTGAAATTAGCTTTAATAGACTAAATGTTTAAAGTAGATGAGCCCTTAAAATAGAGTTGTATTCTGTAGTTAGTTGCCTCATGAATGATGAAACCAAATTGATAAAGACAAAAGTGAGATAGCTAAATTAGATAAAAAAAAATCTAAAAAAATCAAATTAAAATATTAAATAAACAGAACAGTTTTGAGACAAACTTCACCCCCCCCCCCAAAAAAAAACATTTGACTAAAAATCAAACAATGTGAACATTGATTTTTTTTAATTTTATAGAGCAGGTTTTGTTTGATTTTTAATTTTACTCCAAAGGAATTTGAGAATTAAGACAAGATCGGTTAGTGCATCTCCTGGGATGAAAAACATGCAAGCATTGAAGGAAAATATCCAAGCAACAATTGCAATTATTTTTTTCCTAACTAATTGATTATTTTTGGCAAATCCCATTTCATTATTGATACGGTTTTAAACAAATAACCATTTCATAGAAAATTAAATGTACTATTTTCTAAATCAAGCAAAACACAGACATACAATGTGCAGCAAGTTATTTAGCCTGACATCAGAAAACATGTTGCTCAGTAGGCAACTTCTTTCTCCGAAATTAATAGATTCTACAGGTGACAAGTTCTTTTGTTGGTCTCAACAAACAATCAAAAGAAATAAATTCTTCTCCACAGCTTTTTAAAAAGTGAACACACAGAGAATCAAATTTAGATAATGGCAAAAAACTATTTCAAGTAAAGCCCAATTAGTAGTGGGCTGAGAATGCTTAGCAGGCTGTAAAAAGCAGGGCAACAGTAGCAAAAATAAAAAAAAAACTGTTTGCTAAGATGCACCTCATGAGTAAACAGGGCTGATAAATTACCAATATAGATTTTCAAATATACTGAAATAAATAATTGGTTTTAATTCAATGGAGGTGGACGAGGGGTAATCATGCCAAGGTTTATAGTAATCAACCATTGGAATTGAAAGCAAAACCTTTTTAATTTTTTTTTTTTAAGCATCAGATCTACTATTATACCAAAAACTTGAGGAAGACTTTATAAATACACTAAAATAAATGTATTTTCTAAGTATACAGAATTCACAACCCACACAATTTCAAATGTACATTGCAAACTTTATTTCCCTTTACAAAATTCAATCTTGCCTATTAATAACTTGACAATATTACATTTGTTGCCTTCTTTTCATTCAAAAGTAACATCAACTATATCATAAATTTCAGTCTTACTGTATAACATTTAATACCCAAGAACCAGTATTTTGGTTAGAATTCAATTTCTAAATAAAAATAAATAAATTATTAACCCTAGTCTTGCCAATCTCTTACACTCTTTAATTCTCTTAAATTTTAGTGCACGTGTTTATAAAAACTGAATGTTTCCTTTGAACAAATGCTAAAATAAATTTTTCATCCAATGAATAAAATTGTACAGGAGATTTTCTTTAAGATATAGTTATTATAAGTCTGGATCAAAAGGAAGGAGGAGGAGGAATAAGTGATTTTATGATTAAAATGCAGCAGTAGCAGCAGCAGCAGCAGTACAAGGGAGATAATTGCCCAACATCGTCATACCTTAATGAGGACTATGATGTTCACTACTGCATAGGCGGTGAGAAAGAGGGCAACAAAGATCATAAATGCCCCCGCGCCAACATTAGTCCCCAAAGTGATAAGGGCATTGATCCAACCACTAGAAAAAGAAAGCCATAGGTTGAATAAAAGTTTTTGGATGGATATGGAGGAGTAGAAAGAATGTTCTGCTCTCACCAGGCAGAAAAAAAAAGGAAAAAAAAAAAAAAATGGATTGACATGTATAACATCCTTTCAAAACTGGAAGACAATAATATTAAACATATGCTGGGAAAGAGAGAAGATTTTTTTTAAAATTAAATAAAAAGGGAATAAAATCAGCATGCCACTACATATTTTAGTGGTACAAGTAATATTGTTATGTAGAACTTGTGGATTTAGAATGAAACAAATATGGGTACAAGATTAGATGCAATATTTTACTGTGGTTATAGACCAAGTCAAAACCTCAAAGAAAGAAAGAGGTAAGCAAATTAAGGAGAAAAAAAAAAAAATACAAAGCTATATTCACTTTATCAAGTTATAAAGTGAATGACGTTTTATACACATTAATAAAAAAAATAAAAATAAAATGGCAATATGATACCTAAATAAATTGTTTCATTTAATGAACAAAGTTGACTTTTATTTTTTAATAAATTATTTCAAATGTGAGAGACTCTTTGAAAGTAATACCTTCTGTTTATTTCTACAGAAACTAAAAAGAGAAGGGTTATCCCAAAATATGTGAGAGAGGTTTTCTTCGGTGAGAATGGGACATCTGGATTTCTTCTCTAAGAGTTTATCTTTCTCATTTGTCAAGAAAGTCTGGTATGTGGATGAAGAAAGATTCAGAGAAATGGCTTTGTCTCTTTCTTGAGAAATTAGGGAGACATATTTTTCATTGACAGAGGCAAAAAAACAAAGAATGAACCCTTTTTCTTAGGGGTTGAAATTATGAAAATCAATCATATCATGCTAAGAAGGTGATCTGGTTTGAGTTTTTGCCGAGACCTGCCCAAGGATGGAAAACACAAGTCTCTTTGTTGGGAATTTGGGTAAACATGTATATTTTTGTTGATAAAAAGATTGGGAAATAATTTTCATCTCTTGCTTGGAAGGTTAAATGAAATGAATTTCTCTTAATGTGTTGGATGCACTGTACAATTAAGGCTGGAGTTATGAAAACAAATTCTGCCATCAGTGGTCTGGTTCATGTTTTCACTGGACAGGGATAGTTCTAGGAAAATAGAAAAGATTTGGAGAATTAAAATTGATGGATTTAAGGAATTGGATTAGTCACAAAGACAGTTGTGCATGCCTTAGGTGGTGAGCCGAGGTGGAATACCGAGTGCGAAAGGTGGGGGGTGGACCCTACTTGTGCAAGGTAATGGTGTGAGTTGTGAGGTGAAGCAGGTTGGAGTTAGGGGAGAGGCAGTCCCAGTAACTGCTCCCAGAGAGAGTAGATAATTCTCCAGGTTTGGAAAATTGATTGGGAGGGCAGAGTTGGGGAACAAAGAAAACCTTTATTTGAATTGATGAAGGGTTGGAGGTTGCAGAGTTCCCAGGGCCCTTTGGCCCCATAAAGGTTTTGGGCCAAAGAGTATATGGACAGATGACTTTGGGAAGCTCAAAGACTTTGGGCTGAGATCCCGCATTAAGTGCCTTTGAAATCTATGCCAGCTGCCAACAATAATTTCTGATTCCAAGACTTTGAAACCAGCCTTCCACAAGTTTAGACAAAGCCAAGTGTCACTCGAGAGATTGACGCAAGAATTGTTATTTTTGTTGTACCAAGAGCTATGTAAACTAACTGAGGTTTAACCCCACAAATCTCTCGCTTTATTTTTCATCGTAAACACATTTTTTTTCCTTAATACCCACCACAGCTTGACCAGCACTGTAAGACTACAATAACATTCAATCTCCTGCTATGAGATCAAGAACACAAGATGAGCAGAGACAGTGTCCAGCATGGACTAGTGTCTGTATTGACCAGTACAGGGTTAAAGCATTGTCCTAAAACAATGAGGACCAGAACACTAAGCATGGTTACACCAACCATGTGTAGGCGGTGGTGAAAGATGTTACAATAACTTATAAGAGCAAAAATAAATAAAAGGTTATTAGTAGAAGGAAGGTTCAACCAACCTTCCTTCTATCCGCATAAAATAAATATTTGCTTTTAACATTGGGTGTGACAAAATAAGAGACTACTTTCTATTGACTCTCATGCTTTAATTTCCAAAAAGAAGGAGGAGGGAAAAAAAAAAAGGGGAAATTTAAATTAATGTTGAACATTTTGCTAGAAGGTAATATTGAATAAACTTCATTTCATGTAAAACAGATTTTATTTTTCTTAAACTAAATGTCAGCCTATTTGCAGGTTGACATTTTATATGACCAATTACTGTGATTTTCCAACTTATGGTTTTTGGGGTTTTTTTTTTTCTTTAATCAAGTGAATTGGTCTTTAATTATTGTCAAATGATATATAATTAAAACAAACATTCAAAATCCTCCCCACCTCCTAAAATAAAATGAGACTTGTATAACCACCACAGGTAAAAAACTGCATTAAACTTGCTTTAGTAGGTCTGTTACAGAATGGCAGGCAGTCGATGAGAGCATGACAATATAAAAGCACAACAATAATAGTGTTGGCATGAATATATGCACAGGCATAAGCAGCAGCAGCAGCAGCAGCCACCATGATTAATAACAGTAGTAGTAGTAGTAGTAATAATGGTAGTAATGGTAAAAAAAAGATTCCACATCACGTTTACCTTGACAAGAAGTGCAAAAGTAATGACAGAAACTAGAGCAAAAAATATTCCAATAAATATCATGATGAGTCCAACTGCCATATTTTTTGAGACAGTTCCAATGCCTCCTATGATGCCACTGGAAATACAAACAAAACAATCAATGCTCTTCTTCCTGAAAATAAAATAGGGAAGGGGGAGAGAAATATCCAACTATAAAAGCACTCAGCTAAGATAAAAGTCTAATCAAAGACCACCCTCTATATACCCCCAACTTTTTTTTTTTTTTTAAATACGAATACTTTCTTTTAGAAAAACTATTTTATATGCTGACCAGGATTATACTACTAATAATAGTAGCGGCAGTTAGCTGTAATAGTATTATTTACATATTGTAATCGAGAGACTAACAGTGCAATAATAAATTAAGTAGCGTAAACATAATTTTCATAGTCCCAAGCACTTTTGCCGAATTCTTTAACTATTTTCAAGTGGGGGTTGTTTTTGGTGGTGTTAGTGTTTCCTTGTGTTTTGACTGTTTAAGTTAGATTTTATTTTTTTGTCATTCTGAATAGGAGTGTTTATTCCAAGCCTTCACATGTTGAGTGTGGCTAGAATTCATGTGAGCGTCTTTCTATTAAAAAAAAAAAAAAAAAAAAAAAAAAAAAAAATGGACATGTGGCTCATAATAAACACTCCTATTCAAAACAAAATTAAACAGCCAAAACATGAGGAAAAACTAACAACCCCCGCCATCAGAGCACCCCCACCCCCTTGAAAATGGCTAAGGAAGTGGCCGAAAGCGCTTGGAAATTATGGAAAATTTCTGTACTCCCTTACTCCTACAAAACGGAAAAACATAAGGATGTTGGAAAAACTAAAAACATTAATTAAATTTTCCCTTGTTTGCTATATTTAATGAAAGATGTTTAAAAGAAAGGTTGCTGCACATTATATATATCTACACTTGATTTTTTTGAACTGTGCATGGAACACTCTTTAATATTTTCAGACAAGATATACTTTGTAATAAGTTTTATTGTACTAAAAAAAAAAAAAAAAAAAAAAAAAAAAAAATGTTATATATATATTAGTGGACAATGATTACTGATTAATTTATTTATTGATCATTAAAATGCCAATTGTTAGCTTTAACATTTCAGATATAATCATGAACTGAAGGAATAAAATGAAATTTTGGGATATTTATAAAAAAAATAAAGTGTCTGTGTGCATTTACAGTAGAGGAAAATTTACTTCCTACATTTTTTTTTTTTTTAAAGAAAATTCAATCATCACTGCAATCAATAGACTTGTTTTTTTTTTTTTTTTAAAGTTCAATTATTCATTTCCAACAATTTTTTTTAAATACAGCTGTATCAGATGTTCAAATATTTTTTTCTGAGAAAATTCTAATTTTTTTTTCCAGCAGAATTTAATGAAAATTGAATAAATTCAGTCTAACTCACAGTTTAGAATTTTGTAAAAAGTCCCTAAGAGTATCTGTCTTAAAATATTTCAATATACTAAGATAAATGATATTTACAATTTCAAAAAACCCTTGACTGACAACTTCCAATTCATTCATTTCTTCCTTTATTAATATTTGTTATCTCATTGATCTGATTAGGTTTTTATATTTACTTAGTAATAATAAAAACAGATACTCAGTATTGGAATCACACCAAAAAGATGACCTTCAATTTATGCTTTGTCCTTTTCTTTATTTTTTTTTTTTATTTTTACTATTAAAACACTGATACTACCAATAAAGAGATACTTAAAAAAAATTTCAAAATTTATGCATTCAACTCGTTGCTTTCTCTGAAAGCTGAGCAGATAAAGTTCAGACAAAGTTCAAAACAAAGTGATCAAACATTACCTGGAATAATAAATTATAACAATAAATCTGTCATCAATATATATAAAAAAAAAAAAAAAAAAAAAAAAAAATCGCTTCATATATGCCAATTTAAGAGATTAAATGATTATGGTTATAATATTTCTTTGGGATTATCCAATATAATTTAAAGAATCAGTTTTCTGATTACACAAATTTCAACTTAAATGATAAAAATAGAAGATAAATTTTACTTTTCAACAGACTAATAAAAATTTCCTTTAATTAAATACAAATATCTTAGAACCAAGTATTATGTATTTAATAGAAGTGTGTGTAAGGGTGGTATGCTAAAAGTAGCTAATTTGTGTTAGTGAATTAGCAAGTAAGAAATGATTTTTTTTAAATAAAAAAAATAAAATAAAAATAAAAATTTGGGAAGTTAAACATTGATAAGGTCAAAGCCAGTGTCCAGAAGAAATGATATATGGTCATGCTCCTGCAAATCAATTTTAGTTATCAATTAATAACAGTCTGAAGCCATTAACTAACAACTAAACAACTAGAAGCAGGTTAAAGTTAAAGCTAAAATAACTATTGGAGGTTTGCATATTACTAATCATTAAGGTTAGAAGAAAAAATATAACAACAGAGTTGACAAGAATAAACATACATATGCCCAAAAAGAACATTTATTCTGAAACAAGCATTTTAGTCAAGAATATAGCAGCAAGATATTAAGTGACAAAATTCTGGGCAGTGAAATTGTTATTCAATTTGCATAAGAGATGATAGCAGTTACCAATTGCACAAAGATATTTATTTATTTCATTAATAAGCAATAAAGATCTTTCTCTTAAGAAATGAAAAGAATTTCTACATTAATCTTTATCTGGAGAGGAAAAGTGAAATTATTTTATATCTGACAAATAAAACACTGTAAAATGGCTAAATATCACAATGATGAAAAAGTCTACCTCTAATATGTAGAAAATTAAGAAATAATTAAATAAAGACAAAATTAAAGTTGTTATTTTCAAATAGATTTTTAAATAAATTCACATATCTTCACTAAGAAAAAGATGCCAATAGGTAAAAAAAAAAAAATTACCCACAATTATTACAGCTGCAAATGAATTTTTTACTTTTCTTATATTAAAATTATTTTTGCACAATATAACTGTCTTTTAAAGGATAAATATTGACCAAATGTATTCTTTTGATGTTACAAGTAATTTTTAAAACACTAAATTAAAAATATTGAATATAGAAAGAGAGAATCAAATATATTTAAGAATGTAAAACTATTTTACAATAATTGGAAGTTTTCTCATTCAGATTTTAGAAGTAACATGCTCATTACAAGTGGATTGAACAAAGAAAGATGAATTCCATCAAATACAATTTATCTTTCTAGAAGAAAAATAATCAAGTTTATTGATTACAAACATTCCAGATTCAAATCAATTAACATTAAAAATAGGCAAGCAACAAACAAAAATTCTTCAAGGGGCAAAATGCAAAAAAATATAAAATAAAAAAAATAAAAAAGTAAAAAAATAAAAATAAATAAGTAAATCGGTGGAACATTTGTTTTTATGTGCACTTGACCAAAAGCAAAAGTTGCAGCCTCTAAATGTTGACTATCCAAATTTTAGTAATTGTAATTTCAATTCATGAAGTATCAAAAAAAAAAAAAAAAAAAAAAAAAGTGGCTAATATTTTCAAGACAAAGTAGTCTTGAAAAAAATATTCCATGCCCAGTGTAGTCAGTATGACACAAGTGTTTACCAGTCTTTATATAATAACAAAAACAAAGATGAAACTTCTAAAATGAATTGTATAAATCGTAAAGAAGTTAAGAATGCAAGTAACTTAAAATAAGAGATGTTCAAAAACATCCAATTCATAAGGTGATATCCAAGAGGAAATTGAATAATAAACGATTCTTTTTGATGAAGACAAGAAAGAAATGTTAGCAAAGATAAAGTCATGCAAGCAAGGATATGATGCCTTCACATACTGGACACATTTGAATAGAAGAAAAAAAAAAAAAAAAAAAAGTTAGAGTGGAGAAATTGTTTTTTTTTTCTAATGAAAAGAAAAAACATCTTTGAATTTAAATCTTAAAAGGTTTCATTCTTTCTTTGCTTGATGCAAACAACTATTTTCATAAAACATGTTGCTATTTCTAAGACAATATTGTACTCTGAAAACATCTTACTTTTGTCAATAAAAGTGGCACTTACTAAATTTATTGGTGCAAGTACCATATATTTCTGTGTATAAGATGACCTTAAAATCCCCATCCCCACAAAAAAAAAAAAAAAAAAAAAAAAAAAAAAAAAAAAATCACCCTTAAAAATTGGGGGTCAACTTATACTACAATTCTAAGAAAAAAAAACAAAAAAAAAAAAAAAAAAAAAAAAAACTTTAAATTCCGAGTGATGTTTGTTGGTAGGCTAACCTCAGCATCAGTGAGATAACCAATAATGTACATGAAAAGATTCACATTATCAAATAAACTGATAATAAAAGTAATAAAACCTTTTCTACCTTATATATTACTGGAATAACTTCATAATAAATTGCCTGTTCAAAGAATAATTCCATATCAATCAACTTGTATCCATGCAAGCTCAGCTAAGAAAATGTAAACAGTTCTAATTACATTCACAGCAACTTTTATCTTTCACTAAACTTTCAGTAATCATCATGGTAGTGTTAACTATGGCTGTAATAACATTTAAGATAATGTTCATTTCTCATTAAAAATTCATTTTTGTCAAAGTAAATGGCCATCAGTACACCAGGCTGTTCGTAACTGTTTAGATATAGGAAAAGAAGAATCAGTATTTGCAAAAGATCATATGATGAAATGTGAAAAAAAAAAAAAAAAAAAAAAAAAATGGTTTTCCTTTTCAAGGGAATACATGTTGGAAAAACATGATCTAGAATCGGTTTTGTTATTTCGTTTATTTTGGATTTATAAGGAATACAGTAAGTAACAACATTTCTAATAACATCTTTATATAATCAATAAGCAGTTGTCTTACACTATATGTATAGGATAAATTCATGAAAATTTGCTATATTTTTTTTACCTAGTCTATCTAAAGATTGCCTTATACACAGAAATGTACAGTAATTCAATCAAACACTGAAAGATTTTTTCCAACTATACATTAATTCATTCTATTTTTAGCAAATATAAGTATAATTAATACATTTTCAACAAAAAAAATTCTTTGCAAGAAAGTTTTTCTTTTCACCAATAACCAAGTATTTTACTTCTAGTAAAGTTTATGAATATATATATATATATATATATATATATATATATATATATATATATATAGATAAAAATATAAAAAATTCTTTTGGGTCCTGTATGCATTTAAAATTACTTGTTTAATTTACTACACATCAATTATTAGATAATATTCACAGAAAAACAAACAAATTCTTCACATTGTCTACTCCACATATCTTAAATTTTTTAAAAAATTTTTTAAATCTCTACATTTTATTTAAATTTTCAAAAACAAATTCTATCAAAATACAGAAATTAACAGAGAAGATATAATTTTAAGAGGGTTTGCCAAGCAAATTTAAGTCATGCAAATTGTTTACTTGGAATAATCTTTCTTCTATAAATTCAATTCAGTATAATATTAAGTTTAGCTTAAGTCTGACACAAGGATAGTCAGAAGAGTGCTACTACAATCTTTCAGGATGGAGGCTGTAATCATTGCACTATCCAGAAATCCTTAGTACAAAAGGATACAGGATTAAAAGTTATATAACTGAAATAGTTTAACATTTGATTCAGCAACAAATATTCAACTTTAAGATTTTAAAAGGAAAAAAAAAAAATGACAAGAATCAAAAGTTTTGATATAAAGAAGCATAATAAAGTCGGCCATTACAGAATTATTTCAAGCAATCTGTAAGGATTCTGAAGTTAATAAATAATTAGTTCATTTCATTATAAGTCAAATTAGCCGAGTCATTAATACATTGATTGGCTTGGATAGTATACTTAAATACTGATAACCAATTTGGTAATCTTACATGGAAAGTCTTTCGTGGGTTCTGATTAAAGAAAAAGGTTGGAAACATACTTACACTGTGAAGTTTGTCACTCCTAAACACATAATCACACATGTGCAGAATTGGAAGAAGAAAACAAAAAAAAATACAAAGAAATTGAAGGAACTGTCACTCCTGCCAAAAAAGGAAGAAAAAGAAATATTAGCAAAAAAAAAAAAAAAAAAAAAAAAAATTTAATTTAGTAAATTATTTCCCAAAGCGTGTTTTAATTTTCCATATTCAACTAATTATATATATATAAATTAATTAAAAATTATTATATATCACAGACATTAAGAATTTCTTGTGGAGCTAATGGCAGATAAATGAGTCATAGTAACATCATGCTTTCAATGAGATAAGCCATAAATCCAAAGCTTAGCTTATTTTATTTATTTTCTATTTTTCTACACCAATTTAGAGTAACAGCTGGTCTCTGCAGTAAGGTCAGGTCAGTGTCAAATGTTGTAAAGCAGTCAAATCAATATCACTGCACAATGCTACAGGCTACAATTGAGGATCCTTTGGAGAATAGATCTCAAGGAATTCACAAGGATCATGATGACAAAATATCTCCATTCCAAATCAAATTTGACAAATGTCAAACCAAGAGTTAACATGGTAACCTATCTCTGGATAATACAGTTAACTTATTGGCTTCATTATAGCATATGCCATTAAGAGTTAATACTGTTAATATTAAAAATAAGAGATCAAAAAGGGTGGAGAAACAAAAAAATACATTATTTACATTATTCAGACTATTGTCATCTTTGTCGCCATATTTATTACAATGTTTCGGCCGTTGTATGCTCCTGACGTCTTCAGGTGGTAGGAATGTCAAACTGAACCCTTTATCTACAACTCATCCCTTCAGGTTTGGCACTAAGACTTCCCGTCAATTCAAGGAGAGCCCATCTGGTCGTAGAAAAAGCGGGACACGCCCTTGTCCAAGAGAGAATCCACTACAATCGTTGGATAAAACAGACAAGCTCATATCTCCCAGAGGCTGGAGGATTTCTTCAACAGAATTACTAATGAAGAAGACCAGAGAAGGATTCAAAATGATCTGGATAAATCCTTCAGGCATGAATTCAATGTAGTCACCACTCGCCAACTATAAAAATTAAATAGATTGAAAGACCAGAAGGTCCATCACCCACCAGTGAAAACAGTAGTCAACATCAGCTGAGTGCCTTAGAGGAGTCAGTATTGAATAAGGGTCTCAACTTCGCCACAACCATCAGGCAATGCCATACTTAGACATCATTGCCAGAGTCGAGGAGGTGGCCATGAACATCCCTCAGGGTCAGGTGGATGAACCGAGATGAAAGGTGAGACAGACCTTAGAGAAGGCCAAGCCGCCCAGGCCTAATATAACAAAACTGGAGAGGCTGGAGATCGGATCCCTAAAGAGGAACAAAAACATCATCATACTACTGGCTGACAAAGGCAATGCAACTGTAGTGATGGACAAATTAGATTATACAAGAAAGCTGGAAGAGCTCATTAGCAATGGTAGCTACAGCAAAGTAAAAAGGATCCTACAATGAAAATGAAACGCAAACTCGCAGATACTAATCAAGAACAAGGATCACTTCGCACCTAAGACATATAGGCAGTTGTCGCAGTGTTACACCAAGCTACCTCATATATACGATCTCCCCAAGATTCACAAAGACAGTATTTGTTAGTTGCCAAGGCTCCGTGAGCCACCCTCCAAGCTGCTTCCTTGTAGATATAATTGACCCATTGATCGGAAAGTCTCCTTCATATGTCCAAAACTCCGCCCACTTTGTGGAAATGATCAAAGATACCCCCATCCTATCCAACCAGATGGTGAGCTTGGACATGGCGAGTTTGTTCACCAAGGTACCCATGGAGGATGCACTCTCAGTAGTCAGAGACAGATTAGCCTCTGACTCATCCCTAGAAGAACAGACCAGTATTCCAATAGATAATCTGATGGAGATGTTGACTTTCTGTACACAAACAACACACTTCAGAATGGGATCACACATATATCGACAGGATGAGGGCTTAGCAACGGTCTCACCATTATCACCAGCAATGGCGAATATATACATGGAATACTTTGAGGAAATGGCATTAGAATCTATATCTCTAAAGCCAACTATATGGTTAAGGTACGTAGATGACACCTTCATACTCTGGCCACACCAGGAAGATGTTCAGGTTCTACTGGACCATATGAACTCAATAAGACCTTCGATACAGTTCACAATGGAGAAAAAGAGTAACAACCCACTCCCATTCCTGGATGGTCTAATATCTCGAACAGAGCATTGGTTCAAGACATCTGTATACCATAAACTGACATTCATCAGAAAGTACCTAAATTTCAACTCCCACCATCCATGCAGCATAAAGGAAGGGATCATCCACTGCTTACAACACCAAGCAAAAGTCATAAGTGATGACCCAGAGACATTAGATAAAGAATTGGTCAAGTAGTACCCTACAATGTAACAACTACCCTGGGTACATAGCAGCAGCCCCAAAAAACTGGGATAGGTGGATACAAGAGGAGGACAACAACACTCAGAAAACAGTCTCCCTGCCTTATGTGAAGAGGTTATCAGAGAAAATACAAAGGATCTGCAGTTCATATAAAATCAGGACAACCTTCAAAAGCTTGACAACACTTCACAGATATCTCTCCACAGTAAGACATGCAATGATAACAGCAAAAATTGCAATATGAGCACTGGTAAAAAAAAAAAAAAAAAAGATTGCTAAAAACATTATGTTTATAATACCCAGAAATACATACACAAATGTCCTCAAAGACACATGGCACAGTGGATAAAGGTGTTAGTTAGATCCAATGACAGGACCCAAAGAGTGTGAGTTCAATAGTACTCTATACCTGGTTAAGGCAGTGCAGAACTGTCAGAGCGAAATTAACAGGAGATAACTGATAACCAACATCCATTAAACATGGCACATGGAACTAGAACAGTCTACCCCAGTGAGCAAAATAAAGGGTTCAGTTTGACATTCCAACCACCTGAAGGCCAGAGCATACAACGGCTAAAACGTTGTAATAAATATGGTGACAAAGATGAGGACAATAGTCCGAATAATGTACATAATACCTCATCTCAGAAATATAGACAGATATGAACAAAAAATAAATAAATATTTTTATACTATTCATTATTTTCAAATAATTTAATTCCATATGGGAATGTTCTAACCAACTTTGGAACAATTCAATATCTAACAACATTTAGATCGTTTGTTCTAACCATTTATAAAATCAGTTTCTAGAACCAAGATTAGCCACTATCATTATAAAAATAAGGACATATGCTTTCAATTGCCTGAAAGTATTTATATTATTAAATCTCTTTTAAAAAATTCACATATAAAACATTCCTCTAGAGCAGTGATTCCCAAACTTTTTTCCTCTGAGCTGTATTTTCAGAATGAAAATTTTCTCACACATAACCAAATTTTATGTGCTAAAAAGTACAAAAAAAAAAAATTAAAAAAAAAAAAAAAATAGAGGGTTAAAAGGGAGATAACCTCGGAATCGAAGTCAGAACATTATCATTGATAACTCTCCTCCAATTTGCAGACCCTAGTTACTATATTCTTAATATTTTATATAATGCAAAAATATCAAAGATAAAAATCGGCCAATAATAACTATTTATATTGGGTCTCATGCATGCAATTACAAGTAATCCATAATAATATTTTAAATTTGAAAATCATTTATTTTTGACATATGAATTTTTTAAAACTGTTTCTAAATCTTTGTCTTTCCATCATTCCACCTCATCTGCTATCCTCTTCCGTGACACCTATGAGGTGCACCGCACTGTTTGTGAACCAATGATCTAGAGAATAAATTGTATAAATATCTAGTTGACATTTTCTCTATTTTGGGGAGGGGGGGGGGCACCATCCAATTGCACACAATCCATTTTAAGTCATAATAAAAACTTTCTGAATGTTTTATTTAAATAATGAAATGAAAATAGAAATGAGCTTAAAGCAAATTCTCTAAAAGTTAAGTTTAATTCTAACAGATGAAATAGGAAAGAAAATAAAAATAAAAAAAATAAAAAAAGTATATGAAACTGCTTTGAAAACTGACAAGATTCTTTCAAACAGTAGAAAGTGATCAGTAAGAAAAGGTAAAAAAATAAAGTGATTTACCTGAATGCTTTATAGAGGGGTCGGTACCAACAGATAAATGAACAGGGGGTGAATAGAAAAAACCAGACTAATGAAAGTCCAAAAGTAGAACCTCCATCACTTGGTGCAGCAACCAGATATGCAAGACTACCCAGGATATTTAGGAACAATACAAACACATAAACTGAAATAAACAAGGAAGAGAGAGATTATTATTATTATTAGTGGGAGATTATCTAATAACATACACACACACAGTGCTGAGAAGTTCTGGCCAATTCAGTTGTTAAAAATCACAACTTGTGTTAGGATGAAAGCTAGCAAATGAGGAGAAAATTAATTAAAAAACCTTAACAAGCACAACATTTATTCAAATACATCATCTATCATAAATGCATAGGGGGGGGGAAAGAGAAAAGGTGGGAAGAATGGGCTGTGAGCAGAGGACGCGTTGAAAGCAGAATTCAATTTATTGAGAGACTATTTTTTTTGTTTTTTTTTTATTAGAGAGCAATTAAATCATGGTTGGACTGAAGATTTGTGTTCATCTTTTGTAAAGCGTTCTGAAAGCAAAGGAAATGTTTGTCGCAGATTAATTCCACAATGCAGAGAATAAATCGCTAAGTTCAGACTCGAATATCGGGGACAGAAAGAAAGGCTGAAAGCTCGATTCGCAGGTACTATCTCACAAATCCCAATGCATGTAACCAGTCAGAAAAATAACTCACTCACTGACGAATGCAGTAACCAAAATACATCAGTCCCCGCCCCCCGATTCGAGAACAACTGCTTTTATCGGCCAAGCAGTTTTTCATTCGTCGACATCTGGGAGAGGATGGCAAGTATTTTGCATAACAAAATACTTTTATAGAGACTCCTGCGACAGACTTGTTTTTAATCTAAATATTCCATCTTCCATGTCATGCAGAATACGTGCCCTTTTTTGGTAGATAATTTTCTTTTCCGTCATAGGATACACGCAATGCGCTGTCGCTTGGTTTGATAAGGTAAGTCGCCATTTTCTTCACTATAATTTTTGCAAAGGCAATAGTAAAACTGCTAACTTCAAAGTTTATACTGTAAGGCCAAGTGAAGAAATCAATGACAAAGTGGCAGCAAACAAAACAAATTCTTTATTTAGAAAAAGTGATTTTTAAATAAGAGTTCAAAATAGAAAATTTAAAAACAAGAGATTTCATAACTCACTTGTCCCAAGTCATAAAATTTTCAGCAACCATCACATTTCCTTCACTCATCCCTCTACCCACCACATAATAGAATTTTTCTTTTTACTTACACATCCATAAGTAATATGCAAATTTGACAGTTTTCTGGAACTCAAGTGGGATGTCAACACTGAAATCTTGGTAGAAACATGGACCAATTGGAAACCACTTTGGGAGAGGAGGCCAATTGTTTTGTCTTGAAGCTTTATTTGGAAAAAATCAAAAAAAAATAAATAAAAAATTTGACAATAGACAATCCATTTTTCAGGAATGACAACATGGAAAAAAAAAAAAAAAAGAATGAAATCTGAAGAAACCACTTTTTCTAGCTAAAGCTAGATGTGGACATTATGTATAAAAATGGTTTTGTTTTCTTCAAATCATTCTGAAAAATTTAAAAACATGGAATAGCAGCCACTTGCTCCTCAACAAAAAATAATTTCATCTGCTTGTTTTTAAAATATCAAATTTTAGGGCTTCATTTTTATAAAAAAAAAAAAAAAAAAAAAAAATTATTTCAACACTATTCCATTGCAAATTAAATCTGAGCAGCACTCACGCCACATCATGTGAAATTTTAAGTAATCCAATTGATAGCTAGCTAGTTCATAGTTTTAACTTTCTTTTTATGCACAATTTTAAGAGTTTTATATAAAAAAAAAAAAAAAAAAAAAAAAAAAAAAAAAACTAAGTATGTGTGAGACTGGTTCTTTGTTCACGTCTGTCTTTTACAAGAATTACTGACAATTACGCTTTACAATGTAGCTGTACAGTGTACCACATTCTGATAACATCAAAAGATTTTAGATATAACAAGTTTTTTTTAACCTTCCTGTCTTCCAGCAGTTACATTTTAGCACTAAATCTGAGCATAAGGTTTAAAAATACTTACATAAGTACAATTTTTAAAGAAAATTATTAAACACTCCAGAGAAAAAATTAAAAAAATTAAAAATGAGAAAGAGAGAGATATAGATACAACTTTTTGTTTCAAGAGAAATAATCAGTAAATGGGGGAAAAAAGCACTTACTTTTAAACTGCATATCCCGCATTTCTTGTTCTTTCCGCTGCAATTCAGCTGCTTTTCTTTCCAATTCCTAACAGCAGCAAAATAATGTTAAATCCACTTTCAATAGCCGAACAAACATTTACTAAAGTTGCAATTATCTAGATAAAGCTTTCTTTAAAGCAACCCATTTCAGAGTAGTCTGTATCAAACAAGCTACAAAAGGTTATGGATATAGTTTGTGGTAAAAAAAACAAAAAAAAAAACAAAAAAAAAAACGAACAACTAGAATGCTTTTTAAAAAGAATTCCGAAACATTCAAATCTTAAAATATTTAAACATCTGTAACCAGTTAGGATGTTGGGTAAAGTTATTATATGCTGCCTTATCCAAGAGTGTTCAGGTAAAACAAGAACAAGAATCTTCAATCTGTTGGAATTTTGAAGAAGAATTATTATTCTTTACTATTAGCACCAGCCTGCATGTAGTAGAACTGAAAATGACAGTCTGGTTTAGTAGAAATAGAGACGCGACACAAAGGTGAATAAGACTGGGGAGTATCAAATGAGGAGTTATCTCCCCCAATCATATACCCTGTTGATTAACGAATAAATGGTTTCATTTGAAATTACAAGTTACTAAGTACAAAGACAGATACGTAATGAAGGCCGAAGAGTACAAGTGGCAAAACGCTGTGAATATAACAACCAAGATGAGTGCAGAGGATAGCCGAAATAGTAAAGTATATAATAATAACAATGCTGTAAGTATTTTACATACTTTACTTTCTAACAAAGCTTCACAGATCAGGCAAAATATGCCCTGCTCTTAATTCACATGTCATTAGGTTGAAAAAATCTTGTAAAAAGTTCTTCTGCCAGATAATGGGCTTAAGCAAGTCTTTCATGTAGTGTATTAGGTTGGTGCAAAAATAATATAATTAAATAATTAACGTCAAAAAACGATATTATTTTTGCACCAACCTAATACTAGTGACAATTCAAAGGGGATAAATATCATAAACAAAGCATCTATAGATTTTTGATGTAAAAAGAATTTTTTTTTCAAATGACTCAAAAAAGTGAGAGTCAAATTAAGTCATTCTTTGATTTGCAACTATACAAATAACCACAGCCGGACAAGTGTCTTACAAAAACATGAGTAAATAATAAAAAAAAAAAAAAAAAAAAAAAAAAAAACCTTTAAATAAAATAGAAGGTAGTTGCCATCACACACACAATGTAATGTTCCAGTAAAATTTACTGGAAAACCTGAAACAGTTTCTGGAATTAGCACTTACCTCTTGTCTACGCTGCAAGTCACTGGTGTCCACCTTCTGAGCACCAACCGCTGAATACGGTGGGGGTTCCTCAGAGGGTGTCATAATGGCTGGCTGAGATGCCGGAGGCTGTGCTGGTTGTGGAGCTGGGATGGTTGATCGAGATGGTGGTGGAGCCTTGACACACATATGCAAAAAAAAAAAAAAAAAAAAAAAAAAAAAGTCAAATTGTTATATTGTGAAATAAGTCAATCCATTAGAAATAAGAGAGACACTAAGCCTGCTGAAAAGTTCTGGGAGTGACTCCAAAAACTAAACAAGTATTTTTAAATTTGGCACATTTGGACCTTTGTTAGGGTATAGTCTGAATTGAAAAGATACTAAAATGTTTTTTTTTTAACAAACAAATTGAGCCTGAAAGAATTTATCCAAATTTTTCTTCCAAAACCCACACAAACAACAATTGCTAAAAAGTAAATTTTACCTAAGCAAATAAGTCAAAAGCTTATTTTAACTGTTACCTATCATGAGTTTTACTAGTGGGTGGCCAATGCTTGCTTGTTTTTTGGAGGGATTTTTTTAAGTTTAAAAATGAGCATTTTTTTTTTTTTTTTTTTCAATCTGCTCTTTATTTATGATTTTGTTCAGAGATTCCTAAATTCTATTCTCATAGTAATTCTTTGCTGAGAAAGTTCTAAGTAACTTTTACAGTTTTACAGAGAAAAAAAAAATGTAAAAGACAAGTCTAAATAGCAATCTTAATGGGCAAATATCTAAACTCAGCAGGTAAGGGCAGGTAAGGAAAATTCACAGACAAGATATAACAATTTGTTTTTGGACACAGAATGTCAAGCATTTTTCTGAACGTTAAGGAAAAGCTTGTAATATTTTAATTTTGGATAGAAGCATTTCATCAATTGCTGGTCAGATGGAAAATAGTATTTATCTGAAGCAATCATTTGCTTCTCCCAAACAATTTCACCATACACACAGCATCAACTTCTTTGAATGAAAATCAGTCTTTGGTATGTAGTTAGTCATTCATTTTGCTTGATGCTTATTCTAGTCTTTAAAGCATCAACTTTTCATTACTGTCATGTTTCGGTGCTTGATTTGGATATTTTGAACATGTTTATTGGGTTATATGTTCAATATTCTAAAGTAATATCTTGATTTAATCAACCAGACCATGTAGTACCATCCAGTATTTAAAAAAAAAAAAAAAAAAAAAAAAAAATTAACAATTGCATTTTACTTCTCTTGAAATAAAAAGGCACAATATTAGGTATCCCAGTGCTCCAGTTTACACAGCAAAAACATGTTAAAATAAATTAAATTTCCCTCAATTTCAACTACCAATATCTTGTATACTTTTAAGGTTATTTTGATAAAATCAGTATGTAAAAATATTTAATCTTTTCTCTTGAAAAGATTAATTCTTTCTTGTGTGTAATGATTGGTTTTTATTCTAAGTCTAAATTGTCATTATTTCAACATGCACTTATTTCACATTTTCAGTGCTGACAATTTCATAGCAGTGTTTTTCAAACTTGTTGCATTCCAAGTTGTGCCTCCATACACATATCAAAATGTTATCTTTATATATATGAAAAAAAAAAAAAAAAAAAGGCTCAAATTTGGTGGGCTTAAGATAAGGTTCGAAGTTGTCTTAATAACACTGAATTAAAATGTGGTTCAGCTGGCAAACAAATTGTTTCATCAATGGATATCACTTTAAATCATTTTCTCCAATTGAAAAATTATTTACATTGTTTACTAATTTTAGAGATTAGCAGTTGAAATGAAATTGTGACATTTTCTTGAAAGAAAAAAAAAAAAAAAAAAAAATGGCTATATTTTATAGTTCTGCTATTTTTTTTCTTAAACCATTATAGAAGATAATAAGCATAACATCATTTTTTTTTAAGCATTTATGTGTTCATTTTTATATATATTTTTTTATGTATTGGTGCTTTCCATTAGTGCATTCCACACCAGAGACCTTATTCCAAAGGGTTTAATAAAATTTACATTTAATCTTCTGTTCAGTAGATGATGAATTCCATACACTGAGAAGTAGTTTTCTTCTCAATGGGAAAGGCAAGCCAAAGAAAACTTCATATCCCTTGTAATGTATGTTGATAAAGTTAAAAACTGTGTAATTAAGGGAATAGACATTAATGATGAAACTTTTAGTGGAACTTCATCACCACCTCTAAAAGAACAGAGGAAAGAAAAGGCACTAGTGAATCTGAGTATTCAAACAACTCTAGCATTTGTGATGAAAAAAAAAAAAAAAAAAAAAAAAAAAAAAAAAAATACAATGACCTTCAGTTCAAGTGCCAAGGTCAATGGATTATAGTATATCATTACTCTAACTTTTACATTGGCTTACTCATTGATATCCGCCATATCTCTCCAGTGCTGTAACCAAAATTTTAGTTCCAAAGGCAGAAAGGATTATTTTTGATGGCCTTTGATATAATACCATGAAGTGTTCCAGCAATATTGGCTGTAGCAGAAGGCTTTTATAAACAAATTCAGACTGCAAATCATAATTAGAAGAAATGCAAAAGACTTCTATAATTGGTAAAACAAAGTTCTTTTGTAGTTTGTTGTTTTTTTGGTGGGGGGGGTGACAAATAGAAAATTATGTCAAAATAAGAAATTTATTACAAAATATGACAGCAAAAAGAACTGTTTTTCTTTCATTATTATTAATATTCTTCATCCAAAACTTAGAAAATGTTCAAAATTTCAGGCATATACCGCCAACAGATACATTTTTTTATGTCAATATGCTTTTGATGTCTTTTTGCACTACTGCCAGTTTTCATTTTTGACTGTTTTTATGTAGGGGGAAATATAATTTTTTTTTTTATTGATGTACTACTTAAAAAAACAATTAGTTTAATCTATGTTCTGCTATGAATCATACCAAAAAGTTACAAGGTGTTAAGTGTTGAAATGAAACTTATATGATCAGTCAAATTTGATCTTCTGTGTACTATTTCATTTTTGAGAATGCAACCCCCCACCACCACCACCACTGTTTAGACTGGTCTGATCTAATAATTATTGATTCCATTAGTATCATTTTTCTTTTACATTAAGACTACCTATATGACATTACATTTATGATTTTTCACTTGTTTTACACCATTAAAATGGGCTTATGGTCCAATAGGACATCAAGTGGAAAACTTTGAATGGTCATAACATGATTGCTAATTGAGCTACCAAGATAAACTTGCTATGATTATGTTTTGTCAAGGTATATATGTATTAAAAGCAAAAGTTTAGTTTGGGATACATAATAAGATGAGGAAAAGGTTACAATTGATAACCATAAATACACCAATTTCATTTTTTATTTTGATAACAAACTTTATACAACAGAATATTTCAAATATTTATGCTTACTTTTTTTTCTGTCAGAACTTTAATTATAAGCAGAGTAACAAACAAAAAGATTTAGAATTTGATCCTCAAGACATGGAAGTAAAATTTAAATTTAAAATTTCACACCATTATGCCAAATGATACAAACACTTAATGCAGAACAAAGAATATACTGTCAGCTGTTAATAGACACTAATTTTTTTTTTTTTTTTTAAATACAGTTAAATAGCAAAAGTCTCCGACTTGGTTCATGGGGGTGGGGGAGAGAAAAAAAAAAAAAAAGTCACCTTAAAAGTAGCTACAACATAATTAGGGATGTCATTGCACACTGTCTACAATGACAAGACAACAATAGACATGGTAACAGTATCCATAGGAAGTCAAGCAGCAGTGGTGGTGGGTTAGTCAACAAAAAACAGAATCAGGACATTAATACTCCAGACTGAAACTGCAGAGGATGCAACAACGTCCAGACATAAGACTGATAGTTATCTAAAATGGACTTTTGAACAGCTGTTCAAGACAAACTAAGCCTTGAGGAAAAAAAAAAAAAAAAAAAAAAAAAATGCACCAGGATGCCAAGGCACACCTTCATGACAGCCAGGAGGCTGGAAAGATTTAAGAAATTATTCCCATACTATAAGAATTAAAAAGGCCATTGTTAAAAGTCTTAATGAAAGAAAAAAAAAAAAAAATCTTCACCATAAATACGGTTTTGAACTGCCAAAATGAGCAGCATAACAGGTGTCATGACTGCCAATAAAAAAATAAGTATGGAAAAAAAAAAAAAAAAGGTATGTTGATAACAATGTCTTGTAATACCATGCTTTGCCATGGTTCAAGGCCAACTACTCAGGAGGTAACTCTTAACCATGCAGGCAAGAAGGTGCAAAAGAAGTTCTTCAAAGTAACATTGTTGATTTTTAGCCAGCAGACCTCTGGACCTGAACCAGCTCAACTATGCAGTTCATGGTGTTTTAGAGCAGGCCATCAAGAAGACCTCCCACACAAAAATCAATACCTTCAAGGCTGCTATCAAGGAGGAGTAGGACAAGATGTCCAAGGACTTACTCATTAAGAGCTGTACAGATTTTCAAGGTCATGTTGAGTATGTAATTGAAAGAGATGGAAGCCATATTGAATAAATTATTCCATTTTCACATTAACTATGAGGTTTGTTAATATCCTTTTATAATAAAAAAGGAATTATGGATGTATGTATATAAATTTCAAAAGTTGCAATATTTTTCGTAAGTTTTCATTCCCCACTCTGTACTAGTATAATTTAAAAAAAAAAAAAAAAAAAAAAAAAAATCAAACCTGTGAGAATAAAAAAAAAAAATTGAAAAATTCTATCAGGTTTATTAATATTTCTCATATCTTTCACAATAACATAAGCCATTTTATCATTTATTATTAGAGATATTTAAAAGAGGAACATCAAGCAACACTTGTTTGCATACTAAACAGAAATGAGCATTCAATTTTAAAATTGAACTGCAAATAGTTCTTAATCAAGCATTCTGTTCCTCTACCCGACATCTAGAAATTTTCAAACTAAAAATTCAGAAGTTCACCCTATTTGAAATATTTGAGGTAATACTGAATAGATACATTTATTAATAAGATTTGGATGCTATCCTTCTGACAAGGGAATTGCTACAGAGAAGTATTGTTTATAGCACAAATAGATACTGCCTTTTAGCTTCCAGTTAGAAAATACAGGCTGAAGACAAAAACTAAATTTCAGGAAGTCAAAACACAAATCCTGAAAAATCTAATGATATAGTTTCTACTAAACTCATGAGCATAGTAATATATTTTTACTTGAAGTCTTTTAAGTGATGCATCATCAAGGTATGTCAAGATAAAACATTACTGTTGTATAATTTCTATAGAGATATTTCCCAAAATGTATCAGGTCTTGCTAACAATATTTAATGGCTTCAGAGATAACAGCTAGTGCTTTCTTTTCATCTGATATGCTATTTTAGAGCTAACAACATAGAAGAAACAAAAATCATAACATTTTCTTTCTGCTGGTGCTATTTTAACATTGTAAAATTAATTCTGTAAAGAAACTTGTGATAAGAATTGAGTTCAATATCAAATACAGTTTTATAAGGCCACATATAAATTTCAAATATTTTGAAATAAAAAGGAACACTATATTTAATTTCAAAAACTTAATATAATGGAACTTATTTACTTTTTTTTTTTTACATTCCCCCCCCCCCACTCACCAACCCTAAGTAATAATGGGAAAGTGGGGAGGTCTCTCCCCTCTCATTGCCTTTAACTAGGTTCCTCAATTAGGTCACATACAAAAAAGCAGCATATCATGATGAAAAAAGGCCCATAAAATCAACGAAAACAAAGTTTTGTATCAATATGTTTATGTTGTTATGAAGAGGAAAGACTAAAGTATTTTTTGAAATTTTTTACTCCTTCCTAGCACGTAGAAAATTTTGGTTAAAATTTTTTTTTTTTTACGCAGCGCGAAAAGACTAAAAAAAAAAAAAGTTTGTTTTTTTTTTTTACTTTGCGCTCCCCCCCACCAGGAAAACACACGTTAATTTAGGAAATTCTTGCAAAAATCAAATAATTGTCAGATTTTAATGAAACTTTCGGGACTTATTCGCAAATGAATGAAATTATTTTGGAAATTTTTTTTTTTTTGAAAATCTTGTTAAAAAGAGTTTTTTTTTGTTTTTTTTTTTTAACAACAGGTTTCCACCCACTTACATATTTTCATGAAATTTCGAAAAATTAAATCTTCAAGCGCGGGATTTGTTTTATTAGTTATAAATAGGACTCTTTGTAGAAAGTAAATCAGTTTTTTTTTGTAAAACAGTACCCCATATAATAGAAAATCTGCTCCGAATTATTATAAAGAAAAAAAAGGAGGGGGAAAACTATGACATTAATTAGAAAATCTTTCACCTGTTTTTGTAAATACGTTATACTAAGGACATTATTTTGTGAAGAAATAAAAATTTTTTCGATGAATAATGTATTTTTTACAAATTTTTTCCCATTTTTAAAATTTTTTTCATTAACTTCTTAATACTTCAAAAATTGTTTAAAATTCTTTATTGCTTTTAAGAACGTAATACAATAACATTAATGAAAAAATAAATTTACGAATCAAAATTTCAACAGCACATAAGTCGTTTGACCCCAAATATTTTAAAAATAATTTAAAAAAAAATTTATTGAAAAAACATTCATAATTTCTACGTATGGAAATGTATACACGACATAATCGTTAAAAATGTTTAAATTAATCTAATTAATAAAAAACTTTAAACTATTATCTAATTAAGAAAGTATGAAATAAAAAATAGATATTACATAGTTGCTGAATAAAAATGTTAATATTTAAAAAGTACTAGTTAAAAACGAAAAACCACATTTGCTTACTTTGCAAAAATTGTCAATTTTGATCATCCATAGTAATCTGTCATTACCTTGTCACAATCGATTTCTTTGATAAATTCAGACACATCGTTAAGAAAATGCTATAAGTAAGTACTGTTGGTTTCATATCAGATTAATTTAACTTTAAATTTTCTAATTTTACTCAAATAACGTGTCAAAAATATATAAATTTATTTTAGGAAGAAATTTAAAATCAAAATTTTGTTTGTTTACAAATTTCTTGAAATTTAAGAAAATGGCCGCTTTTAAGAAAATTAAACAAAAATTAAGCATATATTTGACATTCCAATCTATATAATTTCTGTCTGATAGACATCAGAATATGTTACTTACTGTAAGTAATAAATTTAATGCTTTAGCTTTCAATTAATAACAACATATCGAGACAAAACTTTGTTTTTGTTGATTTATGAGTATTTTTTAATCGTGATATGCTACTTTTTACGTGACCTAATGGAGGAACCTACCTTTAACCAACTTGTTTGGCACACAAGTCACCAGCATTTTCATGAAATTTAAAATTTCTAAAACTAGGAAAAAATTACTATCAAATAGAAATCAAGATTCATAGTAATATAAGTGTATGCACACATGCATGACAAAATCAAAATCTTAAAAGATTTATAAGCAGAGATATAAAATACAAAACAATTGGATTTTGAGAAACAAAAGGAAATTATCACCCACATCTTGAAGGAACATGAGAGAGAGAGAGAGAGAATGAGAATTTTAAATAAAGGAAAAAAATTTTTTTTATAAAAGAACCCAGTTCCAAGTACAAACCTGTCCAGTGACCAAGTGACTATTTTCAGAACATTTGTAAAATTAATGCCAAAAAGTAACTCAAACCAATTCAGTTAGTATTGACCAAAGCCAATCAGTTTTAAATTATTTGGCTTGGGTTTTAACAAAACAAAATACAGTGTCAATTCTTCTTAACAGGATTTCTCAGGATATTCCAACTTGCTAGTTAACAGAGTTTGACAGAGCACAATCTTTCACATTGGCTAATATTTTATCAAGAAAGCTTTCAATAAAAATAGATAAAATAAAATGCTTGGAAATTCATATTCTCAATAATTACAACAGCACAAACTTTAAAATTACAACTCTGTATTTGATTCTAAAAGTGGATTGTGTTGTCAGAAATAGATGAATATAGAAAGTACAATATAAATCCAGATATTCACGGAAGTAAAGATTAATGGCAAATAATTCAGATACTGAAGTGTATAGTAATGCCTGACATTATTGGCGTTGACTAAGCTCTGCACAAAATCAAATAGATTCTCTAGCATTGATCTTTTAGGAGAGGAGAGCCTATTTGCCTCCTTTGAAGATCAGAGCTCGATATCAAAATCCTTGAGTCCTTTTCAAAATTTGACAAACAGAATTTCCACTGTGTCAATAGTTGATTTGCAGTGTATCATTATATTGTTAGTAGAGCCATATTTAGATGAAATTTTAGAATGTAATAAATATAATTACAGCATATTGATGTCTATTGTGATCTTTTTAAACAGATCTTTTATTAAGCAAAGCTTAAAATTAGCTCTTCAAAGAACATTCAAACAAGATATTTTTATTCATACCTCATTTATTAAAAGAAGTGATCTTAAGCAACAGAGTTTAATAAGTAGATAAGATTCCAAATAACTTTTACCTCAATTCGTTTACTAAATACATTAGTAGGCAGGTTTTATCTCAAGTCCCTCAAGAAAGTAACTTATTGAAAGAACGATTTATATATATATATATATATATATATATATATATAAAAATGGGGCATCTATTTCAAATAAAAAGTGTCCACTATAATAACATTTGTAGTTGTATATGACAAAGTGAAAAAAGTTTTCTTATGACTCGTTTTGTCCTTTAGGACTTCATTGAACTAAATTTGTTATGTTGGCACAACTACACATGTACACAAACAAGGGATGCTGGGAAATTTTTTTTTTTTTTTAATCTAGCCAATTTCATTTAGATTCTTTTTATCACTTTTGTTAGTAGACATTCTCCCACACTGTGATGATAGAAGATCTGCCAGGAATGAGGAAATGTTATAACAGGCAGGATGCAATTTACTGTATACAACCTCGCGATCAAGGCACTCTCTAAACAGTCATTATTGTGAATTGTTTTCTCCTTTGATCAGAGTAGCATTTTTTCATTTTTCATGTCAAAATTGTAGTCAGTCTCACTACAGTGGGCAACCAATGCATTTGATGTATTGTTTTGTAAAATGTCCTTTTTAGATTCCTCAAGGTTTCTCCTATGTCATTGTTGTGACAATTATTACAGGTAATCGAGTAAATTCCTCCTTCAAATTTTAGGTTATTGTTTTGTTTGGTATCAAGTAAGTCTTATTGTTTTAGATGTAATAGTAACAACTTTTATGTTGAGTTTAGATAGATTCCAATTGTAGATGTGGTAAAGTTAGTTGGTAAGACAATATATTTTTTGATTCATCAGGACAGGCCATTTTCCTATTTTGGAATATTTTATGAGTCTTTTGGTTTCACACTGAATATGAAATAATTAGGGTACTTAAAGAATTCCCAGCATCTGTCGTTTGTGCACGTGCCGTTGCACCAACATAACAAATTTAGTCCAATGAAGTCTTAAAGGATGAGATGCATCAAAAGAAAACTTTTTCTACTTTGTTATATATTTTCTCTCCAGCATTGTTCTTGGTGGCAACAGAGTTTATGGTTGAACGTAATGTTCAGGTCAGTTCAAGATTGTGCTCAAATATGGAAGATTTGCCACTTAGCATTGACATCAGGGTCAACACTTATTTACACATGCTATCTTAAATATTGATACTGTCAGCCTATAAATATAGCATACCTTATACATATTTAAGATCACTAAAAACATTTTAGAGTATTTGATAAGTAAAAATATACTATACAGACGTTCTTTTGATAAATCTTATTTTCCATCTTAATTCTAAGATGGATAAGTTCCCAAGCAGCTATTTTGTTTTTTAATTATTGAAGCAATAAAACCATTGGTTTTTTATGTTATGAGCTATTATTATCAATTTGTTAATTTATACAAGTCTTTTGGAAGAGGCCAAGTGCTTAGTTAAACATTCTTGCAGCAAATTGTTATTCTGTATCATGTTAATACCAAATTTTAGTTTCTTGATAATTATGTTTTTGTTGTCAGATTTCATTCGCAATGTTAGCAAGATTATTGTGTAAGTGGTTGAGACAAATTCAAAACAACTACATGCACACACACAGACCAGAGTTATAAAATACCAAAATTATGATAAACAAGCAACCATGGTGGGTCTAATAATGCACCCAGTAAGAAAAATGATTATAGAGTGATGACTAATACTGGATATTATACAGATTAAAATAGGAAGCTGAAAATGAAACAATGAAAATAAGTTCATTCATTAATGACCACTTCTCCTGAATTAGTTTCTATTAAAACACTTGCCTGATGAACAAGATGAGAGTTCGATGATTTATTTAAAAAAAAAAAAAAAAAAAAAAAAAAAAAAAAAAAAGAAAAAAGAAAGAAAGAAAAGGAAGCTGATAGAAATATTAAAACATTATCAGATGAGAAAGGAATAATGCCTGGACTGATAATTAATCCAAACCGAAAAATTTCCTTAAAAGAAATAAAATCCCAGAAAAGCCAAAATAGGTACATGCATTGTAGCAATAATAAAACCACAAGCATCAAAATTCATCCCATACCTTTTTTTTTTTTTTTTAAAGGGAAAAAAAAAAAAAAATATTGATTTTCTTTACCTGCTCGCTTTCTTCCTAGAAAGATAAAAATGAAGATGGAACTTTTGAAAAGGAAGAGAATATTTATGTAAGAGTAATTTTTACAAAAACAATCATATGTCACTGCCAAATTTTGATGCAGTTGCCCAGACAAATAGAAAATCTGATGATAGCATACAAACTAAGAAAAAATGCAATGAAAAATGAATGACAACTGATCTGTAAGTTTTGAGAAGTTTAGAATGAAAGTGTATAACAGGCTCAGCTAACCGCATTTTGTAATTTATGATTATAATCTCCAGCTTCCTAAAACAGACACTGATTTTTTGTTTCTTTTATTTAACAGAAAAACTGAGAAGTATCTAGAAAATTTTTAAGTTAGGGATGTTAAATTGCACAATTATTCAAATTTTAAATTCAATGATATTTAATCATGCTAATTTTTCTATTTCTTTTGTAAGCTAGAGAAAAAAAGTATATAAAATAATTTCTCACTTATTGTATATAAGCGAGATATACTCTGGCTTAGTCACATTCAGTTCGAGTTAATCTTTCCCCATGGTTATTTACAGCTTCTAAAATAACTTAAAAGATTGCAGGTTTGTAGAAAAATTGGCTTAAAATTTATGCTTTCAAATAGTTGACAGCCAAAGATAAAACATTTAAATAAATACATAAAACAAACATGCAAAGAAAAATAAAATACATTAAAATAAAAAAGTTTCAAAAGAGTGCTTAAAATAATTTCTAAATTAACAGACATTGGAAAATAAAAAAATAAATTAGAAAGGTTATGAATGGGCAAAATATTGAATAAGAAGAGCACTAGATTTATTAGCAGTCAAAAAATGCCTGCCAATTTCTGTTGTGTCTTAACAAGTCTTATTGCTTTGTACAAGTCATTAATGAAGTGTGGGGGGGGAGGGGGTTGTACATCAGTTTTGGCAGTATTACCGGCTGAGTGTTGTTCTTATCAGCAAATGGGTTGAAATCATCCAAAGTGCCTTGGGTGCCTTGGGTTGCTTGTCTCACTGATGGATCCTGGAATCAGATAAACACTTATGGTCAAGCAAAGGTGTATGGTAGATGACTGAGGTTTTCAGAATAATCCACACCTATTCATTTTTTATTATTTCATACTGAAAGCTATAATATACATACAGATACATTCAACTAAAAAACTACTTCTTGACCGAATCTTCCCTTTAATTTGCTTGAAACCAGAACCAAATTAAAAAGATAGGTACTAAGATGTATGAATACTTGTCTAACCAGAAACATCCATTCCCAGAATATTTGCTGCTTGCCACAACACAGCAAAACTTGAGTTTTTCCTGCTTTGTCTACTAAACAAGGAAAGAGAATACATTGCACTGTAACATTTTCTTTATAAGTCAAGGTAAATTGTTTTAATTCACTGTCAATATTCGAACTTCTGAAACAGATGGTAAGAGTTGAGATCAGTAAAAATTAAAATTGCTTTTGTATTGGAGAATATAACTTTTCTAAGAAAAAAAAAAAAATTCAAGGACCATTATATAGATGATTAAGTAAAATCCTCTCTTAACATGCTAGCAAATAAATTATGATCAATTCTAATGAAAAAATTCCTTTCAAAATGAACTAACACAATTGCAGAGGTTTCTTTTTTAAAAAAAGAAAAAAAAAAAAAAAAATTATTCCAACTTTTATTGAATGACATGCTTATTTTTAAGATTTATAGAGAAAGAATAAGCAAACTGATTGCAGATTGTTAGCATTTCACTTTATTGTTGGATGCACCCAAGTGAGCAGAAAGACCTGCAAGTTAGCTTCACTGGCCATTATGAAAATGGCATAAAATAGGTTATGCAACATCCAGAACCATTGTATTATGTATCAGTGAACAATGGTTTGATTTTGACAGTTTTTAAAAACTAGATAAAATTTTTTTCCATCCCAACAGATTATTGAGACGATAAAACACAAGATCACAGCCAATAGTAAACAAATACAAAAGTTACTTTACTCTTATGACTAAACATCCTTAGCTTTTGCTTTTAATCCAGCTTTTCTAATATCAAGCTATAAAAACCCATTAATATGGCACTTTGTAAAACCAGACAGTGGACACGTTTGTGAATCAAAATGCTATCTAAAAATCAAAGAAAACATACTCAAGAATCAAACTTCTAAATTGGATTTGACTTTAGAAATAATTATATCATCGTCAAATTTCTGATCACATTTTAACTGTTAAAAATCTTAATTCTGCTACAACATCCATTTAAAATGTTTAGTAAAATGAAAAGAAAAAAAAATGCCATCCTTATTTCACCTTTGAAACTTAATTTATACAAGCTTTTTTAATTTATTTTTAAATTAGTAATTTTTTAAAATGGAAATTGAACAATTGAAGCAAAGTAAAAAAAAAAAAAAAAAAAAAAAAATCCTTTTCCTTTTCTGAGTTGAGAGACAAGGGAGTCATATTTGAAAACAAATGAATATCTAGTTTCTAAATGTAGTAATGGACCAGCAGTTCAGATTGTGAAAAACACAGGGTTTTATAAAATCCAAGAATACAAATTCAATGGCAACAGGGTGACACTATCACAAGCAAATTTAAGCAGAGACAGTAACAAAAGGCACAATTAAGACAAGGACAAAAATGAAATTAAAATACACAAGTATCTTATTTCAAAAAATAAATTAAAAATACATAAGTGAAAAAAATAAAGGAAACAAAATAAAATTAGGATTAAAAACAAAAACAAACAAATGTAAAAGCTGCCAATTATCAGACCAATCAAAAGGCAATATTTTCATAAAAACAAAAAATATTCTAAAAATTTGACAATTTTTCAACATGGGTTATTAATGAAGAATATTGGTTAATTTACAAATGTTTAAATTTATACAATTTCATAGGTTTTCAAAATTCAATTACAATTCTGCAATCAAACCAATCATTTTAAATTTTATTATTTTTAAGATAAAAATTCTTGTAAAGAGAACCAATTATGTTTAGATATACACATAATACAGTGAATTTTCCATATTCAATACTGGGTTCAAGAATACAGAACCGCAAATATGGAGAGGTGTCTGAAAAGAACTTGGTGTGACCCACTTGACAAAACTTAACTAAATGCATTTTTTTTTTTTATAGGGTTTCTTGGTAAAGAAACTTTTCAGTACTCCCTCATAATTCAGGGGTTAAGCATATAGAAAAATGTATTAAAGAAATAAGATAAAAAAAATAAAAAATTGATTATCAGATCCCTTTTAAAGAGCATAAAAAACATATCCAAAATAATAGTCAAGATTGTTAAGGTGTTTTTCTCATTAAAAAAAAAAAAAAAAAAAAAAAAAAAAAAAATCAATAATATCCAGAATATTTTACATTATAACAATTTTGTCTGAACTTATAAATTAAGTGAATCAATTTCTAAAAAGTTATTCTTACCATCTCTTGATAATGGAATTGATAGTTTGAATTTAAATTGAAGTTTCAGTTTTGAAACATGGGAATTTCAGTTTTCGGATGATAAGAAAGATATATATATTTATATAGAATAAAAACTTATTTGCCAACAGTTACAGAGAGAGTTAAGTTATATTCCTTGCACTGTTCACACCAAGTGGCATATATGAAATTGATTTTGTTAAATAATAGACCAGTGAGACTTTCTATAGGCAGTAAAATTACAGAGTGTTATCATTGGAGTGAAAAGGACAATTTTACATAAAAGGGTAACAAAAGTAAAATTCTTCCATTAATGAACTGACTAAATATGTTGACCCACTATTTGACGTATCTAATGCCCACATGGTCAGAAGTCTTCAGAGACGTCTATTTTTCTGACATAATTACTAATATTGTTTAATACAAAGTTTATTCTTTTTGTATTAAATTCACTTAACAAATGGATCAATCTTATATCCTCTATGATGAAAATATCTTGCCTACAAGAAACCCTGGAATAGGGACAGAATCAATGTAATGATATTTTTCAAAAGTGAAATATTTATTCATTGAATATGTAAATGTATTTCTTAGTAGATATGAGAAAATACATTTTACTTTATGAATTAAATCTTAATGGCAACTTAAAGTATTTTCTATTTTCATTCATTTAGGAATTGGCTTATTAATATCAATTTCATACATGTCATCATAGGAGATGGATTTTTTTTTTTTTAAGCTGAAGAAAACTGATGTAGAAAATTTTTCATATACAAATCAATTTAGCATTTAAAAATGACTTTTTTTTTTTTTAATTGGCAAAACAAATTTCTTTCATCTTTATTTTTTTTTTTAACCAAAAGACAAATTATTATTATGCAATTTAAGCATGTAAGAAATATAAAAAAAATTCAGGTTATATCAAATGAATCTCATGTTGGAAAGTGGCCTTTTGAAAATTCAAGGTTAAAAGGAAATTAGAATTTCACAATTGAAAATGAAATGAGAGACAAAAAAAAGTTACAAATTTTGTGAGTAGAATATATTTTTCATTACATAGTTGTGCAGGATTTTTTAAGTGACATTTAAAAGAAACTTTCAGCTATTCAAACTTCAATAAGTCACTTTTAAAGTCAGTTCTTATGCAAAGAAAAAGAAACTGGATGTGGAAATTAAACTTCCAAATAGAAAAGAATTGTTATGTTTAGACTAGAATTTTCCAACACTTTTTTTACTATTCACTTTGCAAATTTATATCCATTATATTTAATTTAACCATTGCATACAAGACATATCCATTTATGCTTCAAGTCTAATAGGATTGACAAGAAATAGCAACCAACAACTTATATAATGTGTGAAAGATGGCAAGTGGAAAAAAGAAAGCCTTAAATTAAATAACTGGCAAATTTAAGAATAAGAACACCATATCACTTTGTTCTGACCTTTCAAAAAGGTCCTGTATAATTTTGCTAGTTAGAAGTCTTAAAATTTAGAAAAGTCAATATATTGTCTAGGTATGAAGGCTAAAAGAGCTGTGTGTCTCTTTATTATAAAGAAAACAAGATTACTTCTTGCTTGCTCACTGTATCTTTGTACAAAATTAAACCACATGATGCCAAACCAAGTGAGAACCAACAAATGATTTTCATTGTTTGACATTTCCTGTTTCAATATCTTCAATCATTAAAAAAAAAAAAAAAAAAAAAAAAAAAGTTAATCTCATCAAAATTACTTTTAATTTACTAAAGCCCATTATTGTTATAGAAATTGAAATTATTTTTACCATTTCTAACAGGTTCATTGTTTTTTTTATTTTTTGTCTTTCTTTGTCAAAACTTGTTTTGGGGGTAGTTGTTTTTTTTTTCTTTGTCAATTAAAAATGATTGTAAGCCAGTAAAGTCAATAGGAGAAATATTAGTTTTGAGTAATTCTAGATTAAAAAGAAAAAGAAAAAGAAAAAAGAAAAAGAAAAAAAAAAAAAAAAAAAAAAAAAAACAACATAACAATATTAAGAAAATTAAATTGAAATATAATTCTGGTTAAACAAGCCAAAAAAAGCCCTTTTCAGCAACTTTTGTTATCCTACAATTATTATAGATAGGAAGCTAAAAGCCTACATACTTGAATTTCAATAATAGGAAAATAAATATATACATAAGACTAGTAACAGTTCTGTTAAAAAAAAAAAAAAGTTTTGTTCTTTCACACAATAAATTCATTTAACTGCACCTGTTCAGTAGAGCTTTAAATTATGATTTGTTCCCTTTCTAATATAATTGAATAAAATGTAAGTATTTATGTTGCTTGCAACCATAGAAGGTTAATGAAAAAAAAAAAAAAAAAAAAAAAAAAAAAACTGATATACCAAACAAAGAGCCATGGAAAATATTTGAATACCATGCTATTCTTTCAACTAAAAAAGAATGAAAAAAAAAAAAAAAAAAAAAAAAATACATCTTTTTGATCAATAAGCAAGGAGGTTGGAGATCACATGTTTATCTCTACACACACAAAAAAAATAAGCAAATAAATAAAAAAAATTATCATGTGAGATAAAGTAACATACCACTCTTGTCTAGCAGATAGTATTTTCTCTATACCACCAACACTCCTATTTTTCTAGTCTCAGGTCAGCCACTGACTCATCTTACACTAATACAGAGCAAAAAGAATAACAGTAAAAGCTATTTAACAGAAACAAATTTACAGTGACCAAACTAGTCCTACACAACTTTATTTACTAATGAGAGAAATTTTAAATATGAACTCAAATCAACATTTAAGTAGAGATTGATGTCAACCAAAGGAGAAAAAAAAAAACTAAACTGAACAAAGCGACAAAGAGATTCAATAAATTTGCAACTAAGTATCTAACCATCAAAAGAAAATCTGCATTAAGCAACAAAGTGGATTAAGAATATATATATATATATATATATATATATATATATATATATATATATATATATATATATATATATATATAAGAGAGATGACTACAATGCTAATTTCTACAAGGAAATTTTGCAATATAGTTTGGAAGACAGTTCAACAAAATAACTTAGGTACTTTCATGAGATCGCTAAAACAGAGCATAGCATGATGAAAAAGACACCAAAGTTGAAGAAAACAAAATTTTAGCGTCTAAATGCTTATGTTATTATTGAGAGGAAAGATCAAAGTATTTTTTACTTATTTTTAAAGTTTTTCCTTCTTTTTTAGAACATTGTAAATTTTGATTAAAAAACCTTGTTTCTCTTATGAACTGGGCTGATAAAATAACATAAAATTTTAGCACGTTTTTTTCCTGTTTGACACACATTAATTTGGAAAATCTTGCAAAAATAAAAATAATTGTTGGATTTTAGCGAAACTTTCAGAAACTATTCACAAATGATGGAACTTATTATAAATATCTTTTATTTTTAGTAAAGTCCTGGTAGAATTTTTTTTTTTTTTTTTTTTTTTCATATGTATTACCCCCTCTAACTAATTGTAAGAAAACTCTGTAATTTCAATTTTGAGGAAATTAGTGATTATATTAGTTAAAAGCACAATGCTTTGAGGAAACCAAATCATGTTTTTGTTTTTTTTTAGTTGGAACCCCTCTACCTGAAAATCGTCTCTGAAGTGTAACATACAAAACTCAATAAAACAAAAATATTATTTAATTTCAAAAGCTTTTAATTGCTTTTATTTATTCCAATAAACATGGACAATATTGTCTGAAAGCAAAAAGATATTTCGATGAAAAATGAATTTTTAAAACAATTACCTACAATTATTTGTTATTTCTGTAATATTTATTTTTATTTTTACATTATGTTGTTAATTCTTCTAAAATTATGGAAAAGCTTGTAGAACTTAACGAATGCTGTTTTTAAGTAGATATATATTTACAGATTATAATTTCCAAAGCTTATTACAAACTAACGAGCCCTCATATTTTAAAAAAATTAATTTGTGTCAATAATTTTTACCAAATGAAATCTACAGAAGCCGGAAGTACCGTGTGTGCAATAAATAAAAAACGTCAGCAGTGGAGCACTTGCATTTTTTTTTTTTTGATAGTATCAACAAACTTATGGTACAGTACTTAAAAAAAAAAAAAAAAAAAAGAAAAAAAAAACGGAATGGCGAAAGTTTTTTTACTTTAATTATTACAAGGTAGTACTTAAGCAGATCCGCTTAAAAAAAAATATGTCCATTCTGTCCGTCCGTAGGAGAACTCGAATCTCACATCAGCTGTCAATAATTGATAGACGGCATCAATTCGCACTTGTCAATTCACGTGTGGTTCAAATCGGCTCTTATTTTAAAAAAGATTTTTCTATGAAGAAATTAAGTAAAAGTTTCTTTTAAATAAACTTCAAATTTTCTAAATTTTTTCGAATAAATTTTGAAATATGTATACTTAATTTTTAAATGAGTTTTAAACAAAGAATTTAACTTATTTAAAAAAAATTTAAAAATGGCTTAAATAGAGTTTTTTTTTTGTTATTTGGTAAACAAGATTTGTAACTAAAATTTTGGACACGTTAAGTATGAGTAAAAAATTTCAAAAAATATTCAAAAAATAATTTAGTGTTTCTTCTCAATAATGAAATATACATTTAATACGAGGAAATTTTTTTTTCATTAATTTTCAGACCATTCTTGTCATACTATCGATTTTCATGAAGTTACCTAAAATAACTATACAAAATTTTAAAAGAATTTAAGATTTTTGGATTAAAAAAATTCTTATAGTTTGCTATCCATTTTCTTTTGTTGCTTTGAGTTCATTTTGAATATCTGTAAAGATCAAGAAAATTAATGCTTACCATAACTGACATGACAATAAGGCTGTTAGTTATTGAAAGAATAAGAATTGATTTAAAGCAAGTATCAAACAAAAATCAAAATTGTGTAGGTTTTACTTTTCAAGCATAGAAATTGTAAGTTTTAAAAAAATGTCTTTAAATTCAGAGAGTTGCAATTTAAAAGCAAGGATTGGCAGATGAATTTAATTGAGGAAATCAAATTACAAAACTGTCAGCTTTTTACAGTCTTCATATTTACATTGCTTTCTTCTGATTATAAACTCATTAGGGAGATAGCAAGCAGTAGCAGCCTGCCTCGGTTATTCCCACCCACAAAGCATTGGAGGAGGAGGCAAGCAGTAAGAGCAGCATAGAAGTAGCAGCATTTCTGTCAATATTAATGGATAGAACTACTAGTGTTACATTTGTTTTTATGGCTCATAGCCAAAACTCTCAACTGGCCAAAAAGTGAAATGTTATTTTTGCCCAAAGCAAAAAAAAAAAAAAGTCAATAATAAAGAGGATCAACTAAAATAATAATCAGTATTCAAAATTATAGTTGAATAACAAAGAACATCAAATGTCTCTCAAGCAAGTAGTAATTAAATAACAATTTATTCATTACCTTCACAATACTGTGTACTTGTAAAATCCAGGATTAGCTAAGGAAATAATTATTAACAATTCCCAAGAAAGTAGAACCAGGATATATTCAGTAATAAAAGAAAAGGTTTCAGATTAAAATAAATATTCATTTCACTTATGCTCTCAAACTACAGAGATACTTTAACTTATATAAAGCAAGCTGTAAAATCTGATAAATATGTTGTTATGCCCAATTAGATAAATTTCTCATTTGTTAGACAGTATTTTATCGCAAGTATCCTTTTAGATTTTGCAATTAAAAATTGTTATACAGATGGTAATGTTGAGAAAGAAAAGAAAAGTCATTTCCTTCCAGTTATCTATGATTTTGTAGGCAAGGATAATTTTAAGTTTCAAGAGATTATTCAAAATAAAACAAAACACTTTGAATTTCTTCAGATAAAATGTCGAATTTTAAACATACCAACACTGGTAAAGTATTTAAAAAATTTTTCAAAATAAGCAGAGAAAAAGTAAACATTCACACACACAAGTTACAGACAAAGATGTGTATGTGAAGTGAATAGGTCAGTAGATGGCATTAGGAGTTTTTAGCATTAACTAAAAAAAAAAAAAAAAAAAAAAAAAATGTGTACAGTTTGTTGTAATATGAATAACTAAACATGTTCAAAGTGTTTAGTGAAATTTTGGCACAGACACCTTTTGCTGAATACTGCTCAATGGTCGTTTAGAACAGTTGATGTTGATAGTAATCAAGTAAAAAAAAAAAAAAAAAATACTCAAGAATAACCAAGCAAAAACATACAATGCAGGGAAATTGTCAACATATGAATCATTGAAATTCATATGCACAAATTTGGAGACGTTAATCAAGATCAATGCAGTTCCAATATATGCAAAAACAAATAAAAAAAACTACTTGATATGGTTTTTTACTTCAAAGTGAGGAAAATGTGAAAAGTGGATGCTTTACAACAATGTGGAATGAAGGTTTGTGGGGTTAACAAAATGAAGCACCCCTCACCTTACCAGTCTTCACTTAAAAAAAAAAAAAAAAAAAAAAAATCACATACAAGGGTACATCAATATGCCCAGAGGCAGAAACAGGAGTAGAATTTTGATCTGAAATCTCCGCTGCGTAATGTTCATTTATGTAATCAATTGGGTTAAGGGCATTGACAAGCAGGTCATTGAATTGAAAATAAATGCTTTTTCATCATATAGACTTATCAAGGTATCTATAATAATGGGGGAGATTAGAAAGGAATTCTCTACTATGACCTCTTGAGAAAATAAACCAATTAAGAGAAAAGGTATACTAGGTGACTAGTTTGGCTAAGAAGTATTTACTCAACTAATATTACATCCTCAGATTAACATTTATTGCAGTCTTTACTAAATTCTTAAAGAATTAAAAAAAAAAAATAAATCAATTTCCTGGAAGACTTACTGCAAAAGAAAGCAGTAATTAACCAAGGAAGATAAAAAGTTCTAGAACTGGATGATGAAGCTACTTGAAAGATGGGAACAAAATGGTAAATATTTTGTTTTAATAAAATTAGTGTTGAAAATAACTATTTTTTCAGAGGTGTTGGTTAAACAATTTTTTTTCCCTTGATAGCTTTGTAGCTGATGTCTATGATATAAGCTACCCTACAGCATGAGCAGGTAGATGTTTATTAATTCTTTGCTTTTAGAATATTTGTTACCAAAATCTTAATACCTCTAAATTTACAATATATCAAACATGTTGTTGACCATTTACACTATGAATCCAGTTTCTGACGGTATTTATCTGGAGAGGCAAATAAAAAAACGTTCTCCAATAATTAAGAGATTTGAAAGGTAATCATGAATAATACATCTGATGCATGGATACTGTTGATTTAGTAAGCACAACAATACTATTCAATACAAAAACAAGAAATCTTTCCTCAAAAAGAAAGATTTTTAAAATAGATCTTATATATGAAGAGATCTTTTCCAAGACAATACACTGAAAGCATTAGTCAATCATTGTAATGAATTTGATTATCATCTTAAAATTATGTTTTAATTAAAAGGTAAGTAATTTTACTAAGGTGAAAATGTATAGAAAGTACAGTATCTATGATATCCACTTCATTCCATGCTTTTGTAAGCAATAGGAAACCATTTGTGTGAAAAATCCTAAATTTTAAATGATGAAATTAATAGCCACATTACAAATGTAAAATGGTTTGTAAGAAGTAAAACAATGTTGGAAATTGCAAAAGTGATCAACAGGTACCACTGAACTGTGAAGTTCATCAACAATCCTTGATTACTCTGATGCAAGGCTGATAAAAAGATCAGATTTTGTCAACATCATAAAATCTTTAAGCACTGTATCAAAGAGGAAATGTCAAAAGGCAAAAATATGCCAGGTCCTATATCAAGTGACAAAATAGAAGGCTGAGTGATCAGCCTCCTTTAAAAGACATACATAAGTGTGTGTGTGTGTGGAGAGGGGAGAAACAAATGAAAGGTAACAAAATACATGAAAACAGATTTACCAACTGTTCTAATGGATGCAACAAAGCTAAGAGGATACTGCCAGAAATAACCCTCAAAAGGCCAAAGATGTCAACAAGGCAGAGGTTTTGAGGTAGGATTATAGCTGCTCAAGTAATGGGGGGGGGAGTCATAAAGAATTCCAGATGGTATTAAGATGCCAACTCAAGTATTTTTTTATGGTTTTTTTCTTAAGACATACATGGATACAGGGTTTAAGAAGCCAAATGTGTTCTGAAATAATTTTAATGACTTGCAATGCTCTATCACAGTCAGTGTAAGAAAACTAGTGAATATCTATCTTAATGAAATGATTTTCAAAGAAAATTGTTTGAAGACTGGCTTGCTTATATAATCATAACCTTTAACCCTTAAAACATGGAGCATTCTCAAAAGGAAAAGTTTATATTATTAGTAAATTGCTGTTTGCCAAAGACAAACAACTTTTAAAACTAGTTCCAGAACATGGAGCTTATATTTCACATTATTGTTATATTTATAACTGTCAACAATGAAATTATTTTCTATTTTTGGCTCAAAACATTTGTCAACTGTGCACACATTATGTAATTCATTTTTAAGTAAAACATAATTACAGAGGTTCAATAAACTAATAATGAGAAACTTGGAAAATCTGATAAAATTCAGAAACTTATTGCTACTTTCTAAAGAGTGACATTGATCAAAATCTATTGCAATAAACTTTGAAATAAAGAATTTGGTTGATTATATAAAAATTCAAAAAGGATTAAAGGTTTAGCTTTGTTCTTGACAGTAAAATGTTTATTTATATAAGGTTTCATAAATGAAGCAAAAGAATATGAAGACATTAATAAGAACCATTTTTAATTCTTGACTTAATCGATTCAAACAAAATTATTTCACAAAAACTAGAAATGGAATTTTATCACTGATCACATATGAAACATTTTGGCCAGCAAGCATCATACAATAAACTTAAAGCTTATTCACAAACAACAAATACAAAAAAAAAAAAAAAAAAAAAAAAAAAAAAGGACAATGCTCATTGAATAAACCTGATTACTAATAATTATTTTTTTCCTATTTTTAAATTTACTATAATTTTCATTAAAAGCAAAATGTACCAGAAAAAAAAAAAAAAAAAAAAAAATTCCAAAGTATACAGTAAATGCCTCTTGTTACTCTATTGCTATTTGCATGGAAAGTGTTCAGGTGAACTACATTCCTTAGTTCCACCAATTCTAATCTTCACGGCTAAAACTAGCCATGTCACACCCATTGTAGTGAAAGCACCCTCATTCTCTTTGTATTTCATTGGCAAGATGTAAATTCCGCTCAAATAGCTTCTCACGAACCACTGCTTTGTGGAACTTACTCTCAAGAGGATGCTTTCCCAATGACCACAGTCTTAAACTGTTCAGATTTAGAGTTAACCATTATCTTCAACATATCCCTATAAACTGTGCACATTACCTCTTATCTATAACCCTTTACCTCAAGTGGTTCTTAAGCCTTGTACAGGGTGATTGTAAAAACTAAGTTTAGTTCATTTCTGGAAACACATTTTCATTTTGAAGCTCACTTTGTAATACAGATAACAGTAAAATTGTTCAAATCAGTTTAACTTTAACCAGTAAAATGTATACAAATATACCCGATAGCAAAATTTTTGACAAGAAACCAAAAATAAAAAAAATAAAAAAAAAAATAAAATAAAAAATTACAAAGACATCAGTTTCTGAATAAATTTATAATAAAATGTCAAAAAGCATTCCTCATAAGATTCTTCTATGTCACATGTCCCTTCAGGACATGCGGGCAATCATGGTTCTTTATAATGTCCTGTAACTCTTAGCAATGTTTGTCTTTTTGTTATTTAATCCCTGTTCTGCCAACCAGTTACACAAGCTTGTTATACAAGTTATTTGCTGCTTTCCCCTGCTCCTCTTGCCTTCAATGTCATGTGAGTGCCAAGTTTTCTAATCCCTCTTTCCTTAACTTTCTGATTTTAAGTAAAAATGTACTTGTTTCCATTTCCCTTAAAAGTTTATCATTGCTTATATGCTCAGTCCATGGTATCCTGAGCATCCTTCTGGAGAAGATTTTTGTTGCTTCAAGTCTCTTCATTTGTAAGGAGATTGCCCAGCATTCATTGACATATAGGACTGATATTACATAACAGTTCAGCATTCTTTCCTGAAAATGGATCTACTTAGATCTTCAGGTATATCACCACTGTTGTACATGTTATTTAATATGTCTGTAATTCTGTCAATGCCAAAATAATCTAAAATTTCCAGCATCTCAATTCTAATTCCATCTGGTCCTGCTACTTTGTTCCTGTTCATTTTGGCCCTTTGCTTATTTTACTTCAGGCTTTAATATTTCTGGCCCTTCCATATTTTTTAGTATTGCAGGTTTATTTATTCCTAATCCCAAGAGGTAGGTTGGGGGGGGGGGTATCTGGCAACCACAGGTAGCCACTCCTCTATCAATCCAAAATATTCATGGTTCTCGACAATATTACTATCAGAGATAACATCATGGAAGTCTACTGGGATTAACTCTTCACCCAGTAAAGAGGGACATGTGCTACTGGAGTTATACCAGACTGCCACCCAGTGATGGTTCGTATCAAACAAGATATAGTTTTATACGACACGGGATATCAGAATATTAAATGCATGTGACCAGTTGGAAAAATGTAAGGCAAGAAATGGATAGGTTAAATGCTAATATTCTAGACATAAAATAACAATGTAAACAATGAAAATTTTACATGGTCATAGATGCAGGTGAAGAGGAAAATAAAGGAGTAGAATTCATATCAGACCAAACTATAAAGAAATGTGTTCTCAGTTACTAGTTCTACAAAAAAAAAAAAAAAAAAAAAAAAAAAAAAAAATATAAAAAATTATTTAGTTGAATGAATTGAAGAATAAGGTATAGTATCTTAGAAAATGAAATTAGGAATTTCTAAAAAGTTATTTTATATAACTGTCTGAATTTTAAAATGTATATAATCTATTTACAAAGAACTTTACTCCCAATCAAAGAAACAAACTTCAAGAAAATGCTTCCCATTATAAAAATGATGCAAACAAGTTTCTTTTCATTGACATAGATGCCATATTTTAATCTACTTTAACAGAAATGAACGGGGAAGGGCAGGGGAAAAAAAAAAAAAAAAAAAAAAAAAAACAACAACACAGCAACAATTAACTTGATCAAAGCTAGCAAATTTTGGTATTATAAAGACAAAACACAGTTTACTGTGTAAAATAAAGAATTACAGAAAGGCAAATCTGTTAGATATGAAATGAAAATTTACTCCAAGCAGAAAAGAAAGAAAATGTTTAATGAAGGTTTTCTAACAAGCTCATTATGGTCCATTGGAGGCAGAATACAATTGCACATCTATTTCTGCAATGGAAAGCTTTAGATTTGGGTCAGTTATTGATTTTGTTGAGAGAAATCAGAAATGGCAAGATAAACAAATTAACAACAGTTTATATTTAAGCTTAAGTTTTAAACAAATAATGTCATATGGTCGAGATTCCCATAACCTTTTTACACCAGCAACGTAAACGTATCCTACAAACATTTAAGTGAAATCTGTTTGTCTTTATGGCAGTTTATATATTTAAAAATAATTATGCCAATTTTAATTTTCATTGTCTAAAATTCCAGTACTAGCAAACTAATAAGATACTTGCTTTGTTATCAGCATGTTAAAAAAAAAAAAAAAAAAAAAAATTACTCTCAGCTACTGATAAGATCATATTTAATAATCAAAACTGCCCTACTGAATCAGAAGCAGATCAGTTTCTGTTGGATATATATTAAATGTCAAAAAACAGAACAGTGGCAACTAAAATAACTATAAAAATGTAGTAGTCTTATTAAGTGTAACTAAATTTTAAAGCCCAAAACATTTGCTAAATAAAGTACAAAAAGCAGAAATAGTTTGAGCAGTATATATTATACGCACACACTGAAAGAAAGAAAAACTATCTACATCAGAGAATTAAAAAAAAAAAAAAAAAAAAAAAAAAGACATTTTCAAGAAATTTAATTTTAATGTTCATCTTTAAATCCTGAAATTTGAAATGACATCTTCAACATTACACTTAATGTTATGATTAAACAAAAAGGTTTTTCTGGAAATTATAAATTCATAAAAAAGTTGTGCATTTAGCTTAATGGTGCTCTATGAAGTTTTGCTAATAAAAGCAAAAAAAAAAAAAAAAAAAAAAAGCATAATATTCAGCAATTAAATCAATTTGACAACTCCCACACCAACTGCTTTTTAAAACAAGTAAGTTTTGTCATCCGAGGGCAATTCAACTAACTTGACCCACTTAATAGATTTGCCTACAGAGCACATGATACATCCAAGGCTCTTAAATAGGTACCTTCACTAATTCAGTATAAATTTTCAATACTTAAGGTTTAAAGTGAATTTTTGAAAATGAAAAGCATTCTTTAAGATTTAATTTTAGCTTTAATTGAAAGCTAAAAAGGATTAAATTTACTATTTTTAGTCAGTAAAATATCCTGGTGTATTTTAAATAAAAGTTATATAGATCAGAATCTCAACTGTTTGGTCAATTTAAGAAAGTTTTGAAAGTGGCTATTTTCTTAATTTTAAGAAATTTGTAAACAAAAGAAAATTATTGTTTTTAAAAATCCTCCAAAAATAAAAAATATATTTCTGACACATTGAGTAAAATTAGCAAATTTAAAATTAAATTAATCTGAAAGGAAATAAACATTACTTATAGCATAAAAAATTAATATACAAGCATTTTTTAATGATGGGTGATGTTTTTCTGAGCTAATGATTGATGTATTGACAATTTATGAAGTGATGACAGCTAGTATGGATGACCAGAATTGACATAAATTTACAAAATCTAAGTGAAAGCATTATTTTCTTTTTTGGTTTTTAACTACCTAATAATTTTTACAAACTAACATATTTTCAGCAATTATCTAATAATTTATTGACTTTTATTTATCTTTCATGAGATGCTTTATGAAAAAAAAAAAAAAAAAAAAAATTAAAATACTATAAAATAAAAAGACAGTGTAGAACAACACTTATCTACCAACTAAAACCATGTGACGGTTTATTCATGCAGCTTCCGGTCTTCTGTACAACTGACTTACAGCTGTTTTATGGACATAAAAGCCATGTAAAATTGTATTTTTAATACACTGGTGGTTTGTTGATTGTAATAAGCTTTACAATTTATAATCTGTAAAAATAGATCTACTTAATAACACCATTGACTAAAGAGTTCACCATTTTCACTAATTTAACAACTTTAATGTAAAAATAATAAAATAATTTAAGAAATAACAATTTTGTAAAAATTCATTTTTCATCAAAAATTTTTTTTTTTCTTTAAGACAATATTATGCATCATAAAAGCAACTAAAAGCATTTTAAATTAAATAATATCTTTGTTTTATTGAATTTTGTATGTTGCAATTCAGAGCTGATTTTTAGGTAGTGAGGTTCAATTAAAAGAAAAAAAATTACTTTCCTCAAAGCCTTGTGCTTTTTAACTAATTAATCACTTAAAAATACTTCAGTATTAAATTTCTAGAGTTTTCATAAAATTAGTTATAGGGTGGGGGTAATAAATAAATAAAATAAAAAATTTTTTACTATGACTTAAAAACATTTACACTAATTTCCATCATTTGTGAATAGTTTCTGAAAGTTTCATTAAAATCCAACAATTATTTTTATTTTTGCAAGATTTTCAAAATTAATGTCTGTTGAAGAGAAACCAATTGTAAAACAAGAAGGAACTTTCATTTTTGGACAGATACATGACTAATGATGGAAAATATAGAAAGCAACCTAAAATGAATGTCTATGCAAGGTAAGTTTTAGTGGAATTACTTTGGTTAACTGACTCATAGCCACTCCATATTACAATTACAGCAGACTATTGTCTGCAATTAGTATTTAAACACTACTTAGCCTCAGTTTGACCAATTGTAGCAAATTAGTGCCAGTTTCAGCATAATTTACATATCACAAATATTCATGTTGAACAGGAATTATTTTTTTCCTGACCCAAAATTCAGATATTTACTTCTAAAATGATGACATTACCTGAGGCTACTTATCACTATTCATAAGAGGTAAAAACTGAAACACATTGTTTTGTATACAAGTCCTGCATTATAGACAAATCTTATTCATTTCAAGTCATTAAAAAAAAAAATCTTTTTAATGTTAAAAATGTTTAATGCTAAGAGATTAGCATTAAACATTTTTAACATTAAAAAAGATTTTTTTAATTGTTAAATATAAATTACAACAAATATATCAAAGAACCAATTAACCAATTTTGATCCTTTACAAGATAATTGAAATCATAAAAAAAAAAAAAAAAAAAAAAATTATAGCCCTGATTAGACTATTATATAAAAGCCAATATAATTTTATTATTGGCTGATTTTATCATGACACTAAAGTAGACATAAAATTAAATGACCCATACCCAGACAAACTTTCTACTTGCAAGCAAGCAACATACTAGTACCAACCTTTAGTTTTTTTTAACCTTTCCAGGTATATTTTTTTTTTTTTTTTTTTTTTACAAATATGAATGTGTTAAAACACCAAACAATGTGGATACTAAAATTAAGTTTAATTTATTTATTTATTTATTATATTTTAACAAGACAGCTTAGAGTTTTAAAATTTAAAAAGCCATAATCACTGTTTCAAATAACAATTACAATATTAAATTCACAGAAAAGAAAAATTATTTTTTAACACTTATGATGAATGGAATATTAATTTAAGTGTTAGATTTATACACCATATTTTTTAATAAATAGCTTTCTCTTCTGTTTTTGAAAATGTAATGGATTTTCTTTCAGATAAAATGTGAATTTTTCTTTGAATTGTAACTATATTTTAACAGGATAGCTGATTAGTTGAATTTGCCTGATAAACCTATGAAGTGCAAATTATCCCACTATTATTCCTTAAAAAAAAAAAAAAAAAAAAAAAAAAAATGTTTGCTATCTCCATCTTTAAATTGTTTTTAATGATTATGAAAGACCTGGTTGAAAAAAAAAGACAAAGGAAAATTGTTAAATGTTTCAGAAACAATTTATTTTAATCAGTCTTTCAAAATATTGAACAGAAAATGTAAATGAAACAGACAAATCCCACTGTCAAATATAGAGTAAATATCTAATGGAGTATTTCACACAAAAAAAAAAAAAAAAAAAAAAAAAAAAAACCCACCCAAGTTCAAAATTTAATGATAAAAACAGACCTTTTCAAGAACCTGAAACAACCAAAAAAATGCTAATAACACACAATAAAATGCAGTAACATTGCATTTGTGAAAAATAATTTTCCAAATTTGTACATATTTTATTGCAGAAGACAAATATTTGATTTAAATTTTTTTTATATTTAAGAAATTTAACAAAGCTAAAAAAAAAAAAAAAAAAAAAGTTGCTTTTGTAATAATTTTGGGATTGACAAGAATCTCACCATGAAACTATGTAAAAGGTGTCATGCATGAGGACATTTATCTGACAAAGTAAGTTTGAAATAAGCTGATAATCATAAACCAATCACAATGAAGTTAAGTAAAAATAAATTTTGAATCTAAATGAAAACAGGTATGAGAATAAGTATTAAAAAAGGCAATTACAACTGCCACTTGTGAGTTTAGTTTATTAACTAAATCAAAGACAGAAACATATAAATTGTTATTTTAACTTGAATAAGAACCAGAAACAGAAAAAGAAAAAAAATTAAAAATAATTACCCACTAAACTTAGTGTCTTTCATCTCAATAGTACTTTTTTTATGTTGGCAAAATAAAGACTGATAGGACAAATATTAGTTGGATAAATGTATTGTGGAGAAATACTTAGAGATAGCACTGTAAAAGGTAATCAAAAGTGAACTTTAAACAATTATGCTTGTGAAATAACCATTTTACCTTGTACTACTATTTCCTAAGCCAAGCAACATAATAAATTTATTCAATAATATCCATTGATACAAATAAGAACATGCCAGTACAAATTAACTTATTTTTATAGTTAATGCAGGAAAATAATGTAATTTTGAAATTACTTTTTGTTTTAATTCAATCTGATGATTTTGTTTCAAAATTGTTTGAAATTTAATTGAGAATCACACAAGCCAGACATTGTAACAAAACTGGCATTTTGAGGAAACAACTTCAATTTCAGCATTTCTAACTGATCAATTTTACCTCCCTTGAACAAAGCATAAACTCTATATGAGCCATATACATTATAGAATACAGACCCTTTGTATTAAGATATTGAAAATATGAAAGGAAATCCAAAAGAGCAAAGATTATATTTGTAGAAATGAAAATAAGTGTAGAATATTCCAGAGGTTTATTTGCCATATACTGACTATAAAAAGTCTATCAAAGCACAATGATTACAAAGGTAATGAACACTAATCAGCAAGCAATAAGATTATAGATCAGTATCAAATGGACTGCACACTAGTAACACAAGAGACTTGAATTCACAATTTTATGTACAGGTATAAAGAGTGCTAAGTGTATTAAAAAAACATTTTGAAGTCTACATACAGTTTGAAATTCTAAGAGGAGACAAATACTAATCTACAAGTGGTCCAGTCTAATTTTCCCCCCATTCTCATTGATGCTGCCATTGTTTTGGTGTTTCTCAGTCATTTTCAAGTATATACAGTGTAACCCGGATATAAGAGAGTTGTCAGGACCGGAGAAGAAGTCTTATATCCGAGTTTGGTCTATTTATTTACATTAACACAGGCTCTAATTTGGGACCATATAAAATCTCTCTTATATCTGGGTTTCTCTTATATCCGGGTTACATTGTAATTGTTCCAGTAAGGCAAGTGAATTATCTGCATTGATGCTAAGATTTTGACCCATCTTAAAAATTATATATTAACAATATGTAAGGAATAATTTCAGATTACTTTTACCATGGATTAGATAATATTTCTCAAAGATATTCATTTAAAATATATATATATATATATATATATATATATATATATATATAGTGTTAGTTGACAGCAAACTCAAGACTTAACCAACTAGAAAATTCCATTAAATCTTTCCCAACATGAAAATCTTATGCAAAATACCAAGTTAAAGTACTATTTTCAAAAAGATCCCTGTTCTAAAAGTTTTGTTTCTAAAGAGATTGTAATCACCAATCACTGCAGTCAAAGACTGTACTATGTGATACTAATGAAAATGTTACGATCAATATCATACTAAAAAGACATCACATGAAACAACAGGTTAACTGAATGCCCAGTTAATAACTGAATATAAGACAAGAGAGTCTTTACTGATACAAAAAAAAAAAAAAAAAAAAAAAAAAAAAAAAAAAAAATGAAAGAGTGGGCAAGATAAAAGAATGGCAAAAACAAAACAAAAAAACCCACACTCTAAGAATGACCTTGTCTCAGAAAGTAACAGTTGTTATGCCTGTTCTCAAATTTTATAGAGAACATCAATCAGTCAAGTGTGACTTGTAAGATAGTTTCAATAAATAAACTGTAAAATTCTTTCTCAAAACCTGGTTAATATTGTAATTACACCCTGGCCACCACCAACTACAATTCTAGTAATTATTACATTCAGCTTTGACTATCTTTATAAAATAAAAACTATTGTAAGTTGAAGTTGATTTGCATCTTTATGACAAAAGATTATGAGCACAAAATAAGTTTGTCCCCATCCCCTGCTCATCTCTGTATAACTCATGCTCCCAACAGCTAATTTCATACAACACTGGAATCTTTTACATATGCATTACAAAAAGTGATTTGTAATTAATATTTTTTTATATGCAAAAAGCAACTACTAATGAATTTAAATTTAAAAATGCAGATGAAAATGACTTGTTCCGAAATGTAAGCTTTTTATCCATTCTTATTCACTGTTTATAAGTGTTGAGAAAGATATTGCTGAAAACTAAGTTTATTATTGTATATCATAGGAAACATTCTAAGCTTTATTCTGACAAATTCCTTCATGTTGTTGATGATATTACCATGTTTCGGCCTCTCCCTTCTACAGCCTTCTTCTGGTAAATATAACGAGTAGAGTATTTAAATATTATCACAAATATGTTGTATTCCGAGAAGTTAATTATTCTGCATGGCAAGAATAACTAAAAAAGAAAAAAAAAAACTAGCTTGCTCTTTGGTAAAGTGTTTGAAACTGAGGAAAAAAAAAAAAAAAAAAAAAAAAAAAAAAGCTTTAATCAATAGTCACCCCACTTTACTGATATCAAATACAGAGAATTCTGTAAGAAATAGTAGCGTCAATTTGAATTTCAATTCATTTTTTTTTTTTTTAATCTTGCTTTTACATCACAAGGCAATTCATTGACCACAGATTAAATGAAAATAAAGATTTATGTCAAATATTTAACAACATCTAGATTGTTACACTTCATCATATATAAATGATTTATATATTAATACCATAGAATCTATCTACATAAGGAGGGTATTATCTCCAAAAGTAATTTTTTTGTATCCTCAATCTCATTTGCCCAAACATCTAACAAAACAATGTAAATACTTACATATTTTGACCTCCAATGTCAACAATAGGCATAAAATAAATTATAAAAACACAGAATGACATTTTACCGTCGACACATTTAAAAATAGAATAGAAAGAAGTTAATCATGATCTTTAACAAGAAAAACAATAGAAAATCCACAATAGCAACCAGATAAACCAGCAGAAATAAAATTCCCGTAAGTCAGTTAAATTTAAAGGAAAAGTTCATATTAAATATTGAGTAAGGTTCAACAGTGGCCAAAGGAAACAAAACAATATGGTTCCGATTTGAATTAAAGAAAAAAAAAAAAAAAAAAAAAAAGCTATAAATCAACTTTATCAACTCATGTTAGAAGGTTCCAACAAATATTCAGCATAACGAGATTAGTTATAACTAATTAATAGTGGAGTTAATTGTAAATTTTTCAATATAAATCAGTAGCATAAAATATGGCAGCTTAATAGACAACTTTAAAAAGTTCCAAGTGAATTCCCATTAAAATATTTATAAGTCTGAATCATTCATAAAAATATTCTAGCCATCTTTGTAGTGCTGTGTAAGAAGCTAGGTGTTAATGAATGTGGGCTACATTGAACAATACCATTAATGAACCATAGAACTAAGCTTAATATTTGGATTCTGATAAATGCAGTGAATAATGGAATTAGACCAGAAATAGGACAAGAGAGTGGTTTTGTTAATGTCAGAGGAGCAAAAAATGCAATTAGAAAGAGCAATAGAAATGCAGAAGATGCATACAGAGGTTTTACAGACTATGCAAATTATTTAATAAAGTACAACACAAACATTTATTAGAACTACTAAGAAAAACTTGATTTAATGGTAAAGATATTAGAATAATCCAGAATATATACTGAGAGTAAAGCACCTGCATACAGACAGAAAGTGAATTAAGTACACAAAAACAGGAAGGGGCATAAGACAAGGATGCATGTTCTAATCAGATTTTTTTTTAATCTATACAGCAGGGCAATCTTAACATAAAATATGTAGATAACAGTGTTGGTGGTAAGCACAGAAAGAATCTGCAGGAATGCCTAAGCAACAATTGTAAAAAGACAGAATACATAGTTGTGAGCAAAAGGAACACAGCCCAATACACAACAAGCTATTAATTGGTGATGTTAAAATCAAGCAAGTATAGAAATTTAAATAATCAGGAAGTCTTAACAGAAAGATGGAAATGATGACACCAAAATCCAAAGATGGATTGGAATAGCAAAAAAAAGCTTCACAAAGTATTGAGAGAAACAAAAAAAAAAAAAAAAAAAAAAAAAATGCTCAACTGCTACAAAAATATCAATCCTATATATAAGCAGTGAATACTGGACAAATTCCTCACAGATATAGGGGAGATTTAAGGCAACAAAACATGTGGTGCTACAGAAGGTTGTTGAGAATACAAAGAACATGTGAACAATGAAGTTCCAACGAAAATAGAAATAAAAAGGACACATACTTAGAATTGTGGAATTCAAATGCTGCCAGAAAAATGGGAAGAAGTAGTGGCTAACGATGGACAATACTTTCAGTGAGAGGTTTCTTACTAATTTTTGTAAAACATTACTTTTCATGGAAAGTCAGTGAGAAATTATTCAAGGTCCTTATATATATCATATACACACACACAAACACTGTCACTTCAGAGTGTTGATTTCAGACTGTTTCATGCTAAACGCAATTGTTTAGCATAAAACAGTGTCACCTGAGTGAAGTGTTGCTTTGAATGTTCACTTTTATATTTATATATGCTCTATCCCATAAACATAGCATGCCTTAAAACATTTTATATATATATATATATATATATATATATATATATATATATATATATATATATATATAGTGCATATTTTTCTCTCATAAGATTTCTTGAATATTCAGGCCAATAGATGAAAATATATATACCGTACAATGAATAAACAGAACATGTACTCAAATACAAGTATCTACTGAAAATGTTATTTTTAATGGATACTCGTATTTGAGTACATGCTCTCTTTATTTATTGAACAGTATTTTTATCGATATTCATCTACTGACCTGAATGCTTGAAAATCTTATGAAAGAAAAATAGTACTATATATATATATTTTAGTACAAGACCCTGGTGCCACTCAAGGTAAACGGAGCAAGATATACAACTTATACAGATATGTGTGGAAGATAACAGTTAACCATAGCAGGTTAAGATTGTTACGATCAGGGAAACATCCACTTTGGAGCCAGTTCCACAAGGCAGCAGTTCATGAAGAGCTGCTCGAGTGAAATTTACATCTCACCAGGAGGGCATTAAGGGAATGAGGGTGGTTCACTACAATGTCCAAGGCATGGTGGGGGTCTTAGCAATGAAGGTTAGGAGTCATGGAACTAAGGAATACTTGCCATGGAAATAAGCAATAGAGTAGTAAGAGGCTTGTGACATCTCCGTCTGTGAGAATAGGGGGTTGCAAAGTGAAATAATTTGTCGCCTACAAGGATGTGGATATGCTTTTGGACTATCAAGAGTGGAAAGTGTAGACCAATTTCGGCCCAATTTGGCACCTGTAAAGGAAGAGGATAGCAGGAGGAACAAGATACTCACTAGAGCAGTACAAGAAATTGACCATTTTCCCAGTATCTTTAGTGACTGCTCATCTGTACGAGTTCCACTTGAGGTCTGGATTGAGTAAGTTCCAATAGGCACTCAAAAGCACAGGGCCTTCAGGGGAACATCTGTTAATCACAATTAGGTGAAAGTTCTGTGTCCAACCAGCTTGTCACTAAGGAAGTTGATCAACAACTTTCTTGCTGATTATAGCTTCAAAGAGTTTGCTGATGACATTGAGGAGACTGATGGGGTCTATACGCTGAAAGTGGAGATGTTTTTTTTCTTCAAGCAGCAGTTAAATAGTTTTTACTAGGATTTTGTCTTCTTAGGGTCAAGAGTTTTGATAAGTCTAGAGACTTCCTGGGCTGTAATGAAAGTCATCCAACATTGAGTAAGAGGCAAAGATCACAGTGAAGAAAGCAGTAGTAGTGATTACTTTACTAAGCTACTTCAAGAAAAAATTCAATGAATGAGCCATTGTTTTTCTAATTTTTTTTTTTTTTTTAATATATAAAAGTTAGAATTCAATATAAGAGACATAAAATTTTTTTTTTTTTTTTTTAATATACATACCCCAACAATCTTCAATATTGATCAGTCTTCCCACATCAATATAGTAAATTTTAAACATTAATATTAAACAGACATTTTATGGAAGTGAGAGGAAAAATAAAGAAAAAAGATAAAGTAAAGGTGTAATTAGCATTGAATGGTAATTCAAGGAGAGGGAGGGAGGGAAGGAAGGAAGGAAGGGATTAGCTGGCCGCTTTTTACTCCTCTCTTCATAGATCAGTCAAGGAAGGAAAAATGCACACCATGACTAAGAAATACAAGTTTAAAACTAAGTTAAGGATATACACACATTAATAATATACTAACAGAAAGATCACATTAAGATCCAACAGCCATTCCTGTTTACAAAGAGAAAGCTGTAGTGATTTAATAAATATAATCTATAAAACTGTCATTTGAAAGTCCAAATGAGATCATACTCACAATAAGATGATTATTAGGTTTTGTGATTACAGAACTAGAAGCACTCATACACCTTTATGTAAATTATGAAATTGACCCTGACATATACAAATTGGCACATAAGTCTTGCATAATAATGGTTACATTCTTGATATTACGCAATCCTGTATTCATGCCAAGATTTCCTAATTTCATAAACCTTAATTGTTGGGTCCCCATAAGTGTCCCATGTATTTACAATTACTATAGACTGGCAATGTTAGTATGATATTTATTAAGCAAGTGTAAGAAATAGTTGTCTGCCTGCCAATCCATGTATTTTCTTCTCAATTAATGTTAAGGTCAATCTTTGAGGATAATCTGTCTAGTTATATTAGTTCTAACATTTAAACGGCAGTGTGATGCTGACTATACAGGTAGAACTACTCAGTGATTGTAGAAGAGAATGAACCAACATGGTATAGCTTGTATATGCAAGGGTCAATTTCATAATTTTCATAGGTGCATCAATACATCTAGGTCTGCAATAGCAAATATATAATGAATATCTATGTGTATATCCTATCCTCATTGTAAAATTCTTTGCCCCTTTAGTACACATTTGCTATATTTCTTTGAGCGCTAAAGAGAGAAATAAAAAATATGGTCAGCTGCTTTTGTTTATATTTATGTATATTTGTTTAACTAACAAGGACTAAGGACAAATTCCAGGTCCTGTATTTAAATGAAAGGTAAGGTAAACTGTAAAAGAAATAGAAACAAAACCAAAGTTGCCAAATTTTGATGAAAGGTCAGCACTCTCAGATTACTAATAAGAAAATCAATTCAAAATCCCTGTATGAAATGAGCAATAAAAACACTTCTATCTACTCCAAAAACAGGATCAACAAGATCTTAAGTAAAAAGACATTCATTTTCAGAGATTTTTTGTCATCATGAAGATAATTTTTGGGGGAAAAAAGAAAAAAGGAGAGAGAGACTAAAAAGATAAATGGCAAATGATGCCAATAACTAGTGAATTGAACATGACAGATGAAGAGAACAATTCTTGTTTGGTCAACAAAGAAATATGCAGTTTACCATTATTATTTCCATTTAACTAATCTCAGAAGATTTTACAATTTAATGTCTTCAGTTGGTATAATTTCATTTGCTAATACTTTCCCAAATCAACTTTATTTTCTAGGAAGTAAAACACTCCCTTTCCAATCACACCATTTATACAGCATTACTTTCATTTGATGAAAAAGGTAAGGGAATTAAAATCCAAGATATTATAATGTTTAGTATTGTAGTGGACTCTTTAAATATTGAAAATATTTTATTAAAATACCAAAATTTTCAAAGTTTCTTCTCAATTTTTTGTTTGTCAATCAAAATAAGAGATAATAAATTCAATGTTAACACTAAAAAATGAAAAGGTATCACCATTATTGCATGTGGATACTTACTGAAAAATAACATCACTCAAGGGTCATAAGTACAGTACCTCCTTCAAAGTACACTACTGAGTATAAGCGTATTTGCTTGAAAAGCTGGCCCAACTACATCAGCTGCTTGACTCATAACACACATTCGACATGAGAATATAAACAAGTAAAAATACGGGAATTTTTTTTTCCACCCCACTAAATTATCCAAAATAATTTTTTTTTTTTTTTTTTAACTACGGGTGTATGCAAATACCAAATTTCCAAACAGAGTGATGATATCATGAAATTTCTTCAAAGTACACTATGAAATTCAGGACTATAAATTTCTGGATGGAAGAGTTAACATGACTTGCACTCAGAGTGTATTCTCCTCATCTTTGTTACTATCATCACAACATTTTGACTGTTGTGCCCTTTGCCATTCATCAGGTGTTTGTCAGTCTGGGAAGGCGCTTCTGAACTGTTTATTTAGTCTACAGAGATTCCATTGTCCATGCGTAAGGATATCTCATCCAGTTCATATTTAATGCTGCTTAATTATTGCTTACCCAGAGTCTAGTGGATTAAAGCATTGATCTGTGAATTTAGTGATATAGTAATTGTGAGTTCAATCCCTGGGCTAGATTGAACAATAACAGAGCAGTACTAAAAAGAACTAGACAATATATCTCTAAACATAGATTGTTCTCATTCTACAGACTATGTCTATAGATTAAATAAATAGATTCATTTTGAAAATGCTTGAAGGTTACTCAGAGCAACAAGCCTCTTATGAAGGCTTGAGGGTACAACAAACCAAGAAAGTTGTGATAATGACAACACAGACGAGGACAATAATCCAAAAATATAAATAATGAAAATAAGGCATTTGTGACATCTTGGATTTGCATAACCTCCATCATCATCACACAGAAGAGCAGCTTTCAGTCTGGTCATTGAGGGTTTATTTCATGTACACTTCAATACCCACAATGTTGCAAAAATGTCCATTCTTCATCACCTTATTTTTGTTAAAAAAAAAAAAAAAAAAAAAAAAAAAATTATTTCTTGTTCATAGAAAACCAGACATAGAAATAAATTTCAGTAGATTCTTATCATCCTATAAGCAAAACTGATACAGATGATTTTCAATGCTTGATGGCAATATTTAGACTGTTCACTATCTTCTGGATCCTTTAATATTGATTATTTTTAAGTAATCAATTGATTGGATCATTATCAGCCTGACTGTGGAAAAACAGTCAGCAAGAAATCTCCACAGATTTCTTTGATCATTCATGGTTTCTTCTCCATAAATTGCACAATTTTTTTTTCTTGAGTCAGTCATATTTTTTTTATTAAAGTCAATAAAATAAAATTTAATATGTTCTCCTGCAGTTATTAAAAACAGCAGAACACATGAAAATCAATGAAGTGATACCTACCTAATGTTTTAATTATTGTCTTTACTGAAATTAAAATTAAATGTACAATACAGTTACATATAAATTGCTAATAAAGCAAATAGGGTTGCTTAAACAGGAGTCATTGGCAATAAATACAAAATATGAATAATAAGAAATGTATTAGCTTTAGACAAGCCTTTATCTGTTCTGAACTATGAAAACACGTTTAAAAATATTGAGTCATTTAATTGTTGCATATGTCAGAATAGACATTTCTAAAGTGAGAGATCAGTGACAAGTTTTTGCATGATACAAGGAATCAAGGAGTTAAATTATATTCTATTTTCATACAATAGATTGGTTTAAACTTAAATTTTAGTTTTCTAATTTGGGAAGATTTATTATTAACTTAGAAGCAAATTAAAAGCTAAATACAATAAATTAAGGAAAAAAATAGCATCAGAATCAGTCTTTATACCAATTTTTTTTCAAATGAATTACACCGTAATTCAAACGAAAAAAAAAAAAAAAAAAAAAAAAAAAAAGACAAAAAAGACAATGAAATTGGCACCATATGGAAAAATAAAAGCTATCAGTTAAGAGATTTGAAATTAAAAAAAAAAAAAGAAAAAGACAAATAACAAATTTTCCAATTGTTAAGAAAAATAGCTTCAAAATCAAAACATTAAATTTCAGTAAACAAAATCACTGTGGAAATGAAATATTTATTGGCACCATAATGAAATCTAGATCCATTTTTGCTTTAAGTGCATCCAGGTAAATAGGATACAAACGGTACAAACCGGATTGAAATTTGATATCGGTTCGATAAACAAAGATGAAATAGAAAAAAAAAAAAAAAAAATAAAAATTCATTCTGTGCTGATAAATTCTCCCAGTTGCAAGCCAGTTATTCATTTAACTTACATTAACCATTGATTGTACGAAATGAATGTCTGGCTTTCATTTTAAATGAAAGCCAGCCATTCATTTCGTACAAAATATCAAAGTAGACAAAGCAATAGAAATTCTTAAGAAAAAAAAATTCAACTGAAATAAAAACATTCCAAGTTGTCAAATGTGTGAAAACCAGTTTAGCAACATTCAAACAGATGTTATAGAGTATTAAAAAAACTAGTATGTAAGAGAACATTCTCGAATAATAACTAAAAATGAGCTTTAAGGTTTTAAATATCTAAAAAAATTGCTAAAAAAAGTTTGCAAAACAAAACATGGCATCTGCTGACAATTTAAGTAATGATGAATTATGGTATTATTATTAAACAGTAAACAAAACACTATATACAGTGACCTGTGCACAGATAGAGTAAAAAAGAAAATATACCTGACTGATAGTGTTTTAAATTGAATCAATTTTTAAAGAAACATCCTTCAGTGAATGATATTTATGCTCTTCTTATGACTGCGTGCTAAAATGTATCTTTTTGGTAATTAATAGTTAACTTCAACTCGATAAAAAAAAATTAATATATATATTGTCCAAATAAATCCATTAAGTTTTTAATTTATTTTAAATATTTTTAAAAAGATCTCAATTTTATAAAAATTGGGTCAGGTAAATGCAAGACCTTCCATTTAATAATGATGTCATGAGATTGTAGAGTTGCCTTGGTAACTACATCCTTGATACTGAATATTTGGTTTGCTAAATTAAAATTAAATAAAAATAAAGAGAGTGTAAAAGTTATTTTTGTTGAAGGTTCCCCTCATAAATATCAAGGTTCACTGTACCTATGTAAAAGCGATCAAGATAGACAGTAATTTTATGAATAATGTACTATTAAAAACAGGTGCAAGGTGGTTGCAGCAGCAGAGAGAAACAGCGTAACAACAGCTGGTTTGGTGGCCGTCACTTCTTTTGATTTAAGGAGGAGAAGAAAATAAAAGCCAAAAGAAGAGGCGGAAGTGATATGCTATCATCGACTGGATTATTATTATTAGACATGACGTAAACTTTGGTGGTGTGTATGAACGTTCAACTGATATCGTTGTCGACCAATATCCAGACTTCCAAATGGCACCAAAAAAAAAAAAAAAAAAAAAAAAAAAAAAAAAAAAAAAAACCACCAGCAGAAGAAACAATCGACAATTTCTACTGCAGACTAATGAGCCAGTCGATTTCAGAATTGATAAAATACCAAAAGACATTTTGGAGAGAGAGAGAGAGAGATACATAGAGACTACAGCACTTTTTCTTTTTTAAATTCTATTAAAAAAAAAAAAAAAAAAAAAAAAAAAATCACTAGAGAATAATACACGTGCATGTACAGTAAATAATGATTATATTATTAATTATAGTCAACATTATTGACGAGGATCTGTTCAGAAAGGTGGAACGGGAGTGGGAATAATTTGACAAAATATTTTTATTTTAATAAGAAACTCCCATGATAAATCTGTTCAAATCGATTCAGTGTAAACAAGCAGCAGCGCTTACAAAACAGCAAATTTATTGAGAGGAAATAATTTGGTAACGGCTGGAGGGGGGGTTCTCAACAAAACAATGATTTATGCTAATAATATCCCAGCTTTTCACCTTGTCCTTACAGTTTTTTGAGGGCAGCAAGAAATGTAGGAAACATCTGGTAAATATAAATGACCTTTAAATTCCAAAAAAGAGCACAAAGAAAAATAGTTCTTCTTATTGGAAAAGAAAGACTCAACATTCAACAAATTGGCATTTGTTCTTTCAGAGCAAAGGTTTTTTTTTGTTTTTCTTTTCAATGTATTTGATGTTGAGAGAAACAGAAAAAAAGAGAAAATATCTTTCCATCCAGATGCACATATAAAAAAAAAAAAAAAAAAAAAAAAAAAAAAGGGTTTTGTTTTTTAATTTTGCTCAAATATGAATAAAAACGGAGGAGGGAAGTAATCATGTAGTAAGTAAAAAACGGAAATTTAGCAAATTAAATCGGAAACAAAGAAAAAAGGCTCTTGTTTGAAGAGGAATATATTCTTCTTTTTAGTGTTGGACGACAATCACTTGTGTGTGTGTGTGAAAATGATCGCTAGACATGTCACAAAAATAGTTACACGTAAGCAACGAAATGTTAAAAAAAAGTTACATTTTCGAATTATAAAATAAAATATTTAATTTTTTATACAAAAATAGTGTGTGTTTTTTTTATTATTTGTATTTAGTTGCCATTTCCTCCACGTACTCATAAAAAAAGTCCTTTACATATGATTAAACTTAAATAATTATTGGCATTTAAAGTTTAAACACTAACATCCATTGCTAATGAAATCATTCTATGAACAGACCCACTTGCGGCATTAACTAACCAACAAACGACTGAATTGTTCTTCAAAAAAAGCAAAACAAAATTAAGAAAATACGTTTTAATTGCTTATTAAAAATATATTTTCCATTTGAAAATTTAACTAAAAAAGCACACAGTATGAACAAACAAGAAAAATGACTGCGTAGTTTACTTGAGTATAGACATTTTACAAGAGAAAAGTAAGACCACCTCATTAGTTACAAACTAATCAATAATGGATCTTTTTGAAGAAATTAGTAGTAAAATTTTTAGAATTCTGAATCGAAATATATTTTAAAACGTTTTTTTTTTATTTAATTCAAATGTTTTATTTTTTTTTTAAAAATCTTGTATTTTCATGAGTGATGACAAAAAAATATTCAAACTTTTTTTTTTAGGAAAAAGGTTTATCCAAAGAAATTCAATTAAATTAATTAAAAAAAAAAAAAAAAAAAAACAAAAAAAAAAAAATACACTGCTACAAACATAAATGATTTTTTGCTTTTATTTTTACATAATTAACAATATGAATTATTTTTTTCTATCATGGACCTCAACAGATGATTAAAAAAAAAAAAAAAAAAAAAAAAAAAAAAAAAAAAAAAATTGGTAGTCAATGAAATAAAAATTTCAAATCTTTACTGCTTCTGCTAAAATATATATATATATATATATATATATATATATATATATATATATATATATACACATAAAAAGTGGTTCTAGAAAAAGACATTAATTAATAGATATTTCAAATTTGGTTTCATTTTTGAAAGACCGACTCCTATTTATTGGCACAACACACAGGTGACCATAAAATGGGTGATCATTATACAAGTGAACACTATTGTAAAATGATCACCGACTTTAGCATCGTAACATATTGTTTCCTTTAAAAAGCAAATGATCAAGTCTTCAACTTCTCATTTTAATCATAATTTTATCTTTTCTTGAAAAAAGAAAAGAATAGCTTGGAAAGTATCGATTCAGGATTCAACTGATAAAGAATCAATGTATTTTTTAAAAGATTTAATTAATTAATCGCCGTGTACAGTCTCTCTCTAGCCATAGTGAAATCAGAAAAGTCGCCATAATAAAACCTATGAAGGGTCCTAACCCTAACGTACTTGGACGTAAATGGGTGGGGCTTTCACTCATCTGACTTCGTTATAGTTATTTTATTAGAGAAAGGTAATCTAGCAAGATGAAAGTCGAAGATAAAATGTTTAAAATCCACTGAAATAAAGTCAAAACGGGCAGAACAGTGAATGTCCCTGTGACGATAAGCTTGCCATCACACGTAACCTAACAACTACTGATAATAATAGTAAACATTTATTTCCACTTACCGCGAATGGATTAGCAGCCTCCGGGTCTGCAAAAGGGTTACTGTCAAATCCCGACATTTTGGAAGGTTCCGATAGATCGCTAAACTTGATCCACAAGTGTAAAATTAGCGAAAAACGGTCTTTAAAAAAAAATTAGAAAGCTGTTGCCTCCTACGATTCTAATACAAGTGTAGGAGGTTTCCGAAGATGGCGACTTTAGGCTTCTTTCACATTCACGCATGCGCAGTCTTCAGATAGCTATTGGCACGAAACGATTATAATAAAAGCGTTATGCATACGACAAGCACTCTTTCTTATTTTTCCTTATCACTACGAGCTTCCAATATGCAGAGAAATATACTATTTACACGGCACTGCAAAGGTGACTGGCTGTTGAGTGGTCTTCTATCATTCTCGTAAATTCTCGGTAGATTTTAAAATATTATAATAATTTTTATATTTATTTCTCGATAGTTTTGTTATTTTTGCCTATGATCAGTTCGAGATTTTTAATTATATCAATAAATTATGTAATGTAATGAAACTATATTGTATCTGCTTGCACTGCCAAATCGAAAAATAGTTTGAATTGCGTCCCTTTAAGCTTATCTAACAATAAGGAAGCAAGGCTATATTGTTACCATATGGCATATACATATTTTTTTTTATAATAGTTTCATTTTAAGATATAATAAATTGATAATATCTGGCTTGTATAATATTTTTATTCATAAAAATTTATTTTTCATTTTTTTAAAAATGTTTGGATTTTAATCTTATTTTAATACTAAATGACTTTTTAACAGATTACCTATAAAAAGAAAAATTATTCATCATATTTAAAGTTTATAATACTGAGTCATTCAGGTAGTTCACTGGAAATTTCCTAAAATCTAGACAATACCAGATAACCTAAATAATTAAAAAAGAAAAATTAAAATGATTTTTAATTGGTAGAAGCAATAACAGATGATAAAAATATTTTTTATATCTAGATGTAAAGATTAATATTAAGAAAACTAACAAGCCATTACTACTATACAAAGAGAGTATAATCCACACTGAGTGCCTAACACTTGTGTTGCACTAAGCTTAGTAAATAGAACTATAGTCATCTGCACTTCTAATACAAGTGATGTTGATTGAAATGAATCGGTAATCTTGTAAAAATCTCTTCACATTTTATAAGCTTAATTTAGATTGGTACAAGGCCATGAATATAAGGGCACTCTTTAAGGATCCAATTCACAATAACAGTAATAATCAGTAAGACCAGCTTTCTAACAACTGTTTTATACCCATATATCAAGAAATGAATTTTATATATTAAAAAGAATTTTAGTAAAACAAATGAATTTTGAATTTACAATTAACCATCTTTTTAATTCTATTTTTTTTTTCAAATCAATAAATTTTTTAAATAAAAAGATCAGGCTGACCTCAGAGATTTCAATCATTTTCTAACTATTTTTTTAAGTATTTTCCTGGAAATCAAATAAATGATATAAATAAAGGATTTTTATCTTTGTGCTGTTATTGATAATAGGAATTTTGTCCATATTTATTTCTGTTTCACAAGAATAGGAGAAACTGATTAAGTTCTATAAGTATCATTAATCAAACAAGAAAAAAATGAATGTATTAAAAATAGAAAAGACAACAAAATTATTAGGAAGTTTAAAGAATGTAAACAGAATTAGGCTTTCAAAATAATAATGTCATTGATAAGAAATGCAAATAGTATGAATACTAAGGATAGTTACTTGATAAAAAGAAAAGAAAAGAAAATGATTAAAGGTAAAAAGAAATAATTCTGTAAATTATTATTACAAAGTATATAGGCATGAAAAGAAAAGATAAATGTCTTTTATGAAGCCATATTTGTATATCTTTTTTCTTTTATTATTTATTTGAACAAGTTTTTTATTTCCCCCATTACTAATATCATATCCTCTTCTTCCCCCAAATGTTTTCATTTTTCTTTTCTGTTTTCATTTTTCTTTTTCTTTTCTATTTTCATTTTTCTTTTATTTCCATGCTTTTACTTAAGCATAATTTATCAATCTCATGAAGAAACTGTAAAGATATGTCTTTAAAAGAGCTTTGTTTGAAATTAGAATTATTTAACTCTCTTCTGATTTTCAGCTTTTATAAGCCGTCATCCATTTTTGATTGTTTGCTTTGTCTGTAGGAGGAGAAGGGATTTAAAGATCATGTCCAATGACTGGATAAAAAAAAAATAATTTAAATCTATTAGTCTTATAAGTTGCTAAGCAACCCCAAGTGAAAAAATGTAAAATGAAAATTGCTTTTTTTTCCATGCATTCATTTAAATTCTTAAAACCCTAGCTGTTGTAGAATTACTCAATTAAAATATTTTATGCTTTTATTGTTATTTCTGAACTATGGCTAATTTTTATTAGATGTTTCTGTTGTGTTTTTAAAGGACAATTTTTGAACAGCTATGATTCCATTAATTTTTCCTAAACCCAAGCTGTATGATGTAAACTTTCAGCTTCCTAACAACTATATATCTTTACTCAATAGCAAAAAGTCAAAAGGTAAAATTAATCTGGTGACTGGATATCCTTCTCCCAGACAGCATCTCCCTATTTCATTAAAATATTGAGGCAAAGGTATAGGGAAGTACACAATTCCAGAAAATCCTTGTTGAAAACATAATTATACTTAAACATGAAAACAATAAACAAATCTAAAAATTATTGAAGCTATATACCTAAAACAGTTGAAACCTAACTTGAACAAAATAAACTATGAAATCTCCACAAATATATTCTTAAATGTCTATAATTGGTAACAGAAGCCATTGGTTTATACCAACAGCTTCCCATACTTAATACTTCACGAATTCACTCTCACGTGGTCATGTGTGACGTCATGAGCTGCGGTGCGATTTTCGTTTCCAGCGTCTTATATGCACATGTTTATCGTTGCTTGGAAATCATCCATGTAAACAGAAACAGACTATCATCACATTCTTGTCTGTGTATTGGGTATTGAACATGCACAAATGTGTCTGTGCTGGAGTCTGAAACAGGAATTGGCTATCCGCCCTAATAGTTAGACATACTCATATATGTGTGTGTGTGTGTGTGTGTAAAGATTTCTCAGAATTAACCTGTAAAAAAGACTATGTATTAAGGAAAAAGGCAATAGGAAAACTGTATGTTTCACTGATGCATTTCATCCAAAGTGGACATTTTCAAGGCAAAAAAGAAAATGAATTTATTGAAACAAAGTATCTACAAATGTCATTAGCAACTAGAAGAATTTAGAAAAACTATTGTATTTTCCTATGGTCAACTGAAAAATTACGTCAATTACATTATGTTTGAAGAGAATATTTTCATGTGTAGGAATATTGTTTGTTTTGTTTTGTTGACAACATACACAAGAAATATATCAAAAAATCAAAAGAAAATGGTTGAATTCGTCAACACAACAATACAAACAATATTTCTACACATGAAAATATTCTCTTCAAACATAAAGTAATTGACGTAATTTTTCAGTTGACCATCAGAATTTTTATTTCAACAAAATCTACATTAGCAAGACAAAACGTAATTCACATTTAAGCATATGAACACTTGATTTTTACTTTAGCTGTATAATTTTAAGAATTAGATTTTAATTAATTTCAGCTGAATTTTTATTTATTTTAGTCATTCATTTTAATGATGTTTTCATATCCCACATTGTTACGAATTTAGTGCGAACAGGTGATAAACTAAATAGAATTTTTGGACACTCATAAACATTCTACATATAAAATCTTTTATATTTTAGTAGTGTAAAATTATTAAAATTAGTAATTAATTAAAAGGTGTGAAATATTATAATTGTCTATATTTGTCTTTTACACATGCTAGAAACCAGACCAATCTAAACCAAAGAATACATATTCTATTCATGCAAAAATCTATCCTAAAAAATGTTGTCGGCATTAAATAACCCACCGAGGTTGATATGCTGTAAATCAAAATAAACCAGATCAATCTAAACCAAAGAATACATATTCTATTCATACGAATCTATCCTAAAAATGTTGTCGACATTAAATAACCCATTGAGGTTGATATGCCGTAAAACAAAATGAACCAAACCAATAAACCAAACCAGAAGGTAGATTAAGATTTTGCTGAGAAGAATTTGTAAAAGAATTGAAATCTGTTAAACAGGACTTTTCAATAAAAGAAAAATAGAACAAGTCCCAATAACATCAGTTTTTTCCAAATTTATCTAATCTCACTTTGTGCTGAGACATTATTTTTTTTGTCTTACAATTAGGTCGGTGCAATTTTTGTATTTTCTGCCTTATCAAAATTTTGCTTTCTCTTCTCAAAGTTTTTTTCATTTTTGAAAATTGTATTTCAATCTTTCTTTAAGTCTTGATATTGCTTGACATTTTATCCAGCCTTATGTTTTGAATAAGGTGCACAAATTTACACTTGTTTGTAAAATATTTTTTTTTTTTTTGTAATAAATGTTTGTTCATTTAAATTTCACATAGTGTTTGAGTCTTGTTTGTGTTTTGTTCAGCATTTGGAATAAGAGAGGGTGATGTGCTCTCTTTTGCCAATATATCCCTACAAAAACAAATTTCTTATATTTTGGACAAAAAATAAGTTTTTGTAAAAAATTACATTTTTCTTATATTCAAACCTACTATGAAAGCCAAAGTTAACTATGGAGGATGCGAAGTGATGTAATGCGTGATAAGCAAAAGTGAGTAAATGCTATTATTGTTGTTGAATTTTTTTTATGTAATTATTATTTTAGTTTATTTTAAGAAATTAATTTGTGTATTTATTTATTTTAAATAATAGAAGGTTTTGAATTTACCTGTTTTCTTTTAATTAAAAAAAATTGATGGGCATGTAAGTTGAATAGGAAAAGGAGTATATTTAAAAAAATCCTTTTATATTTTGGTGAAATTTGATAGTGGCAAGTGGTCCTTTCAAATATATTAAGAATATTCATGAGCATTTTTAAATTTAAAACTTTTGAAAACCCAACAACATTTTTATTTCTGTTTATAAATAATTGTTGCAAAATAAAATCTTCACATTTGCCTAGATAAAGTCCACCAGAGGACAAAATGTGTCAGTAAAGAAAAGTTTTCCTTTTTTTTGTCTTTAGTCATATTGTCTTTTCACAGATATATTTTTTATTAATATATGAAATTTACACAAATACACTGGTGTGTATATATATATATATATATATATATATATACATATATATATATATATATATATATATATATATATATATATATATATATATATATATATATATATATATATATATATATATATATATTTGTTTGAATAAAAACAGACCACTTTATGGTTCCATGTAATAAGTTATTTCACCACAACCCCTTTAACAGGGATATGGATCATCAGACTTTACTTCCAAAGGTTGAAATGAAAAATGAAAAGAAATTCACACGTTTTTGATGGACCTCATCAAGCATATGTAAAATTAACGAAGTGGGGAAGTAAGGTGGAAGAAAAGATAAGAGATGAGTGGGTCAGGTGTACCATTTCAATTCCTTAACCCTCCTGTCTGACGGCTAGACGTTGCTTAAGCCTAACGCGTCTTGTCTCTAGATATCGATGGGTAAGGGGTGAAGACCGACATTAAAGGAAGAAGCTACAGCAACCCTAATAAATTACATTCCGCGAGGACAGGTTTCATTTAAATTCTTAGACGCTGTTAATTAGCGTTACTTTAATGGGCATATTTGGGAGGTTAAGGTTTGATGTAAATCTAAATGTCTAAACAATCTACGAAGAATTTAATTTGAAGTTCGTTGGAGTTTTGGGTATTTTCTATGAAACAGTCGATTAGAGAAACTCATAGACAGTACATTGAAAGAGTAATAATCCATTTTAAAATTTTATATTTAGTAATCTTTTTTTTTTAAACTTTTGTCTTATTGGTTGTTAAGTTGACATCTATTCATTTGATTTTTGTTCATTAAATAAACTCGTGGTTGTTTTAGGTACCCAATTATCAACGGTTATTCCAATTTAAATAATTTTATCATCAATAATGGGGTAGTATATTTCAATTTGAATTAAATTACCAATTTAAACTTTACCTCCGCGCTATCCAAAAAACTCACTTCCAATTGGAGAATATTAGAGGAGAGATTTGTATAAAATGTCACTAGGAGAAAATTAGGTCCTTCTTTTACAATCTTTTATATATCCATACTCATATACACTTCTACACATGTCCTAAACCCCTATCTATATCCATATACCTATATCTCACTATATACCTATGAGTTCTTATATACACCTGCACACACATCCACACCAAAAAACTATATGTGTATTCCCGTATTTACACATATACACCTGCAGAGAAACACATACCCACATATCTTCATACATATCTCCACATGCACTTATACTTACGTATACACATATACACATATAAAATCACCTGCATATCCATATACATTCATGTACATACGCACATATATATTTACACACATACACATATACACATACACACACACACATATATCTATGCATACATACATACATATACCTACACACACATACATGCATATACATACATAATATACAGCATATCTACATACACATATGCGTTAATCTGCATGTACACATATATACAAACGTACATGTCTCTATATACTCATGTCCACCCATACACCCACTTATGCCTGCATTCGAAGACTATATCAGTATTTAATCACATTATGGATACCCAAACTGTATAATTATCCATATTTTTACACATATATTACCCTCTCTCTTATATTTATGGTAAAACATATAGGTACCCATCTAATTGTACACCTCCACACTCACATAAAAAAAAACCCTCGTGTGCCTCTCTTTCTGTATAAAATCATATACATGTACATATCAACAGGTGCATCAGTGTTCAAGTACATTACCATAGTTGTATACATATAGTCATGTGTTGGCGCTCATGCATGCATAGTAATATTTCTAAAAACAAAGGGAACAAAAATCATTCAATATTGTTCTTCCTATATAATTATTTCTCAATGTATTTGCTTAGGTTTAGGTTGGTTTTGTGCCGGCATTTAAAAACTAGTTCATTGTGTCTATTTAGTAATATGTCTGGATCTTTATGTTTGATTATGAAGATTTTCTCCTTTATGCATAAGTTGCATCTGTCTCTGAAGTTTTTTTGAGTTCTGGCTCTTGATATTATTTTCCACTTTATTTGTGGGGTTAGGCCACTCTCCAACAAATCCCAATAATGTTTTGATAGTGCCGTTTGGTTCTTTTTACACTTATTTTTGAAGGACTGGCGATGGTTGTATAGTCGGTTTTTCCAATTTCCCGCCGATATTCCTAAGTATATCTTTTTCTCCTCAACCTTTTCTTTGGGGAAAATTGTTGCTTCATATATTGTGTTCTCTGCCATGCATATTCCTTCAACTGGGCACTCTGATCCTGTCCTGCAGTTGCATGTTGATTTTTCTATTCAGGTTGTATCCTGATTTTGTCTTAGATTATCATGAAGGTCTTTCAAGATTTTACTATTGTGTGAGCTCATAATTCTTTCCATATTATCCATGCAAGAATAGCTAATCTTTAGATTCATTTTGTTGAATATCTTTTTTAGAGATGCATTTTTGCTAAAGTGTTTTTCTATCAGTTTTATGAAGTATTTACCTATACTAATATTGGAGAGGTTACAAAAAGGTGGGTTGAACCATATAATTTTCCTTTTCCTATTTTTGGGTTTAGTGGTGTTTTTATTTACTGACTTATCTATGTAATTTAGTGTTTGTTTAAAGTTACTTTTTAATAGGGCTTTATTGTATTCCGATTTATTCTGGTTAAAAAATGGTTTTACTGGAGGAGAGTTTATTTATTCTTGCATTTACTGTATTTGGAATTTGTTTAATTATTGATTTCGGGTGATTTGAGTGGGTACTTATATATATGGGTGATTGGTTTTCCTTTTGGAAGGGTTTATAAGTGTTATTGTTCAGATTAAAAGTAACGTCTAGGAAGTTTACTATTTTTAAGTTGGAAGAAATCTCGATTTTAAACCCTAGAAATTTGAAGGCCCTAATTATTTTCTTTTGTAGTTGGGATGTTAACGGACCATTGGTATCAGGTACAGCAACTAACCCGTCATCTCTGTATAGTCCTATATTTTGAGGGTCAAGGAATCTACTTAGGATATCTAAAATGTATATACCTATTAGGTCAGCTATTTGAGCTGAATCAAATGCTCCCATTGGGACATCGAAGTTGTCTCTGTCTTTTTTAATCCAAGTAGTGTTGTTAAGTTTTAGTATGGACTGTCTAGAGTCCATTATGATTTTTATTTCTTCGTCAGTAATGTCAGTGTGGATTTTGGCAAAACTTAAGCTATTTTCTAATAATTCTTTAGAGATTGAGGGGTAGAAATCGATAATATCAAGTTGTATGAAAGTAGTTTTATTTTTATGCTTTATTTTTTGGAACCAGTTAATCGTGTCCGATGAATCTTTCCAAAGGTTTAACTGGTATTTTGTTAATATAGATGTGTTTACTCTTTTTAGGATGTTTTTAGAAATTATTCCTAACTCTGATTTGGAGGGATTTATTAGTCTGGACTGTAGATTATTCTGAAAGTTAGGTTTATGGTCTTTAAAAAGTAGGTAGGCATCTTTTAGATGAGTTGTACCCATTCTATCAGCAATATTATATTTAAATGCTAATTTTGCAGTTTCTTTGTGTATGGAGGATAAGTGTTTAGAATTGTTGTCTTTCTTATAAGAACCAGAAACTTTATTCTGAATCAGATGGTTGTATTCCGAGGAATTAATTTTGTAGATATTTTTGGATTTGTCAGCTCTGATCCATAGTTTTTTTGAATTTTTGATATTTGTAACATCTTTTCTAAGTTTGGATTGGAATGGGTTGCATTTCTTCTGGAAGGATATTTTCTTGATTAACTCAATTAAATCTTGTTCATAAGGTTCTAATAATTTATTGTTTGGTGGAGTGTTTTGAGATTTAAAGTAAAAGGCTTCATTAAACTTAGTGGGTTTGTTATGGGGATTAAGATGGAAGTGAATCTTCCACTGCATTCTTTTGATGACATCAATGATTTTTTCCGTCAAAGACATGGTGAAGGATTCAATGGTAGGGTAAGGAATGTTCTTGAGTGAGTAGTCCGGTGTAAATTTATCCATTTTAGGTTGGAAGTTTGGATCCTTATTGTAATCCAATGGGAGGTAATCCAACCGAGAGCTCAACTTATTTTATAAGGAGCTAATATTTAGTTTATGCAAAACTAGGTAATCCGCATGGGTAGACCCAAGGAGGATGATATCCAAAGAGCTCAATGTAAGATTCAGAGCAGATATGTTTGAATAAAAACAGACCACTTTAAGGTTCCATGCAATAAGTTATTTCATCACAACCCCTTTATATATATATATATATATATATATATTGAAAATATATTTCAATTAAGCACTGTTGAGTGATAAGCTAATTGTATAAACAACAGCCACCTGTGCTAATGCAAAGCTCTATAGTAAAATGAATGGAGCACTTTGGCTGACTGGCATTTGTTTACATTTGTAAAAACAATACACTAGATTTAGCTGTGTAACTCCACTGAGTGAAGATAGTTCAGTGGTAGAAGCTCTGACTGACACCAAATCAATTGGGTTTCAAACTTAGCTTGAGGCATTTGTATATCTAGTCGCACTGATATAGCGAAACAGGACTGTCTGAGGATGACATAATTATATATATATATATATATATATATATATATAAAACAATGATGGAAAATCTTCCTAAATCTTCAGTTATAAAGTTAAGCTAAGATATTTATATATAATAAAGAATAATTTAGACATATTATATCTATTTTTATTTTAATCCTCTCAAATTCATGGATCAGTTTCTTAGTGCCGTTACAAAACTGAGTAAGAAAGATGCTATAGTTTTAGATATTTCTTTTATTTTCCCAAGCACCTTCAATCTCATCCAAGATCATCTTCAGTGGTGAAATTCGATGAGATTCAGATACCTGAGAAAATAAAAGAAATATCCAAAGCTACAGTGTCATTCTTACTCAGTTTTGTAATGGCTCTATGTAATTGATCCCTGAATTTGATAGGATTAAAATAAAAACAAATGGATATATGGCTAGATTATTCAACTAAACATGCTTAAATGAAGGTATACTGCCTAAATATGTGTGTGTGTGTATATATATATATATATTATTTGTCGATGGTCAAGTTCATCATTATTAATACATCAATTATTAAATGTGCATGAAAGGATTGCTGCCTAAATACACAAATTTTAAATTGCATGACATGGCAGCCAACAAGGAAAGCAACGCTATAACTTTTAGGAAAAATCTTGTTTTATGACAAATAATGAAAGCTAAAAACGAAACCCACATATAAATAATGAAATCCAAAAACATATTGCAGTACTAAAAAACACTTTAACTGAAACTGAATATATATATATATATATATATAGAGAGAGAGAGAGAGAGAGAAAGAGAGAGAGGCTTGTGACCATAAAGAAATATATAAATAAAAAAAATTAATTATACTGCAACTTTGTCATGTTCATAAAAAAATAAAAATTAATTATAATGTCAAAAATAATTATAACAATTATGACTAATTCATTCTTTCTAAACCCATAAGAATCAACCACACTTTTCTCCTCTACATACACATTCTCATTATTGGACAGACAGTCAACACAGTCAGGCTGTCAACATGTACATCAACAAAAACTTTGGCTCCTTTTCCTTTTTTCAGCCATAATAGTAACATTTATCTCTTAGCACTCAACAAAATTTGAAATAAGAAAACCTCAAACACTTGTATTGTCCAACCAAATTATCTGAACACTCATTACACACATGTATAAAAAAAAAAAACTTAGGAGAAAGACTGTATACACTTTACTTATTCTTTATCTTATCGTTCTGTCAGGTTCTGATCCATATTTGATCTGCATTTGACCCCAAACTCAGTTTTACTCAGTATTACTGTCTCTTATATCTCAAGCCCCCCCCCCCATAACAACCAGATTAAAAATAATACTCATTTTGTTGTTTTTACATTTTGCTGTTTCTCATTTTTATGCCTGGCTCCAAAGAACAAAGCCGTTGACAGAATCAATGACCAATTATTGCAGTCCCTCCCAGAAACATCTCATATATATAGTTCAGTGGATACCATTCCAGATCCGGAATAGGTGGTCAATTATCCAACAGAATTTCTGAATTCTCGAGAACCTTCCAAACTACCTTCATATAGACTGGAACTCAAAATGGGGTCGGGAGGGGGCGGCCTGCCTATAATGCTATTATGGAATATGGACCCACTAAAACCTTATAATAGCACCAGACTGGTAGTTAACAAGTTGGAAAAGTTCTTACTGGGTTTGAAAAAGTTGAAGATGTCTTTTTTTCCCAGGATTCCCCTTATTCCATCCAGGTTGGATATTCTATTCACGATTAGGAGACTTCAGATTCCAATATGAGTAAGTTTTCCTATGTGAAAGCAAAGCACAAGGCCAGACAACATCAGTTATTGGACGACAGAAGAATCCTGTTTCTCTCATGGGCAGTTCTAAGTTGGTTGTTCATGTGTAGGAAGTAAAACCAATTTGTTTACACACACAAAGAATATTGTCGACCAAGAAGTATTGTAATGTAAAAACTGTTTAAAGATATTTTTGTGCTTAAATAAATGAATTTGAAGTTATATTATTGTTGTTATAGATTTATTTTTAACTTTTTAAATCCTAGGCAATGCTTAATTATTAGGTTGGTGCAAAAATAATGACGTAATAATGTCGTTTTTTGACGTTAAAAAATACGTCAAAAAACGACATTATTACGTCATTATTTTTGCACCAACCTAATATATAGATAAAAATGAACCAGAAAATGACATTTGTAATTTGCAAAATGTTATTATTGTTCTATTTTTGCTTCATTGATTAAGCTATTATTTTCAAAATGACTAACAATAAAATAGTTTCCATAAAATAAAATTGATTAAAAAGTCAATTCATTATAAAATTTTCTTTAAAGGAACAAAAGGCCAAATTTAAAAATTGTTCTTATTATTTATAGGAATTATTTATAGGAACCCAATTACATTTTTGAGAAATTAAGATTAAATTTGTATCTTTTTTGTCATATTTTTATTCAATTGAAAATGTAGACAGCCTATTATCTGGCTTAACTTTTGACTATCCAATGAAAATCAATGAGAGAGACACGTTCCATCACTCATCTAATCATATATTGTTCAGTATTTTTTAGCTTTTTTTTTTTTTTTCCATTCTTTCTAGTTGTAGTTTGGTATTATGATTATTTAATGCAAGACCAACACAAATCCAGAGAAAAATTCTTCTTTGCATGTCTGGCTACTACTTAATTGGACTGGTCCATGCCTGAAAAATAGGGACAAATTTGGAAACAATTTTTGTAGATTAGCATTCATCAAGACACGTTTGTCAAAATAAAAAATTTTGATTTTTTTATCCTTTTTAGAAGGGGCTCCTGACCATAATATCAATATTGTATAAATAATATCAATCTGTATTTACAATACAGAGTAAAATTGGTCCCTAGCTTTTTACAGAGTTACTGGAATAACTGTTTTTCATAGGAACACAGACATTTTTTTGTTTCAAAATTATTTCTTTTAAATAAAGAACAAATGGATATATACAGTTTTACTTGAACATAAATTTACATCAATTAATAAAAGTATACATCTATTTATTCTTCATTTAAAAATAAATATTATCCCCTAATGTCCATGCATGTGCTTCCAAAAAATACCTCCAGAAAAAAGTTTACAAAATTTTTAAAAAAATTAAAAAAATCAAAAATCAAATATCAATGATGTAAGAGCAGTTTCCAGATTGACTTTTTCAAATAACAGTTAAGTCCATTAACTCTATAAAAGGACAGCGATTGATTTCTCACTGTATCAATATATTTATTTGTAAAAATACCATATAGTCTTCTAGTTATTAGAAAATTGAATGGTACATTAAATCTATAAGAATAAAATTTAATTAATAAAATATAAATATTAATAATATGTCTTGCACATATTTAAATGACTCTTTTAGAAAATCTTTGTGTATAAAAATATGAATTAAGCAGATGAATAAAAATGCCAAAAATTTTTTTAATCATTGAAAACCTAGATGACTCAGTGAATAACGAAAGTATATGTTTGTTAGCAGGCACCCCCACCCCACCTAAACTTAACCTGACTTTGTAAGTAACATATATTGGATACATAAGCTGTCTGGGGAAATTAAAACCCAGCCATCCTAAATTTAAATAGATTATCTTTAACCTAAGAACTCATCAATATTGTCTGCGCTTATAAATTAAGTTCTTAGAAAGTTATTCTTAACATCGCTTGACAATTGGAATGAGACTATGGATTTTAAGTTTAATTTTTGTAATTAAATTTATAAATTTAGTTTCAGTTTTGAAACATGGAAATTTCCTGTCACGATTGAATCATATTTTTAAAAAGAAAATAATTATGATATTATATATATATATATATATATATATATATATATATATATATTTTATTTATTTATTTGGAATTTGAAAAACAACCTTAAGTTATTAAAATCTCACACATATTATCAATTGAAATTCACATGGTATCTACCATTTATCAGTACCAATTTTATTAAGAAAACATTGATTTCCCAAATAAAATCTGACATAGTTTACATAAAAGTTAAATATGTTATTATATATTTAGTGTTTATTGATTTATTAGGTATATATATATATATATTCATTTTTATATTCTATTATAGTTATTGATTTATTGATTACATATTGATATGTGGATTATTGATCGATTTATTGATTAAAGAGTTTGACCAAAAATTGAGTCATGTAAGTTTATTTTGACATTGTGTGAAAAATGACATTTTTAAACCATGTATAATATTTCATATACTGGAAACGAATGACTATATCTGCACAAAGTTCAGCTTATTTTGAAATTCTCAAATCAAGTCTTTTAATTATGACACATTATTTATCCTTTTTAGCGCATTTCTTCATCTTTTTGTTGATTTTTATCAAAACATTTTTTAGCTGTTGGCACAGAAAGTGGAATTGGAGAGTTGAGTTCAAATTAAAGCCTAATCTCTTCTGTTTATTTTTTTTCATTAATGCTCTTGAGAAAAGCATAAAACCATCTTTCTCCCTCTCTTCAGTGAGTGGACCGAGCCTTCTAGCCTTGAATTGAAACTCACAGATGATAAAAATAAAGAAGTTTGTGGAGAGTCATGATTGCCTATGTCATGAAGGAACACAGGAATTAAAAAGAAAAATTCTTCAGACATTAAATTAAACTGTGGGAGTTTGGAAGAAAAAATAACTTTAGGTAATTCTTGAACCCACATCTTGGAGATTTCTAATTTAATGTAATGATGCCATAACTATTTAAGCAACCAAAACATTACAATAAATAAGGTTTCGCATCCCTAATCTCTTCCAACTTTCTAATCCATTAATAATGCTAATATTCTCAAGCTAGTTTTGAGATTTGATAGTAAATACTTTCATTAAAATATGACACCAGAACCAGAAGACATATTGGAATAGCAAAAGATACCTTCTAAAAACTAAACAAAGTATTAAGAAACATGAGAATATCACTAGAAACAATGAAAAGCATGCTGAACTGCTGCATACTAACAAAGGCAATGAATGCTAGACAATTTCTTCAAAGAAGAAACTTGAGTAAAAAGAGATGTGGTTCTACAGAAGGATGCTTAGAATACCATGGACAGAGCATGTAAGCGATGAAGAAGTTTTAAGGAAAATGAAAACAAAAAAGACACTTAGAATCAGAAAGGGACAGATGAAATTTCTAGAACATGAGGAAAGATGGGTTAGAAAATTCAGCACTTACAGGATATATTGAAAACAAGAGAGGCAGAGAGAAACAATGCATAATCTAACAAACTTGAGCAAATGGATGGCAGAACAGAGAATAGGAGGAATAATAAAAAGACAACCATTAAAAGAGCCACAAAGGATAGGAAGTTGTGGAGAGCCATGACTGCCTACATCCTGAAAGGATATGGCACTTAGCATAAGAAGACTTTCATTACTGTATATTTTTTATCTTTTATATCACATTTGTGTGGCTGCTATAATGGTTATCAACATGGAAAATAGAATTGGTGAGCCAAGTTCAAATTATGGTTTAGTCTGTTGCATTCACTTTCACACTTATCTTCTTGGGAAAAGCATGAATCTATCTTCTCCTACCCAGGACAGACTGGGCTTTCTATATTGGTTGGCAGCCAGTCTAAGTGTTGTGGAGTAAATAGTACACCCCCAGTGACTATATGAATTAGTCCATAATTATAAATAAAGAGCTCCAGGTCAGAAATAAAAAGAAGAAGCCATTTGAAGTCAGTCTTCAGACTAATTAATGCAGGCATCACAGCAATTAGAGGAAGCCTTACTTATAAGCGTTATGAAGTGTTTTATAACAGTGGCGATAAGGGATTCAAAATAGGTGATTTATAACCATTGTGACAAGGATTCAGAACTCTTAAGACATTACAGTAACAAGGATTCTTCCTGAATCCTTGTTACTGTTATGTCATATGATTTGTAACTGGAGTTACAAAGATTTTGGAAAACAAAGTATTTGAGTGAACAAGTATTGCTTTGGTAACAAGGATACAGGTGACAACAAGAATTTTAAACATGTTGGTTTTTAAAAAAAATTTTCTTCTTGTGTAGGAAAAAAGAAGTTATTCTTGCAAATATGGAGCAAATTTTGATTTCAATAGTTGAAATTCAACAACAGAAACAGCAACAACAGCAAAATCAACAGTTGCTAGAACTGCAAAAACAACAACAGGAGTTGTTGGATATAATTCTGAAGAAAACAAATCTTTTTATATTATAAGCACTATGAAGCACATTAAAACACTAGGAGAAAGACTACTCTGAATTCAAAACTATAAAAAAGGTAACAGCAAACCACTCCCCTATCTTTCCCAAAAAGTCATGACAATTTACAGATAATAAAGAAATGGAATTTATGGTGAGGCATGATCATCTACATTCTGAAGAAACACAGGGACTGGAATATGTCAGAATATTCCAACCCCTATGTTTGTTCATAGTAAATTTGAATGTAAGTTCTGTGATTATATCAAAAATTCATAATGAGAAAAAATACTCTACCTGGCACCATCTAACCACACCTGGTACATACAACAAATAGAAAAAATATGTGTTAGATATCATTACAATAAAAAAATAACCATTCAGCCATTAATCTGGCATTTTTTAGCAGACAAAAACAAATTATTTATTGCATTATCTAACAGCTGTACCAAAAAGATTTTATTTATAAGCCTTAATTTGAATTTTAGCACTGCCTACTTCATCTGCTTTAAAAATCTAAACAGAATGTAACAAATTTCTGACTTGTTTGCATAAAACGAAGTGAGTAGGATGTTTTGTATGCTTCACATGTAGACAGCCATTTGCAATGCTAAAAGTGTGCATGTGCAAGTGCAATTCTTATAATACTATCAACTTGAGAATAATCATGAGTTCAGCATTTATTTTAGGATTTACTTGCAATGGCAGGCAGTGTGCTGCTGTAGAAAAAAAAACCTTGCTATCACAAATCCTTACTATATTTCAACACACTGGACAACATACCAATGGCAGAACTCTCAACAAAAAACATTTTTTTCCCTGTCATCTTGTGAGATTTTTATTGTATCAGGCTGCCATTGATTAACCAAAGAACCGGCCAGTTGGCGTAGGGGACCCATTTTAAAAACAAGGCACTTTAACTTTTTTCTTTTTCATTATTTTCTCTTTACATGGAGCATGATTGTTCTTGATTATTGCAAAAAATGCATGCAACCCCAGGCCTCTTTGCCCTCTGTGGTAGTTCACTACAGCTGTTGATAAATGACTACATTACATTCAGTAGGGATCTAGAGTGGACACTGCATTCCATGATTTATGGTGTTAGAGTTAATTAATTTTCTTCTTCTGCGGAAAGTGTTTGTGTCACAAAATTGACCTACTTGCATTTCACCCTCCTCTCCAGTCTTTTGAACAGGTGTAGAAGTTTATTCCTTGTTTCCTGTTTAGAATTTGGTTCTTCTAAAGTTTTCTCAACAATCTTTAGCCTTCATGCCTGCAGTAAAACGGTATGTCAAAAGTATAGTTTTTCATTTGATATTGCAATTATTTTAACTACCTTCACTCCCTTGGCAATGTTTGTTGTTTTAAAAAGTGATGATTAGAATTTTAATAAAACCCAAACATATGGAAGTGAATTTATACATTTTATTTTTTCTTTACAACAAAAATATTAAACACTATTTATTTATTAGATTGTTTATTTACAAGAATAATTTGATATTTTACAACATTCTAAAAATGTGAACTCACTAATAAAATGCAATGTTTTATCATTTATCAATTTATAAAGAAATCAATTTTTTATTCATAAATTCCTTTTCACATTTATTTCTTTATAAAAATTAAATAATAACTATTGCATTTTACTTGGTTCACATATTTTTATAATCTTGTAAATAAACATTGTTGAGGGAGTGAAGGTGGTAGAAAATAATAGCAGTGTCAAGGGAAAAACCATCCTTTTCAGACACTGCCTTTTTTTTGTGGGTGTGAAGGTTAAAGTTTGCATTTTTTTCATTCTCTTTCACTCCCAGTAGTCCCTTGTGTCTTAGTGGCATTATTGCCTTGCTTGGGGTGAAATGATAACAACAAAAAAACCCAGTGCCAGCTGCTAAACTCAATTTACTTAGGTTTAGATGTGATTTGGCTTTATTACAGGTTTTCTCCGCCCTATTGTCATACTTCTGTAACCAGGAAATAAAGTTTCTTGTTAGTCTTATGTACACTGATAATGGGGGTGATATTTAAGAAGGAATATTCCTAGTTTGCATTTAGGTATTATTATTATTATTATTATTATTATTATTATTATTATACCTATGATATAGTAACACCTTAATACATGGTCGGAACAAAATGCCTGAAAGAAAAGCGTAACAAACGTGCATCATTGTCATAGAGATTTTTCATACCAATATATACTTGTTATTTATACCAATATATACTTGTTATTTATACCAATATATACTTGTTACTAATTTATAGAAATTGTAACATATGTATTGTTGTGGGATTTTATACTTTTGATATGCGGTGTGTGATTGTTTTACAGTAAATATTTATGGGCTTCTGGAACATTTGTCCCACAAACAGTTGATGGACTTACATGAGTCTGGGTAAAAATAATAAACAGAAAACAATGAATTTAAAACAAATGGTAATTAGATGCATGTATTGACAAAAGTAATTGTGTGTATATACAATTGAAATGAGAGGAAAAGACATTAGAACTAGCAATAAAAATGTGCTTGTTGTGTGTGTGTGTGGAAAAAGCATATGTGATACACATATGTGTATGTGAGAGTTCAATTAACAGAGGACCAAAGAAGCAAATGCATCCCAGCAGTGTTCTTTATCTAGGTTTGACTACATCTGGAATCAAGAGGTAAAAAGAAAAAATATTTTCAAAAACAAAACTGCTCTCTATTAATCACCACAGAGATCCTTCCTTGACCTCCATTAGAATGTCTGATGCTCAACTTCTCGAGAGCAACTCTCTGCGGCTGCTCAGTCTCACGTTGACTGCTGACCTGAGATGGAACAAATACATTGAGTCAATTGCCTTGTCCACTTCAGATCTACAAATCAACAATTCGCCCTTGCATGGAGTATTGCTGCCATATATGGTCTGGTGCCCCTTCTGTTTGCCTCGGGGTTCTTGATAGGCTCCAGAAGCGGATTGGCCCTGCTCTGGCATCTCGTCTACAGTCACTTTCTCACAGACGCGCCGTCACCTCTCTCTGTCTGTTCTACAAATACTTTCATGGTAATTGCTCTGAGGAGCTGCATTCGCTGGTTCCCAGACTTCATGAGTTCAAGCGCCCTACGAGGCTGGCATCCTGCTCTCACCCCTTCACTGTCGAAACTCCTAAATGTACCCGTCTCTTCTACTCTAATAGCTTCATGTCTTGCACCTCTCGCCTGTGGAACTCCCTTCCCTATTCCAGTTTCCCTGAGAGCTATAATCTCCAAGTGTAATGTCAATCGACATCTCCAGTTACCTTGATCTATCCACTACCCTTCTCCTCATACTCTCTTCTATCACTCCTATCTGATCTCGCTCTATATTTTCTGTAACCCCTTGCGTCCTAGTGGCTTCCCGCCTTGCTTGGGGTGAAATACTTAAAAAAAAAAAAAGGTTCACCTTTTTATAGACAAAGAGCAACACTGCAACAAGCATATTTAGCAAATACAGTATACAACAATCAGTGTGAAAGGGGTGAAAAGCAAGAGGGTCTAATTTGTAATATTTCCATACAGGAAAACAGACGTATAGTGATGTCCTCTATGTGCCAGCTGACACCATATGTTTTTCTCTGTATCTCTAATTGCTGTGGGCTTGGGATGTCCATCTTCTCTGCAGTCTACATAGAAAGTGACATGAACAGACATGTCTTGCCTCCAGATATAATAAAAAACAACTGGCCTTCTACATTCTATCTACTGATGTCACTCATTGACTATCATGTGATTCATCTCAGCTAAAGGGAGATAACCACCTTTTACATCCCTACACCAGCTTTTTGTATTAAACATGGCTTCTAGATGAGTCTAGTAATAACAGTGAGATATTCAGCAAAAGACAAGATCCATGTCCACACTGCTTATGCCCTGTCTCTGATATTGAGCACTTTTCTTCAATAAATATGGATACGGTAATATTAGCCATTTCCTTATAAGGAAACATTCAGCATTCATCGGCTAAACAGCCAATGCTATTTTCTTTTAAAATAATTTTTCTGGAAAGTAGGTTTTTCAAGTCAACTGTTATTGTTTTTTCCAGTATTGAAGGAGATTTCCTTCCTAACCTTTTGTTTAAAGTAGTGTTAAAGAAATGTCAGCATCTAGATTATATCATTATTTTATGTTATATGTAATATCCATTTTAGTTGTTTATGCTGTTGAAAATCCTTAAGTGATATGGTTTCTGTTATTTGGTACAGTTCTTTGTTTGGGATTCTTCAACACCAGTCTACAAGGTTCAAAAAGGATGCTCTTCAGTAAGACCTACAGGTCCCACTCGCTCAAATTCATTTTTAATCATTGATCTGAGAAAGTGGTTATATACAGCTGACAGTTTAGATATTTTGGAACATATTTGGTACCATATGAATGTCTCAATCTGACAAGGTTATTTAAGAACATGATTTGAGTTTTCAGGTTAATCATTTGGTTTTGTAGCAACTTGTGGTATTGTGTGAAACTACTTCCAGCACAGCCTATTCTATGCTCAATTTCCTTATCACCTATACTAAATTTCTTATAACTGATATATCATGCATCATATATCATGCATGTAGATATTTGAAGTGTTTACTATTTACTAATTCGACATCCTGAATTTATATGGCTTCAGGGTACGGGTCTCCACAAATTTCATTCCAATTCCAGATCATAGTTTCTGTTTTGGAAACAGTTATCTTGAGTCCTATTTCTTGAAACACTTGCTAGAAGATATTAATTTTTTGATGATCATTCTTATCCTGACTATGGATACTTATGTTATCAGCATAGCTCTCCCACCATCACCTCATCATCAATACACTGACCCCGAGAGGAAAAGCAAGATAGCATACCTTAAAAACTATATTTTATCATAATATAAATTATATAAGCTCTACAGGGTGTCAGTAAATATTTTTATGAATGAACCAATTAAAAACAGAAAAAGTAAAATATTGAGGAGGTGCTGAAAATTTCTCAGCCCAATCCACTCCCCAAAATCTGACCCAATAACCAAACAAAAGAAGTTTTTTTGTAAAGGTCAATAACTTTTCATCCTTTCTTTGTACAATTAGCCATTAACAGACATGAATATTTATAGAAATAAATTTAAAGCAAAATACATTTGTGCATTACATTGCAGGAAATATTAGGGTTCAGGGTTGAGGTTAAATTTTTTTAAATGTTACTGCACATTTCCATGCATAAGGCGATCTTTTACAAGACTAGGTAAAAAAAATATAGCAAATTTTCATGAATTTATCCTATACCTGTCGTATAAGATGGCTACTCGCTTATTGATTAGATAAAGATGGTGTTATTAGAAATGTTGTTACTTACTGTATCCTTAGAAATTAAAAATAAACAAAATAACAAAACCGATTCTATATCACATTTTTTCCACACGCATTCCCTAAAAGGGAAACCATTGTTTTATATACATTTCATCATGTGATCTCTTGCAAATACTGATTCTTCTTTTTCCTCTTCTTTTCCTATATCTAGACAGTTACAAACAGTCTGGTGTACTAATGGCCATTTACTTATACTTCATCAACAATCACAAAATACCGCTAATAACAGTATGATAATGTACGATAATAGTAGATTCCATTGCTGTGAATGCAATCATAATTCAATGTTTACATTTTCTCAGCTGAGCTTGTATGGATACAAGTTCATTTCATTGATATGGAATTATTCTTTGAATAGGCAATTTATTATGAAGTTATGCTAGTAATATATAAGGTAGAAATGATTTTATTACTTTTCTTATCAGGTTATTTAATAATGGGAATCTTTTCATGTACATTATTGGTTATCACACCAAGTTTAGCCTACCAAAAGACATCACTCAAAATTTAAGGACCGACAGACATCAATCAAAATTTAAGGACCGACAGATATCACTCAAAATTTAAGGTTTCTTTTTTAGAATTGTAGCATACAGCAACCCCCAATTTTTAAGGATGATTTTGGGGATTTAAAGGTCATCTTACATGTGGAAATATGCAATATATTTAATAAATAATCAACAATTGTAAAATAATCAGTAAATTTTAAAAATATTACAATACTAATTCTTGGAAATCATATTTCCTATGAACAAAGTCAATGTATCTTTCACCTTTCTATATAAATGTTTACTTATATCAACAGTCACTTGACTTACACAAGAATCTTTTTTTTCTGTTTTGGAGTAATAAATTAATTTTTCAAAATTTTTACCTGGTGAGTCTATAAAACATTTCCTGGCACTCAATAAGAAATTTGTAATTACAGATTTTATTTTATCAACATATTTTCTGTAAATCTAAAATCTCATGAAATAATTCATCTCACAGAGAATTTCTGACTCAAATTCAAACTAGTGACATCATACATTTTTCCCTTTCTTTTAAAATTTACATGAAGATAAAATTAGAAAACTTTGTTTCTTTTTAACAGCTACCTCTTGATATCTTTTTACAGCAGACAGCAAATCTTACTTTATAACAGGCCAGTAACCAAAAACATTCAATTATTCCTGTAATGAGGTTGAATGGACTTTAGCAACAAGTAACTCTCTAGTTGTGTTTTTAAGGCTCTACTTTCAATTAAGAGTGCTTAATTAAGAATGACCTTTAGTAATAAGGAGATGCTATATAAGTACAGCCTAGGGAAAGTTAATATCAGAAAAGAAAGAGATCTTTCTTAAACCTCAGATTAATTTGCATGTACAAACTTCTTCATAGTAAGTCAGAAATATATATATATAAAATATAGTAATTATTTACACTATTTACATTGTTCGGACTGTTGTCCTCATTTTTGTTGGCATATTCACAACATTTCGGCCATTGTACACTCCAGCTTTTTTCAGGTAGTTGGAATTTTGAACTGAACCCCTTATTTTGTCCACTGGGGTAGATTGTTCTTGTTCCACATGCCATGCCTCTTCTGGATATCTCAGTATCAATTATCTCCTTTTAACTTGACTCTCCAAGTTTTTCTTCACCTCTGCTGTAGCTAGGTATTAGACCCACAGCACTGGGTTCAACCAACACTTTTATCCACTGGGCCATATGTCCTTGCAGATACATGACCCAGGGAGATTAAAGAGAGAAAAATTATTAAAAATTAAACAATTTTAAAATATTAGTATACATTGTTATTTTAAAGTGATCATTAATCTATTGCTGCCTACTGTTCCAAAAATAAGACAGTGAGCATTAGTGAGTTAGGTGTTGAAAGCTATAATTAATAGCAGAATTTTTTAGAAACCTATAATTAATACGAGATACAAGATTTTTTTTCCCAAGACTCTAATTTATCAAACATGCGACCTCTCAACACTCAATAGTTTTCATTAGAGATGTTTGAGAAATATTTTAAAAATAAAATGGCAAGATAGGGTTCCAGATACAGAAGTGCTCAAAAGAGCTGGCATTCAAATACTATATCCCATCCTGCCATCTCAGTGTCTCAGATGGCTTGGGCACATTGTGCAGATGGATAACTCCAGAATTCCCAAACAGACACCGTATAGGGAACTGCCTGCAGGCACGCGTAATGGTGGACAACCCAAGCTACTCTTCAAGGACCAGTGTAAAACGTCCATGATGAAATTTTCTATCAGTGTTGAAAAATAGGATGCAGTTACCCAGGATTGAGTTGGGTGGAGACCTGCTGTTTTTGCTCGAACAAAGAGCTATGAAGAGAATAGAATCTAGCGCTCCGTAGAGGCTAGAGAAAGGCACAAATGCCCCATGGTGGATGACCCCACAGTATTCTACTACTTATTGTCAAAAACCATGCTGATTGAACATTGGTCGTTTTAGCCATAAGTCGCACTGTGTTTTAAAATAACTTATTTTCTGCTGCTGACCATCACTATCGATGAAAAAAGCTATATATATATACCAGGTTTTTTTTAGAAATCTATAATTTATATCAGATTTTTTTATAAACCTATAATTATTTCCAAATTTATTTAGAAAACCTATAATTAATGCTGGATTTTTATAATTCAGTATTAATGATAAAAATTAAAATAAAGCTTTCTAAAATCAAATATTTATACATTTCTAAAAAAATCTTATATTAATTAAAGGTTTCTATCTATAATCTATTAGTACCAAACATCCTCAAAGTTTCATTTTTTTTAAATTTCATAGTAGGTATTAATAGGTTAAAATAATTAACTAATTCTCTCTGTTTACTATCAACATTACTCAGTCCTATTAAGATTTAGATAACTTCCAAATTCAACATCAATTACTGTTGAACTATTTTATCTATATACTTTTTAGTACAGATAAAAGTTGCTTATTGATAAGATTAAGCAAAGAAGACAAAAATTGAAATGTTCTAAATTCATTGTTATGTTATCAAATTCCTTTTTTATAAAACAGGAAAAAATTTATATAAAAATATGCAAAACTTTAATCATAATAAATAGATAATGCATGAAAATACAACTGTTTACACTTGTTTTTATGCTCCCTCCTGCTTTCACTCACACACTAACATTTCTTAGATATACACACTTCTGCTGGCCTCTATACGCATATGCACATCTATTTACACATACATGTATTCATATTTATATAATAGCATAGTACAAACATACATACTTTATCTATCTGTCACTCTCTCTCTCTCTCTCTCTCTCTCTATATATATATATATATATATATATATATATATACATATATATATATATATATATATATATATATATATATATGTATATTATTTTTATTATAAGAGATTATAATAAAAACATGTTGAATCACTACACAAAAGCTTTCATGTTTCAATACTGTGATTGTACTTCTTCAGGCATTGGTAAGTAACTGGTGATTAAATGATTTTTAAGGAAATTTAAAAACAAAGTATTACCTCTTTTCTGAAAGTTAAAGCAGGGGGAACATCCATCTGTTCTTTCTCTCATTTATATATATATATATATATATATATATGGGATGGCCTGAAGATTGTGTTCAAGCATGAAACAGACTGTTACCACTTTTATATTTACATACACCCTATTTCTAATACTGAGTACTTTTACTTATAAATACAGCATACCTTAAAAGTATATTTTTATTATCTATACACTGCTGGCCAAAATCTTAAGACTAATGCAAATAAAGGAAAATATACCTTTTACATTGTTAGACTCAACCATGTATTTGAGTAGAGCTTTGAAAAATCAAAATAAGAATAGGAAAGATAAAAATCAAAAACCTTAAAGAAAACTTTAATTGGTAACCTTAGCAACTAATATCAAGAATGTATGTGCTTATAAACTCAGTAAATTTCAAAATAAGTTATTCCAAAAATCGCTTGAAAATGAAACAATACTAGGAATTTTAATTTAATTCTATAATTAAATTTAAAGTTTTTGGTTTCTGTTTTCGAAATGTGGTAATTCCTGTGTAATGATGGAACCATATTTTTAAATTAGTAAATTTATAATATATATATATATATATATATATATATATATATATATATCCAGGTAAGATGAGAATGAATAGAGTACAATTCCAATGTTTATAACATTTAATTAAAAAGAAGGCTCAATAGGAAGTAGAGCAATATTATTTATTTTAAGATATTGCACCGAAAACATCGCAAAATCACTACACAATTGTAGTCATGTTTTGATGGATATCTAAATCTAATTTTAAATCTAAATAAATTATTGACTCACCAGTAATTTACAATCGCATGTGAGATGCACTGATATGCAATTGTGTAGTGATTTCGTCGTGTTTTTGGTGTAATATCCTAATACATATATATATATATATATATATATATATATGTTTATACATTCTTTTTATCGATACAAATATTTAAGTAAATGCTCTGTTTTATAATAAACAGTATTTATAACATTTACCAGCCTGAATGTCCAAGAAATTTTCATAGAAAATATTCGTCCTCCGACAGGATTTTAAACCTGTATCCTATACGGAACCGTCATTTAGCCTGACGTGCTCTTAACCAATCAAGCCACAGAGAATCATTTGATTAGCAAGGTCGAATTTACTGCCTTTAAACTTCAATCTTCCATGAATCTCTCACGTACATTCATATCTGCTCATTGCGTATCCAAATGTAAACAAATGACGTCACACATTATGAAATGGTCAAAGTCCGACAATTATTTTAAGACATTTTTATGTTTATATGTTCATATATATATATATATGATGAAAATAGGGTTTTACCTATGCATATAGGTATGATAAAAATATAGTTTTATGTATGTACACACACACATATATATAATAAAATAGTTTTATATATATATATATATATATATATATGATAAAAATATAGTTTTATGTATGTAGACACACTTATATATAATAAAATAGTTTTATATATATATATATATGATAAAAATATAGTTTTATGTATGTACCCACACATGCACATATATATAATAAAATAGTTTTATATATATATATATATATATATATATATTGTTGCCTTCTCATTAGTTGAGAGAAATAAAGAAAGGGAAGTATAGAGAGAGAGAGAGAGAGAGAAAGAATTAAAGGGTTTAAAGGAAAGCATAAATGCTTTTATTTTAATTTGAATTCTTTTTATTTTGTTTATATATTTTATTTTTATCGGGACTTGCTATAATGCCATTCAATACTCACTGGCCTAGTGAGTCAGTCTACCAACTGGCTTTGTGCTATCAACTGATATTCAATTATTACATGGGGTTTTGTAATATGTGCACATTGTTCTGCAATCTGTGGTTTGAATGAATGAACAGAGGAAGAAGTGTTGCTCACCTGAGTGCATTCAGAGAAGCTGAGTGAATGAGGACGGTGTTTTTAGGGATAAGTAAGTTTCGGGGTTAGAATGAACAGTTGATTTACCCAAGAAAATTAATGGAGGATGATAATGACAAGGAAACACATGGGTAATTTAGACAAAACAAGTTAAGGAATTTATTTACACACTTGAAGTTGTGTCAGTAGCTTATTTCAGGAAAATAAATCAGAAATTTTTAAAGTTTGTAGTTTTAATAAATTGTCTTCAAGAGGAAATGTTCATACAACAGATTAAATAATCAGCACTTAAGAGTATCCATCAATTGGCCAATATATCTAAAATGATGGCTGAAACCATATAAATTTATGCTAAAAGTGTTTAAGGACAGCCCCACAACAGAAAATGATGTGAACACACGGTTTCTTTTGACTAAGAAGATTCCAAGGCTGGTATTTAAGCAAATTGTATCCATCGCGCTGCTATACATCTGTAAAATATATTCTAACTATAAACTCTTAAATTCACCTTTGAATGTTTCAAATGTTACTATAATCCTGTTATTAATAAATATGATTGCTTGATTTCTATTATTTGGAAGGGTCTATAGTGTCATGGGGCTTCGGGTTTAAAATGAACAGTTGATTTACCGACACCAAGAATATTATTGAAGGATGATAGTGACATGGAAACACATGGGTAATTTTAACAAAACAAGATAAATAATTTTTTTTACAAATTTACATGTTTGAAGTTGTATCAGTCGCTCATTTCAGGAAAATAAATCAGAATTTTTTAAAGTCTGTGGTTTTAATATATTGTCATGAAAAGGAAATGTTCATACAACAGATTAAATGATCTGATACAAAATAATATTAAAAAAAGACAAAAATAAGAGAGTTTCTTGCTCATCAAAGAGATATATGGTTGTATACATTCAAAAGTAGATGAAGTGAGATACTTTGAAATATTTACCTTTCTTGGATTGTTGAGAGAATATTCTTTGAAGTGCCCCATGTTTATATATATATATATATCCAGGTAAGATGAGAACAAATAATTCCAACACAGAATATTCAAAGGATATTTTGTATTTTATCTTCTTTCTTCTTTTTGGCTCAATGGCTAATTTCTGTGAAGGCAAGGTTCTCATTGGTCTAAAAGCAATTTCACATAGACTTGCGAATTTAATCCCCCCATTCTTTTCAGCTCACCAGTCAATTTCTGTGGCGAACATGAGACAGAACCTGGGACGAGCACAACTGGTCGCGACTTGCTTTGTCCCCGCCAAAAATGAGCCCGTATTTGTTTAGCATGTAAAGCTACTGCAGTTGAAATAAGGGAGAAAAAAGCACTTACCGCTCTGCCGTAATCCGTCCTCGGCCAGATATCGTAAAAGAATTAGGGGGTGGACTTGCATTGAATTTTTATGCAGTAAAGATGCAATGCATTATGGGACATGGACGCAATGAATTGTGGGATCACAAGAAGACGCAAGGGGTTATGGGTATATGGACAAATATAAAAGCAACCACTTTTTCCCAGTGCGGGGAGTTCTTGGAGTGACGTTCACGGTTGGCGGCAAGAACAGTCTGTTAGTGCGATTTTGAGACAGAACTCAAGAAGGAATGACTCAAGGTTGAAATACCAGCTGGAAGAGCTTGAATTTACTCCCCGGTTGCTGTTTTCTTTATTTTGCCACAAGCTATTTCGGCATATTGATTCTTCAAAATGGAAGGCAAGGTTTTTGACGGATATGCCCATTGTTGAATGGATAGAAAATGTGGAATTGGTCTGCGAACTTTGCGCCATGGACAAGATCGAGCGTATTTTGCCTCTACGACTACGAGGCGGTGCCCTCGCTGTGTATAGACAACTCAGTGGAGAGCAGAGGGCAGACGCGGATCAAATTAAACGGGCCCTTATGACTGCATAAGCGACTGACAGATTTAATGCGTTCGACCAATTTATGGGACGGCGTCTTCGCCCAGGGGAAACGGTGGATGAATTCCTGGCTGAAATGCATCGTTTGGCGCGGCTAATAGAACCGCTGCCTGATCGGTGGATGGCATGTGCATTTGTGTCAGGGCTGCCACATCATGTTAGGCAGCTTCTCAATGCTTCGTCCAGGATGGACGACATGAATCTAGAACAGATTCTGACCCGAGCAAGGGCTATTATGACGGATGACGAAGGGTGCCAAGTATTAGCCGCCGCATCCGTAGAGCTACCGCGTTCAGAAGCTGAGGTTCCCCCTGCCAAACCTGTTAGCAGAACGATTACCTGCTACAAGTGCTCTGGACCCAACCATATGGCGAAGAACTGTACACAAGGACGTCAGGAGAGGTCAAACAGAATGCAGAGGTCTGGCCGCGACAAGCGGTGTTTTCGATGCAATGGCATTGGACACATTTCCTCAGAATGCCAGGGAAACGCCCAAGGGGAGAAGGCGTCAGCGCCAGCCTTCTCCCCGAGCAAGTGAAAACCCGGAAGTTATCCACCGTACAAGTATTTGTAAATGGAGTAGAGTGCACAGCTCTAGTGGATTCGGGATGCTCACAGACGCTGGTGAGCAAGGCTGTGTGTCGCTGCTGGAATCAGGAAGAGGTGGGAGTGTTGACTGCCGACGGGAGGAACCTGAAGTGCCGGGGATACGGTAAAATTAAGTTGGGCGTCGAGCAGATTCAGCCCGTGACTGTTGAGGTTCTGGTCGTGGAAGGACAATTGCTAGGGTTCGATCTTCTTCTCGGGATTGATGCAATCAAAGTGCTCGGAGGTGTTCACCTGACCGAATCAGGCGAGGCGCGTTTCGGAAACCTGAACATATGTGCCGCCATTGTTATCAACAAGCCTGACTTTCGAGTGACGTTTAACCCGAGCACGAAAACGTGGACTGCATTGTGGAAGTGAGCGAGTGATCATTCACCTAGCAAGTTGGTCAATAAAGTACAGGAGTACACAGTACCTGGCCACGTCCGGGATGCATACGATAAAGAACTAGCACGGTGGCAGCGAGATGGATGGCTACTGCCATATCCCGAGAAAGAGCCCTGTCCACCCAAGGGATTAATTCACTTAATGGCGGTCGTACAAGAACACAAACAGAAGGTCCGGCCGGTACTTGACTATCGGGCGTTGAACGGCTTTGTAGACACATTCACGACTGACGCAGAGGTGTGTGCGCAGAAATTACGAGAATGGCGACGGCAAGGAGCTGACGTATCGTTGTTGGATTTGAGAAATGCGTACCTACAGATTCACATTGACAAATCGCTATGGCCTTTTCAAACAGTGGTCAATAAGGGTAAGCGGTTTTGCCTTACGCGTTTGGGTTTTGGCCTGAATGTAGCACCACTTGTCATGAAGTCAGTGATCGACACAATAACGTCCAGGATCAGGACATTAAGAGTGCCACGTCGACGATATCTTCATAAATGAAGGCCTAGTTTCTGAAGCGCGCGTAAGACAGCACTTTGCAGATTACGGGCTAGTCTGTAAAGATCCGGAGCGATTGAGAGACGGAACTAAGGTCCTCGGTCTGCAAGTCTGGGAAGAAAGCAACTCCCTTCGATGGAAGCGGGGAGGTCAAGTTCCAGAAATTGCTCAAATGGTGACCCGCCGAAGCGTATTTTCCTTGTGCGGTTGGCTTAGGGTGGCAACTGCATTCATTAAGCGTTATGCAACTACACTGACCAAAGGATGGGACGACGAGGTAAAGGATGCCCCTCTTAAACGCATGCTGGAGGAAACGGTGGCCAGAGTGCGGGAATCAGATCCTGTCGGTGGGGACTGGTGTGTGAACGGCAATGAAATGACAGTTTGGGTGGATGCAAGCTCTGTGGCTACAGGCGTAGCACTAGAGGTGAATGGGAGCGTCGTGGAAGATGCTTGCTGGTTACGCCCAACCAATGATGCCAGACACATCAATCTTGCTGAGCTTGACGCGGTGATCAAGGGCGTGAATCTTGCCCTGCAGTGGCAGGCACCAGTTATGCATGTGGTCACCGATTCAGCATGTGTGCATCGGTGGGTGTCTGACACCCTGACAGGAAAGACGCGCGTGAACACGAAGGCGGCGGGTGAAATGCTGATGAGGCGGCGCTTAGAGACACTGAGAGCTTTGATGGAGGAGTACGCACTGACTATGACTGTGACGTTAGTAAAATCTTGTCAGAACCGCGCTGACAGCCTCACCAGAGTGCCGCAACGCTGCTTGGAGATGCACAAGAAAGGCGAACCAGTGCAAGTGAGTTGCGCCACTGCAACGAACCAGTTGAACAAACGTCAGGTGACCTACATCCACCAGCAGAGTGGGCACCCAGGTGTTAAAAGAACACTGTACTTTGCTAGGACCGTAGATCCAAAGGTGTCTAAGGAACTGATAAAATCTGTTGTTAGAACCTGCGAAGCCTGCCAATCGATCGATCCAGCACCAGTGCATTGGAAAAAGGGAAATTTGAGTGTGAGAAGAAACTGGAGCAGGTTAGCAATGGACGTGACCCATTACAATGGTAGACATTTTCTTACGCTCATTGACTGTGGTCCCTCCCGTTTTGCAGTATGGCGGCCACTGAGACGGCAAGACTCTGCTGGTGTCATTCGTCAGCTGGAGACAGTCTTCTACGAACGAGGCCCGCCGTCTGAAATACTGACTGACAATGACACCACGTTCACTTGCAGACAATTTAAGGAATTTGTAAGCAGCTGGGGCGTTAATTTAAGGTTCCGGTGCGCTTAAGTGCCGTCTGGAAATAGCATTGTGGAACGCAACCACAGAAGCGTCAAAACCATAGCGGCCAGGAGAAATTGCTCAGTCTTGGAAGCGGTTTACTGGCATAACGTCACACCTAAGGACAACCTTTCACCTTCCACGGCACCGGCTGATGTACTGCACACATACCACGTCCGGGTGAGAGGCATCGACGCGACGCCCACGCCTGAATCACAAATAACCGAAGGGGAATACAAGAAAGGGGACATTTTTTGGGTTAAGACTCTACGAGGTAAATGCACGACCAAATTTGGAACCGGACGTGTGACCGAGGTGGTGAGTCAACAGTCAGTGCGGGTCGATGGGACGCCTCGTCATGTTAGAGACCTGCGCCCTTTCTTGGGCTCAAATCCCACAACTGACGAAGAAGACATTGAGGATAGTGGACAGCCAATATACGTAGAGTTGGATTCAACAACCGATCACTCTGATAGCGGTAGTTTGCCAATAAATCGGGACGTGTCTAATGAGAGCTCCTCTGATGAAGAAGCTAGACCAATCCCCCTTCGGAGGAGCACCCGGAACAAAAGACCGTATCCGCACTGTCATCTGTGTGATCAGGAGATCAGGGGGGAGTGTGGCGAATATGAGACAGAACCTGGGACGAGCACAACTGGTCGCGACTTGCCTTGTCCCCGCCAAAAATGAGCCCGTATTTGTTTAGCATGAAAAGCTACTGCAGTTGAAATAAGGGAGAAAAAGCACTTACCGCTCTGTCGTAATCTGTCCTCGGCCAGATATCGTAAAAGAATGAGGGGGGACTTGCATTGCATTTTTATGCAATAAAGATGCAATGCATTATGGGACAGGGACGCAATGAATTATGGGATCACAGGAAGACGCAAGTGATTATGGGTATATGGACAAATATAAAAGCAACTACTTTTTCCCAGTGCAGCGAGTTGTTGGAAGGACGTTCACGGTTGGCGGCAAGAACAGTCTGTTAGTGCGATTTTGAGACAGAACTCAAGAAGGAACGACTCAAGGTTGAAATACCAGCTGGGAGAGCTGGAATTTACTCGCCGGTTGCTGTTTTCTTTATTTTGCCTCAGAAGGCAAGGTTCTTATTGGTCCAAAGAAAATTTCACATGAGCTAGCAAATTCATTTCCATCTTTCCCCTCAGTTAACCTGAATTTGAAGAGAGTTATTATTATTTCACACTCTCTACACAAGGACCAAAGCACTGTGTTTACAAAATGTTTATATACATTCCTCCCCTCAGGTAGTGGGAGTTTGCTTTTTTGGAGTTGGATTTTCAGGGGTCACATTGTTTTTGGGATTGCCATGCAGAAGCAGATTGCTATAGGAGAAAACAGAAATGGTGAAAGTTATAAGAGAAAAAGAATTAGAAATCTAGGAATTGTATTTGGTTAGCTTGGTCAAAACGGACAGATTTCTAGCAGTTCTACGACTGGTACATTAGCAAAACGGGAATTAAAGCTTAAGGCCACACATATTAATTCCCTCCAGCTCACTTCTCTGGCAGGTAAACACATGCTATACATTCTTCAAATGTCTGCATAAAATTTTACATGAACGTCAGCTAATCTGCAACCAAGACATTCAGAATATTTAGGTCAATCCCAGGTTTTTGAGTATCATACATGTTTCAATATGAGTCGAGAGCCAATTCAAAATTATGAGAGTTCAAATCAACTAATCACCAGCAAAACAACAGGAAATGTGGGAAAAATTCAGTAATTCATCCATGATTAATTGAATCAATTGTTAGGTCTGCTGTTAGGAAAATTGGTTCATGGAGTTATGAAAGACAATTTTTCTTGCCAGAATCTTACGCATTTATAACTTGACCATTTGTTTTTGAATATTGCTGCCACATCTGGTCTGGTTCTTCTGCTATGTATTTAGATATCATACTTATTATAAAATGCAGATTGTGTGTGTGTGTGTGTGTCTGTACGTTTATATATTGGATTGGATTTGCTACATTTTTCAACCAATTTCAACAAAACTTCACAGGACTACATAAAATTACCTTGTGGTGGTTCTGACAGTGCCAAAAATTGGAAAAAACGCAATTGTTTTTGCATGAAATCAATTTGAAAACACGATTAAGAGTCATCGCGAGAATGAAAGGGGGACAACTCATATCAAGTTATACTTATTATAAAACCCAGGTTGTTTGTGTGTGTGTGTGTTCGTTTATATATGGGATCGGATTTCCTACATTTTTCAACCAATTTCAACAAAACTTCATTTTTTTTTGGCAGGTAGTGTTTCTTATTGTCTTGCACACTTTTTTCTTTATTTTTACATTCAGAATGCTTTAAAAATTCTATTTACAAGACAATTGTTTATAATAAAATTCTATTCAATCGGTAGACTCATAACGATTGAAAACAATGTTTTTGTTTGAGTTTGGGTTTGACCAATTCGTAAAAACAAAAAAAAAATCTAATTAAGACATGCGTGTCCGTCAACCTTAAACAATAATCTTTGTCAATTTTATTTTTCAGTCTTTATGATGGTCGATCTCTTACTGTTACATCCCCGGGCAATGCCAGGCTCTACTGCTAGTTCTTGATAAAATCCAAAGAAGAATCTACAATGTTATTGGTCATGACCTGGCATCTCAGCTTCATTCACTTACTGTAATGTAACATCTTTGTGCCTTTTCTATAAATATTTTCATGATAATTGTTCTGATGAGCTTTCCTCTTTGGTAGCTACACTTTACGAGTTTAACTGCAGTACTCAATTGGCAGATAGGTCTCATAATTTTATAGTTGAAATAACTAAATGTAACCATAACTTCTATGCTAGCAGCTTCTTCTCTTGCTTGAAGAACTTTTTCTTGTTTCTGGTTTTCAAGTCAACTTTGATCTTCAAAAATTTACTGCATTCTAATTCTTTTATTGTTCTATCTCCTTAATAATGGTTTTCTTTTTCTCATATTCTTTCACACACAGTAACATCTTACATCTTAGTGGCTTCATTGCCTTGAAAAATAATGAAGACCATTGTAGAGGACATCTATCTACAGGTTTGTATTGAAAAGAGTGAAGTTGAAAACTTTCAAAGAAACTAAATTTAAGATTTTTAGAAAGAATAAATTTCAACATGTGGAGGAAATTCACATATATATTTTTATATAAAGAGTGACAAGACAAAGAGACAGAAAATAGTGTTGTGCGTAGATAGCTGAGAAGAAGAAAAATGTAGTCTTTACTGTTTGGAAATATGTGTATGAGTTAAAATCTAATAGATAGCCACCTTGGGAAAAATAAATTTCCTTCAAGGTTCATATTGACATTTTGGGGAAAAAGAGAGAAAATATTTTAGTCCTGAACAGCATAACTTAGCAGACATCTTGACAGATCAGTTGGGGTCATCTCTGTACCATTGCTGAACAATAATTCACTATTTAGCTTCTTCAGGTGATATAGTTTGGAATTTCGAACCAAACCATATATTTTGTCTACTGGGTTAGATTGTTCTAGTTCCACGTGTCATGCCACTTCCGGACATCTCAGTTTCAATTATTTCCCTTTAGTAACTCAACTGTCCAAAGTTTATTTTCACCTATGCTGTGGATAGGTATTGAACTCATAACTCTTTCAATCAATGAATATGACAATAAAGATGAGGAAGGCAGTCCGAACAATGTAAATAGTGTAAATAGTTACAATACCCCATCTCGGAAATATAGACACAAATCATTCAGCTCTTTTTTATGACTGGAATCAGTTATGGATGATTCCAGGAGATCCTAATCCAGGAACTTTCCTATACAACAACTTTGTAATGTGTTGTAAACATTAAAACAGTTTCTTGAAGAGGCCTTGGGGAGTAATGCTCGGATTGAGGAAACTGAGAGCTGAGTTTGAAGTCCAGCAAAGTTTGTTACATTCACTTACATGCAAATACCCTTGGGAATGGTATGATGAATCTATTTCTTCTCTCCCCCAGCTATGGGTAAATAGCAAGACAGGCTGACCCTATCATCATTTGTGGCATCTGGTCTAAGATAATGTCAACTCTGAATTCAGAACCTTAGATAGCCTCATCAACTCAGTTGGCCACACATGGTGAGTACGGCTACACCTCTGAAGATATGATAATTCAGGGAGGGGTTCCTCCAAGGAGTGAGAAAGTGCTGGATCTGGATATGTTTTAATCAGCTTTCATCCCTGATACCATTTTCTTTTTCTTGAAGAGAACAATGAAACGCCAAAACTGGATTAAAGTCAAGAGGTACACAGTTTTGCTTGTGTAAGTATACAGAAGACACTTATCTCCCTTTGGTGGAGATAAGTCATGTGGTTCACATGACAGCCACTTAGTGATGTCACTCCATACAGTGGCGAAAATGGCAGTCAAATTTCAGTTCATTTACAGCAGCCACCATGTACGGTTGCTTTTTATTAGCCTGGGTTAAGGCCTCCTCAGAATCTTACAAGTCCATGGTGTTGTTTCCCTTTGGAAATATATCTTTCCTAGATATAGAAAGAAACTCCAGCTTGCAGGCTTCAATTTAGAAAAACCCCAAATTTGCTTTTTTCCTGTTCATGGTATATGTCCTCACCTGAGACATAAATGACCCTGGCCTGTTTAAATCGAGATTCCTAAACATGGCTTCTCCAGACACAAGAGTATCTCCATTTTTAATACTAAGAACCATTCTTTTTGTTTCTGCTTACACTCTCCTTTGTGATATATTATTTTCTGCATGGGACATGTGTATATATGTAGACATAGTTTTGTGTATGTCTTAGTGATATTAAAGACTCTTATGATGAAAAGAGACCTTTTTAGAAAGTTGAATATTAAATATATTAGAGGCGTCCCACCGTTATTTATAAACACAAGATCACGTGACGTGAACCAACGCGAAATCACGCGAAATCACGCGAAATCACACAACAGTTCGTATGCAGATAAGTAGAAGGTATTAAATAATTAACTGAATGAATACAAAGAATTATAAGTATATCACAACACTCTCCGCTACATTTTATTGATACTTCGGGTTACGGATGATCTTTCGTCCTCGTCTTGATGATTCGGGAAGAAATGCCAGAGCATCCTTCTCTACGTGCGACTACTGCTGCTGTTCTAAATCCCGAGACTTCGTTTCGCCAACTGAAGTGGAGGATTCCCCATTTATTGTGGTTTCTTGTTGGTCAGTAGACATTTTCGGTTCATTGTTATTTGATGGAGTAGAACTCGATGACTCACATTGATCGGTGAAGACAGGAGAATCCGAATCTACAAGCGATAGGTCAGTAACAGGAGTGGGGGCAAGGTCTTCTGTTGAGACTGTTGACTGACGGCCGCCAGGGAAACGAATTCTCGCAAAATTGGGAGTTGCTGATATTATTTCCACCGGTTCCACTAGTGGGTCAGACTTGTGTTGACGGACAAACTTTCTTAGCAGCGCCGGACCTCTTTGCAACCATTCAGGTAGGGTGTATCCGGTACCCGACCTTCTCGGAAAATTGAACAATCTTTCATGTGGTGTTGTGTTAGTTGCTGTGCAAAGGAGAGATCGAATTGAGTGCAGAGCAATGTCGAGTACAGCTTGCCAATGACGTTCATCCAGTTGCCTCGTCTTGAGTGCAAGTTTGATTGTTTTCCATATTGTTCCGTTTGCCCTCTCACATTGTCCGTTGCCGATTGGATGGTATGGTGTTGAGTGGGTAATTACAACGCCATGTTGCCAGAGAAACTCTTTCAGTTCAGATGATACGAACTGGCCCCCTCCGTCACTATGGATTGAATCTGGGCAGCCAAAGAAGGTAAAGAGATTTTGGAGACATTTTATTACAGTTCCTGTTGAGATGTCTTGGCATGGATAGACGAAAGGATAGCGCGAGTATTCATCTACGATCACGAGTAGATATTTAAAACTATTTGTTGATGGTTTTGGGGCCCATGAAATCAACAGCAAGGCGTTCAAAAGGGGATCAAGAATGAATTAAGCGACCAGGGGGAGGTCTGAAAAACCTTGGTTTTAGTTCAGCACATATTTGGCATTCAGCACATATATGTTTAACATCTTCCATAGAGAAAGGCAGATTCTTTTGTTTAACAAAATGATACAGTCTCGCTACTCCTGGACGACAGAGTGCTGCGTGAAGATCTTTTAGTGATAATGAACACGAAGCAGAGCATGAACGGGAAAGAGTATCTGCAGAGCTATTAAGTGAACCTGGTCGGTATACAATATCATAAGAGTATTTAGAAAGTTCAAGTCTCCATCGAAGTAGCTTATCGTTTTTAATACGGTTTGGTGTTCGTGTGCTGAACATATATGAGGCAGCCTGTTGGTCTGTAACGATAGTAAAATATCGGCCGAGTAAAAGATCACGCCATTTACGAACGGATTCCACAATGGCTGAGTGTCGACGCTCAGATTGCGTAAGAGTTCTAGAAAAATATGCTACTTGGCGTCCATTCTGAGAGAGGCAGGCCGCCAATGCCGTCGCAGATGCATTCGTTTCTATTGTGAATGGAACTTCATCCTCAATGGCCGCAACCGAAGCCTTGCAAATTTCATCTTTTATTCCCTGAAATTGACTCTTGAGTTCTTCGGCAATAGGAAATGAGGAGATATTTAGCAACGGTGAAATGAGGTCAGAGAAATTCTCTACCCATGGTGAGTAGTATGAGAAGAGACCCTGAGTGACTTACCACAGTTCAGAGTCGGTAGTTCTTTGAGTGGTGTAAGTCTGTCTGGGTCAGGACTGATTGTTCCATTCTCCAACAGATGCCCCAGAAACTTAAGTTTGGTGATGCTATACTCACATTTATCAGGGTTCAGTTGCAAATTGAGACGATCAGGAACTTCTTTGAATGCCCTCATATTTTCATTCAATTCTTTATTTGTCTCCCCCCCCCCGGATGAAATGTCATCAATATAGGCGAAGGTGCCTTTAAGTTCGTGTTCTCGGGTTATGCTATGCATGATACGTTGGAATACAGCTACAGAGTTTGTTAATCAAAAGGGTAATCGAGAAGATTCGTACAGGCCTCCGTCAGCTTCGAAGGCTTTATAAATTCTTTCCTCCTCACAGATAGGGCATTGGTGATATGCAGAGTTCAAATCTAACTTGTTGAAAATCTTATATTGAGATAGATGGCGTATAATGTTTGAAATTTTTGGAAGAGGGAATGCATCGAGGAAAGAATAGTCAATGACCATGCGACGCTTATTCCTTTCATTATGAGTCACCAAGACTTGGGCTCGCCATGGGGAATTACAGTTATCCCTTCTTTTAACAGCTTCTGTACTTCGTTCCGAATAAATTTGCGATCAGATGCAGAGTAATTCCTGCTCTTTGTTGCAATTGGCTTACAGTCATCTGATAAATTGGCAAAAAGAGCAGGTGGCTCTATTTTCATCTGAGCGGTGTTACAGACTTGTAAAGGAGGTATATCTCCGTTAAAAAGGAATTCCACACGGTTGTGTAGTTGCATGAATTCTTGTCCAAGTATGACAGGAGTACATAAGTTGAATAAATTGTGATGAAAAGAGACCTTTTTAGAAAGTTGAATATTAAGGTTTTATTCAACATAAAAAGCATACACTGTTACCAGTTACATTGAAGATATGAACGAACGGACGCCAGAGAGAAAGATAGAGGCGTCCCACCGTTATTTATAAACACAAGATCACGTGACGTGAACCAACGCGAAATCACGCAACAGTTCGTATGCAGATAAGTAGAAGGTATTAAATAATTAACTGAATGAATACAAAGAATTATAAGTATATCACAACAACTCTCTAAGAACAAAGCATATTTGTCATTCTTTTCCCTTTCAGCCATTCCATTCTGTCTGTGAAATATGGCATCATTATTATATGGATATAATAATGCCCATAATGGGGGAAATGAAAATTAGAAGAATAAATCTTTCTACCATAACTCGCCTCTATTACACTTGAATTTAAAATGTTGGCCAAGATAAACATTCTAACAAGATGAGCCATTCTTGTTCTTACTTAAACTTTTTCACAATAAAGAAGAAATATTTGAATAAAGTTTAGAAAGATTTAATACTTATATTTAAATAATGCTTTATTTTAAGCTGATAAATTGTAAAGACATTCTTTTCAGAAAATTTTTTCCATCAAATAGAACTATTGCACAATTACAATAGATACATTTTATTTATTATAAATTATTCTATATTGTGAAAGTGATTATTTAATGTTTACATAATACCCAGGACTCCTATTTAGAAATATAAATTGTGGATATATATATAAATGGTGGCTATATTTTTGGATACCAGTGGTGGGTGGAGACAGCAAGTGTTGTACTTTTACAACTTAAGATATACACTTGATTGTTCTTAAAGAAACACCAAGAAACTTGCTAAGAAATCATAGATAATTAGTCCTTCTATGGCATTGCCAAAGGTAATTAGCATACCAAGTAAATTTAGGTGTGCTATGAATCACTTTTAGATTAGTACAGAAGTTTCACTTTTATATTCTTAATACAAGAGTAGAAGCAACATGCTAAGGTGGACAGTAGTACTTCTAACTTTGTTACTTTTATCTGTCTCTACAAACACAAAACATGACACGGTGGAATCATGTCTTTACACTGCCACATGGGAATCCCTGGATAGTCGACCCCTGCCACAGTGGTATGAGCAAGCCAAGTTTGGTATTTTCATTCACTGGGGTGTCTATTCAGTACCTAGTTTTCAATCTGAATGGTTTTGGTGGCATTGGAAGGGCAAAAAACAACAGAATTATGTGAAGTTTATGCAAAAGAATTACCGACAAGGATTTTCCTACACTGAATTTGCTCCTATGTTTACTGCTGAGTTTTTCTTTCCTGATCAATGGGCAGATCTGTTTAAAGCGGCAGGAGCCAAGTAGGTTCAGGTTTTTTAACTATTTATAACTTTCTTTAACTATTTATAACTTTTTTGTAACCATTTATACTTATTTTAGTTATTTATACCATTTTTAAAAATTTATACCTTTTTTCACTATTTATACCTTTTTAAACTTTTTTATCCTATTGTTAAAAAGTTGTTGCTGCTGATATTTCTTTTTTAGTCCCTTACTAAGTCATGACTCAAAACCTGGGTGGGAGGTAAGACAAGGTAGTAAATTTTGTTTGTCCAATTTCTGATGTTAAGTGATATTTTACAGGTACAGTATTGATATGACACGTTTGGTGGAGGAGGGGCGTATTCAACATTTGATAATTTGGCAGTAATATGTGCTTAAAGGTTTTAGTCAGTTTTGATCAATATTTCTTTTCATGATTAGCCATAAGGAATTGTAAATGTAGGACTACCTTACACTTAAGTAAAATAATAATAATAATAAATTTATTACAGGAAATATCAAGTTTTACAGAAAACATTGTTGACAATTATGTATTTAGTTACATAACAAATAAATAAAATAATATAAATTTTGATGCTATATTCGATTTGTTGTTAGGTATTTTTCATTTTCTCCTTTGTTATTAGCAGCATTTTAGAATACTTTGGTAGCAATGCTAAGTTTCCTAAGTTGAACAAACTGGAGCTAATTTCATTTACGCATTGTTACCTCTCTTTTCCATTGTTGTTTTTAGATCACTTTCTTCGAGTCATTTTCATGGGCAATAGTGAAATTCTGAAATTTAGAATGAGTTTATACCATTTCAAAAATAAAGTCTGGAAAAAGGAATATTTTAAATTAATATATGACCAAAATTCTTTTGATAAAAAAAAAAAAAACCTTAATGATTTCACTATAATTATTATACAATAATATAATGATATTCTACAGGCAAATCTACAACTTATGTTACATTATCTCATTGCATGGTTACAAACTATAAACCAGAACTGAGCTTGAAATATTGTGTAATTGGCTCTAATTTTTTGTAAAATACTTGGATATGATATAATGAATAATTTGCAGTGAAAAAAGCAATTTTTTTTATTTTTGTTGAATATTCCCCTCTCCACCAAACGCATCAGATGTTCTTTATATAGATGTGGTAATAAAATAAGCAAAACCCATCCCCCTTCTCACTTGTAACCATCCAGTATAATAAAATAAATGTTTTCAGTACTAAAGCTGAATTAGTCAAATAAAATTTCATAAGCTTCTACTTAGAATTGTTGCTATATTACAATTAATAATACCTTTCTGAGTAGATGAGCAGTTTTACACAGAGAATTTTTGAAAAATCTTTTTGTTATATTCCGTGCTAATAGGGAAATATCACTGGAACAACATGGTGGATAACTAAATAAAGGTTTATTCTAAAACCAGTAGGTGAGTGCTGCTGTTTGGAAGGTCGAATAGTTATCGTTTAAGTAGGAAGCATACTCAACAGATCCCAGCAAGTTGATATTTACTAGCCCCACCACGAGGGTAGATATGGTACAAGGCCGAGTTTAACAGGGGGTTATCCAAGCCTGTGGGCTCGGCCAAAAAATCCCCGTAGAACCAGCATAAATGAGATCAGTTTGGTCAACCACCCCGAATGAGACTCTACCCTTCGGAATAGCCTCATCCGGGTTCCTCTCTGCCCGAAGGCAGAGAGTTCAACTGTCTAGCTGGAACAGATCCCAGCAAGTCAATATTTACTTCCCCCCCCCCACACACACGAGAGAAAGATGTGGCACAAGGCTGACTTTTACGTGGGTTGTCTGAGCCCATAGGCTCGGACAAAATATGCCCGTAGAAACTGTAAAAACAGAATCGGGTTGGTCAACCTCCCCGATTGAAACTATGCCCTTTGGCAGAGCCTCGTCCGGGTTACTCTCTGACCTTCGGCAGAGAGTTCGACCATCTTGCTGGAACAGATTCCAGCAAGTCTCATATAGTTTGTTGCTTTATGGATACTTATAGGTAGTTACTACCTATAGTGTAGTCACTCATGGGAGGGGGGGTGTCAGGTTATTCCATTACATCCCTTTTAAATAGGGGCTGGCAGGGATTTTGTTAATGCTTTTGTCTGTACTTTCTTTTAATCATACCAAGTGATCCTAGTGATACTAGGTAAAACAGTAATTTTAAGGTGTCATTTTTTTTCTACTTCTATTTCATGATATTTATACTTATTTATTTTATCATTGATGATATTCTCACCTGTGTAGATGAACAGTTGCTTTTTATTTTGTTCTCTTGTAAACAGAGCTTACCAGGGATGTTTTTTTAATGTTCTCATCTGTACCTTCTTAAATCCTACTTAGGGATCCACTTATTAAAGGTAAAACCGGCATTGTATTTTTTAATTTAATTTACAGGAATATTACCCTTTTCTCAGATGAATAATTAAAAATAACTTCAAACAAATTAATCCTTTAAGTCTTAAAGAATATGTTACTTTATCCAACCATTACTACTGAGTATTGAGTTTGATCCTCACTGGATGCAACAAAATTCTAGCCTTCTGCCAAAATGAGGAAAGCTTCACTAGACCCCATAGACTAACATTACAAAATCATAAAGAGCTTTGCCAAATAACGAAAACTCCATCACTCAAACAGTAACAGCAACACAAATGAATAACACATGCAACTAGAAGAGACAATGCTGATATTACTGTGTGAATGCACGTCCATTTGTTTTCTGGAAATATCAATTTTACAGAATAAATCATTTCTCTGCTTACAGAGGAAGAAATAAATGATTCCTACCAAAGATGCCTGAGAATAAAAGGGTTTCGAAAAAGTAGGACTGAAGAAATTTTCCTGAATGAAGTTGAGAGTTTGCTTTCTGGAAAGACACTTGTGCTAGAACTGGGATCAATGGAATATCCCTTAAAGGACAAAGATCACTAAGAGAGATAAATGTTATAATTAATGAGCCACAAGACAACAGATATAATCAAAATGTTAACTTTCCGCACTACTTTAAATAAAAGGTTAGGAAGGAAACTCCCATCAATACTAAAAAGAGTGAAAACATTGAATTTGAAAAAATTAATTTCCTGAAAAAATGTCTTAAGGAAAAAATTTTAGAAATGTCAACAGACAATAAATGCAAACTGAGAAAATTTGATGGTTAATGAATACTGAATGTTTCCTTATAAGGAAATGGCTAAACTTGTCATTACCATTTTGCAATATTCTTTAACAGTAATTTGATAGCACAGATGAGAAAACAGTTTGTTTATATCCATCTATATTTCTGAGATGAGGTGCTGTAATTATTTACGCTATTTACATTGTTCAGGTTGCGTTTTGTAGGGTCCCCCCCCTCTTGAGATGATGCGGTATTATGGTGTATGGAGGATTGATTGGTGACAGACAAGTTTTTATGGTGAATGCACAAATTGTAATGTGTGAATGGGTCATGAGTCAGATTAGCTAGGTATAAGATAGTAAGTGATGACCAGCTTCAACACCTCCCCATTTTTTGGCCTCATGCCACAATTGTATTTTATATACAATAAATATCAATAATTACTGACCATACTTTGGCCATAGTAATTGCTGACCATACTGTGTCTGTAGTAATTGCTGACCTTACTGTGTCCATAATAATTACTGACCTTACTGTGTCCATAATAATTGCTGACCTTACTGTGTCCATCATTTCTACAACTGTTACTCTTTCTTTCTTACTAGGATCCCCGTACTGGTACTCAAAAGGTTCTCTATGAAGATAGATTGTTTAAAAATGAAAGATACTTTGATAAACTCCAAGAGATCATGCTAAAATGATTTTAGGTTATTTCAAAAGTTGTTATGTTTATTATTTTTAAATAATTAAAAAAAAAACTGGCATAACATCAAACAATGTCAGATGCCTAAAGATTGTGTATTCTGGTACACATGAAACTTAATCACCAGTTAGAAGAGAGACCTTATTGGGAATAACATAGATGCTCTGTCATCAGACATTGAGCACTTTTTTTCTCTTTGTTGTCTATTTTCCACCCCATACAGGTTAATTTACTTACAACAAGGCTGGGAAAACTGTGGGTTGCATGCAGCCCTCCTGATGATTTTATGTGACACACAAGAGCACAATAAACATTATTTTTTTAAATTTCATTAAAAACATTTTTGGTATCTTTTTATTTTGCACAAAATAATAATCTGTTCCAAAGAGAAAAAAAAAAAAGAACAAAGATGGGAACCATATTTTCATTTAATATTTATTTTATTTTAACAAAATCAAAAATAGTTCTCAGCTAACTGATTTGAATTTGCAATCTGTCTTGTATACATCAACAAGTAAACTGAATCCTGAGTCATAAAATCTTTCACAGCTTCACAAATCTCATTAATAATAATAATAATAATAATAATAATAATAATAATAATTGTGTTATAATGAGCATTTGGTTGCAAAGGAAAGGAACAAGGATTAAGATTTCAACAATGTGTATTGGTCAAAATTCAGAATATCTACATAGTTGTGTGAGAGGTGACAAAATTGTTTATATGTGAATTCTTAGTTGCCTGTGGTAAGGAAAGCGATTAGGCGTAGGGGTGTTGTTGGTAGGGCTGGTAGTTGACTGGATTAGTTGGCCGAAGTCACAGTTGGGACCAGGAGAGGATTTGTGAAGCCAAGTCTAGTTGCTGGTGGAGTTTGACGTATACCTTTCTTCAGGGTTGAAATCAACACTAGTGAGGTGTTTGATGGTCTGGTAGTCATGTGACAAAGGAGAAGTGTTGAAGCTAAACTGCCTGGTAAAGAGGGTTGGCAGTTGATCGATTGAGGTCACAGTGGTGGGTTGATTTGTGGTAAGATGCATTGGTTGCTGAGGTGGTGATGAGGGATTAGGTGTAAATAGTAAATGTTGATTGAGTGAAAGGTCTCTGTTGCATTCTGGTAGAATCAGAGATCAATGAACAGGGTCATGGTGATAACAATGAGAGAGGCCTGTAGTGGATAGTGAAATGGAATGTCTCTGTTGGATTCTGGTTAAATGTGGTATCAATGAGATAGGGTCACAGTGGTGATAACAAGGGAGGCCTGGAGTGGATAATAAAAGAGGAGGTGTTAAAAGTCATGGTGGTTGGTGTCAAGAGCCTGGCCATGTCAAAGCTAGCCTGTTGGCCGCATCTTGCATGTGAAAAGTTGGATGAGATCATTGGTTGTGATGAACAAATCTGGTGGTCCCTGGTCAGTTTATTTTCCAGCAAAAATATTAGTGATTGGCTAATTTTATTTTATTGCACGCGTTTGTTTCATGGACCAGATCTGATGCTTGGAGTTCCTGCACAGAAAACAACTTTTTTATTTTGTCTTTTGCTTTCTTAGTGTTCACATTCGACCAACATGGAGACTGAATTAGAAAATGACCTAAATACAGCAGATATAAACAAATTGTATTAAATATGAAACTAATTTCTCAAAGATTTTTCAACCTGTCCTCAAAATGTTTTTAATAAGCAAATAGATATAAAATTAATAGATATGCAAATAACATGTGCATGTATGATTGTCATTTTTATTGTTGTTGTGAAACTCATGTTGTTATTGTGATGCAGTCCACTTGCATAGGGCTTAGAATGAAATGATCCTTCATAAAAATGTTTGCCCACTCCAACTTATAAAATATATATATATATATATATATATATATATATGATAGAAATTATTAGGAGGATTTGATAATTATATTTAAGTAATTCATTGAGTCTGAAAGAAACCTCGACAGAATGCAAAAAGTACTAGACGGCCATTTCATCCTATATTTGGGACTCATCAGCAGTGCGCATCCACTACCGAGAATTGAAACCCTGACAGTTAGGTCATCAAGCAAACATCATACAAACTGTTCCAACGGGCATTGGTAATAAAGAGATTGCAAATCAGACTCAATATAGTGCCACTCGCTCACATATTCCGTGGTGGAACTCTTACTGAGTTCTCTCTAACCATAGAACTGTGCCCCCTGGAGTCATGACTACTATCACCAAGCCACCCACTATTGCACATTAGAAGCTGGTTCAAGCAATGATATACACATGATAGAAATTATTAGAAGGATTTGATAATTATGTTTAAGTAATTCATTGAGTCCCAAATATAGGATGCTTTCTGCATTCTGTTGAGGTTTCTTTCAGACTATTGGGTCTGATTTGCAATCTCTTCATCACCAAGGCCCGTTGAAACAGTTGGTACGATGTTTGCTTGATGACCAAACTGTCAGGGTTTCAATTCTTGGTAGTGAATGCACACTGCTGATGAGTCCCAAATATAGGATAAAACAGCCGTCCAGTGCATTCTGTTGAGGTTTCTTTCAGGAGAGAAGAGAGAATGTCACATCTCTTATCCTGAGTATTGTGAAAGGTGTAAAAATAAGCAAACAAGATTCTTCTACCGATGTTAAATTGGAAAGAAATTTACATTTATTAAATGGCCCAAAAAGAAACAATAAAACAGAATACAAATTTATAATACAAGTTTGAATGAAATTTTCCTCTGTGCACTTGACAATTAGGCAAGATAACAAAATCTAAAATTACAATATGTTAGGCTCATAAAAGATAAAAACAATTATAGTTTTTGTCAAAAAATATTCACTTACTTTCATGCATTCAATAGTCAAAAACTTTGAGAAGGAGGGAAAATTCACAAGTGTCGCTGGGTAACTTAAACAATAATTCATTTTTCATCTAAAATTCAATATTGTGATAAATCTCGTTTTTTTTATAAAAGTTCAAAATCAAGGTTAATAGCTCTAATTTTGTGAATCTTCTTTTCTTTTCTTTCAGCTTTTTGTTTGTTGTTGGTGTTGGTGTGGTTGATTTTCAGTTCTTTGTTCTTCTTCCTTTTTGCTGTCGTTGGTGCCATCCTTGTGAATGCCAAAACCCTTCAGCCTTTTGCTCTCCTAACAGCTGCTAGCAACTTTTACCCAATACTCTTTTGCTTTCTTCCTCCCAGCAGCTAGCCAACCTCCTTCTCAGTCTAGCAAGCCAGACTTCTTAAACAGCCATGAATTGCCTCCCAGTTGAAACCACTGGTTAAAAAACCACAGAATGTATTTCTTTAAACTACACCTCATTGCCAATTTTATTTAAGTGTGTTTTGAGCTGAATTGAACTCCTTTTTTACAAATTTGAAACCCATATTTTACATAAATCTTTTTCATAAACTGTTAGGCTTCATTTTGTCAATATTTACAACATCAAATCTCAGCCTCATACATACAAAGTTTTACATATCAAATTTATTCAAGCCATTTTTATTAACTAACCATCTGGCTTTTTTTTTATAATTATTTTTAAACACTCTGTTATAAAGAAACTGCAATAAACAAACCTAATCTATTGTATCATTATTTTTTTTATTTTCACCTTTTTATTAATCTTTTATATAATTTATATTTTTCATATCTTTTTTATTATAAATTTTTATATTCTGACATTGATGGAAAATAAACACCCAACTGGTTACTATGTTTTTAAGTGTGTAGTGAATATCCTTTTTTTTTTCATTGAGTTTTTTATTTCACTATAAGTTGTAATCGGTTTAATTCCCCCAACAAGACTGGTTTACCAATCTTTAAAAGGTTGATGGTAATGTGATTAACCCACTACTTTTTTCAACTTCACAAATGTAACAAAAAGCAAGCAAACAATAAGAGAAATAATACTATAAAACAATATTTTGGTTCAACAATAAATCTTCTTTTTATATTAACCAATAGAAAGTATAAAATTGTATGTTGAGAGTTGTTTAAATTGCTTCAAAGTTTTTTTTTTGTGTGCATTGAAGTGTTTATGAAGATATTACATGAAAGATTAAGAGTTGAGAAATTGTGTGTATAAAAATGGGTAAGTTGATAAGGTATTTTTGTGCTTGTATGAAAATTAAACTGTTCTTGGTGTTGAATTTTGTAATATTGTACTCAACTTACTGTTCTGTGTATGAAGTTGTCTCACTTTGATTGAATATGTCACTTGATGTTTTCTGTTGAGTTTATGTAGTTGAGTGAGTGTACTTCACAAGCTGCGGAAATGTTAAGTAAATTTAACTTTAAGTAAGCCTGGTAAAATATGTGATATGGATTTGTGTGTTGAGCTGAGAAAATTAATAAGACTCACTGTCAAAGTCAAATGATGTTTTGTATTTATTGATATTTCAAGTCACGTGGGAGGCTCCAAGAAATTTGGAACAAATTTTGTATCTGCTTAGGATACAGACTAAACCGATATTAATGCGTACGTAGTTGAGAACGCATGGAATTATTAGTTTATTAGCCAATCAGAAAGTGTTTTTAGTTACTTCTCATCTGGAGCCGTCTGGAGTTAATGGGTTGTTGGGCTACTTGGATTGATCTGAGATAATTTTCACTCTGAGTCACTTTTAATGGGTTTTTAAACAAATGTAGGAGTCTGATTCTATAAAGTAGACACCCTCCAACCAAATAGTTAATATGCAATCATTATTAAAGGAACATTTTCAGTTGTTTTCTGGTTCTTTTTTGCCCTCTTGAATTAAAGAACAAAGAATCTCATTAATATAGAGAAAGAGAAATGGAAAACACAATGTAAAAATTATGAAGATAAATTAATTTAATAACAGAAATCCCACAAAAATGTATAAGGGCATTTTTACATGAAATGAAATTTAGCTTAGTCTGACACAAAGCCATGAATAAGTAGGATTAATTAAGAGATCTAACTTACTACATTAGTAATAGTCTACAAGACTAGATCGATAACGATTGCTCCAATGCACCAGGACGAAGTACGCCAATCAAGATAACAAAAAAAAAAAAAAAAAATAGAAATGCCCTTATAGAAATGGCTGTAATCACTTTGAGTTGAGTACTCGTGAATTCACGTGAGAAACAATGGCGGTGTCTACTTCTGTGTGTTTATTAGTTTTGTTTCCTGTTTTGGCAACTTCTTTAGGTCAGTTTAAACCTTCCTGGGATTCTTTAGATACTCGACCAATTCCAAAATGGTATGACGAGGCTAAAATAGGTATTTTTATCCACTGGGGTGTATTTTCTGTGCCAAGTTTCCGATCGGAATGGTTTTGGTGGGACTGGCGCGTCAAAAATGATTCAGACTGCGTTAAGTTTATGGCACAAAACTTTTTCCCAGGTTTCACCTACCCTGATTTTGGGCCAATGTTTACCACAGAATTTTACAACCCTGGGTATTGGGCCGACTTATTTCAGGCATCTGGTGCCAGGTAATTCCTTTTTTTTTTATTGTTTCATGTTTTATTCATTGTTTAATTAGAGAAGCTATTGTTCTCTTTGTTGTTGTTTTGTTTTCTTTTTTGTCGCTCACCTGAGACTGACACAATTTACGAAGAGAAAAAAAAAACAATAAGAGCAAAAAACGATCAGTAAAAATAAAAAAAAAACATTTTAAAATGAGACAATCTTTATATGTCCTAGGTAAATAAAAAATTAATGTTTAATAATTATCAAATGAAAAGTTAAAGTATTAGTAATTAGTTTGTTTTTCAAGTTGTAAATTAATCACTTGTTCGAGCCGACCCAGTCTTTTTTATCGCACGCTTGCGCCTTAGGTTTAGAAAACATAAAAAAAATGGCTAGAAAATAATCACTAGCCCCCACTGCATTAAGATTTTACACATTTAACTTTTTTGATAAAGTTCATAAAACATTCTGCTATGCAAAACAAAAAACAAAAAAGACTATCCATCGATGATTAAAAAGAAAAAAAATTATAATCAAAAACTCTTCATAGAATTTCATAACTTCATGAAACTAAAAAGCTCTTAGAATTGAAGCATAGTCATATCTTGAAAAAGGGGAGGAATTTAAGTGCAAGAAGAAATTACTACACTTTCCTCCTTTTAAAACTTAAAACTAAAAGTAGGTACCACCAAGGACTTTCTAAAAAAAAATTGAAAACAAAAACGAAAAACGCATTTTAATTTAAAAACTGAATAAAATGCGTTCTTTTAAGTTAAATTTAAGTTTTATTATAATTTCAATTAATATAACTTAAAAAGTTAATCCGTATTAAAAGAAAAATTAATTTCTACATATGATGAATATAAATGTAATTAAAGTTTTTTTAGTCATTTTTAAAACATTGTTACGTTTTCGGTTTTTTGTCACTCATCGAACCACCATGATAGAAGAAAAAATGTAAATAAAATAACAAATTTAAAAATCACTTAAAAATTCAATATTTGTCCAAGAGAAGTGCGTTTTGAAGTTATTTGATAAATTTGAGGATTAATTAACTGGATTTTAAAAGTAATAGTAATGTTTACTACTTTCTACTTAAAAAAGATAATAAAAATAACAGTTATGTACGCGCCTGTGGGGTTAAAGGTTAAAAACAAAAACTGTATGACAGCTCTGACTTAAAAAGCGTGCAAAAAATAAAAATTAAAGAAATACGGAACACCAGCATTACAATAATCAAGTTTATGTTTAAATATAAATTTTCTTTAACCAATAAATTTAAGATTACAATTTTTATTCTATATGCTTTTTTAAACTTAATAGAATGAATAATTTTATTTTTTTATACATTAAGTATTTATTTTATTTAAATGATACCTTTCAGTTAAAATCATTGCTTTTATTTTTTATTATTTTCTTACATATTTCATGCCATATAATTGCAGCCAATGTAATTTTTAAAAATAATTCCGATTTTAAGAAAATATATTAAAATAAAGGAGTTGCTACTAACAAAAAATGGTCAAAATTGGTAGATTTCACTTTTTTCTTAAATATACCTTGGCATCCAAGTGATATCTTTATTTTTATTTTATCCATAAAATTATTATAGTCTTTATATAACAACAATAATAATAATATTTTATTCTATATACTTTGATGAAAATGAAATTTAGTAGTCCTAGCTGAGAAATGTAAATTATTTCCCTTCTGTACATACATACAAAAAAGGAAAAAAAATGAAACAAAATTCTTTAAAAAGGTTCACACTGCAAAATGGCATTAAACTTTACATTTTTTCAATTCTTCAAACATGTCTCGATAAAAGAATCTCTTGTGATGAACAGCAACGAGATGAATTTGAAAATGAATTACCAATCATTTTTTTGTAAAATAAATATTAAATGGAAAGTTTTTCCTTTCATTCTGAAAGAAAATAATGAGTTTTATCAAATTATGCAATCATCAATTCTTTTTATTGAATTATTTTTCATAAGAATCAAGATGAATTTTCCATATGTTCACATGATATTTCATAAATTTTTTACTGAAATAATATCTTCAGGGATTTTTCTTTATATAATTGTAAAAAAATAATGAATACCTACCGCCCTAAATTAAAAAGTACACACAAGATATCAAAAAGGGGTTTGAAACAAACCCTCAAAGTAATATTTCCACAAAATTTTCTGATGAAATAAACCTATTCAGTTATTTGAATTAAAAAACAAGTCCGTTGCAGGAATCTCTATGAAAGTATTTTGATATGCAAATTACTAAACATCTTCTCCCAGCTGTCGATGAATGGAAAAAAAATGTTCGTCCGATAAAAGCAGTTGGTGTTCTTGAATCAGGAAAAAGAAGTCGGCTATTTTGGCTGCCATGGCTGTTGGAGAGTGAGTTATTTTTCTGACTGGTGGCATGCATTGGGATTTGTGAAATAGTGCTTGCAAATCGAGTTTTAGGCATTTTCTTTTTGTCCCCAATGTTCAGGTCTGAAATTAGTGATTTATTCTTTGTGACGTGGAAATAATCTGCAACAAACATTTCCTTTGCAATCCCAGATCACCTACATCAGTATACAGTATTCCTTAGTGATTAAATTCTAAAAGTTTTGTTTTAATTGGATAATTTTCTGATTTGGGGCAAATAATTTAAAAACAGGTAGCAAATTGTTTTTTGCTTTCATTTCAGAAAAAAGGCATCCATTTTGGTGGTACCTATTTAAAAGAAAGAAAAAAGTCTCATCCTGCACACAAATTGAGATAAATATTGGCTAATCAAAAAATAAAAAAATAATAGGAAGAAAAGTCATAATTTTGATTTAGTATCGATGGTAGGAAAAAAATTCGATGGTAGGAAAAAAATTCATAGAGAAAGTAATATTTTCACTTAAAACATACAATATTTTGATAAAATAAGTAATATTTTAATTTAGTTAATACAGTAGAATCTCTGACAACTGGACTAAGAAGGCCTTCCAGATATGAGGAATTAGTTACAAAGTCCGGATATGAGGGGTTATATTTAGATTAAAATAAAACAACTGAAATCAGGTTTAACATTTATTTTCAATGTTTTATAGTAAACAAAATAAGCTTATGGTGAGTGAAATATAACAGAATTGATTTTAAGGAAAAAGAAATAAATTATGTAATGTTAATGAAAATTCATTAAATTAATTATACCACGTATGCAAAACAAATAATGTAACAAGGATTTTTTTAATCGCTGTTGCATGATGATTCTTTCTCTTCTAATGTCATTCTCAACATTTTTGGCATTTCATTTTGCTTTTGTTCTTGAAATTTTTGAAACAAAAAATACTTTTTAATTCTGTGTGCATTATTGCAATTGTCATAGCAGAATGGTGGCTTTCTTTCCATAAAACTGACAGCCTCTTCAATAGCCTTTTTCAATCTCAGCCCAGGTTTCATCACAATCATGCATTTCGTCGCTATCTTGTTGCAGATGTGTCTCATTGTCATCCTTTCCTCTTATTCCCATCATCTTTTGTATCAATACCATCCATTAGGGTGAAATAAGCATAAGCAATTATCCAAAGTAAATTTCCTGAAAAACAAATTTCAAATCAGTTACATATCACTCATATAGTTCAAATATACACATCAAAATGATGTCCAGATATGAGAGCATCTACTGTATATCTTATAAAAGTCATTTAATTTATATTAATGAAGTGGATAATAGCTTAAATAAAATGTTGACATCAGACTTATTAATAGTAGAGTAATAAAATAAGAAACTAGTTTGTTAAAATATTTATTTGATTAAGATAAATTAATTATGCTTTTTATTTTATTCATTTCTATAAATTAAAATATTTATTTTATTTTAAAAAAAAATACCTATTTTAACTAAAAATATTATATGAATTTTATTTCCTAACTACAAAACACTTATGACTTTTTCTGCCCTAACAAAGCATACCCTATGAATTTCCTTTCCTAATTTTCTTCATACAACTGAATTTTGAGGTCTAAAATGGAAAGATGTTGATCTGTCAGTGAAGTAAAAACAATCCAAATTGTTTTCAAATTTTGAGAAAACGTATTTCACATTATTCACTGACACATTTAAACAAAAATCTTAATTTTTACTGTTTTGTCACTGAAACTGAATTTTGTCTTATACCATGTTCAGCCATCTTTGGTGTATACTGAATCTAGGGATGGTTGGTCTCATGACTGTTACTCTAATGTTAATATCTGCAATATACACCTGTTTTTTTTTTGTTTTTTTTTTTTTTTTGACAAAATTTGTTATTCATATAAATTCATTCAAATTCAAAATGTATAAGCTAATGTATGCAGGTACATCAATAAGTCTGTAGTTTAAAATGGAAAACAAAACATTTTGTACAAAAAATATTTTTCATTATAATCTGCTTTCATGTCACTGCACTTAATTCAGCAGTGAATATTAATCACAAAATTCACTTGTTAACAGTGTCAAGCCAAGTATCCCATTTAGTACACACACACACACACACACACACACACACACACACAATGTAAAGTGATAATCTATGACTACTATATATATTTCACAGTTTTCCGATTTGAATTTTCTAATGAATCTTTATTTTTAAGTTAAGGATCAAATAAGTTCATGGTGAGTTCTATGACAATAAAATATTGCAATAACAATCATGAATGTGAAGTGGGTCTTTATTTAAAGAAGTAAGGGAGTACAAATGAAAAGATTTGAAATTGGTAACTTTTTCCATTTCTATGAAACTAAGTAACATCTCTGCATGTTTTCACGTATCAAAATGGAATAGTTCATTATTTATGAGGTATTGTCATGAGACATTAAACACTTCTTTCATTTTCTCACTGAAACCATGTAGCTCCTTTGATAAGTCGTCTTTGTGGAACAGCCCATTATTTATGAGGTAATGGCAGGGCGTAACGTACATATGTGCTAACTTAGGCAAGTATATGTGTGTGTGTATATATGTGTATATATATATATATATATATGTATTTGTGTGTATATTATTATTATCTTTTTATTATAATAGATTATAATAAAAACATTTTAAATTGCTACACAAAAGCTTTCACATTTCAAATGTTTCAATACTATGATTATACTTATTCTATTATTTATTATGATTATACTTATTCTATTATTTATTATGATTATACTTTCTCAGGCGATGGTTGGTAACTGGTGATAAAATGATTTTTTAGGGAAATTTAAAAACAAATCATTACCTCTTTTCCAAAAGTGAAGGTGGGGGGAGGCATAAGGTCAGAAGTAAAAATATACTTGTGGGTATGTCTCGATTAACCAATTAAATATCAGAACTACCCTAAATAGAAAAATAAGGCCAGAGGGTGGAGGTGGGTGAGTTATTTTTTCACGTCACGATAAATGCCACATAGACATGGCATCATTGATGATTGTGAAGAATATGGCAGTGACAATTTTATATAAAGCTAGTTCATTATTAACTGGTAGAGTTGTGTGATGTGTTGTGCCTTCGTCTGAACCACATGCAAGAAACAAGTTAAACAGATATAAAAGTTGATATAATACTTTCCTGTAATTATTGACACAACTTTTGTATAAATTTATATAATTAATAATATAATTATTCTTATTACCCTGTTCAGGTACTTTCTTTGTCTTTCTAACACCCTATGACTGATTTCAGCTCAAATTGTGTGGTGTGAGGGGGGATAAGTGAATCTTTAAAATGAAATTATGGGGCATTTAGTACAGAACAAACTCATTACACAACGGAATAATTGGATTCTGCTTTTTGTGATAATGTTTGCAAAAAGAGAAAAGAACAATTTTAATCTAGAAATGTAAGAAAACCCTGACATTGAAATCTTTAAAAAATGTAAAAATTAAAAATAAGATTCAATTTTTATCACCAGAGATGTGTAGCAACCACATAATTCTAATTTGACTTTGAAGTTTTAAACATATCTAAAATAGATTGGTGATTACAGTCACTGTCATATGATATTTGGAAACTTTGACTTAAAATATTTATCTTTGCCTGTGTCAGGCCCGTCATCACAGTGTTTTGAGGTAGGGTAGTAGCTGGCCTTTAGGTCAGCAGGGACAGCAAATAAGAATTTGAACACTAAAATTAGTTCATATCATTTTCACGTGGGTTGTACGAGGCAAGTGACAAACCTGGTGTGTGTATGTATGTACAGTGATGCCAATAGGTTTTTTTTAATGTAGTGTGACTACAGGACTCATGGGTGATTATTTGAGTAGGTCCCTAAACTAATGTTTAAATTTGTAATGTTAAACTGTATGGCTCCAGAATAAAGTTTTTTTACCATTGTCTCAAAAGACATTTTTAATTGACCCAAATCATTTAAATTGATAGGAAAAAGTTTGACTGCTTTTTTAAATTAAATTAATAAATTTGAAACAAAAACAGTATTTATATTTTTTGAGAATTATGATAGAACAAAGATTTTTTTTTTAATTGACAGAATTTCTTATTTTAAATTGACAGAATTTCTTATTTTAAATTGACAGAACAATTTTTTTTTTAATTAATAAATTGAATGTGTTGAGTCTAGTTTCTTATAAAAACCAATTCTGATTAGGCAAACTACTTTAAACATTTAAGTAATCTCCCTTGAATCTTCTTAGAAATATGAAACTAATTAGTGATGCATTCAACTTTCAAATCTGCATGATACAAAATTCAAAGAAAATATTTTTCTGTAACAACATAAAACGCACCAAAATGAATTATTGGTGAATCTAGTGCTTGTGAACAGAACATTGCATAAATAAAAACAAAATAGTGACTGTAATATATATATATATATATACTTACCATTGCCTGAAGAAATACAGTCAAATCAAAGTATTGAAACATGAAATCTTTTGTGTAGCAATTAAAAATGTTTTTATTATAATCCTAAGCCTAATTTGTTGGTAATGTTTGAATTAATTCCTGACCACAGTCAATCCCTTTATTCCTGATTTTTAAAGTACAGCATCCAAATTTAGTGGCAAAATTTGCTGAAACAGATTTCTAGTTGAAGATTCTAAACTTAATTGTATCATCCTCAGCCTTTTCTTTTTATCTGCAGAAGGATTTAGTTTGATAATGCAGAAAATGATTAAAATGATGGATGGAGTACTGGAAAAGATGAGGGACAGCAAAAAGAAATTCAGAAATTTTTTATAAGCTTTAAATGCAGCTGGCACTAAAATATGTCTTTGACTTCATTTTCCCCTCCAGATGTATTACTATAAGAATAAATTAAACTTTTAATGTATTTGTTTAATAAATTTTATCTATGATAAAATAATATCTGGTTAACAGGTAAAAAAACAATTTAATAATAATATTGAATCTTTTTGCAATATTTAATACATTTTTGAATTTACAAAGGTGCTACCAGATGGTGAATGTACAGAGAAGTCATGACGAGAATTATTTTAGATAGCGGCAATTTACAAGCAGTAAATATCCTTTTGTGGGGAGAGGAATACATGGTCTTATAAGATACATTGTCTAATTATTGCTGGTAATATTTAGAAGAATCAGAAACAAAAATACTCTAGATTGAATGCAAAATTATTTTGGATTTTGAATAGTTCTCAGCTCAACGCAGTTCCAAAATGACCAAACATCAGTTTGGATGGAAAGGGTCTTCATGGTCGTACTTTTATAAATGTATTTATGAATATAAATTATGTATCTCAAGTTAAATAAACATTTGGTTAAGAAATCACTGACAATTTTTGCAATATTTCATGACATGTCTTTGAAATTTCATCTTCTGTAGATATGTTGTTCTAACAAGCAAGCATCATGAAGGTTACACAAATTGGCCTTCCAAAGTTTCCTGGAATTGGAATTCTATGGATGTTGGTCCTCATCGAGATCTTGTTGGTAAGTGAAATTATAGAATCTGCCATTGTTTTTCATGTTTAGTCATTTTATGTTAGCAAGGTGACTACATGTAGTTAAGGATAACATAAAGACTAGTGATAAAATAATATAATTTTCATCCAATGCAAAAGAAAAACAATCTGATACCAGTGTTCAGTATATCAATGGCACCTTTTGATCTTCAATTGAAGAATTCTATTATAATTCTGCTTATCCCTCTTTCCATTAATTAGTTCCTGAGTTTGCACAACCATTGCGCCCAGCCAATATCTCATAAATAATGAACTATTCTGTTTTCACTGCAATGAAAACATGGAAATGTCAAAGATGTTAATTGGGTTCAATGAGAGAAGAAACAAACAAAGAAGGACATTTTTCTCACTGAACCCAGTCTCTGACATGTCATTTTCATATGAAAATTTCAGTTTTAATATTCAAGGACACATGGTACAGTGGATAAAGGTGTTAGTTAGATCCAGTGACAGGACCCAAAGTGTGTGAGTTCAATACCCAGTTAAAGCAGTGGAGGACTTTCAGAGGGGAATCAACAGGAGATAACTGATAACTGACATCCATTAAACATGGCACGTGGAACTAGAACAGTCTACCCTAGTGAGCGAAATAAAGGGTTCAGTTCGGCATTCCAACCACTTGAAGAAGGCTGGAGCATACAACAGCCGAAATGTTGTAATAAATATAGCGAGAAAGATGAGGACAATAGTTTGAATAATGTAAATAATGTACATAATATTTCATCTCAGAAATATAGACAGATACTGATTCTTAATTTTTAGGTTAATGATTGAATAAGTTTATAATGAGTTCTATGACAAAAAATATCCAAAGAAATTCCCCTATTACATTGTTAAATATTTGAGTTTAACAACTTTAACAAAATATTACAATAACAATCATAAATATGAATGCTGGTCATTAACTTATTATTTTAAGAAGTAAGGGGGTACAAATGAAAAGATTTAAAATTGACAACTTTTTATGGGTATTTCTAGTGAGGATTAATTCTTCAAAATTTTTTTAAAGTAACAAGGTCTGTCTGAATAAAAATAGGCAAGTAACATTATTAATAATTTTACTGTATTGAAAATGAAGAAGAGATGGTCAATGGGAAATGTCTATTGGCTTGTGGCTAGCCGTGTTCGGTTCTGGTAAAGGCTGCAATAATAAATCCTGGCTGTATCCATGTTTGTATCCCTAAATACACCCAGTGGATGTATGTATCAAGTTTTTTTAGCTATTAGTTCAATTTTCAACAAAGTTCTGCTGAGTTTAAGACAAAAATGCGGTAGTGTCGTCAAGGGTTTATTTTTATGAAATCTCGAGATGAGAGTATTTGAGGAAGGGGGTGAAAAAATATGATTTTGATAAAGCAAGTTTGAAAAAAAAGCGTCAAAAGGACATTTTTTTTCCCTTGACACCACTATTGTTCTGACTAGTGATTTTTTTTTTTCATTTTTTTTTTTTTGTTCTTGAGAATTTACAACAAACATATATTAACACTATTTATTTATCAGATTGTTTATTTACAACATTCTAAAAATGTGGAGAATTTGACTGTTCAGGCTGGAGAAAAGTAATGTACTTACCTGGGATTGTTTGATTCTTACTAACTAAAAGTTGTTACTTTTTACTAACTTTTGATAGTTACAGGGGACATGTGACCATTACCACATGATCCTTGAAGCAGTTATAAGGAAAGGGAAGTGTTTTTTCTGCCCTCATTGTTTACATTTACTTTATGCAAATTATTAGACGGTCACATTATGTTGCAGAAAGGAGTCTCATTTCTCAACTTAAGTGCTTGATCCCTCTTGTTTTTTGCAAGGTTGAGATTTTCTCAACAAAAACTAATACAATACAATATTTATCATTCATTAACTTATAAACAAATAAATATAAAAACAATTTTTTATTCATAAATTTATAAACATTTACTAAATTATAAAAATATATGAACCAAATGTAAGGAAATCTTTATTATTTAGCATTTTATAAAGTTTGAATCAATTCGCAATTAGCTGATGTTTTGCCAACCATTCTAATAAACAATCTAATAAATAAATAGCACTTATTATTTTTGTTGAAATTTTTTAAGAACAAAGAAAATGTATAAATTCACTTTCATATGTTTATTAAGGTTCTAATCATCCCTTTTTAAATTAATTAATATTGCCAAAGAATGAAGATAGTTAAAATAATGGCAGTGTCAATGGAAAAAACCATTCTTTTGATGCTCCATTCTTATTTTGTGGGCACGAAGATCCAAGTGTGCTGTAAGTTTTATCATTGACCCAGTCATTTAGATTATTTTAAAGATTCACAAAGAAACAATTAGAAATATTAGGTTACATTAATGCTTAAAAATATCTGAATATTTTCAAATTCCTTATATTTCAACTTCCTCTCAAACAAAGACTTTTTTTTTGTCTTTTTGTAGGTGAGCTTGCGAATGCAATTAAAAAAAGAACATCTCTTCATTTTGGTTTGTATCATTCCTTATTTGAATGGTTCCACCCTTTGTATCTTCAAGACAAAAAGAAAAAATTTACAACCCAGGAATTTGTCAAGGTAAGTATAAATCAATTTGTGAACTTGCTTTTTCTTTGTTATTTCAGAAAAAAAGTTAACCTAATGATAAATAAATTACTGTGTAAAATTTTTGAATATAAAAAAAAAAATTTTAAAACCTATAACCCAAAACTCTTCTTCAATAACAAGAGCAATAATAATTTAAAAAAGTTACTTTATTTAGTTCACATTAAATTCTTTTAGGCATATCTTGTAAATTAAAGGGAAATAACTTTATAATCTTTTTAGCTCATTACCTCCCTTGGATGTTGTAATGGAAGAGAGAAAGAATCTTTTTTTTTACTCAGGGAAAGGAAACAAAAAAATGTTAACAGAACGATGTTAGATCACTGACGGAAGGAAGCAATAGGAATAATAAGTAAAAAGGCAGTATAAAAAGGAAGAAAAGAGGCGGGAGAGAGGACTTTTTTTTTTTTTTTTTTTTTTAGATGATCTGTTATTTTGAGGCAACAAGAAACCAAGCGGCAAGTGAGAGATAGTTATGATGACTTGTCAAATGATTTGACAAATTTAGTAAAAGGGTTGGACAGAGGTACGTTACTGTTCTGAACAAGGATAAATGCTCCGAGATTGAGGAGTTTGATTGATTCATTCTTGAAACCAAATCATTTTTTTCTGCTTTACTGTTTTAGGCATGCAGATATCCAATTTATTTACTATAAATATTTATGCAAAAAGTTAATAATTTTCAAAGATTTATATTAAAATTAGAAGATCGATAATTACATGGATACTATATAGTCGAACATTTATGTCAAAATGATCGAACATTATTAGAAAACCAACCAGTTGAAAAATACAAGTTCATGTCATTTTAATAAATATGAGATTTTATATTTTTATGCTTTTTATCTCAATTTAATGTAATAAATTTCTAACTTGTAAATCTTATATAATTTCTAAATAGTTCTGATTATCTTCCTTCTTTGGTAATTACACTTTATGAATTTAAACACAGTATTAGATTGGCACCAAGGTTGCATCATTTTACAGATGAAATTAATAGATGTAACCATAAGTTCTATGCTGACAGTTTCTTCTTTCACATTTCTTGCTTGTAAAACTCTCTTCTGGCCTCTTGCTTTCCAGTCAACTTTGATCTTCGAAAATTTAAATGCAATGTCAATCGTTATTTTCTGTCTTCTTAATCTTAATTCCTGTTTTTTTTATTGTTTTCTCTCCTTAATAATGTTTTATTTTCCTTATATTCTTTCACACTTTGTAATGCCATATGTCTTAGTGACTTTATTGCCTTGCTTAGGATGAAATGATTAAAAAAAGAAAATACTTTATAAAAAAGATGTGGAAGACTAATAGGCCAATAATTTGAAGGATAAGACTGTTCACCTGAGTTCTTAAAAACAGGAATTGCAGAAGAGGATTTTCAACAAGTTGGATAGCAAGAAGTAGCAAAGTATTTGTTGTAGAGTTTAGAGAAAACAGGAGACAGTTTGGAGCACATTTCTTTAGAACAATTGCAAGGGTAACATCAAGCCAGCAAGGCTTTTAGCAATCTAGTTTAAAAATGGTAGCTGAAAACATGAATGGAGTTATATATATAACTTCATTCATGTTTTCAGCTCTCTGTTATATGTATATCACAGAGCACACACTTTATCAGCGAACAACGGCTTACCCTCATTGTGAACATATTTGCTGTTGTTTATGTTTTTCCACAGTTTTCATCCGATTTCAATGAATGTTTTTTGTTTGATACATAATTCTTCAGTGTTGGTTTTGAATCCAAATTAGCTGGAAAAAATTACAGCCTTCAAGGTGAAAAATTGAAAAAACTGATTTTTACACTTTGCACAAAAATCAAAGGCAAAATTTAATGTCTGTAAAAAAACAGCGTACAATCAATTTAGAGAGTTGAAATATAACGCAAAAGATTATTAGAATTATAAAAAAAAATTATATTATAAATAAAAATTATCGTATATTATTATTATGACGGTCCATGGAAGTGATTCCTTCCTTGCAAGACTGAGAATGCAAAAACGGCCATTTTCATGGCCGCCCCCATTCAAATTATTAGCCCCTCATTTGGGGATGTGTCTCAGTTGCACCTAGTTGTTGTTACTAATATTGATTTTCAGGTGGGCTGACTTTAAACTTAAACTGCCCCAATTGAACAGTAAAAAATCCCAGTAATGAAACACCTAGTTGAAGACTGGTTATACTGCTAGTATGTGTGTGTGTGTGTGTGTGTGTATATATATATATATATATATATATATATATATATATACACACACACACACACACAAAGACAAAAGGAGAAAACTCTTCATAGTTAATTGAATGAAACCAATTTAACCTACAGATTAAATTCCTTGAAGGTTACCTGGATCAACTGACACCTGATAATTCCGTGAACCAAACTTGTGAAAGGCTATAGAATATATATATATATATATATATATATATATATATATATATATATATATATATATCAGCAAATATATTTGCAATTATTATGAGCAGACACTGTTGTGATCAGAGTTATCACATTGGTATAGCCAGAAAAAGTGATTCCTGTGGTCTATAGGGACTGAACAGGCAGGTGTGAACCAAAGAGAAAATTGTGATTTTATCTGGTATTTATGAGCTGACATGAAAGCATCGATGCAAGTTTTAACATCTCAGTTGTATAATTTTTAATGTGATGATGAAAAATTCCACATCAAGGAGCATCTTGAAGAAGAAAAAAAATCCCAAAATGAATCCCAGACAGTGCATTGTTAATAAACTGATGTCTTATGAATAGGAGGTTCATGCTTAATAGATGAGTGAAGAGAAATATCCACAGACATTACAACATAATCTGAACTGCCAAGAGGATAGAGTTGCGATACATGACAAGAGTCCAGGGTGGAGGTAAGGAACAGTGTTTTAACCCACTATTCTATATTCCTGTGGGAACAATCTACTCGACCCCCCCCCCCCGCCCAACACACACACACTTTACAGATTAAATAAAAGGTTCAGTTCAAAATTTCTTGAAGGTTAACCAGGTTGACAGACATACCTGAAGAAAGACAGAGGACACAAATGTCAGTAGGTTGTGATAATAACAACAAAGATGAGGACAAATAGTAAATAAAGATGACTCCTCAATCCAAAATAGATCCTCAGTCCCCAAATAACTCCTCATCCCAGAAATTTAGACAGAAATAGAAGTAAGTATTGAATACTTGTGAAAATAACAAACTTGTTTCTAATTTTTTTTTTTTTTTTTTTTTTTTTTTTTTTTCAGAAGAAAACAATGCCTGAACTGTACGACCTTGTTACATTGTACAAACCAGATGTAATTTGGTCAGATGGAGATTGGGAAGCACCTGATACTTACTGGAATTCTACAGGATTCTTAGCTTGGCTCTATAACGAGAGGTAATTGAACTAAGATTCTGTATTTTGGGCAAAGATGCATCAATATTAATTACTAAAATAATAGGTAAAACAGGTGAGAAAATAAATGATTTAATTTCCTTTGTTTTTTTAATTAACTGTTAATTGTACAGGTGCCTAAAATAAGTGTTTAATAAACTGATTATGTTTGCTTCTTTCATGCACTTCTATTAAAGATTTCATAAGATTATATAGCAAAGCCTTCTTAGCTTTCAAGGAAATCTGTTTCATAATGTTGTGTCACTGCGTGTGCTTATTTGTGTGAAATAAGAACGAACACAGAATTCAAAACCTTATACATTTTATTCACTATTGAATAAGAATAGCTGTAGAATATGATCAGTGGATTACTGGTAGATTGATAGTGTCCTGATAGGGAACATGAGAGAATGCATGGCTACCACCTTGAAATCACTTTTTCTGTTGTCCTAGAGAGTTTTGATCAAGGGGCATAACTTGGTTCTCATCTAGGGAGCAAGTTAGCTCCCTTGTTATATGATACCCATCATATAACACGGTGTTAACCTACGAAATGCAGTTTGTAGTTAGAATTTGAACAGTTCAAAGGATTTTAAAATCATTTCATACAATTTGCTCAAATAAGTTTCAAGATTTAATGATTGGTTCTTTGTTTCCAATTTAAATGTTGTACTAATAATTTATTAGTATAAGGAATTTTTTTTTTTTTTTACTTCCTCTTTTCTTTCACTTTCTTGTTTTTTTCTTTCTTTTTCTTTTCTTTTTTTTTCTTTTTAATTTCCACCGTTTTCTTTTTTCTTTTCTTTGGTTTCTCTTTTGTTATCACTGTTTTCAGTTTTATCCTCTTTTCTTTTTCTTTGTTTTTTTTATTTTTATTTCTTTTGTAAAGTTAACACAAAGTAAAGAAAGTCACCGTTAACCCTGTGGTCAACAAACTGTTGATACTAGATCAGAAGTCCTGTGTTGAATGAAAGCTAAAAGTGTTGAAAAAATAGAAAAAGTTTCAAGGAATGATGGAAAAGTTGGATTTACTCTGCTAGCATGTGAAGTGTACTGTCTACGCCATGTTGAAAAAGATTTACTTTTGCTGATAGGGTTTTTCACACATGGAAATGTTTAATGTCTGCTACACATTTTAATTTTTCTTTTTTTCTCCATTCTTTTCATCCTCTTTATCCAAAGGAACTCAATTGCAGAGAAAATATAATTTAACCATTTTTCTGCGTATAGTTTCTGTTCATAATGATGTTCAACTGCCATTTCTTGCTTTGTTGAGATTTCAGTTCCAAATCAGAAAAACCACAAAAGGCAAATTTAAACAAAATTAACACAAACAATCTTTATTAGAACAATTATTAAGTAGTTTGTTGATAAACTTCAGATTTTCTTTTACTGTGGGAATATAGAAACACATGGATTTGGAAATTTGGAAGAATATCTGTAGAACATTTAAACAACTAGAGGAAGGCTCAATCAACCAAGTCATACAGAAGAGACCAAATTTTAAATTCTTGTAATCATAGTGTCCTGGGAAAGACGATAGACTACATCCGACAACAAGGCCTCTGATCAGGAGGTTCTGAGGAGCGTGGAACCTTCTTTTAATTGGTCCAACCTGACCCATGGTGGTAGCACCTATTTAGGGTCCCAGTTATGGGGAAAACACTATGAAAGGGTAAAAATAAGTTTTAATACCAGAAATACATTTTTGTCAAAAATTATTACCAGCAATACTTTTTTGGAAAAATATTACCAACAATACATTTTTGAAAAAAAAAAATTTTACCAGCAATAAATTTTTTGAAAAAAAATATTACCAGCAATATATTTTTCGAAAAAATATTACCAGAAATACTTTCTGAAAAAAAAATATTACTAGCAATAAAAATTTTGTCAGCATTAAATAACCCATTGAGACTGATATGCCATAAAACAAAAACCAAACTTGGAATCATAAAAATCTGCTACATTTTTTTCTGTTCACTCACACTGTGTATCTGCATATTTAATTTCGTAAAATTTTACTTTTCAAAATAACTTTGAAAACAAGCATTACATTGTGGAATTCAAATAGAAAAAGTGTTTTTGACAGGAATCTAACCACATTCTTTTGTTTCCAAATCTTCATATATACTGTTACTTTTACCAAATAGGCATCCAATTCAGATTAAGATTTCATGCTACATTTCTCAAATAACCAATCTTTATGGTGCATTCCAACATTTTATGCAAGTGACAGTTTTTCAGATATCATCATATCGATTGTATATATCTGACCTTAATTTGGTCAAAAGGTTTGGCAACTCTGTGTGCAATGACATGTGATTCTCCTAAATAAACAAATGATAACCATTTTGGTAATATATTGCTTTATTGTTGCTGTCCTAATTTTTATGCAATCCAAGCTGTCAAACATATTTGAGCAATGATGACAAGGCAAAAATTGTCCAAACCATTTCATGATCATTAAGCAGAATCAGAAATTGGTAAAAATTCCTTGCAAGGGCAAAACTTGGCTGCATCTGGTGCAAAAGCTGACAAAGGAACAATACAAATCTTTTGACTTTCACCTAATGAAGGGAAACCTGATTGTAAATTGAGATTCACAATCACCCGTTTAAAAGTAGTGAAGAGTTATTTGAAGCCAGTAGGGATCTATTTTGGCCTTAAACATCAAGATGCTATCCACATAGTGAAATATTTAAGCATGTGTAACAAACCAATTGTTCATCTTACTTTGTGGTCAGATCTCACCTTGATAAGCATGCCAAGTAAGCCAAACAGAATATGAAACTGTCTTTCCAGGGAATCCTATTCACAGATGAGTGTGGGAAGAAACTAGATTGGCTCTAACAGTTAATGAAATGGGTGGTGCCAAGTGAAGCAGCCTAAGCCTGTTTGGTTGAGATATCAATAAAGAAGTGGAGGGGTTATGCTTTGGGTAGTAATAAGTGTTAATTAGTTGACTGGCTAATGGAGAAGGTGGACAATATTATTGAAAAATTTCTTCTGCCTACATTAAATTCCTTAAGGTCAACATCAAGGCATGGCTTAAGACAATGACATTGAAATGAAAGTATATTTTTCATGCAAGACAACACTTCAGTTCACTTTGATAGTGCAACTAATGAATATTTAGGTAAATTAGGTTTTGAAAATGATAGATATTGAATGGAGCTATTACATTTTCCTGATCTAAACCGTGTTAAGGACCTTTTGGAGTATTGTCAAGAGACATGTTTAGGAGGGTGATTAAAAAAAATGAAATTGTATCGATCAATGGACTTTGGGAAGCAATAGTAGCTATTTGTGAAGTCATTAGCCATGAAGAATTAGCTTCTTCTATTGACAGTAGGATGCTTGAAGTGATTAGAGACAATGGAAAGTCTGTCAGTAAAAAAAAAAATACTTTTCATCCAGCTTGTCTTTATTTCTTTGACTAAATTATAGGCTTTCATTATTTTTTTTATCCTTCACAATGATCTTTTTATGAGATGATTACAAAAGTTTTTTTAAAGCCATTAAAATGTGAGGGGACTTGGGGGTTTACTGAATGTGAAAGAAAATGAGGAAAAGAAAATCATTAAGGAAAGAAAAGTACAAAAGAAAAGCATGAAAATATTTATAGATACGCATCGGGAAACTATGTTACAGTAGTTTGGAAAGTGACTGAAGCTGAGATGCCAGATCAAGATGAATAACATTGCAGATTGTTCTTTGTATTTTATTAAGAATTAGAAGCACTAGACCAGACGTGGCAATATTCAGTGTGCGGATGAATGATAGACTTAAAAATGTGTAAGATAGATTCTGACAAGAAAACTTGTCTAGCACAATACAGTGAAGCTAGTGTTGTTGCTTTATAATGATGAATCATATCTTGCTCTCTCTCTCTCTCTCTCATATATATATATATATATATATATATATATATATATATAAAATCTCACACCTAGCACAATACAATTTTTGGGTGCAGAATTCAAATGACTTTTACAGTTTGAATCAAGATAAAGAACAAATATATCAATCTAACATGTTTCACTTTTATTAAATCTTCGTCAGAGATTGAGAGAAAACAAACAAAAATCTCATCTTTTTAATCACGTACTCTTCGTATTACATAGATATAAGTTAGATTCTTTAAGAATGAATTTAAAGAAAGATGGCATGTCTGTTTATAGTTGGTAATAATGTTATTAAGCTTTCAAATCTAGATTAGAATGAAATGCCACCCTGCTGTGTCGGCTGAGCGCACAAGGGGGAAGGTATTAGAATGCCTCCTACTAGACAGACACACATACATAATAACGAATACATATTACCATCTGATGTCCGCTTAGACATACAAGAATCTTCACAAACTTACATACACATAGAATTATCCAATTTTAATGCACGTGACACGTGTCTGACCAATGAGAAGTGACCCAAATATAATTAAAAATATAAATGTTCTGTCTTTTTCTCTGTTTTCTCTCAATGTCTGATGAAACTTTAATAAAACTGAAACATGTTAGATTGATATACGCTTATTGTTTTTTCTTTATTTTATCATCCTGTCAGATTCTAATCTATATTTGATCTGCATTTGATCATTAACTCATATAGATATATGAACGCTGATGTCGGAATAAACAGACATGTTTTTTTTGCTCAAAGAAAGCAATGTCATATGTAAAGGAAAGTCTTGATTGTTTTACTTTTCCATTATTCTTCTATTTTTTTGTTTATTATATTATATTTGTAAAAATATTATTTATTTTCAGTATTTAATATATATATATACATATATATTTATAATCTTTTATTCATATTTGTTTATCTTTAAGATAAGTCATGGCATAGAACAATTTTTCTTTTTTCTTTTCTTTTTATTTAAAAGAATTGTTTAGCAAGTGTAAGGATATCTCGCTAAGAGTTAAATATATTAAGAACATTTAATGTATTATTTTAATGTTCTTAATATATTTAAATAAGTTAAATTAATTATAGTCGCATAATTCTAATCTGTTTATATCTAAGTATAAAATTTATTTATCTGTTGTTTTTATGAAAGTGCTCGTAATTTTCGGAATTAGAGGAAAGCATTTTTCTAATGTTTATTTTGTTTATCTTTGACTAGTGACTCATTATCGTCGATTTCTTTATATATTATTATTTATATTCAAAGATTATTTTAATAACATTTGGTATGAATTTTATTTTTTTACATTTTCTTATTTATTAATTGCAAAGTAACGTAATTTCAATTTTGTTGAAGAAACGTTCCCAGTTATAACGTTATTTTGTTTCGTTTTTACTACTAGTCACTTTTGTATTTATCTTTCAAATATTTTAAAAACAGCAACAGCAACAACATTAATATTTATTATTATTATTATAATTGTAATAATAATAATAAAATATTCTAATATAATTGATAATAATTTTATACATTATTATTATTTTAAAAGTATAGCAATATATTGGCACATTGATGACGATCTGTTTACTCCAACATCCAGTGTAAAATATATATATTAGACTTTTCTAACAATTCCCCTTTTTACCTATATATATATATATATATATATATATATATATTAATGTCCTCCTTGGAATTATCCCTACCAATTAGTATTTATTTATATTTATATATATATATATATATATATATATATTACATGAATCATTCATACAAAAAACAGATATAGAAGTTAATGATATAAATGGTCAGAATACATCTTCACAAACAAATTTAATAATAAATAAAAATGCACAATCTTAAAATTTAAAAATTCAACCTCAGCGTTGCAACCACCCACTCCAAAAAAATTTCTTACAATTAACAATAACACATTTTTAAAACATCTTTCAGATTACATCTATTCTTTTGTTGTCCTGTTATTTCTGGGAAGTAAAAAACAAAAACAAATCTATTTCCTGAGATGTCTGTATGCACAGATGAAAGCTTGTAAAAAAAAAAATAATAAGACCTTATGCAACTGGAATTTATAAACAGGGATCATAACATTCATCTACAAGTTCGGGGTTAATGTACTTTATTAAATTTGTTTGCGAAGATGTATTCTCGCCATTTATATCATTAACTTCTATATCTGTTTTTTGTATGAATGATTCATGTAATGTAAATTCAACTGCACCACACATATATATATATATATATATATATATATATATAATAATTTTTGCTTATGTCTATGTGATGAAAGTTTGTTTAAATTTGTCAGCATCAACTCATGAAGTAAAATGAGAAAATCTGATATTATCTGCAATGGTAAAATTGTCATTTAATGGGCAACACTTTAGTACTCCAGATGTAACTGGGTTTTTGTTTATTTGAGTTTTAAATGGATTATTTTCAGCCCCTTTGCGTATTAATTGTTTAGCCACTTTCAAAAGTGATAAAACAAATGAATTGAACATGATCAATGCAGGTCGTCTCTCTACAACTAATTTTTGGATTCTCATTCAATTCAAATGGAACACATGAATTCTTTTCCTTTTTAAATAATTGAAAATGCTTCTATTAATACACTGAAGTTTATTGCAAATTCTCTGACTGAGGTTTTTGGATCATTTTGCATCATAACTTACAAATTTAATTCTCTCATGGCTTTCTTAACTGAAATTTTCAATTGAAAAATTTAGAAAGAAATTTACTGTTCATTTCTTAACAACATTGACTCGTATAAGAGCAAAAAAAATAATTTGGTAGATTTTGGAATTTAAAAACAAAGTATACAGTAGGAAATAAACAGAAAAAATGAGTTAAACTTATTTTAATTTTTGTTATTACTTTTTCAATAATTTACATTTTTAGCCCAGTCAAGGAGACAGTTGTTGTTAATGACAGGTGGGGACAGGGAATTGCGTGTCATCATGGAGATTTTTACACCTGCCATGATCGTTATAATCCAGGTAATTTTTCTTTTACAAACATATATGAAAAGAATTATTGATTCTTAAAGTACTTGGACATCATAAATTTTACCAGTATATAAAAAATAGTAAACTTTTGTCTATGAAGGACTAAATGCTCACTCATTGGCTGTAAGTTCTTGACTTTTATTTCTTCTCATTTAATTTGAAAGATATTTTGGTTAACAAGTATTTAATCATTATTGTCACACTCTAATAAAAGTTGTCTTAAAGAACTCTACCCTAAGCAATCAGTCTAGTTTTCATAAAACATAAATGCCAAATTTAGTGGGCATTACTTTTTTTTGTTGTTACTCAAATTGTTATTTGACTGGAACCAGTTTGAGCCAATTTTGAGGTTAAGCTGAAAAGGGAGACAAAACAAAATATAATATTTTATTAAAAAAATTTTTTCAAAATGCCACTAATATAAAGACATCCCCTTTTCCCACCACCATTAAGAGAGGAGGCACAGTGGAGTAATGGATAGCGGCTTGGATTGAGGAATCAGAGAGCCGAGTTCGAATTCCAGTCGAATCCATTACATTCACTTACGTGCTAATACCCTTGGGAAAGATGTGAATCCTCTTCTTCTCCCTCCAGCTATGGGTAAATAGCAGGACAGACTGGGTTCTATAGCCTTGGATAACTGGTCTAGGAGAAGGAAAACTCTGAATTCAAAACCTGCGGAGGGTTGTTTGGGGACCTTGTGGCACGTAGTGCACTAGGTCTCTGTAATCAGCCCTTCAAAAAGTGTGGATGGTCCTGCACAAAACCTTCACCACTATAATCAAAACTCATGTGCTATACATGTGGGTTTGGGGACTGCTTGTGAATTCCAAATTCCCATGAAACTCCAATATTGGAGCCGGCTCAACCCACCCCAGGTGAATGCCGTTACAAGAACCACAAGGGAGAACCACCATTAACTTAACAGTTCTTTACCTAGATAAAAATAATTTCTCTCCATAATCCCTAATATCATAACAGTATCCTAATCATAACATATCCGAGCATAACAATATTTTCCACTATGACTGTTGCAGGTCAGTTGTACTTGTTGAGAGATAAACATGTTTGTCTCCTGAAATGCCCACAACAAACATGGTAGACTCAGAGTATGAGTCCACCAAAAATAAAAAAAGAAACAAGAACCAATATATATATATATATATATATATATATATATATATATATATATATATATATATATAAACAAATTGTAATGTATTAACAACAAAAGGGTTACAAGTGACAAAGACAATAATGTGTGTAACAAATGAATGTGGAAAGTTTTTGACTCAAAGTATGTGAAGAGAGTGGATGTATATATGTATGTGTGTGTGTGTAGGCATTGTTCATGTTTTTCCCATGGTTGGAAAGACACGATCTTCCACAAGAGATTTACATGTTGTCATATAAGCGGATAAGTAAAAAGAGAGAGATAAAATTTTAACACAGTCGTGTTGGAGAGCGTCTCCTAGGAGCAGATTTGAAAATTAGGTGGAAATAAACCAACAATTCTTTGTGACATTATACCATTTCCTATGGGAGTTTGAGGTAAGAATTCATTCTCTGTTTATTTATTTTTTTTTTGCTTCATCAACACAAGTCAGATTGTTGAGTTATCATTTGGCAGATTTAAATGTTTTGAGCAGAGAGAAAAGAAATTTGCCTTCAGAGCCAAAAAATAAATGAGGAATATCAACAGCAAGAAAAAGAATTAAAACAAATGTCAAACAACTCATAAATATTATTGCCTAATGATTAGCAAATAAACAAACAAGATGCAAAAACAAAACAACAAAACATCTCATATCAATATCTATCTATATCTCTGAGATGAGGCATTATGATTACTTACATTAACTCTTATCCTCTTCTTTATTGCCATATTCA